>CM074724.1:232124504-233324504 GCA_037306005.1 Rhinophrynus dorsalis | reverse complement strand
AAAATAGAAATGCTCTACAGAGTCGAACATGCATCATCAGCTTGAGTTGAATGTCAGATTTCTCAGTATAGAGTCTAATTGAGATAAATAATACATCATCAGCCTGAGTTGACTGTCATGTACCTACAGAATCGAACATATGTCATCAGCCGAACTGGAGATGAATAGTACATCATCAACCTACATTGTACATCACAATGTATCCCAATGGAGGTCTTAAGCCATGACTCTATGAAGGTCACAGAGATATTATCCTTCCTTATACTTGCTTCTTTCCAGGATAAAAGCTTCTCCTTTCTTGCATGCTTATTGAGTTCCTCCTATTTCCATGATATAAGGTATTGTCATAAGCCTGTGTTAAATTTGACTGCACTGTGATTAAATGACTGTAACAGGTATCAATGGAGCCACTGAAATAACCGGAAGGTTTGACACTTTTGTGTTCTTTCCGGGATACCCACTGTGCGTATATTGCACCTACACAAACTGTTCTCCATATAGTGTGACTTTTTTGTAATGCAAGTAGTTGTTGTTTCATACTTTCCAATATTATGGACATTGGTGCCATGTTGTCCTCTGCTGCCGATATCTGCCTTTGTACATCTGCGACTTTCTCTCATATGGCCTGCTAGCCAACACATAGCAGATTCATCTCTACTTGAACAGTATCTATTTTGGTTGTAAGAACTGACTGACATGTAGTGATAACAGCCATTAGCTCATTGAAGATGGATGTTGAAGTGTCCTCCGAGCTTGCAGAAGGAACTGGAAAGTTTGACTCTGACTTCTCATATGATAACCCTCAGCTTCAGTTAAGTTCAAGGTTCAGGGTCTCTAAATAGGATGGCAGATTAGGAGAATGCCACAAATTCCATCCAGGAGGCCATCAGCAACATCCATTCTGGAGGCAGACTCTCGTGAAGCGTATCAGAAGCAGGCCTCTATTTTCTTTGCTGGATGTGGCTCCAAGGTTGATAAGCAGGTAATAGACCTCTATCAGATGCTCTGCAATGCAAGACAGGTCAGGGAAGCAAGAGTGAAACTCCAACTACTCAGACCTCTTATCAGGAGTATTTTACCTCTGAGGCAGAGAGAAATATATCCCGGGGGAGGCAGTACTGTCATAGATGGCCTTCATAAAAATTACTGCCCATGGCCCAGGTGTTAGTTAGCTGTGTTTCTTACTTAGGTTGCTTATGTGTGTCCTTGGATATGACAGGCCTTCTACATCCCCACCCCACAGAAGTGTTCTCTCCACTCCTTCACTGTAGGTGTATTATTGGCTTGGTACTCCATCCAAACTTTAGTCTGCAGATTTGCAGGCTAGATCGCCATCCAAGGCCACACCACTTCCAGTGCACCAATTTGGCTCAGGAAGATGTCATAGTGGAGAGTATTATTTCGAGAGGTAAGATCTATCCTGGTCTGGGCAATTCCATCCCTGAAGTAGACAGATGGAACAGAATTAAAGCTGAGGTCCGCAGGAGATCAGGCAACGTACGTCCTGCACATATGGCTCCTGGCCACACCCCAAAGAGCCAAGAATGTTAATTGGGAGATTGTAAGTGCAAATCTTTGCTACCATGTGAGAAATTATTGTTAAAATACATTCTGCTTTTAGATTTCTCTTTCTCTATTGCACTTCTTCCAGCATAGATTACAATTGTTGTAGAGAAGGCCATATTAGGAGCTGCATCCGAATGGTTTATCTTGCATGAGTGGATTCATATTACATCACAATTCCATTTTTCACTGGTCATCTTTCATTCTCAATTTGTCATCATTAACATCCATTTCTCATGAACTTAGCAACTATTCATCATGTGGAGATTAGTAAATTTAGTTGTCATATAAGCTTTCACTCTTTGGCAATCTATAAGTAAATAATATCTAAAGCTTGTTTTTGTTGTGCTTATATTTTATATATATATATATATATATATATATATATATATATATATATATATATCTTCTATTTAGTTATTTATTGGTGTATATTAAATATAATGTTAGTTGTTTGCTGACTTAGATGCTTCTAGGTTTTGTTGTCCATCTTCCTGGCCTTTGACTCATTTCCTGAGCATGACTTATTTCTGTTGTTGCTTCAGAAAGTCCACATTTTTGAGTGCATGCACACACAAACTTCTAACACACACCTCCAGCAAATGCACTATAGTGACAGAAAAATAAGATACGCTGTTTAATTACAAAGGACCATTTTTGTTGAAAGTAATTTAGTAAATTGGCATTAGACAGGTCCAGTAGTAAGCTCCAAGTGTGCTGTGGAAGTGCACTGGAACATTTGGTGCAGCTTCATTTCAGTTGTAAGATTTGTGGCATCACATGTGTAGCTCCATTTCTGTTGTAAGGTCTGCTGTATTATGAGTGACAGTTCATTTTAATTGTAAGTTCTGTGGTGTCACTTGTGAAGCTCCATTTCATTGTTACTTTCTGTGGTATCACTTCTGTTGCTCCATTTCAATTGTAAGCTCTGTGGTATCACCCATGTAGTTCTGTGACGTTACTACTTTAGCTTCATTTCAGTTGTGGTATCACATGTGTTGCTCCATTTGAATTGTAAGCTCTGTGGTGTCACTTGTTTCTGCATTTCAGTATTACGCTCTGTGGTACTAGTATGGCTTAATTTCAATTGTAAAAACTGTAGTATCTTTTGTGTTGTTACATTTCACTTCTACGCTCTGTGGTATCACTTGTGTTGCTCAGTTTTAATTGTAAGCTCTGTGGCATTACTTGTGTAGCTTCATTTTTATTGATCTCTAAGATATCACATGGGTAGCTCTATTACAATTTTATCTTCTGTGGTATAACTTGCGCAATTCTATTTCAATTGTATGCTCTGAAGTATTACTAGTGTAACTTCATTTCAATTGTAAGCTCTGTGGTATCACTAGTGTAGCTTTATTGGAACTGAAAGCTCTGTGCAATCACATATGTAGCTCCATTTCAGTTGTAAGTTCTATGGTATCACTAATGTAGCTCTATTGGAACTGAAAGCTCTGTGCAATCACATATGTAGCTCCATTTCAATTGTAAGCTCTGTGGTATCACTAGTGTAGCGCTATTGGAACTGAAAGCTCTGTGGAATCACATATGTAGCTCCATTTCAATTGTAAGTTCTGTGGTATTACTATCACATGTGTAGCTTCATTTCAACTGTATTTTCTGTAGTATTACTAGTGTGGCTCCATTTCAGTTGTAAGCTCTGCTGTATCACTTGTGTAGCTCCATTTCAAATGAAAGCTCTGTAGTATTGCTTGTAGAACTTAATTTCAATTGTAAGCGCTGTGGTATCGCTTGTATTGCTCCATTTCAGTTGTAAGCTAGTTGGTATTACTGTTGAAATACTGCTACACAAGATTATATTTAAGACGATATGAAGTAAGTGAAACGAATTAAGGAATTTCTGGGGTATATTTATCATACCTGGTCTCAGCTGAAATTATGAAAATGTCATGAATGCAACACTCTACCCCTGCTACCAAGGTTGGACACTGGCAACCCCTCTGATGTGAATATCGCTGATGTATGACTAACGGATGTGTACACAAAACAAAAGAGAAAACATTCTGGGGTAAAATTAAAAAAAAAAAAAAACAGATTGCCATTGATTTTAATTGGGCTTAGGAATGTGTTAGGGACCTCTTGCACTCAAGGGGTTAAAAGATCATTTAAAGTCAACAGGAATTTGGGAGGTTTTTATATGTCCTGTGTGTTGCAATAGGTTTGCTACAGAATTTATCTTCAGTTCAGTGTAAAATAACCTTAGTCTATTGAAATACATTCTGCAGACCTTTAGCATACCAATGCTGTGAACAACTTTAAGGTGGAATATTCAGAAGATAATTACAGTGCAATTAACTATAATACCCCTTTAAGTGCTCTGCACTGTTTTACACATCTGTCAGGAATTTAGAGGGATAACTGATATTAATTTAGGGTGACAGTTTATGGCTTAGTAAATGTAATAGGAATTTTGCTTTGGTTGATTTTGCAAATGCCTTTCTTTTCTTGTATATCACATGCTGAATTGGTGGTGTATTTGCTCAGTGGAAGTCCAAAAGTCCATAAGGAAAACTTTAACTGTAGAAGACATAGCTGGCACATACAATGCTTAGTATCTACAACAACAAAAAATATCATTATTTTTAAACAAAGAGTAATTCTGGGTCAAAACCCTAAGCGAGTTTGAAAGGCAAAAAAAAAATAATAATATGTTGCTGCAGATAAAATCAGAGGCTGAAGGAGTAAGAAGAACATAGGTATTCTGGGATAAATCGACTGTATCATTGGGACTGTTTCATGAAGACAAGCCCTTGAATGCGCTGGACATCTCTCTACCATTTAAGGAGTTAAAACCCCATTTATATTATTTTGAGGGAGTATTTGTTTGACTCTTATTGAGTAGTTGGTTTTCTACAGAAAGGCTCCAGTTCTTAACACTTGGGCCTCATTGTGCTCATCATTGTAAATGAGCAGTAACACTTTGCATCCACAATTTCATGTCTTGTCTTTCATATATTCATGTGTCATACAAAGCATGGAAGGATAGCTGTGTATGTACCATTGTTGGAGTGTAAATAGTTCCATTTAACCCTCTGTCTGACAGTGTGGTATCTAATGAATTGAGAAGAAATAGGACTATTAAGGATAAATAAAAATATGTACAAAGTTTCCAAATCAGCTCAAATCCCTTAGTCTTAGATAATTTTGAAGAGTATTGTGGTTGGCTGGTCAATGCTTTTCATGCACTCTGGTCCTTAACATTTTAGTTAGTACTGGAGTGAGGCAGCAAAATTGGGATAAAAACAGCTTTATTTCACCATCAGATACGTGTGTCTTCCATATCTGATGGTGAAATAAAGCTGTTTTTATATCGATTCTGCTGTCTCAATGAGTGTGATTTCTTCTTTCTTTGTTTATCCTCAAGGATTTGAACTCCTTTACCATCACCGAGCACAGCAGTGACAAATTTCAGGGAGCTGAACTATAATGTCTAAATCTGATAGTGCCGCCAGTCCATCTCTAAATACACTGACTGAGCATGGAGTCATCTGCATTCTAGCTGAGCTCCGTGTGAAGTGGTACTGGGATCTACCTTCAATAACTTTATTGAGCGATTTTATCCCTGGCTTAGGGCCCTATCATTTCATCAAAGTATGTGGGTTCTGATAAAAGGTAGAAAAGGGAAAAATAAGTCCCTTTCAGGTGCTATCCTCCAATATCTACCTTCTAGGCTTGCTAACATTTCACAACCCGATGCAGTGTGTGGCTTACTACAGTTCGGAACACAGGAAGACTTTAATGTCTGGAAATAATTCCTTGCCTGCCACCTGTCAAGGCAACACCTCGATTCCCGCATCGCACCCAAAATCGATTCCACCTACGATGTATTCTGACTCTCCACTGACGAAGTCAGACCTTGCTGAATTCATGGCAGGTTTATTATCTAAAGCAAATTTTCATACGTTCACTGATGAGATCAAGGCGTCTGTAAAAGAAGACTTGGCCGCCATAAGATCTTTAGTTGCCTGACTGGGGAACCGCATTACTTTTATGGAAGGAGAACACAAAGTGGCGGCAGACCACGCAACCTTTCTGGAGCAGGCATAGGAGAACAGAGGGGGACCATACAATCTCTGATGATGAGGGTCGACGACCTTGACAATGGAAACTGAAGATGCAGCATTAAAATTATAATTATTCCTGAAAATGTCCCCTACAAGTGCTTCCTAAAGCAGTTTCCTCACTCTTCTCCAGCATCATGGGTGAACCAGGCTCTAGCTCTATGTTATTATAGACGGTACACGGTGCCTTAAAGCCAAGATGTCCTTCAGGAACTCTCACCAGAGGTGTCACTGTATCTCTGCATCGCTTTGAAATCAAAGATCAAATTATGAAGAAATGCAGTGATAAAGGTCCCATTAATTTTGCTGGAGCTGACCTTCAGTTATAAAATGATTTATCTCTTCATACCTTATATATGAGCAGATCTGTGAGATTACTTACAGATCATTTACAAAAGTTACAGATCAAATACCACTGGAGTTTTCCCTTCTCTCTACATGCTGCATATAATGGTAAAGCTGCTGCACACTTCAACACGCTCGATGTCCCTTCCTTCTGCTCAACCATTGGGATCTCCCTTCATGTTCCAAAACATCGTCCACAGGAGACTCTGACACCTCGTACCCAAAAGGAGCAGAATAGACCTCAAGCTCATCGGAAAAAAGAGAAAAAACAGCTCCAGTTGGACACTCAGTCTGCTCAACAAATGAAAGAGACTGCTGGTTGGATCTGATGAACTTTGACTCACTTTAATAGGTTTCATAATAAGAGCTGGCTAGCTCTCTATCACAACCTTATGGTATTCAGAGGTGTTGTAATTGGCACCTTCCTCCCTTTTATTTCCCCACTCTGAAGTGTTCAGTTGCTTTCTTTGTATATTGATTTTATTGCATGACTCAATGCCATTCTCTATTTGTTAAAAATGGGCAAAAATTGACAAATAAATTACTACTATGTAAGAAACCCGCCTCCCTATTCCCTCTCTATCTTAATAATAGGCTGGATCCTTACTTTATCCCACTGATGATTATGGCACCTATTATTATCAAGACACTTAGGGCTGTCACAAATTTACAATATAGAGTAGATCCTCCTTCTCACCTATATGCTTTCCCACTCTAAAGGGTTAGCAGAAAATATTTAGATGAGTTAACATCTGATGCTGTTTGTTATGGAATATTTCAACATATATGTTCATAGCTCGTATATGTTGTGCTATGCATCCGCACACTGACAACCAGATTGTTCATCGTGTACCTTTCTAGAATCATATATTCAAGATGAATAAAACTTTATTATGTGCTAATTTTTTACGTATTTTAAATACTAAACTCTTAACACAATGTTTGATCCTGACTTATTTTATACTGTTGAGGAGAGACAGGGTTACAATTGACAGTTTTTATGTTGGGGCTCAATGTCTCTGTCCGCTCAAAGAACCATACGTTCAGGCCCTACTGAATTTACACACTACTTGCACAGTGTTTGTCTTTTCCTTCTCTCTATCAGAAGACGGAGGGGAAATCAAATGTGTCTAAGCGGGCTCCGGATCGAGACTGACTTAGATTAGGCAATTGAGTGGTTAATGATCTTGAGGAATGACTCACTTAATTTACATGTTCTGTTACTGATATAAATGACTAAATATTGAAAGCTCTCCTGGTCCCCAAATACAATGTGTCATTGAGATTCCTAAGATCTATATTCTTAGCTACTTAACAATTATCGACATATAATGATACTGCTTGTATCAATTCCTCTATGAAATGCAAGTTGGAACGATGAAACACATAGTTTTAGTTAAGCTCATGAAAACAACACGGTTTTCTGGCTGGTATTACAGGAGTAAATATTTTGCATGACCTGGTATCAACATCTCTTCAAAGGATAAGCCCCTGATGTATCCTTGTTGACGATGTGTGTTTTTTTTGAGGTTGATGCTGATTCCCCCTATATGTAAATTGCGTCTCTAACTTTGCATTGGAAACCCCTCTGGCACTGTTTGTAAATCACTGTAACCTATATTGATGCATCTAAGAGAGGAGTTAGACTTTTCTTCATGCTGTCTGAGTGAAGATTGTATTTTAGTCAATAAGAATAATAACTGAAAATGGACATGTCAGAAAAGGGAATGCTTACTGAAATGTGTCAAAATCTGGTACGTTTGAAGACAGTGGCATTCAAACACCTGTTCTCAAATCTCCCCAAAAGTGCTTATTTTCAGAATATCATCAGTTGAGTACAGGAGGTTTTCTTATTAGCAAAATAGTATCTATGAGAATGACTAAGAAAATAATTGATCCACCTGTGAGGAGATTCTAAAAACCTTCACTGTATGAGACTCAGTTGTTTACTATTTTATTTTCAGCTACTCCCGCCTCTGGGAGTAAAAGCATTAAAAACTTACAGCTTTTGATTTTACAGGGCCATTCTAAGCTTCCTATCCCTCCTCCTGTAAGAGCTAGAGCTATCATTGGAAGCCTCATTCCTATTTGACATTATAGCAGCCAAATCCTCAGCTGCCTCTCTGGAGTTATCAACGTCATTATTAGGGAGGAGACACTTAGAGCTGACTTTATGGTAGTGCCTCCCTATAGTATATTTTCTTCTTAAAGTATGTTTTTATTGAAGACAAACTGGATTATACATCACATGAGAAAGAACGTTTTTTGGAAGACCTGGGGATACATATTTCACTTAAGTAAGGTATTCAACAATTCCCAATACCAGAGTTTGTCCATTTTACAATAATAATGCTGCAAATCCCTCTTAACTAACCTAAAAAAATACAACCCATTTGCGGTGTGCAGGTCTTGACCCCCCCCCCCCGCCAGCAGGATGAATCAATGCACACTGAGAGAGCTGGCATAGATCTGTTATTAATGAGAGGAGTTAATTGATGCATACAGTTTAAATGTTCTCTTTCTTCTTAATCTCTGTATATCTAGGGGTGGGCAAAAGGTCCCGTTGTGTTCTTGCAAAAACAATTGTGAAAACTAAGTTGGTGATTGTCCACTTTTAAGTGGAAAAATCTGTTTTAAATAAAGCGATTAAAATCTTCACTGTTTTCACCCATTGCCAAAAAAACGTTTTCTATTTTTTCAATGGCTACAAACTTTATGCCCCTTTAATTACGTTTTTCGCCTTTTCACTATAAAAACATTTTCCAGGAAGTTAAACACAATACAAGCAGCTACAGAAAGCAGCTACAGAGAGAGAAAGGTGCTAGGCTGATGTGCTGTGAGTTAATAGCAAAATTTAGGCAGGAGAGGCTCACAGTGACTATTATCACTATGAGCAAGTTGAATAATAATACAAGGAGGAGCTGGAAGGACTGTTATGCATCCAGTGAGTCTGAGGAGCAGGAAGTGACTACTACCAGTATTGAAGAGTCTGGATGCCGTGATTCCCCAGAACCAATGATGGCCATTTCCCTTATATCACCCCTAGGGTTCTTGGGGAAATTTGTGTCATGGGAGGCAGAATAGGGTAGTGTGAGCAGTGCCTGCTGCCATTGTGTCTTGTGATTCTCAGGAGGGGGAGAGGATGGAGATGATGGCAAGTGTGACAGCAGGGGACCGTAAGCTACTCTTGCCATCCCCAAGCAGGACCGCCATTAGGACTACTACTAAGAGGGTCCAGCATCTTGTACAGACTTAGAGTGTTAGGAGTGAAGGAAGGAGTGATCATACTACTAGTGAGGAGAAAGACTCAGGGACTGAAATTGATGTGGATGGTGTTAGTAGTAATAGTGATGGCAAAGCAGCTGGTGAGACTAATGTTAGGGGAGTGGTAGGGGAAGTAATGCAGAGAGGGCAGACTAGCAGTCAAGGGAGCCCACAACATTCCACTGGGAGTCCCCTTAAACCTACGGCATTGTCCAGATGGAACATGATCCTGAAGAAGGCAGAATTGTTGCCTAGCAGCAATGATAACATCACCACCATGAACACAGATCGACTGAGTGTGCATGCTCCTTTAGACTTTAAGCTTTCACGAGCAGGGCCCTCTGATCCTTCTGTTCTCCACATTTAATACCTTTGAATGTATATTCCCTATTGAACAGCGCTGTGGAATTAGTTGGCCCTATATAAATAAAGAATATTAATAATAATGCTGGTAGTGCTGCCAGTCTGCCTTCTTCAGCGCAACAAGAGATGGCAAGTGTGACATTAAGGGACCCTCTGTCACATTACCGCCTCCAACCAGTGAGACATCTGTACTAGAGCAGCAACAGCACGTAGGACTAGTGGTGGTGGTGATGATGATGGTGTAAACGCTGAGGTGGAAGAGACATTAATGGCCTTTTTATCCCAAACCGAGACGGAATGGGAGACAGATATGGGGATGGGGATGGGCATCACCACCAGCAGTGAGCTTTTGGAATTTGCCAAGTTTTCTGCTGCTGTAATTCCTGCTGCTGTTGAGTTGAAACGGCAGCAGAATAATGAGGAGTAGGTTAGTGTCCCACAGACCACTGGGGGGTAATGGGGTCCAGTGATGAAGGACTAGGACAGGTTCCACTTGCTAGCAGCAATACTCCAGGTCCTAGTTGCAGTGCTGATTCTGAGGAATGAGCAGCAACAGCAGCAACATCATCCTCTGCCCCAGACAGTAAAGGGGAATGTGGAAGAGAAAAAGAAAGCGGTCAATCTTCTAAGCTTGCAAATCAATGTTCCCTTGGAGATTGGGCCTCTAACAACAAGTCCTACAAGTCATCTTCTACAAAATATTCTATCCTGTCAGGTATCAGTCTGCCCCAGTCTCAGTCGCGTTACTTACCAATTTCTTATTTTGTTTTAAATGTTATTTATTTTTCTATTAATGGTCCCCCATTACCAATCAACACCCCCCCAAAAAAAAATCCCTGTTCAACTGATTCTTTCTCCATACTCCACCAACACTGGTACCCTCAGACCTCTTTTTTTTACTATGCTTTTGGGAAATAAAATAACAGTTGTTTTGTATTTGTATAAATGCAATGTTCCCATTGATTTCAGTGGAATGAGCTAGGTGAAAAAAGCAGAAAAACTGCACTTTTCGCAGGAAATTATTGCCAAGTGAGAGGAGACATTATTCACCAATTCTGGCTTGAAGCAAAAATTTTCACCCATTCCTATATATATCCCCACTAACCTTTTCAATCATTTGCAGCCATTTGTCCCAGATTTAGTGACATTTTTGTGGTGAGCCTCTATGAAGATATTTTACCTTGTTGTGTGGAATATTTTGTTTAACTACGTTATGCCAATTTTATTGAGTGGTGCTTTGTCAGAGATCCAGTGTTGCACCACCACCACCACCCTCCTCCCCATCACCAGCAGCACCTCCACCAGTTTCATATCAGTTGGGGAAACCAGATCATCTGACATTATGAAGAGAATGCATATCTTTGGCGACAAGCATAGCGGGTGCAGAAGTGCCCTGGTGATAGTGTCTGTAATTTGTGTCAAAATTTCAGCACACCCAGGTATTCCCAGATGAGAAGAAGGAGCCTGTCTCCTCATCACATCGAGGACAGCTTTTTTCCAGTCTCCCTCCCATTTTATATTGTCTGTTAGGAGTATATTATGTTCTGTGTAGAATATTCACTTGTATTGGTTGGTATTGAGTTGTGATTGCTACTGCTGCAGGGTCAACTTTAGCCATCCTCCATTCCTAGTCCTCAAGCCTTCCCAGCTCACTCTCTTATTTCGCCCTAAGAGCTGCATTGTTCCAGAACTTTCCATCTATCCATTTATAGATAAAAGAAAGAGCTTTGTAGGCCAGTGTCTACATGCTTATTGAGGAGCTTGGACTTAGAAATGTCAAGATGTTGTCTGCTCCAATGTTTCTGTAATGAATGACTAAGCATTAAAGGAGCAGTAAACTTTTTGAAAAAGACATATTGCTCTATAACATATAGGTTTTTATTAAAAAGGTTTACTGCATCTTTAAGCAGGAGTAAAAGTGATCATGAAGAAGGCCAAATTCTGTATAAAGTTGTTCAAAAGATTTAAGCATATTGTTTTGGTATAACTTCCCAATTCTCATATCCCAATGTCTAGTTCATATGAGACCAAACTCCTGCCCCCCAGATGTTTAAGCCCACCATTTCCTTATAGCCCATATTTCACTGAACATTTATCCCAGGTTTACATATGCTTTTAGATACGAGTGTTGGAGCTATACTAGTCTCTGGTCCCGGTTTTAATAAATGGGTCAGCTCATAATTTGGATGGGTTCACTATCGAAATGTCACCCATTGTTGACTGCAGACTCACTTCACATCAATCACATTCTGGCTCATGGAAGCCTGCCCATTCATTTAACAGACAACTCTAAGTCTCCTCTCAGGTCAACCACTCAGTCTTCTCTGTGGTCTGCTTGTCTTGCACTGAGAGGAGACTGAGAGGCTCATTTAGCAACACAGAGTTGATGTACAAAGTGATTTCCCTGCATCCTGTGGGTCTTGTGGGTAAAACATAGTTTGAGGTTACTATTCATAATAAAGATCTCATCGTCTGGAACAGTGCTTTGGTCTGCAAACAAAGCTGTTGTGGGCTGCATGCACCATGCGCACTGCAAGTTGTCCATCAGTGCTGTACAAGAATGTGTCAGCATAGCTTCCATGAGCCAGAATGTGACTGATGTGGAGGCTGCGGTCAACAATGCAATGAAGCTGAAATAGCTTTGTGATAACTGAAAACTAAAGGCAAGTTACTATGTATTATTAGACATTAGACACAGCCAGTACATACAGCATATTTTAAACTATACCTCACTAGCATACATACAGAACTCACAATAAAATATTGAGAGATTTGTTTGTGTTTATTAATGGTTGTGACTAGGGACCCTTATCTTTTTTTAGCCCAGGAATGGGCAACCCTGATTCCTTCTAGCTGTTAAGGACTACAGATCCCATCATCCCTGGCTATCCAGTGGCTGGCCAGAGATGATGGGAGCTGTAGTCCTCAACATCTAGAGGACTTCAAGTTTCTGAACTGTTTCACTTTCAACTCTAGTACACAAAGTGAATTCACATACACCAGGACATACTTTTTGTGTTATTGAAAAGGCTCTTGCCTTCACAGTCATTTGCCCTCTAGGTGGGGATTGTACGAAAGTCAAATTGAACAAATATGACTTATAACAGGAGTTTGTGAATGTGGGGATATATATGTGTGTTCATACATATGTTTATATATATTCTATGAAGGAAGAGGGCTGAGGCAGCAGTACAACTTCTTTCCAGCAGATGGTGCTGTTAAACATTTTATGTTCATCCCGAGATATCTTCTCACTTCAAGTATATAAATAAGACATACTTACAAATTCATATACGGGTATTAGCTCTGTGAGTGCCAGTGGTGTGTGAAATGCATGCACATCCCTCTGGGATTCAAAATAAATAAAAAATAAAACGGTGATATGTGTATTTACTACAAGTGAATCTTCGTGGATAATCTTAAAGATCTCATTATCAGAAGGGAACATCTTCATTGCATAAAGGAGGATTGAGGGAATGACCACCTAGGAAAGGTAGCATACAAAAATGCAGTAAGATCAGTGCTGGAGGATGTGAGGAGATTATTGCCATCATAATATGTACTGGTATCACAAATCATTCCATCTTTTCCATTTCTGTGACATACAATATTGTTTCATTCATTGGTAAGAGGGGGCTATAGATTTTCTTACAGGGTGCAGGCTTCCTCGGTATCACGGTCCCCGTGATTCCCTGTCAATCTCTGACTGTGTACACTTGCATTGGAGGAGTCTGATTGGCCCGCCCAGGATGTGCCTTTATATGCTGGGCTTTGGGCATTTGTCAATTGCCCTTTCGTGGTGTTATGTTGCTGCGCCTAGTTGCTGATCTCCAGTGTTTCCTGTGTACCGACCCGGCTAGTCTGACTCTCCTCCTGTTCCTGCACCGTGATCTGACCCAGCTCTGGCTGACGACCCTGCACCGTGATCTGACCCGGCTCTGGCTGACGACCCTGCACCGTGATCTGACCCGGCTCTGGCTGACGACCCTGCACCGTGATCTGACCCGGCTCTGGCTGACGACCCTGCTCCGTGATTCGACCCGGTTCTGGCTCCTGATCCTACTCCGTGATAGATCCACTCTCCGGTGGTGTTCCTACGACTCTGTCATCCGGTTCCGGCTACTGCTCCTGTCCGGTTGCTGCTCCAGTGTCCTCCGGTCGCGCTGGCGACATTCTGAACTGTTCTCGGTTTCCTCTCGCTCTTGTAGCTGTAGCCGAGGTTGCCTGCCTTGTACTCGCTGAGCATTGCTCTTTCAAATGTACCAGATTAACCCTTGCACTGCCGGTAGTATCCGATTACATGCCACTTGTTATATTGCCAAGCTCCTGTTGATTCTCTGAGCCTTTACACTTTGAGCCTCCGCTTGACGCTATACCAGTCCTTGCAGAGCTCCGCTTGTCCGGTGCTCGGGGTGCACCGTGATCACGCCGGTTGACACTGGTAGTCCGTTCGCTTTTGCAATAAGGATTCTGGGCGACACCGGTAGGGTGTCTGGGCAGTATCTCATTTGCTCAAAGTGCACAATTCCAACTGCACTAATCTGTGCATCGGCTCTGCATAAGCTTGGGCAACTCCGATCTACTGTGGCCTCCCAAGGGCTGGCATACTTTCCGTGGCAGACGCAGGGTTACTCACTACTCATTCAGGGCGATTCCTATTCTGGTTACATCAGATTGGCAGTAGCATTCCTCATAGCCCACGGTGGTGGTACGGGCTCAGCTCAGAGCAACAGGGGCTCATCCTGCTTCTGCTTCGAGAGTGATACAGCGCTGATCCTGTGTTCCTGTTCTACATTTAGAGACTGTTTTCAGAGACAGTTATATCTCCTTGGCGTTGGCCAATCTAGCCTGAGCCTCACCAGTTGCTCAAGTTAACCCTCTATGTAGCTCCTATCTGTAGTTATATCCATCCTCTGTTTATATTGCCTGTTCTTGTCTGTATTGTTTGCATTGTTCTTACCTATACTGGCCCCTAGGGGCACTGTTTATCATTTTGTTTCAATAAACTGTGTTTTTACGTTACAACATGGTCTGAGTGTCAGAAAAACCGTAACACTCGGCTGCCTATTGCAGTGCACTCTTAAACAGCCTTGTTCTTTCGCCGTTCCAGGAACAAAGGGCTGTACCTTCAACAGTCCTACCCTGCCTTCCATGGTCCCCATCAGGCTGACAGGGTGGCCTTGGTGTCTGATCCAGTCTTCCACTAACTCCCCATCAAAGGGTCCTCACTGGCACCAGATTTGGCTCACCACAAGTGCTCCCTATTTCAATCCTGGTCAGGGTTCCAGCTCAACCGGAATCGGACATCTGTCTTTGCGGCCAGCACCTTAAATTCGGCTTTGGCTGTAGCAAAGGGATAGGGGAGCTGACTCCTTTCCCAAGCCCTGTTCTCTAGCACCGAAACCTGGCTTCTTGTGGAACTGAATCATTGATTCCTTGACAGGGATTCTCCATTCACTTCAACATGTGTATGTCTGCTTTATGTTCACAGATAACTAATAAGAATTAAGTCTTCGGGGCAAGACAGGAACCCTCTCACATACAAATAGACAAAAGCAGAAGGGAGTGGTCTGATACAAGTCTCTAAAGGAAAGAACAATCCTTCATTAACCTCCAGGTATTGTGGTCAACAAAAGTGAAATCAGTGGTTGAGAATGATTTGTGTGTGGCAGGGTGACATGAGTATTGTCTGACCTCAGGGTGCAATTGTCTCCATTCATCAGTTAGTTCCATGTCCTCTATCAATCCTCCAAATCTGCTGCCATAAGTGCTGCTGTTCACCGACTCTCTCCCCAATCTGTTGACCCATGCATCCATACATACCCTAAAATCTTGCATATAATACGCACAATTTTACCCCACTTTACCTTATGTGAAGTAGGGGTGTGTGTATTATACACGAGAGTAATAAAAAAAAAATAGTGCTGCCAGATATGTTCCCTCCCTCCCCCGGTGCAATCCACTATTAAAATAAGACTTACTATGTTTAATTTATGCCCCCACTGAAGTTTCCATCCAAGAAAGCAAAATACAAGCGATGTAAATGTTCCCTGCAAGCAGCATGCTTCCATTTGCCGCCCGCTTCCTTCAGTGAGCTGTCAGGACCTTCCGCCTCCAGTCAATGGTAATGCCCTGTGAGGATCTCAAGGTCCTCACAGGGAAATACCTTAGGCGGCAGGTCCTGACAGTTCAATGTAGGAAGCTGGCAGCAAATGGAAGCATGCCGCCCCAAGGGAACATTTACATCGCTTCTTGGATGGAGACTTCAGTGGGGGCTTAAATTAAACATAGTAAGTCTTATTTTAAGAACGGATTGCGCCGGGGGAGAGAGGAAAACTATCTGCCAGAAAAACATTTTTTTTTAGTAAGGGGGAGAACAAGGGCGCGTATTATACATAGGCACTCTTGTTTTCCCCCAGAATCTTGGGTATAATATACAGCTGCGTATTATACACAGGTGCATATTATACCTGAGATTTTACTGTATATTAAAATTCCTCATGCATATCACTAGGTGGTTATTTCTATTCAATAAATAATTTAGGGCTTTCTGCAGTAACAATGGTGAGAAAGGTGGTGGCACATATAAATTTAGTAGTACTGCTTAAATGTTATGTAGTAGAAAATATAAATTTAATAGTACTGCTTAGATGTTGAGTCAGGAAATTGTATCTGTCGTGAGAGTCTGTTTTTATATCTACAAATTCAAATGTCATTGTTTTGTTAATTAATATTGTGTGGTGAAAGTGCAACGATAGTGAGATCCTACCCAGTTTTTCTTAAGAGACATAATTTTACTACTACTAAGGTGTTTGTCTTGTGCTATCACTATGTCTGGGAGGTGTTTTTCATAATATTGTAAAATAAGTGTTTTTTTTACAGAATCATTAAGTCCTCTAACATTCCAGGATAGAAATTTACAGACATTAGCTACCATGTGTATTGTAACGAATATTTATCTCATCAATCTGGACCCAACCATCAGGGGGCGAGGGCATCCACCTGCACGGAAAAAATCCAGCAATAGCTTAAAATGAAATGAATCACAACCCTCCCTCCCACCCTGTCTTTAGCCTTCCACCTTGACAAAGGCACGTGCTAGCCCCACCATGCCAGCCCATCAAGCATCACATCCCCCCTCCCACGTCCCACTGCCAAGGCTTCACTTGAGGGCATGCGCACAGACCACAGGTTCATCAGTGCAGAGCAAAATCTCTTATTATGGTACACCTAAGGTGTCTTATAGAGTACCTGGAACTATCAGAGCCCCCACTCTGTGAAAGCCCATGAACATAGACCTACTGATTGTGTTGCACTTACATCGATTGTTCCTTTTTTTCTAGAGAGACTTGATTTGAGACTTGATAAACTTCCAGTCTGAGAGAGAGGAGTCTAAATCCACACTCTAGTGTCCACTGGTTGTATATTTCACAAATAGTGGATCTATAATCACCCACCTCAGAGCATGCTCCATATGAGCTGGACCAAGCATAATGCATTTTAGAATAACCTTCTAAGGACCACACAGCCCCTCCCTCAATCCCTGGAGTGCCTCACGGCACACGACCCTGGGGGGCACAGAGCAGGCTCACACATCGCACCTCCCTGAGGGAAACCACAGACAAGTGCCCCTGGGAGAAAAAAAACAGAGGAAGGGGGGGCAAGAAGTTGAAGAGTCTCCTTCAACAGAACATTTCCATGGGGAACATGTACCCTTAGGGAGGCAAGGGCAGCATTGCACATCTCAGTAGAATTCTCCCAGGTAGATGAGTGCTTCAATAATCCTTCTGGTCAGGGTATAAATAAGAGTATGGTGATGCCCAGCAGCCACCGCAGGCAGCAGACCTCTTCCATTTCAACTCGCGCTGGGAGGTGCAGACACCTAAGGAAAGTTCAAGAGTTTCACATTGTTCCTACAGTATATTTAATTTTAACTTAACCCATTTACTATTTGAGATATATCCAGCTCACTGAAAAGCAATGCATGAAAAATACTTTAGCATCACAGGGTTAAAAGCAAATATTGTGTGGGTTTTTATTTATAAATTGAGTTAGTTTATATATATATTATATATAACTTGCATTAGTTACTTCAATTTAATTCATAATAACTGTGTCGTTATTGCTCATACACAAAAATACATGTGTTAAACCTTAAAAAACCAGTGTGCACTTCAGTGTGTTCCACACCTCTCTAGTCCTTATGCAGTTAAATATGGATTAAATAATTGCTTCAATTTGCTTGCTAAATCACACTGCAGACTGAATGTGGCTCACTACAGTGGTGCAGTTTTATATTTTTATGCTCAGTTACCATATTCGTAAATAGTAAATGCAAGTAGTATTGACCCTTTGAGTGCCAGAGAGGTATACAACACATTGCAACACAATGGGGGAGATTCGCTAAGTGGTGATAAAGAGGCGATAAAGTGGAGGAGATTGCTCCAGTTTATCACATCTCCAATTCCTGTGTTATTCAATGGAGCCAATGCATTAAGATTTATTTAACTTTTGTAGATCTTAGTTAATAGGTTCCACAGAATAACATAAGAATTGGAAAAGTCATCTCCACTTTATCACCACTTAGTGAATCTCCCACAATGAGTTGGATACCTCTCTTGCACTCAAATGTTTAAGGATAAAATGCCTTAGCAGTTGTTAAGTTGTAGTCAACCCCATTTAATAGCTATTCTATGAAGGAAGAGGGCTGAGGCAGCAGTACAACTTCTTTCCAGAAGATGGTGCTGTTAAACCTTTTATGTTCATCCCGAGATAGCTTCTCTCTTCAAGTATATAAATAAGACATACTTACAAATTCATATACAGGTATTAGCTCTGTGAGTGCCAGTGGTGTGTGAAATGCATGCACATCCCTCTGGGATTCAAAATAAATAAAAAATAAAACGGTGATATGTGTATTTACTACAACAAGTGAATCTTCGTGGATAATCTTAAAGATCTCATTATCAGAAGGGAACATCTTCATTGCATAAGGGAGGATTGAGGGAATGACCACCTAAGAAAGGCAGCATACAAAAATGCAGTAAGAATTAAAATTATCATTTTATAGAGAAGCCATATATTCTGTTGCACAACAGGGATGATTTATTACAACCAAATGTCATACATAAAGCACCACAATTAATGAAAACCACCCCGCTTGTGAAAGCTTACCATCTAAAACCCATAAGCTATCAGAGGTGGTCATGACATTCCTTAATCCTCTGAAGATCAGAAACGTGAGCAACACATTGCTTCACAGTGTGTTGTATACCCCTGGTCCTTAAGAGGTTAAAAAATAAAACTAAACATGTATCATGTGACAGGAAACTACTTCCACCTCATAGCGAGTAATTATAAAATTGCCACTTGATGGCATTACATACTTGTGAATCTTTATGGGAAGTTTATTTAACTACACTAAGGGCTGAATGTTCATGATAAAGTGCAGGATTCCTGAGGCAAACCAACTGCACTATAGAGGAGAAATATATATTTCTAAAACACTCACTGATTTAAATATGGATTTTAAACCCTTGAATGCTAGAGAAATCTCCAATGAAATGCAGATCAATACATTGGGTACCTCTTTATCACTGAAGGAGTTAAAAGCCCCATTTAAACCAATGGTACATTTTTTTCCCTTACTGTTAATTTGGTTTGCACCAGAAATCCTCCACGTTTCTTATAAACATACAAGCCTTAGAGCAGTGGTTCTCAACTCCTGCCCTCAGAACTCACTAACAGGCCAGGACTTAGGGATTTCTCTGCTAGAGCACAGGTGTGGTGATCAGAGGCTCATTCACATTGATTAACTCACCTGTGCTCTAACAAGGAAATCATCAAATCCTGGCCTGGTAGCGGGTCCTGAGGACAGGAGTTGAGAACCACTGTCTTAGAGGCTAATTTACTAAAAGGAATTTGACAAAAAATGTCCCCAACTTCTCATGGATTCAGATTGGCCTTTCAACCTTATGAATGTTATCAATGTCTCCTATACATTGTGAAGCAATTCTTTGATGACCCCATTAAAAGTTGGACAGTTTTTTCCCCTATAGTACAGCCCTGTAAATCATTTCTTCCATTTTATTTAGTACCTCAGCCTCTTATTGTCGCAAGGTGCCCTGAAATCAGTTCACCGTAAGTGTCTTTACAGATATCCAGGACATCAACCGGCATGCTGAACTAGAAGCAAGGTGAGAGGAAAGACAAAGGCCCTTCTACTCCCACCATCCTCAGTGTATGAACAGAGATGAACCAGACTCAAAATGATGCTCAAAATACTTTAATAAATAACAACACAACAATGGGGAATCTGTGTGCTACAAAATGAGTGACAGCTGGCTTTAGGATATGCTGAACAGAGGAGCCCAAAGGGTAGAGTAACAACAGTGACAAAGGTAGGGTGACCACTTGTCATCAGGGTTGAGCTCCAAGCTTTGTGAGGTGCACTAGAGAGTCTGAAAGTATCTGAGCCAAATCAATGAGCAGGAAAACTGAAAGGATGCAAATCTGCTAATCAGTAGAACAGGCCAGAGTCAGGGCAGGCAGTTTTCAGAAAAGAAGTACGCAAGTTAAACTAAGTGCAAATAGATCATTAAGTAAAGTCAAAAGACAAGATCAAGGTCAGGCAAATCAGTCAGAGAATGATGAAGAGAGAGGTGTGCTAGCATAATAAATAAATAGCATAAATGTCAACACCAATTGTAAAAAAAAAAATAATAATAGCGGCAAATGAAAAGGATCAATGATTTCCAACAATGGTGGGTGCCTGGCAATCCAAGCAAACTGGGAGAGCTCCACATCAAGGAACACACACAAAGGAATGCTTGAAGGAGGACTCCAGGATGAGGTTGATGAAATGTTATACAAGAAAAAGGAGCATGAATATCAGCAGCTGGTTCCCAAGAGTGTTCCTTCAGACCATAGCCCTTCCAAGGGATAAAGGACTCTAAACTTCAAGACCTGAAATGGGAATCCAGACCATCCTTGACTTCACACTTTTCAGGATAAGCAAAAAGCTGTCCGAAGTTGAATGGTTTTAGAATACATATATGAAATACTGGATGAATCCCTAAGATGAGGATAATTGAAGACAAAGTTCTGAGAAGATATTAAGAAAAGACCTGTGCATGTGAAAGCCACCTTTTAGAAGGACAGATCCACTTGAATTATTTGCGTAGAGCAAAACTCGATCTCCCTCTTTTAAAATCAGAGGCAGTCTGTGATTTCTGTCAGCTAAAATCTTGTATCGGTGCTTGAGAATCTTTGATGGTTTGGCCACGGAATTGTAAACAAGATTGTGCCTCAATTACAGGAGGAAAGTCATCATATAAAATGGAAGGAGACAGGATGGTATCCCATGCTGGAGAAAAAAAGATGACCATCAGTTATTATAAACAAACTCATCAAGCAGAGAAGGGTTACCCAATTATCCTGGAGATAAAAGGAGTAACACAGAAGGTACTGCTCCAACACTTGATTAGTATGCTTTGTCTGACCATTGCACTGAGGACTGAATACATTGGACAAAGAATGTTGAATGTGAAGTAGCAGACAAAGCTCTCCAGAATAATGAGATGAATCATGACCCATGATTAGAGACAATTTCTTTGTGGATGCTATGAAGATGAATGGTTTATTTAACAAACATTGTGGCCATTTCTGCATCACTAGAAAAGTAGGCAAATGGTAGCAAATTAGCCATCTTAGGGAGTCTGTTGAGACCTAAGGTACTACTCAATGGGTAGGAATGGTCCACCAGAAATAGTTTTGCATCAGCTCCAAGGTTTTTTTTTTAAGCCTGCATGGCCTGACAGAGGAGAATCATTTACAGCTTGCATGTCTTCTTGCCTGATAGAATTGCAAATATACAGGTGATTACTCAAGAAATACAGTCTTTGTTTAGTCTGTAGGTGAAGGAAGATGGGTTACTGAAGAATAAGGGCAGTCATGTTTTTAAGCAGTTCAAGTAAAGAGGAAGAGGTTGCCAAAAAGAACAGTCTAGAATTAATTATGGTATCAGAGTCCAAGGAGAAACTGGCAAGAAAGTGTGTCTGCTTTACCATTCTAGGAACCAGGCTTATAGGCAATATGGCGAGTAAAACAATAATATAATAGATTTTTTATCTATAGGAGCAGGTCAATCCAGAATAGGAGACAACTTGCAGGCATCCATGCTGATTCCAGATGGGGATAGCATAAATCCTAGAAATTCAGTTGTTGTGGCCTGAAAGATGCACTTCTTCAGCTTTGCATAAAGTCACTCTACTTGGAGATATGAAAAGACCATTCTTACATGTACTTGATACTCAGACAAGGCTAAAGAAAATATAAATATATCACCTCTATATACTACAGTACAAATATCAAATTGATCTCTGAAGATATTTTTTTTCTTGTGAAATTCTTTATTGATGTAATAAGCATAGGCATAACAGTAACAAATGTCAACATACTTATTGGAAGAACAGAATAGGGGTCCATGGGATACAAAGGATACAGTATACAATGCAATCATTCATCGGAATACAAGAGTGTACTGGGACCAAAAGTACATGAGGAGTAATTGATATATGGGCAAAATATGGCAAAGTCAAGTAGATTGAAAGTAGGAGATGGACATTATGGGACCTCTTAGTATACTTGTATAGATGGGAGAGGGATTGAGTGACATCAAAAAGGCAATTTCAAGGAGACAAAAAAAAAGGAGAGGAGAGAGAAAGAAAAGATGAAGGAGAAAGGAGTCAGAGAAAGAAGAAGAGGAGGAAGAAGACAAAAAAGATGGGAAAGAGGAGGGGTAAAGAGGGAGGGGGAGACTAGTAAAGGAGTCTCCAACGAGTCCAGAGGAATCACTGATAGAGTAGCTAGAACAGCATGCTGTGTGGCAACACATACAAGGAGATATAATGAAATAGAGCCTTGCAATCCAAGAGGTTGAGCAAGACCCTTTTAGGGAGAGAACCTAACATGATGACGTTAAGGTGGGGAGTGGAACTATGGGAAGACTTCCTTTCCTCTATCGAGACCAAGAAGATGCGAATGGTAAAAAGGATTTACTCACAAGGGCATGGCATCTCTCCAGCTCTATGTATGCATCCACTTTAGAAAGCCATAGGGAGATAGATGGGATAGAGGTCAGTTTCCAGTGTAATGGGATAAGAGACCGGGCTATGTTGAGAAGTAAAGGAACCACCTTCCATTGGGCAGGCGTTATGTTGAGGAGGAGGTGAGCTTTATAAGAAAAGAGGAGGGGCTCGAGGGGGAGCGATAGCTGAAATACAGTGTTCATTGATGCTAAAATCTGTGACCAGAAGAGTTGGATCAGTGGACAACTCCATGTATTGATAAGATATGAGACCATTGTATCAAATCTAAGTATATATCAAGTTCACTTTCCCATCATCGAATAAAAAAAGGTTTTGAGGTGTTCTGCTGGAAAAGCAGAGAGTAGCAGAAGGATAAAGGATGAAATGGGGTGGGTGTGCTAACTATCTTATTTAGTCTCAAAGCAAGTTAAATTCCTATCTGGAGGTTTAGCTTTACACATGGAGTGATACCACTGTCAAATTTGGAAGAGGAGCCACCATGGTGTGACTCTTTGTCCAAGCGTATCAGAGAAAATGGACAAGGGGAGGAACTGTGAGTTACGGGTTAGAGAGCCGAGTGTGTGGAGATTGGCACACCTTCATTGTACATGCATTAGGTCAAAGAGTTCTGCTTTAAAGGTGGGGTTGTTAAAAAATGATTGAAGAGGGGAAGGGGAGGGGGCATTATTGAATATGTGGTTAATCTGTCCCCAAGTTTTCAAAATGTGACCGATTATAATGTGAGTTTTGCACTGCATGGGAACCAAATTGCTTGGGATCCAGAGTAATTGAGCAGGATCTGAGCTCTCCAGAACATGAGAAGTGGTAGTTGTCCATCTTTTAGGTGGGGTGGAGAAGAAATCAAAAATTTTAGCCAGTACAGAAGCTTTGTAGTACTTATGGAAGTCCGGTACACCAAGGCCACCCTGGTTGACTTGGGAGGTGAGGATGTTGTATCTGAGTCTAGGTCTCTTTCTGGCCCAAATAAATTGTGAGGTAAGTGAGGAAAATGTATCAACGTAGTGCTTAGGTATAGGTATTGGGAGAGCATTTAGAACATACAAGACCTTTGGAAGGATCATCATTTTGACGACGCTAATGCAACAAACCACAAGATAAATAGTGGGTTCCAAGATGATATGTCAGATTTAATCATTGCAATCAGGGAGGAAATATTTCAGTGTGGAAGAGAGGAGATCCAGGGAGATCAGAATACCCAGGTATTTAATGGAGTCTTTGGACCAATGGAGAGGGAATTTGCTTCAAAGAAGTTCCTCCTTCCGAGAATCTATATTAAGATTAAGTACCTCTGACTTGGTATAGTTAATTAGTGCTTGCAAGATGCACGAATATTCATTCAGGACCTCAAGAAAGGGAGGAAGAGAATAAGAGGGATGAGAAATAAAAAACAGAATATCATCGTCGAAGGCTGTCAATTTGAAATGTTCCAATTCTGCTTTGAAACCTGATATTAACGGATGAAGTCCTACAATTTGCAGGGCCGGTTCTAACGTCAGAATAAAGATTAACGGAATCAAGGGGCAACCTTGTTGAGTCCCATTAGAGATGGGAAAGGAGGAGAAGATAGTGCCATTTACTAAGACTTTGGCTGATGGTCACGTTTACAAGCTCATAATGCCTTGAAGCATAAGGGGCCCCAGTGCAATGTTATTCAATGTTTCACTAATATAAATCCAATTAACACTATCAAATGTCTTTTCGGCGTGGGAGAGAAGAAAATAGCAGTGTGATGTGTGGAGGAAGGGGAAGAAGTAAGAGGTCCTAAATTGCAGAGTTTTGCGTAGAAGTCCCTTAAGGCTTCCGCAATTTGTGGATATTCGTGAAGGGGTTTACCAAGTGGGGAAGTAATTTTGTGGATACTAATTGTACGTCTTAGCATGGATAATGTTTTACCGCCTTAATCCCCCGAGATGTATTTTTCATATTTGAGGCACATGAAGGATTTCTGTATATCTTCTTTCAGAAGCATGTTCAATTCAATCCTGACGGTCTCTTAAGATATTATTAATAAATTACTGTAACATATCTGGGTATTTGCAAAATCCAAAAAGTATCAACAAATACTCAAAGTGGCCACAAATGTCTGGAAGTGGTCTTCATTAATTCCCTTTTCTGATTCTTACCAGATTATGGGCTAGATTTAAAGGCAGCCGTTAACCAAAAAAATCACTAACGGGTGCGTTAAGTGACATGTTGCAATTCAAAGATCCGTCTAAAGACCAGCTAACGGCAGTTGTACAATCCTTACGGCCGATACACTTACGTGCATTCAGACGCATGGAAAAACATACCCCAGAGCTATTCAAAGGCTTGCGGTACTGATAACGGCTGAAAAAAAGACACACCTAACGGCTAAAAGTTAAGACCCACTTTTTCTAGCCGTTAGACACTTAACGGCCAAAACAAAACACCCGTTACATAGGAAAAGACACAAAAGGCTTACCGCACAACCATGTAAATGGGAAAATTAACCCGTGCAATGCCAAAACAACACAAAAACATGCACACACAACACAAATCACTATACACACAACAACAACCAACACCACAGGGACAACGACACACTAAAAAACAACAACACAACATGGCACGGAACAATGGGGGTCATCACACAAAGCGGACACCTGCAAATACAAGCTCACCTGGGCAACATCAACACGCCACCTGCACCCCACAACTGCATGTCCGCAAATGGCACACACAGAACAAGCACAACACACCACATCTTATAACACACACACACCTGCAAACACTTACCTGGACAAAAACAACTCACCATTGGTCAGCACTCACCTCATCACCACACCCACACAACGCCCTAGCAAGTACTTAAAGGGACAACTCAACACACTCACTTGTGGCTTGTTTTCCACTCAGGGAGGGAGAGAGAGATAGAGATAGAGATAGAGATAGAGATAGAGAGAGAGAGAGAGAGAGAGAGACAGATAGAGAGAGATAGAGAGAGCAAACAGTATGTTGGGTTACATATTGTTGCGAAGACTGAAGAGAAGGCGTGCAAGGGAGAGAGCTAGGGAACATCAGCAACCTCCAAGCATGCCTGATCAACAGCCACCACCTGTTGCAAGTGAGGAGGCTCTGGCTCAGCAGCCACACAGGAGTCCATCCCCACCTGGAGGGCACAGGATGTATAGACGACCACCAAGGCCCAGGGTATACCGCCCAAGGGTCACCCTCTTTGGAATGACCGATGATGAGGTAATTGATCGCTACAGGTTGAGGCCTGACAGCATCATTGCCTTGTATGAGGTCATCAAGGAGCAGGTGGATCCCATCTACATCCACAACCATGCCCTAACTGGCCTGCAGAAACTACTCTGTGCCATGCACTTCATGGCAAGCGGGGCCTTCCAGTCCACAGAGGGTTACGCATCTGGCATGTCACAGGCCACATTCTCCAGGGTGCTGGCCCAGGTCCTGCCAGCCCTCAAAAGCAAGGCCAGTACCTATATACATTTCCCCACCACCGACATGGACTGGATACAAGTCAAGCAGGCCTTTTACGCCAGGGGAGGCATGCCCAGGGTCATGGGTGCTATAGATTGCACCCATGTCCGAATTAAGGCCCCAGCACGTGACGCACAGATATTCATCAACAGGAAGAACTTTCACTCCATCAACGTGCAGATGGTGTGTGACAGCCATATGAGGATAATGAATGTCTGTGCAAAGTATCCTGGCAGCTCACATGATTCATACATTCTCCAAAACTCCTCAGTCCACAGAGATTTCGAGAATGGAACTTTTACAGGGGGATGGCTTTTGGGTGAGTTCACAATACAAAATCACATCACATACACAGGCGTACACACAACGCTGCTTAGCATGCTCCTTACCCACAGCTACTACGTCTACCACACAAAACATCATTCACACAACATGTGCTCCCTGTCTCACCATGTCACTCACATTACACAGGTGATGCTGGCTATGGATGCAAGTCCTGGCTACTGACCCCACTGGCCAATCCTCGAACACATGCCCAGGAAAGCTACAACCAGGCTCATGGCAGAACGAGGAATGCCATTGAGCGGACCTTTGGCCTCCTCAAGTCAAGATTCCGATGTCTGGACCACTCGGGGGGAGCACTGCAGTATGCACCTGGAAAGGTGTGCGACATCATTGTGGCGTGCGCAATACTGCACAACATCGCAGTGGACACCAGGCTGCTGGAGCACATCCAGGCCCCCCCCATACAGGAAGTGCCCATGGACATCGGACACGTTGAGGAGACCCTGAGAGGGACACAGATCAGAGACAGGCTCATCACGGAACACTTTACATGTGAGTATAACACAGGCATGCAAACAATCCATGCAAGTCCCCCATCAGTCCTGTGACACTAACCACACTGCACATTTTGTTCTGTCTCACCCCACAGGAACAGTGACACAGCACTGCACTTGCAGCGGACGTGGCAAATTGTGTGTGTGGACTCAAAAACCATCCTCCATTCCACTCTCCACATTGACATACAGACCCCAAGGATATCACGCACACCCTCAGGAGAAACAAGGTACAACACATAACCCATGTTCATCGCCTTACAGGGCTTGATTGACAGCAGCTAACTTGATTTGCCATGAGCATAGCCAGAGCAACCATGCTAGCCTTGTAGCGAAAGAGTGTTATCCAATGCTATGCATTGGATAATACTCCGTCACATCAGGGGTTAAAGGGCCATTGGACTCAATATGGAACCTGTACTGTGCTACAGCTGAGAAGAGCAGCACAGGGGTGGATGTACAGTGGTATGGGCACACAATGTAGAGGTCATGAGACGTAGATCAGATTACCAGGGACACCATGCTGACCTGTGAGTGTGCAGACATATGTGCCCCCGACATGAATACACACATCAACAAATGTGTCCTAACAGTTCCATGGAACAAATGACATTGGGCTGCCACTGTCACATTAACAGTGGCAGCCCAAATTCATTACTTCCATGGAGCTCTCAGAACACTTGTTGATGTGTGTATCCATGTCAGGGGCACATATCCATAGGGCTGGGGCACATGTCCTTAGTTCTCCACATAATTGGTTACAGATGAGTACACAACACATTGTCAAGCAATGGTTTGTGTACTCACCTGTAACTGTGAAAATTGAGGGGATCAAAAAGACTAAATTGTTGTTGCTTGATGATCAGTTCAAGTCAACTACTCCAAATCCTGTCCTCTTCTTCCACAGGCATCCGTAACATGATCCATCCTTGAACTGAAGTTCTTCTATGTGACTGGATTGATGTCTTGACATCACCTTCATGGAGATCACCCCTTGCTGTTTATGTTGATGTTGTTGGTGATGCAAAGTTTGACCTGAGGTTTACACAAACCTCTACTGGATCATTTTCATATAGACACAGAAAACACTAATTCCTGAGTTTTATAACCTGTACAGTTAGGATGCTCAGCTACAGAGTTGTCAAACCTTGTGGACAACACATGAGCTGGGCAGCAGTGTAACTAAAGTACTATTTTTTTGTTTCAGAGTACATTTAGTGTTCTCATACAGGTGTTCAATGCATATAGGCAATACACAGAAAACACATGTACATCCTAATGTACTTTGAGACACTATAAAGATGAACCATCACCATTCTATCTGTGTCTGTAGGAGGATATATTTGAGAACACAGTTGTCAATGCGTTACCACACCCAGGGTAGAGTATCCCCATACATGGAAAGGCATCACCCATATCACAGGACTCCACCACTTGTTTGCAAGTGAGTGGACTCAGTGATGTATTCACGCTAACAGATGGTGGCAGTGATACACTAATGTGTTGTGGGAGTGATAAAGAGGTGATAAAGGGGACATACTTCCACAGTGAATTCCTGTCCACAGTTAATGTGTTGCTCAGTATAATCAATGTTCAGTGATATTGCTCCACTGGGACATATCACAGTACATGACCAAGTGGACAAGTGTTTTCACTGGGGAAGTCTGTTACACCCTTAGAAAAAACAACAAGTCAACTTACTGGAGGCCCCAATGCTCACCCCAGGATATCAATGTGTGTGCTACACATTGAAATCCTAGGTTGAAAACATTGGCTTCCCCAGTCAGTCTGTTGCACAATGAGTGTGTGAATCCAAGACAATATGGATACATGTCCCATTTATCTGTCCTGCTTGTTATCTCACCGCTAAGCCGTTTGTTTGGTTATCCCCTTAACCCTCTGAGTGCCAGAGTGGTACCCAACGCATTTCTTTGCAATGCGTTGCCTACCACTCTGGATATCAAAGGGTTAAACACTACATATGATGGAGATGAATGTTCAATGTTGTACCAAATGTTGGGCTAAGGGGAATGTTTTGTTATGCAAAATCAACACACAACATTGCCATATAACACAGTTGTGTAATATGGCAACAGGGATGTTTTTACAGTTGATTTTGTACAACGATGTGTATGTGAACCCATGTTGTGACATCCCACAAACATCTTACCTAGGCAGGAGTTGTATTCACTGAATTGTTTGGCAATGCATTGGAGACAACTCTGCCACCCAAATCTATGACCAAATTCAAAGCAGATCAGACAGGATTCAAAAGCACAATGTTCCTTTATTCAGGGGAAATGTAACATGTTGGGCATTTTATTTTTTTTTCTTGGGGGGGGGGGGCTTAGACTGTGTGGCAGAAGTGGATAACCTGGATGATCTCCTGGTCACCCTTTGCCCCCTAGGTGTGGCTTCGGGGGTCACATTAGAGGGGGTGGTGGGGGCAGTGGATCCCTCTGTGGAGCGCAGGTTTTCCCTCTCCAAACGTAAGTCCTCCCTGCGGTTCAGCTCTCTCAACTCCACCAGTAGCTGTGCAAGCAGGTCCATCACCCCCGTGTGTAGCTGATGGAGTTGAGTGTTGATCCTCATGACCTCCGACTCCAGGGCATGGATCCTTGCCTCTATCCTGTTAGTGTTTATACGGGATTCCCTACGGCTCCTGGTGATGTTGTCATTGGTGCGGAGGCTTGACCTGAGTAGTCTCCTTTGCAGAGCCATACACTCAGCTTCCATCCCCGTGGGCCGTTCACTGCTGGTGATGCTTGTGCCTGGTGAATCAGCTGCTGCTGTGTCCTCCTCTGCTGGTGCTGTGTCCTCCTCTGCTGGTGCTGTATCCTCCTCTGCTGGTGCTGTGTCCTCCTCTGCTGCTGCTGTGTCCTCCTCTGCTGCTGCTGTGTCCTCCTCTGCTGGTGCTGGTTGTGCTGCAGATGGGTATGTGCCCACCACATCAATTGACCCACTGCTGCCCACCGATGTCTGTGCTGGTGGAGGTGGTGGGGTAAACACGTCCCTTCGCATAGGCTGTTGGGGCTCCCCAAGCAGGCCCAGGTGTTGGTAGTCGAGTGGCCAAGGGTCAAACCTTGGCCACTGGTATGTGCTTGGCCCCCACCTAGGATCATACCTGGGGCCATGCTGGGGAGCCATCCAGGAGGGTAGGTCAATCTGTGGGTATGGCCCGTATTGGGTGGTGGCCACATCACCGGGCAGCCATTGCCTCCCTGGTGGTGGTGGTGCTGCTGCTGCTGCTGGGGGATAATAGCTCCTGGAGGTGGTGGGGGGCATCCAGTCACTGTAATAAGTCGGTGCAGGCAGAGTTGGTGCAGGCAGAGTTGGTGCAGGCAGAGTTGGTGCAGGCAGAGTTGATGCAGGCAGAGTTGGTGCAGGCAGAGTTGGTGCAGGCAGAGTTGATGCAGGCAGAGTTGATGCAGGCAGAGTTGGTGCAGGCAGAGTTGGTGCAGGCAGAGTTGATGCAGGCAGAGTTGATGCAGGCAGAGTTGGTGCAGGCAGAGTTGGTGCAGGCAGAGTTGATGCAGGCAGAGTTGATGCAGGCAGAGTCGGTGCAGGCAGAGTCGGTGCAGGCAGAGTTGATGCAGGCAGAGTCGGTGCAGGCAGAGTTGGTGCATCCAGCTGGCCAAGAGGTGTGGATGTCGTTGGGTACGGTGCCCACTGGCTGGTCCCCTCCTCCAAATACTCCTCACTGGGTGGTGAGGTGGCCTCCTCCATGGGCTCCTGATGTGCTGGAGACACATAACCTGTGTGGAGGATTGAGATTGTGTGATCAGTAAACTTAGCCATGATGGTGTCAAATTGATATTAATACTTGAAATGTGTAAAGGAACATATATGTTGTATGGTGTATCCCCCTGTGTGAAACAACGGTACTCCTACTGGTGATGGGTGTTGTATTCTGCATGTATTGCAGCTCAGAGTTGAATTCCTTTGGTGCCACATCCCAGTGGCCTGAAATTGTACATTTTCGCTGTTGCCACATCATCCTTTGTGGATATCTGTTCCCTGGACCAAAGCTAGCCAGAGGATGGTCTGGCAACATTGGCATAGTACATTTTCAGGCCACAGTGATATTGTCCCTGGAATATTCAACTTTGAGCTGTTATACTCTTGTGATGAAACACCTTTCAGTAGTGGGGATACCCTTGCATTACCCGGTGGATCAATCCTATGACATGTATTTTTCCTTTCACATTTTAGGTATTACTATCTCTTTAACGGGATAGCAATGGTTAATTTCACCTTGATGTAACATTGCAGGCATCATAGAGAGATGTTTAGAAAGATGTTGCTGTATGTGACAGCTGGAGATGTCAGTCATTTGACCACACGGAGGCTCTTCAGCAGACTCCACATTGACCCATTTGGAGATAACTACATCTTTGCCATTGTCTACTAAGTGTTCCTGGTTTGTAAGCACGCTCTGTGGACCATGTCAATGATGGATCCATCTCCAATTGTTTCAATTTTGGGTCTGCTGAAGAGCCTCCGTGTGGTCATATGACTGACATCTCCAGCTGTCACATACATTAACATCTTTCTAAACATCTCTTTATGATGCCTGCAAGGTTACATCAAGTGAAATTAACCATTGCCATGCCAAGGTACACAGTGAGGAATATGGTCTGATATGTGTGTATATGTACCTTTCATACGGGTACAAACATATCCTTGATAGATATGAACCCAGAGATCTGTTCAGAACATGTGATTGTCTAACTGCCTATATATGTACAGCCATCACAAATGAACTTTCATAGATACAAGTGATACCCATCCAAGTAGGTGTAATATACTGGGTATATGTACTGTGATGATGATATCAATAGGAGTTATTTTGTTGAGGGTGCACATATATGGGCAGTTGGACAATCACACGTACTGAACCGAACTCTGGGTTTACATCTTGTTGGGACCTATTTGTACCCATTTGAAAGGGACATATCCACATACAAATCTGGTTGTTTTTCTTTCTGTACATATCTTTTTTGAAGAGATCTGCAGTGTGATTCAAGTAGTATTCATCCCTATGTTATCAGTTCATCCCGTACAGTGCTGGATTTTGTCAGATTAGACATGTCCCTCTCTGGTTGTCATGATGGTATCCTATGCATAGCATTGTGATGCATGGGATACCACCGTGGCAATCAGGGATTGATGTACATTACAGGATTCTGTCCATGAGGTCTGTTCAAGTTGAATCCTGAGGGGCAACAATCAAGCCAGTCTTGAAGGATATCATTGATTGAGGCCTTTTTTTTCCAGGATCAGCCCATCCATCCTTCTGTGTGAGGCAGCCAGACCCGATCATAGATATCCATAATCCCTGGCCTGTTATTGACCAAACCTCAATGGTTCATATTTGGTTCCCATATTTATCCTGCAAATAGTGTCTGGTGTACCATCCATCCATGGCATCAGCACTCCTGAGGATCTATATGTGAATCAAATGTGAGCTATGTAAATTGAAGTTAGAGTAAATGATTGCATACACAACACCAAGGCCAACTTTTTCACCTTTACTTATGTGTGATTGTTTTTGGCCTGTGTGTTGCACATACAATCATTTATTCTCAGTGGCACTGTGATTTGTGACCTGATCCATCCTGTTGGTGATTCAGTAAGCGGTTAAGTGGACCTGATGAACTGATTATGATGCTGACTTCTCCGCTGACCTCATTTCCCCATCTGCAATGTTTTCTATGGAGTCCACACAATGGGGCCTGTGCAGCTTGAATCCTGTTATTGGATGTTCTCCATAGACTAACATTGTAATTGGTAAAGTGAGGGTATGCAAGTGTCAAATTCACTACATCAGCTCTTTTTCACCGCTTAGTGAATGTCCCCTATGTGTCATGTAATTGTTAACCTATCGACATGTGTTTGTTGTCTGGTTAACCCTTTGAGTACCAGAGGGGTTGACAAAGCATTGTTGATCGATGCATTGATGATCCCTCTGGCACTCATGGGGTTATGTGCTGGATTCCCTGTGTGAACATGGGTAACACTGTGTGACAACAATTGTGATGTTTAACATACAACACTTTACTGAGCATGGTTTGTGTGTATTGTGTGTGATGAGCACAGCAACATGAGGGTTAACCAGGGAGTTGGACAGGTTTTGGCCTTGTTGAACATTGACATTTGTCCTTGTCTTGATCCCTGTTTAAACCCTCAGGGTGCTGTGTTGGTGCAATTGTGTGGTTGAATGAAGAGCAGATGTTGGGATGTGAGTGCTTGTTTGTGATGGGTGTGTGGTTTGGGGTGGTGTGTGGTTTTGGGGTGATGCACTTACCGGTGGTGTGGAGGCTCCTCTCCTCCCCAGTGTCTGATCCTCCAGGGACCCCCTCAATGAGGGTGGATGACAGTGTCTGCCGCAGCCTCTCCTCCCATGCGCTGTAGGTGATGGGGACAGGTGGCCCACCTCCGGTGGCTCTGGCGTGCAGGGCGGCATCCCCCATCTTCCTCTTCACCTGCCTTTTGCAGTCGCCCCATCTCTTCTTTATTGAGTCCACATCCCGTCTGCAGGTGGCCACCGCATTAACTCTGCTGCAGATTTGACTCCAGGCAGCTCTCCTCCTCGCAGACAGGCCAGGGAGTCTGTCCCCCGGGAAGAGGACACTCTCCCTCTCCAGCACAGCCTCCACGAGGGCCGTGTTTTCTTCCTCGGTATATCGGGGATCCCTGACCCTGTCCCCCTCAGCTCCGGCATGCGAGGAGTCAGACCCGGAGTGTCCTGCCTGCTCTGCCCCTGCCTGTGTGTGGTGGTCCCCAGGCACTACCCCTCGTCCCACTGCAGGATCTGTCCCTCTTCTTCTTTGTGTGCCTATTCTTGTGGGCCTGGTCCCCCTCCGCCCTGCGTATCTCCCTCTCCCACCCCTGCTCTGCTGAGGGATCCCCTCCTGACCTTCCTCCTCCTCCTCCTCCACTAGTCTCCCCATCCCTCTCTCCTGTCCTCCTCTCCTGGCCATCATTCACCCACTCACACCCAGGCACTCTCACACGCCCTCACAGACACACTCGATCCCACTCACTCTCTGTCACACACTTTCACTCACGGATTCACACTGTAAAAATAAAGTTTAAAATGTGTAAGGTGTGATGAAAAAAAAAGACTATGTGTATGTATGTGTATGTGTTTGTATGGATGTATGTGCTATGTGCAAAAGTGTGCTATGTGTCTATTTAAATGTAACTCTCTCCTCTCCAAAATCCTTCTACCTTACTCCTCTGTATGCTTCTCTCTCTCTCTCTCTCTCTCTCTCTCTCTCTCTGAATGCTATCCTCCACTCCTGGGTCCTGTGCTCTAGCTTGCTGAAACTCGAAACACAGACAGGGTGTAACCGTTATTTTGAGGTATATATAGGTGTATTTGGACATTTTTGATACTTTGGGGCCTTGGGATTGGCTGTAGGTTTGAATTTTGTTTGTGCATCTATCAGGGTTGCTAGACAACGGCAGCCGTAATGTAACATTTTGACTTAAGTTGTGTTTTAACGGGTGTTTGGGACGCACGGTGATGCAAAATCAGGTGCGACGCTGGTTTTTGTTTAACGTGTTTTTGTAGTGCCTACGCCCGATAGCTATTCTTGAACGCTTACCTTTGAATCTGCCGTAAAACATGTGTTCTTTGCGGCCGACGTGCCTTTTTTACTTAGCGGATGGTTTAACGGCTGCCTTTAAATCTAGGCCTATATGTCCTGTGTAGATTCAGCTTTGTGAAGATTATGTCCTTCCTTAGTCTTTCAAAGATAATCTCCACAAGGGCATAGTGACCTGCTCCAGCTGCTGAAGTTGAGGGACAGATGAAGCCTTTCTCCAGATTCTCCTATGGATAGATATGTCCAAGGGGAATTTTAAGTCCAAGAAGAGGTTTAAAAGGGCAGTTACAGAAGCAATGAGGTGGGGGGGGGGGACTTCAGTTTCTTTTCTACTGAAAATATGAGTATAGTATAGAGGTGCTAGAATTGTGCAACCAAGTACTGGAGCATAGTACAAACACAGAGTTCTGAGTAAAGATGAGAAAAAAGTCCAATTTTCATGGTGCATGAATTTTAATGAATACAGAAATATTTTTGCACTTTTTTGTTACATTTCAGTGGATAAAATAATCCATTAAAATGTCCACATTTTCTCTACCACCAGAGAAATTCTTTTGATAACTTTGCTGATTTCTACCCAATTTCTACCTATGTTTTCTAGGGGTACAGCATGGTACCATGTTAGCCATAGAAAATGCAGGACACTAGTAGAGTAATAGTGATACCTTTTTTGGCTAACAGGCTGAGGCCTGTTGCAATAAACATAAGTCTTGAAAAAAGTATTGGAAGACCAAGTCTAACAGTAACATAAGCCCTAAATTAGTAGTTTGCAGACTAGTAGGGACCACAGTTATAAGAAGGTGAGGTGGCATATGGTTATGCTCTTGCAAGGACTGTAATGCATTTTTAGCAGTCTGAGTCTTGAAAAAAATGATTTGCAGGCAAAGGACTACAGCAACATAAGCCTCAAAAATGTGTTAGCAGACTGAGTCATACAGCAACATAAGCTTTGAAAAAAAACGTTAGAAGGCTGGTAGGGACCTCAATTTAAATTTGGTGATAGAGTAAGTGGTTACTCTCTTGTAGGTAATGTAATGACTTGTTAGCATGCTGAGGTCTATGGCAACATAAGCTTTGAAATACAATTGCTGGCAGATGGAGGCCTATAGCAACATAAACCTTGTAAAAATGTTAAGCTGATGATGGGCCAGGTTGTTACCTATATTGCATCTACACTTGACATTGTGTAATTCTTGCATGTGAGCACCCAACATTCTATTACATTAATTTAATGTAATGATCATTTCATTTATGTTAATAAATGTTAAAATTAATTTAATTTAATTTAATGTTTCATTTACCTCACATATGGAACAGCAGTGGCTTGAAATAGACCAGCTCCTCCTTGGTCCTAGTGCAACCTATGCATTATTGTTTCTGGACACCTTGGGACCAGAATTCCATCTAAAGTGAATAACCCATCACTAAAAGTGTTAAAAGAGTTTTTAAGGCCTGGGGAGGCTGCATGGTGAATCACTTTTTAACTCTTTCACTGCTGAGCTGCTCACCATTTCAGACCTTAGACAGAACACTTCTTGGTAGAAAGCACATTTTTCAGAAACAATTGTTAGTGGAACAATTGTTTCTTAGAACAAAACACATTTTTCATAAAGAATTGTTTCAAGGAAATACTTCCTTTAAAATATCATATTTAATGTTATGATGAAGATATTTCATATCAGACTGGCCCTGCCCACAGACAGTCCAGCTCTGAAATTTCAGGCAAATCCTCTCCGCACGAGAGAGACAGCATAACCACAGACGTACGTTTCGGTCTCTGTGGGGCTCGTCTGTGTGGTGCTGCTGAACCCCTCTAGGCACATGGAAGCAAGGGCAAGGGAATCCCAGGCATGGGCCCTTGCTTCCATATGCCTAGAGGGAATCAGTTGTACCCCACTGACAAGGTCCATATAAACGTACGTCTGGGGTTGTGCTGTTTCTCTCATGCAGAGAGGATTTGCCTGACATTTCGGAGCTGGACTGTATGTGGGCAGGACCAGCCTGATAGGAATATGGAAATGTCCTCTCTGTAAAGGCACAATGGAGTAAAACTGTGACTTGAGCAGCACCTGAGAGGCTACCATGCCTTGAGCAAAACACTTTATTTTGTTCTCTCTCGGTGTGAGTTAATCACACTTTTGTGTTTGTAGTCTCCCTAAGTTTAAGAGCATCCCAGGCATGGGCCCTTGCTTCCATGTGCCTACAGGGTATCAGCTGTACATCCTTGCTTAGGTCCACATAGACTGAAATATATAGTTGGGGTTGTGCTATCTTTTTATAGAGCAGAGAGAGAATTTGCCGTTTAATTTATGTTAATAAATGTTAAAATTAATTTAATTTAATTTAATGTTCCATTTACCTCACATATGGAACAGCAGTGGCTTGAAATAGACCAGCTCCTCCTTGGTCCTAGTGCAACCTATGCATTATTGTTTCTGGACAGCTTGGGACCAGTGTTCCATCTAAAGTGAATAACCCATCACTAAAAGTGTTAAAAGAGTTTTTAAGGCCTGGGGAGGCTGCATGGTGAATCACTTTTTAACTCTTTCACTGCTGAATTGCTCACCATTTCAGACCTTAGAGAGAACACTTCTTGGTAGAAAGCACATTTTTCAGAAACAATTGTTAGTGGAACAATTGTTTCTTGGAACAAAGCACATTTTTCATAAACAATTGTTTCAAGGAAATACTTCCTTTAAAATATATTTGCAAATCATATTTCAATGTTATGATGAAGATATTTTTTGGAAATTGGAGTCATAATAAACAACATAGAGGAGCTGATCTCCTTTTGGTATAGACTGCTCTGGAAGAATACATTGTTTATAACACTGGTCTAGATGTGCATCTCAAGCAACCCTCAGAATGGACCTTCCTATAGCCACACACCCACACTTCACCCCACTCATCCATTGTTTTCTGTCTCAGACATTTAAAAAAAATGGTTAGCCAGAACAGCAGCAGACTTACACAGAGAACAGGCAGGTTAGCCATTCAAAAGTGCAGAGTAAATAATTTTTTTGCAACATATACAGGGCCAGAGGAATTATTTTTCTTAAACAGGGCTTGTGTTGTGCAAACTAGATTTGTCCCCTCCTATCCCTTTTCCACAACCTCGTCACAATTGAAAATAGTGCACAGTACAGTCGCTTATTGGTGGCTAGTGGAGCAGGCGCTGGTCTCATATTGCTGCTTGAAGAAACCATTCTCATGGTGGCCACAGTGCTCAGACTGTAGCATATTAGCCTTCTCTTCACCATGCTGCTTCTTAGACTCTGCCGCTCCCAGATGACAAGGGAGGGATGGTGTTGGAGTACTCAGCCTCATTGGGTTTGGGAAATATGGGCTCCAGTCCCTTTAGTGGTGTTGCAATGCTAGCTGCAATTAGTGACACATTCTTCTCAGTGAGTCACTAGCCTCAGGATCCATCCAGCTTCTTAACAGTGGCTGTGGTCATAATGTCAGCTAGCACTATGACCACTAATTAAACCATTTTTTACATATTTTTTTAAATATTATATTTACATTTTTTTCTTCTGTCTCTCTAACTCTGTCTCCTTCCACTCTGCTTTTCTTCTAAAATACACTATGCTAGAGTGCAAGAAATTATGTATATGGGCAGGGAGTTTCACCTCATTGAGTAACATAGGAATGAAATGTTAGAATTTTAGATAGATTTTCTGTACTCCTAGTTAATAGTTGGAAAATCTACATGTTTCTCTAAGATGGAAGCATCAGAGCTTTTTGCCCATTCATAGTGATTAAGCATGGCTATCTAGAAAAGCAGATCTGCTAAAGTGTCCTACCAATTAACACTGAGAAACACTGGTTTAGACTGTGCTTTCTCCCTGTTTGCACAGAAGAGTAACTATTTGGCCAGCACCCAGACTTGGCTAATAAGAACGATGGCCCACATTTATAAAATCAATAAAATATTCTGAAGTAAACCAACAACATAAAAATTCCTGTTAAATTAACCTGGACTTGTAATCCCTTGTATGCTAGAGAGGTCTCTAATGCATGCCTTGGGTTACCAAATACTCAAGTAGACAAACAATTATGAAGAGCACCCATCAAGCCCAAAAAAAGTAAAGTGTCTTGTTTTAGGTATGGTAGCTTCTCAATGGTACCATTGCAAAAGAGAAATTTCCATATTCATAGCAGACTGATCATGCCCACAAACAGACCAGCTCCAAACCTTCATATAAATTATCACCACATTAGAGCAGCAACATAACCCAACACAAGCTTTGGCACATTTGGGTTATGTTAGCATTGTCTAGTTGAATCCCTCTAAGGCATATGGAAGCAAGGGCCCATGACTGGGATGTCTTTATACTTTGGGAGACAAACATTTGTGTGGCGCACCCATCAAGAGAGAACAAGATAAAGTGTCTTGTTCTAGGCATAGTAGCAGCTTAGTGTGCTACAACTCACGTTTTCCACTCTAATGTGCCATTGCAGAGAGGAAATTTCCATATTCATATCAGACTGGTCCTGCCCACAGACAGTCCAGCTCTGAAATTTCAGGCAAATCCTCTCCGCACGAGAGAGACAGCATAACCACAGACGTACGTTTCGGTCTCTGTGGGGCTCGTCTGTGTGGTGCAGCTGAACCCCTCTAGGCACATGGAAGCAAGGGCAAGGGAATCCCAGGCATGGGCCCTTGCTTCCATATTCCTAGAGGGAATCAGCTGTACCCCACTGACAAGGTCCACATAAACGTACGTCTGGGGTTGTGCTGTTTTTCTCATGCAGAGAGGATTTGCCTGACATTTCGGAGCTGGACTGTATGTGGGCAGGACCAGTCTGTTAGGAATATGGAAATTTCCTCTCTGCAAAGGCACAATGGAGTAAAACTGTGACTTGAGCAGCACCTAAGAGGCTACCATGCCTTGAGCAAAACACTTTATTTTGTTCTTTCTCGGTGTGAGTTCATCACACTTTTGTGTTTGTAGTCTCCCTAAGTTTAAGAGCATCCCAGGCATGGACCCTTGCTTCCATAGCCCTAGAGGGAATCAGATGTACATCTTTGATTAGGTCCACATAGACTGAAATTTACAATTGGGGTTGTGCTATCTTTTTATAGAGTAGAGAGAATTTGCCTGGCATTTTTGGAGCCGGACCAGTTTGATATGAATATGAAACTTTACTTTGTCCTAAGGCACATGGGAGTAAAAATATGACTTGAGCAGAACCAGAGAGACTACCATACCTTGATCAAAACACTTTTTTTGTTCTTTCTTGGTGTGGGTTCTTCACACTTTTGTTTTTGTAGTCTCTCTAAGAAGATGAGCATCTCAGGCATGGGCCTTTGTATTCATATGCTTAGTGGGCATTGCTGACAAGGTGCACATAGACTGAAACATATGTCGGGGGTTGTGCTGTTTCTCTCATGTAGAGAGAATTTGCCTGACATTTCAGAGCTGGCCTGACTGTGGGCAGGACCAGTTTGATATGAATATGGAAATTTTCTCTCAGCAATAGTACATGGGAGTGTAAAAACCTGACTTGAGCAGCACACTTTGTCTTTTTTCTTTCTCGTTGTGCGTTCATCACACTTTTGTTTTTGTTGTCTCCCTAAGTAGAAGGGCATCCCAGGTATGGTCCCTTGCTTCCATATGCCTAGAGAAAATCTGCTGCACACAGTTGATGAGGTTCACGCAAACAAAAACATATGGCTGGGTTTGTGCTTTATCTCTTGTGCAGAGAGACTTTGCCTGACATCTCTGAACTGGGCTGTCTGTGGGCAAGACCAGTCTGATATGAATATGGAAATTGCTTTTCAGCACTGGCCCATGGGAGTGAAAAACATGACTTGAGCAGCACCTGAGAGGCTACCATGCCTTGAGCAAAACACTCTATTTTGTTCTTTCTCGGTGTGAGTTCATCACACTTTTGTTTTTGTATTCTCCCTAAGGTGGAGGGCATCCCAGGCATGGGCCCTTGCTTCCATATGCCTAGAGGAAATCAGGTGCACCCAACTGATGAGATCCACATAGTTCAAAATGTATGTCTGGGGTTGTGCTGTATCACTCGTGCAGAGAGGATTTGCCTGACATCTCTGACCTGGGCTGTCTGTGGGAAGGACCAGCCTGATATGAATATGGAAATTTCTTCTCTGCAATGGCACATGGGAATTAAAAACTTGACATGAGCAAAACACGTTATTTTATTCTGTCTTGGTGTGCGTTCATCACACTTGTTTTTGTATTCTCTCTAAGTGGAAGAGCATCCAAAGCATGGACCCTTGCTTCCATGTGCTTAGAGGGAATCAGCTGCACTCTGCTGATGAGGTTCACATAGAGCGAAACATATACCTAGCGTTGTTCTGGTTCTCTCATGCAGAGAGGATTTGCCTGACATTTCGGAGCTTGACTTACTGTGGGCAGGACCAGTCTGATATGAATATGGTGATATCTTTTTTTGGCTAACAGGCTGAGGCCTGTTGCCATAAACATAAGTCTTGAAACAAGTATTGGAAGACCAAGTCTAACAGTAACATAAGCCCTAAATTAGTAGTTTGCAGAGTAGTAGGGACCACAATTATAAGAAGGTGAGGTGGCAGATGGTTATGCTCTTGCAAGGACTGTAATGCATTTTTAGCAGTCTGAGTCCTGAAAAAAATGATTTGCAGGCAAAGGACTACAGCAACATAAGTCTCAAAAATGTGTTAGCAGACTGAGTCATACAGCAACATAAGTTTTGAAAAAAAACGTTAGAAGGCTGGTAGGGACCTCAATTTAAATTTGGTGATAGAGTAAGTGGTTACTCTCTTGTAGGTAATGTAATGACTTGTTAGCATGCTGAGGTCTATGGCAACATAAGCTTTGAAATACAATTGCTGGCAGATGGAGGCCTATAGCAACATAAAGCTTGTAAAAATGTTAAGTTGATGATGGGCCAGGTTGTTACCTATATTGCATCTACACTTGACATTGTGTAATTCTTGCATGTGAGCACCCAACATTCTATTATATTAATTTAATGTAATGATCATTTAATTTATGTTAATAAATGTTAAAATTAATTTAATTTAATTTAATGTTTCATTTACCTCACAGATGGAACAGCAGTGGTTTGAAATAGACCAGCTCCTCCTTGGTCCTAGTGCAACCTATGCATTATTGTTTCTGGACACCTTGGGACCAGTATTCCATCTAAAGCGAATAACCCATCACTAAAAGTGTTAAAAGAGTTTTTAAGGCCTGGGGAGGCTGCATGGTGAGTCACTTTTTAACTTTTTCACTGTTGAGCTGCTCACCATTTCAGACCTTAGAGAGAACATTTCTTGGTAGAAAGCACATTTTTCAGAAACAATTGTTAGTGTAACAATTGTTTCTTAGAACAAAGCACATTTTTCATAAAGAATTGTTTCAAGGAAATACTTCCTTTAAAATATATTTGCAAATCATATTTTATTTTATGATGAAGATATTTCATATCAGACTGGCCCTGCCCACAGACAGTCCAGCTCTGAAATGTCAGGCAAATCCTCTCCGCATGAGAGAGACAGCATAACCACAGACGTAGTTTCGGTCACTGTGGGGCTCGTCTGTGTGGTGCAGCGGGCAAGGGAATCCCAGGCATGGGCCCTTGCTTCCATATGCCTAGAGGGAATCAGTTGTACCCCACTGACAAGGTCCATATAAACGTACGTCTGGGGTTGTGCTGTTTCTCTCATGCAGAGAGGATTTGCCTGACATTTCGGAGCTGGACTGTATGTGGGCAGGACCAGTCTGATATGAATATGGAAATTTCCTCTCTGCAAAGGCACAATGGAGTAAAACTGTGACTTGAGCAGCACCCGAGAGGCTTCCATGCCTTGAGCAAAACACTTTATTTTGTTCTTTCTCGGTGTGAGTTCATCACACTTTTGTGTTTGTAGTCTCCCTAAGTTTAAGAGCATCCCAGGCATGGACCCTTGCTTCCATAGCCCTAGAGGGAATCAGCTGTACATCCTTGATTAGGTCCACATAGACTGAAATTTACAATTGGGGTTGTGCTATCTTTTTATAGAGCAGAGAGAATTTGCTTGGTATTTTTGGAGCTGGGTTGTCTGTGGGCAGGACCAGTTTGATATGAATATGGAACTTTACTCTCTCCTAAGGCACATGGGAGTAAAAATGTGCCTTGAGCAGAACCAAAGAGACTACCATACCTTGATCAAAACACTTTTTTTTGTTCTTTCTTGGTGTGGGGTCTTCACACTTTTGTTTTTGTAGTCTCTCTAAGAAGATGAGCATCTCAGGCATGGGCCCTTGCTTTCATATGCTTAGAGGGAATTGCTGACAAGGTGCACATAGACAGGAACATATGTTGGGGGTTGTGCTGGTTCTCTCATGTAGAAAGAATTTGCCTGACATTTCAGAGCCGGCCTGACTGTGGGCAGGACCAGTTTGATGTGAATATGGAAATTTTCTCTCAGCAATAGTACATGGGAGTGTAAAAACCTGACTTGAGCAGCACACTTTGTCTTTTTTTCTTTCTCGTTGTGTGTTCATCACACTTTTGTTTTTGTTGTCTCCCTAAGTGGAAGGGCATCCCAGGCATGGTCCCTTGCTTCCATATGCCTAGAGAAAATAGGCTGTACCCAGCTGATGAGGTTCACACAAACAAAAACATATGTCTGGATTTGTGCTTTATCTCGTGTGCAGAGAGACTTTGCCTGACATCTCTGAACTGGGCTGTCTGTGGGCAAGACCAGTCTGATATGAATATGGAAATTGCTTTTCTGCAATGGCCCATGGGAGTGAAAAACATGACTTGAGCAGCACCTGAGAGGCTACCATGCCTTGAGCAAAACACTCTATTTTGTTCTTTCTCGGTGTGAGTTCATCACACTTTTGTTTTTGTAGTCTCCCTAAGGTGGAGGGCATCCCAGGCATGGGCCCTTGCTTCCATATGCCTAGAGGAGATCCACATAGTTCAAAATGTATGTCTGGGGTTGTGCTGTATCACTCGTGCAGAGAGGATTTGCCTGACATCTCTGACCTGGGCTGTCTGTGGGAAGGACCAGCCTGATATGAATATGGAAATTTCTTCTCTGCAATGGCACATGGGAGTGAAAAACTTGACATGAGCAAAACATGTTATTTTATTCTGTCTTGGTGTGAGTTCATCACAGTTGTTTTTGTATTCTCTCTAAGTGGAAGAGCATCCAAAGCATGGGCCCTTGCTTCCATGTGCTTAGAGGGAATCAGCTGCACTCTGCTGATGAGGTTCACATAGAGTGAAACATATACCTAGCGTTGTTCTGGTTCTCTCATGCAGAGAGGATTTACCTGACATTTCGGAGCTGGACTGTATGTGGGCAGGACCAGTCTGATATGTATATGGAAATTTCCTCTCTGCAAAGGCACAATGGAGTAAAACTGTGACTTGAGCAGCACCTGAGAGGCTACCATGCCTTGAGCAAAACACTTTATTTTGTTCTTTCTCGGTGTGAGTTCATCACACTTTTGTGTTTGTAGTCTCCCTAAGTTTAAGAGCATCCCAGGCATGGACCCTTGCTTCCATAGCCCTAGAGGGAATCAGCTGTACATCCTTGATTAGGTCCACATAGACTGAAATTTACAGTTGGGGTTGTACTATATATTTTTTTTTTTTTTTTGTATCATTAAAGTTTTTATTGAGGGTTAAGACCAAATACATAGATTGCAGCAAGGTACAATACTGATAAGACAAGTACATCCATAAAAAGAAACAGTAGTACATTAGTTTAATTGTACTCTCAAGAATCAAGCCCTCAGGATATAGTAAGTAGCATAAGAGTAAGAGGGGAAAAAAAAGAAAGGGTATAAGTACAAGTAAAAGAAAGAAGAGAGAGAAAGAAAAAAAAACTGAATAGAAGAAAAGGCAGAGTAAGAAAAGATCACAGATCAGGGAAGAAAGGAACAAGTGGAAGAGATATATACATGATAAGGATATGGAAAGGGATACAGACCTGGGGATGAGAACCACCAACAATAAATCTCGTTATCTGAAATATAATAGAACTTCCATCAGATCTTAGGCGATCACTAGTTTGGCATGAAATGTATGCCATCGAGTAATTATGTCATTCAACCTAGAAAGGTCCCTCTCCTCCCTCAGCCATGCCATTCTAAGAAAAAGTATTTGATCAGACACCTTAGTGCCCCAAGTCGATAAGGGTGGAGGGTCTGTCCGTTTCCAATATAGAGGAATAAGGGCTTTTGCCGCATTTAACATGCCAAATAGGAATACATTGACTGCCAGTGGAAGGAGAGGCATATTTCTAAATAGGAGAATTTGCCAAGGATCGCGAGACAAAGTAATATCAAGAAACTCTTCAATATAGCTCAAGCAAGTGGACCAAAATGAGGCAATTATAGGACATTTCCACCAAATGTGAATAAAGGAGCCAACTCCCGATCCACATCTCCAACACAGTGGAGAGACCTGATTGGCGAAAGAATGTAACCTAGACGGGGTGAGATACCAACAGAATAGCAGTTTGCTATTCATTTCGATATATGCAGAGGAGATGGATGACTTAAACGTATGTTTCCAAATTGACCGCCACTCTACATCTTCCAATGTGTCCCCCATTTCCTTTTCCCAGGCTAATGCATAAGATGGTTTAGAGGTTGACATAGTTCCAAGTAGAATCTTATAAATCTTGCCTAAAAACCTTGAAGAAGTCCCTTGTGTGGGTAATAACAGTTGTTCAAATTGAGTAAGAGGAGAAGTAGAGCGCAGACGAACTGAAGGTTGTAACAGAAAATGTTTAATCCTAAGGTACCTCCAAATTTCTCCAGGAGGCAGTCCAAATTCCGTTTGAAGAGAAATAAAATCTCGAATTCCTGCAGCGTCCCAAAAATCACGGACTCGAAGGTCGAAGAGGAGCGACCATTTGGGAAACTGGAGCATAGGTAAAAAGTACCGACTAGGAGTGAAGGAGAAAAGCCGAGATAAAGAAGAAGGGAGAGATATGAGATGGTAGGTTTTGTTGACGGAGGACCAGCAGGACATAATATTCTGAACAATGGGATTAGGACATACAGGAACCTGTCGTACTAGAGGGTTGATAAGATTAGATCCAGAGGATGTGGTGTAGTTAGGCCCAATTCCAGACCGACCCAAAGCTTATCAGCCTTATGAAGTGCCCAATCAGGGATACTAGTTAGTAGAGATGCTCTATAGTAGCATTCTAAGTTGGGTATGCCTAAACCTCCTTTTAGTCTAGTTCTCTGCAAAGTTCGAAAGTTAAGTCTGGGTCTTTTCTGGTGCCAAATAAAAGTTTGGAGAAGTTTGTTAGCTCGCACAAAAAAGGAGCGTGGAATATGTATTGGAAGAGTCTGGAAAAGATATAGAAAACGTGGAAGAACGGACATCTTAAAAGCTTGGATCCGACCAATCCATGATAAATATAGTCTATTCCATCCGGAGAGATCTGTTTGAATCACATCTAGTAATTGGGGGTAGTTGATATTATATGTCAACTGTAGATTGGCAGGTAAGCGGATTCCCAAGTAGGATATCGATTTAGTGGACCGTCTAAAGGGAAATGAGGAAGTAAGCATCGAGAGATCGTCCCCTGGGAGATGAAGAGCGAGAGCTTCCGATTTGTGGACATTTATTTTAAAATTGGACCACAAGGAAAATCTTTCAAATTCCAAAAGAAACGCAGGCACGGCCGTATTAGGACAACTGGTAGATAGTAAAATGTCATCCGCAAACATAGAGAGCTTACATGTGGAGGATTGAAGTGAGATTCCAATAATAGATGGATTGAACCTAACATGCTGGGCAAATACTTCCATTATTAAAACTAAAATGAGAGGAGAGAGAGGACAACCCTGTCTAGTACCATTAGATATTGAAAAACGTTCAGACAGTGTGCCATTAACCTTAACCTGTGCAGAAGGGTTTGTATACAATGTTTGTACCAGTTTTATAAAATGAGGACCTATACCATAAGCTTCAAGGGCATTAATTAAGAACGACCAATTCACCCTATCAAAGGCTTTTTCAGCATCGATAGTAAGAAGAATAGAGGGGATCTTATTGTAATCAATATGATGAATAATATTCAACAGTTTCCTTGTATTATCCCTGGCTTCGCGACCCGGGATAAATCCAACTTCATCTGAAGTAATTAGTTTAGAGAGAAGGGGTTTGAGTCTATTCGCTAGGATCTTGGCATAAATCTTAATATCCAAATTAAGCAGGGAGATTGGCCTGTAGTTTGCACAACATAGAGGATCTTTCCCAGCTTTATGCAGTACCGTTATGTGTGCAGTGGAAATGTGAGGATGGGAACGTATCTCCTCAGGAAGAGCAATAAACGACTTAGTCATTATCGGGATAAGATTCTGTCGAAAAGCTGTGTAGTAATGTTGCGTGAATCCGTCTAGACCCGGACTTTTCCCCACCGGTAATGATCTAATGGCAGTCGCAACTTCCTCTTCAGTGATGTTTCTCTCAAGAGCCACCATAGAGGAGTTGTCAAGTTGGGGATGCTTAGCCGAAGCTAAATAGTCTTTCAATGCAGGATCCACAGGACCTTGGAAGGTATCTGAGTGGGACGGACGTATATTATGTAGAGAGGAATAATATGCTCTAAATGTATCAGCAATGACATCTGAGGAATGAGAGAGCCGGCCAGCCCTAGTTCGGATCGAAGGAATAAATGTGGCTCTGTGTCTCGCTTTCAATTGTCTTGCCAAAAATTTGCCCGATTTGTTCCCATGTTCAAAATGGGTAAAACGCGTCCTGAGGAAAGATCTCTCAACTTCATTATTCAATAAGACTAACAACCGTGCACGTAACGTCGTTAAGCGGTGAAGTGTTGACCGCACTAAGGAAGCTTTATGTTGAGATTCTAAACTTTGTATCTCTTGTAAAATCTGGCTCGTTTCCCTAGCTAGTTCTTTCTTCCTTCTTGCTGCCAGTTTAATCAGCTCACCCCTTATAACACATTTGTGCGCTTCCCACACCGAGACAGGAGACATCCCATCAGTACAATTTTCAGTGAAATAATGATTCAAGGTTTGAAGAATTTGTTCTTTGAAGTTGGAGAAACGAAGAATAGTTTCATCAAACCTCCAAGGAGTATGGGGTTGAGGATCCGTTAAGAGGTCAATAGTTATCGACACAGGAGCATGATCAGACCATGTGATGCTACCTATGTCTGCCGTACGGAGAGCAGGAATAGAGGAATGGGAAATAAAGATATAATCTATCCTAGAGTACATATCATGCGGATGAGAGTAAAAAGAGTAATCCCGACCTTCAGGATGAAGGATTCTCCAAGAATCCATGAGGCGAAGACGATGAAGAGCGATAGAAAGCCTGCGAAGAGTGGATTGTGAATAAGCAGATTTCCCAGTGGAACAGTCAATCTGAGGTGAGATAGGTAAATTGAAGTCACCTCCTAGGATCAGGATCCCTTCTTGGAATTCTTCTAATAGATCCAAAGTGTGGGAAATAAAGGAAATCTGGTTTGAATTAGGGGAGTAAAGAGTAGCAAAGGTGTACATGGAATCATTAATAGATCCTTTGATGAATATGTATCTACCTTCCTTATCTGCTAATGTTTTAGAATGGGAGAACGGTAAGTTTTTATGAAGGACAATTGCTACTCCGCAACGTTTTGTAGGAGCTGAGCTAAGAAACACTTTAGGAAAAGTGGTAGAAGTAAGGGTGATATTGGAGAGTTTCTTAATATGTGTCTCTTGAAGCATGATTACATCCCCTTTTAGCTTACGCAGTTCCCTTGTCACTAGCGCCCGCTTCTGAGGAGAATTTAGCCCCTTCACATTTTGGGAAATAACATGAAGTAGTCTATTGCTTGGGGAGGCCATGGCTGAAAGAAGGGAGAACCCACTCGAAAATCAACCATATCAGTATATACTGACGTGTATCAAAGAAATTTGGTACTACTTGAAGTGATACATAATCCCCAGGTCTGTAGAAAGGTAAGGAGAAGAAAGTGAACATTAAAAAATAAAAGGGAAAGTATAAAGAGTGTAGAAAAAAAAAATAAATTAACAGAGAGAGGGAAAAAGAAAGAAAAAAGAGAATCAGTAGAATGAGTAAACCCGTTCCCAGAAGCTTAAAGGGTGTATAACCACCTCCAGGAAGAGAATTTACATGCGGGTGTAGGGAGAGATAATACATCACATAGAAGGTGAGATAAGATAAAGCATACATAGAAGTCATAGTGTAAAGCAAACCAGAACACAGGGTGACTCATGTCCCCCCGGAAGAAAGCAATATGAACTGAACCAATATCATAAGGGCAATATGAATGAAAATCAGCTAGTAATTATATAGTCCAAACTGAGCACCTCACATAAAATATAAGAGAGCACATACATAAGAAAATATTAGTGTTTTGAAAAACCACAAGAGGATCAAAATGTGGAACTTTATACATTGATCTTCGGCTGGAAAGCTACAAAGCTCAAGTGAGTAAATTGAATGGGGAGATGATAGGATCACATCTGGTAGAAAGAAAAAAAAAAAAAAACTAAGCTATGTCTAGAATGATAAAATCCCAGTCTCCAACCGAAGATCAAGTACAGGACATTAGAAAAACTAATAGGGAACGCATTATAGTAACACAGGCCTACTGAGCAGAAAATTGGAAGCCTATGAAAGGGCCCCCTACAAATATAACAGTGCTAGTCTAGCTAGATAACATTCCCCAATACTACTTCAAACCCTAAACCCAGGGTCTTACATGTCACAGAACTCACAGTGACCCCCCACATTTTGTCTGCTTATCCATCTCTGAAAAATACACCCCAGTCTCCCCTTGACTTAGGAAAAAACAATGGGGTCAAAACATAATGGAACTGGAGGGAGCACATGATACATAAACAATGGATAGAGACAGGGATCTACCGTTCAGAGATAGGCAATGCATGACTGACATCTTTTAATAATAGAAGGAGCAAACAAATATGAGAGCTACTTAATATCAGCCATAAACATTCATTTATTGTCCCAGCATTAAACATTACGGGTCAATAGAAAACATAATACTTTAAACTTTCTTTCCATAGTTAGTGAACCATCCCACTACATTAAAGTACTTTTAAACAGAGTATTCGCTCAATCGATGGGAGGTATGTGTCCCTACAGGGGCACACAGATCCCCTCAACAGGCACTTAGTGGACATCGCCAGAGTTTCAGAAAAAACTGTAAACAGTATACGTACTAAAAGTATACCCCACCAGTTTGAAGTTGGAAGAGTTGAATCCCTAGAGTATGAACATAGCCTAAAGTTAGAACTAACAGATATAAAGTCACCCCTTAGATTGTCGGGCTTGTTTAGCCACATTTCCCTTTGGAGGTGGAGAATCAGGGTTACGCCGTCATTTGGTAACAGCATGCCAGGTGGATGTGATGTCCATACTTTCAGGCCAAACAGATGGGTCCGGTTGTATACCATGTAGAGTGAAGTCATTCGGTAGAGTCAGCTGGAGAGCAGAAATAAAATCTTTGGGGTCATCCCCATAATTTAGTGAATACGTGCGACCATCCTTAGTAGCTTGAATCAGTAGAGGAAAGCCCCATCGATAACGGAGGTTGGATTGACGAAGAACTTGTGTTAGAAGACGCAGAGCCCGTCTCCACTGAACTGTGTGGTGGGAGAAATCCCCAAAGATCATCAGAGGCTGATTTTCAAATGTGAGTGGTGCCAAATTTTTTGCCGCCAGGAGAATAGCTTCTTTATCCTGGAACCATAGAAATCGCACAATTACATCCCTTGGGGCTCCATTTGGCGCAGATTTTGCCTTAGAGAGTCTGTGAGCCCGCTCTATTTCGTACACCGTAGGTTGAGCCGGTTTCAATAAGAAGTGAAAAAGTTTGTGTAAAAAGGTAAACAAATCTTCCCCTTCCACTGTTTCAGGGATTCCTCTTATTCGCAGGTTGTTTCGCCTGCTCCGATTCTCCGCATCTTCCATACGGAGCATAAGATCTAAATGTGCTTTCTGTAAAGATGTGATGGAAGTCTGAGAAGCATCCATAAAGGCCTTCCAGGTCTGTCGATCTTCCTCCAAGACATCAACCCTTTCGCCTAGTTGAGATAGATCTTTCTTTAGCTCTTTCAGCTCTTCCCTGAGAAAAAGCTTTAAGTCACGTAGCAAATTGCTTATGTCCCCTTTGGTGGAAGGGGAATCCGTAGAGTCCCAAGTGGTATCTTCATCCGAGCCACTTTTCTCATCTGTTTCAGATAGTGTCGTTTGAGAATTAGGCGGAGGCATTTCCCGCTGGTCGGCCATCTTACATGACTCGGCGGCATTTGGAGCGCTCGCGTTTTTCTGAAAATATAGCTGCACACCTTTGCCCTTTTTAAGATTTTTTTCGTGCGGCATGTTGTCGGTATAATCACCTAGTAGGATGTCTCAAAGAGGGTGAAGTCAATCGTCAGTATAGCCTTGTAGAATCTCCCGGGAGGACAGGCTCAAGCACTATGCGTCCATCCACCAGAGCAGTCAGGCCACGCCCCCTGTGCTATCTTTTTATAGAGCAGAGAGAATTTGCCTGGTATTTTTGGAGCTGGGTTGTCTGTGGGCAGGACCAGTTTGATATGAATATGGAACTTTACTTTCTCCTAAGGCACATGGGAGTAAAAATGTGACTTGAGCATAACCAGAGAGACTACCATACCTTGATCAAAACACTTTTTTTTGTTCTTTCTTGGTGTGGGTTCTTCACACTTTTGTTTTTGTAGTCTCTCTAAGAAGATGAGCATCTCAGGCATGGGCCCTTGCTTTCATATGCTTAGAGGGAATTGCTGACAAGGTGCACATAGACCGGAACATATGTTGGGGGTTGTGCTGTTTCTCTCATGTAGAGAGAATTTGCCTGACATTTCAGAGCCGGCCTGACTGTGGGCAGGACCAGTTTGATATGAATATGGAAATTTTCTCTCCGCGATAGTACATGGGAGTGTAAAAACCTGACTTGAGCAGCACACTTTGTCTTTTTTTCTTTCTCGTTGTGCGTTCATCACACTTTTGTTTTTGTAGTCTCCGTAAGGTGGAGGGCATCCCAGGCATGGGCCCTTGCTTCCATATGCCTAGAGAAAATCTGCTGCACCCGGTTGATGAGGTTCACACAAACAAAAACATATGGCTGGGTTTGTGCTTTATCTCTTGTGCAGAGAGACTTTGCCTGACATCTCTGAACTGGGCTGTCTGTGGGCAAGACCAGTCTGATATGAATATGGAAATTGCTTTTCTGCAATGGCCCATGGGAGTGAAAAACATGACTTGAGCAGCACCTGAGAGGCTACCATGCCTTGAGCAAAACACTTTATTTTGTTCTTTCTCGGTGTGAGTTCATCACACTTTTGTTTTTGTAGTCTCCGTAAGGTGGAGGGCATCCCAGGCATGGGCCCTTGCTTCCATATGCCTAGAGGAAATCAGCTGCACCCAACTGATGAGATCCACATAGTTCAAAATGTATGTCTGGGGTTGTGCTGTATCACTCGTGCAGAGAGGATTTGCCTGACATCTCTGACCTGGGCTGTCTGTGGGAAGGACCAGTCTGATATGAATATGGAAATTTCTTCTCTGCAATGGCACATGGGAGTGAAAAACTTGACATGAGCAAAACACGTTATTTTATTCTGTCTTGGTGTGCGTTCATCACACTTGTTTTTGTATTCTCTCTAATTGGAAGAGCATCCAAAGCATGGGCCCTTGCTTCCATGTGCTTATAGGGAATCAGCTGCACTCTACTGATGAGGTTCACATAGAGCGAAACATATGTCTAGCGTTGTATTGGTTCTCTCATGCAGAGAGGATTTGCCTGACATTTCGGAGCTTGACTTACTGTGGGCAGGACCAATCTGATATGAACATGGCTGAGGCCTGTTGCCATAAACATAAGTCTTGAAAAAAGTATTGGAAAACCAAGTCTAACAGTAACATAAGCCCTGAATTAGTAGTTTGCAGACTAGTAGGGACCACAATTATAAGAAGGTGAGATGGCAGATGGTTATGCTCTTGCAAGGACTGTAATGCATTTTTAGCAGTCTGAGTCCTGAAAAAAATGATTTGCAGGCAAAGGACTACAGCAACATAAGTCTCAAAAATGTGTTAGCAGACTGAGTCATACAGCAACATAAGTTTTGAAAAAAAACGTTAGAAGGCTGGTAGGGACCTCAATTTAAATTTGGTGATAGAGTAAGTGGTTACTCTCTTGTAGGTAATGTAATGACTTGTTAGCATGCTGAGGTCTATGGCAACATAAGCTTTGAAATACAATTGCTGGCAGATGGAGGCCTATAGCAACATAAAGCTTGTAAAAATGTTAAGCTGATGATGGGCCAGGTTTTTACCTATATTGCATCTACACTTGACATTGTGTAATTCTTGCATGTGAGCACCCAACATTCTATTACATTAATTTAATGTAATGATCATTTAATTTATGTTAATAAATGTTAAAATTAATTTAATTTAATTTAATGTTTCATTTACCTCACAGATGGAACAGCAGTGGCTTGAAATAGACCAGCTCCTCCTTGGTCCTAGTGCAACCTATGCATTATTGTTTCTGGACACCTTGGGACCAGAATTCCATCTAAAGTGAATAACCCATCACTAAAAGTGTTAAAAGAGTTTTTAAGGCCTGGGGAGGCTGCAGGGTGAATCACTTTTTAACTCTTTCACTGCTGAGCTGCTCACCATTTCAGACCTTAGAGAGAACACTTCTTCGTAGAAAGCACATTTTTCAGAAACAATTGTTAGTGGAACAATTGTTTCTTAGAACAAAACACATTTTTCATAAAGAATTGTTTCAAGGAAATACTTCCTTTAAAATATATTTGCAAATCATATTTAATGTTATGATGAAGATATTTCATATCAGACTGGTCCTGCCCACGGACAGTCCAGCTCTGAAATTTCAGGCAAATCCTCTCCGCACGAGAGAGACAGCATAACCACAGACGTACGTTTCAGTCTCTGTGGGGCTCGTCTGTGTGGTGCAGCTGAACCCCTCTAGGCACATGGAAGCAAGGGCAAGGGAATCCCAGGCATGGGCCCTTGCTTCCATATGCCTAGAGGGAATCAGTTGTACCCCACTGACAAGGTCCATATAAACGTACGTCTGCGGTTGTGCTGTTTCTCTCATGCAGAGAGGATTTGCCTGACATTTCGGAGCTGGACTGTATGTGGGCAGGACCAGCCTGATAGGAATATGGAAATTTCCTCTCTGTAAAGGCACAATGGAGTAAAACTGTGACTTGAGCAGCACCTGAGAGGCTACCATGCCTTGAGCAAAACACTTTATTTTGTTCTTTCTCGGTGTGAGTTAATCACACTTTTGTGTTTGTAGTCTCCCTAAGTTTAAGAGCATCCCAGGCATGGACCCTTGCTTCCATGTGCCTACAGGGTATCAGCTGTACATACTTGCTTAGGTCCACATAGACTGATATAGACTGATATAGACTGATATAGACTGATATAGACTGATATAGACTGATATAGACTGATATAGACTGATATAGACTGATATAGACTGATATAGACTGATATAGACTGATATAGACTGATATAGATTGATATAGATAGATAGATATAGATATAGATATATTTATTTGTGGTTGTGCTATCTTTTTTTAGAGCAGAGAGAGAATTTGCCTGGCATTTTTGGAGCTGGATTGTATGTGGGCAGGGCCAGTTTGATATGAATATGGAATGTTACTTTCTGCTAAGGTACATGGGAGTAAAAATGTGCCTTGAGCAGCACCAGAGAGGCTACCATACCTTGATCAAAAAACTTTTTTTTGTTCTTTCTTGTTGTGGGTTCTTCTCACTTTTGTTTTTGTAGTCTCCCTAAGAAGGTGAGCATCCCAGGCATGGGCCCTTGCTTTCATATGCTTAGAGGGAATCACTGACAAGGTCCACATAGACCGAAACATACGTCAGGGGGTTGTGCTGTTTCTCTCATGTAGAGAGAATTTGCGTGACATTTCAGAGCTGGCCTGACTGTGGGCAGGATCAGTTTGATATGAATATGGACATTTTCTCTCAGCAATAGCACATGGGAGTGTAAAAACCTGACTTGAGCAGCACCTGAGAGGATACCATGCCTTGAGCAAAACACTTTGTCTTTTTTCTTTCTCGGTGTGGGTTCGTCACACTTTTGATTTTGTAGTCTCCCTAAGTGGAAGGGCACCCCAGGCATGGTCACTTGCTTCCATATGCCTAGAGAAAAATCAGCTGCACCTAGCTGATAAGGTCCATGTAAAGAAAAAACATATGTCTGGCTTTGTGCTTTATCTCTTGTGCAGAGCGTATTTGCCTGACATCTCTGAACTGGGCTGTCTGTGGGCAAGAGCAGTCTGATATGAATATGGAAATTGCCTTTCTGCAGTGGCACATGGGAGAGAAAAACATGACTTGAACAGCACCTGAGAGGCTACCATGTCTTGAGCAAAACACTTTATTTTGTTCTTTCTCTGCGTGAGTTCATCACACTTTTGTTTTTGTAGTCTCTCAAAGGTGGAGGGCATCCCAGGCATGGGCCCTTGCTTTCATATGCCTAGAGGAAATCAGCTGCACCCAACTGATGAGATCCACATAGACCGAAACGTTTGTCTGGGGTTATGCTGTATCACTCGTGCAGAGAGGATTTGTCTGACATCTCTGACCTGGGCTGTCTGTGGGAAGGACCAGTCTGATATGAATATGGAAATTTCTTCTCTGCAATGGCAAATGGGAGTGAAAAACTTGACTTGAACAAAACACTTTTATTCTGTCTTGGTGTGCGTTCATCACACTTGTTTTTGTAGTCTCTCTAAGTGGAAGAGTATCCAAAGCGTGGGCCCTTGCTTCCATGTGGTTAGAGGGAATTAGCTGCACTCTGCTGATGAGGTTCACATAGACTGAAACATACACCTGGAGTTGTACTGGTTCTCTCATGCAGAGAGGATTTGCCTGACATTTCAGACCTTGACTTACTGTGGGCAGGACCAGTCTGATATGAATATGGGAATTTCTTCTCAGCAATGGCACGTAGGAGTGAAAACCATAACTTGAGCAAAACACTTTATTTTGTTCTTTCTCGGTGTGTGTTTGTAACACTTTTGTTTTTGTAGTCTCCCTATGTCGAAGGGCATCCCAGGCATTGTCCCTTGCTTCCATATGCCTACAGGGAATCAGCTGCACCCCACTGATGAGGTCCACGTAGATTGAAACGTACGTCTGGTGTTGTGTTGTTTTTTTTTCGTGCAGAGAGGATTCCTGATATTTCAGACCTGGTCTGTCTGTGAGCGGAACCAGATTAATATAAATATGTAAATTTCCTCTCTGCAATAGCACATGGGAGTGGAAAAATGTGACCTGAGCAGCACCTGAGAGGCTACCACGTCTTGATCAAAACACTTTATTTTGTTCATTCTCTGTGTGCATTCCTCACACATTTGTTTTTGTAGTCTCCCTAAGTGGAAGGGTAGCCCATGCATGGCCCCTTGCTTCCACGTGCTTAGAGGAATTGGCTGAACACCCACCGGCGCGGTCCCCATAGACTTAAATGTATGTGTGGGGTTGTGTTGTTTCTTTCCTGTAGAGAAGATTTGCTTGATATTTTGGAGCTGCACTATCTGTGGGCAGGACCAGTCTGATATGAATATGGAAATTTCTTCTCTGCAATGGTATATGGGAGTGAAAAATGTGACTTGACCGGTACCTGAGAGGCTACCATGCTTTGAGCAAAACACTTTATTTTGTTCTTCTTCAGTGTGTGTTCATCACACTTTTGTTTTTATCGTTTCCCAAATACTCAAGTCATGGGGCAATTTAATGCGATACTAATGCACCATGCAGCCCAATTGCACCTCTACTAGTAGAGAAATTTTACATCATTATATGCCCTTTCTAGATCCATGCTTTGAGATATGGGGCGATAGATAGATAGATAGATAGATAGATAGATAGATAGATAGATAGATAGATAGATAGATAGTGCACAGCATCTACAATGATAATGAAACCTGCTGTGTGAAATGTGTTTGGTATGGCTAAGCAGTACACATGTGTGATGTCAATGTGGTTGTATGCTATTGACAAGTAAAGAAATAAAACTTTTTTTTGTAACTTCAAAACCTAGCCCACTTGCTTCTGCCTACTTTTTTTTAAATTTAAGTACTCACCTGGTGTTTCAATATTGGGCATGATCATTGTTGTGTTAATTTGAGTTAATATGTTTGTGGGTGCCTACTTTTCCAAATGGTAAAGTCCACAACATACTTCAAAGTGCATAATGCCCCTTTGATTGAGAAAGGGGTATACACAGCAATGTGATCCATACCCCTCTGACACTCAAAGGGTTAAAGAATGTTCCTGACAAAAGTCAAACAGTACAATGCATTAAAATAGATTACAACTAAGCGTTACTATCTCTTTATACTGTTATCCTATTCCTTTTAGAACTGAACTCAGAAGATGAAAAAGAAACACTGAACATTTTCTATGCTACATAAAGCTGTCTTCTTTTTAAAACCATATTGTTGTGTGGACAAGTGATGAGTCCTGTCTCTTTTAATTATACAATCCTTGCCAAAACCTCTCCCTTTTTCTAGCTTGAATAAAACTTAGACATTAGTAATGAAAGTTAATGATTGTATGATTGAGCTTGCATAATAACTTTTAATTACCAGCTGTGCAAATAAAATAGTTAAGAACTTATGACTACATTTGAGATTGGTTAATAGAGAAAAAACATGTATCATAATCTCAATGCTTTTTATATATTTATGAAAACAACTCAGCTGGAATTATTTTTTAGGTAGAGCAGGGGCATCCAATTGATTTCACTGATGGGACACATGATCAGAAAGCTGTAAGTGTAAGGGACATATTATTTTTGTATTTATAACAATGGTGAATCACAGACTGTCAGTTATTAAAAAATATGTATTTATTTCCAATGCCAGTATTGATATGTAATAGACATTAATTCTTCAACTGTACGCTACTGGTAGGCAGGGGAATAGTTTTTACTAGGCTACTAGTTCATTTGTGCTTGTTAATTATGTAAAAACATTTTCTTTTACTCTTTAAATCTCACGCAGTCCACATCCTTGGGCCAGCTAATCCCAATTTGGATCACGAGGCGCATTATCTCTAGAATACAATGAGGTAATGGTTAATGAGGCAGTGAGATCTTCATACTTTGAAATGTTGAGCATATAAAATAGAAGGGGCAAAGAAAGGCTATATTCAGGCAGCTAAAGAGGAACAGTTTTGGAGTAAACCAACAGCGTGTATTTTGTTAGCTTCCTTTTTAATTATGTCTTAGACTCAAAACAAACTAATTAGTGTATAAGTAACTATTAACATAATACTCTACATTAATGAATGTAATAACCCTTTAATATATGTGTGGGTCTGTGACTGCCAGTGGGACAAGACTGGGTGTCAGACTATAGAAGTGTGGTTCTATGGCTCCCAGTGGATCAAGGTAGAAGTCTGGGAATCACACAGTGTATGTGTGGTTCTGTGGCTTCCTGTGGGGAAATGCTGGGTGTCAAACAATGGAATTGTGGTCATGAGGCTAACAGAAGGACAGTGGTACAAGACTGGGGTACATAGTGTATTTGTGGTTCTATGGCTACCAGAGGCACAAAGCTGGGAATCAGATAAAGTATGTGCCTTTTTTGTGGCTACTAGTGGAAAAAGGCTGGGTGTCAGGCAGTGCATGTGAGGTTACCTCTTGGACAAGGCTGCGGTTCAAACAGCATATGTGTGGTTTTGTGGATATGAATGGGAAAAGGTTGGGAGTCATGCAGTGTATATGACTGGTTATATGACCAGTAACTATTTGGCCACAGCTATCACGGTGCCCATGCTCCTTGTTTTTGTTTTCCTGTCAGTTATCCTGTGTAATGCTCTCATTGGCTGTCCTGTGTTGATCCCGCCCAGTATGGCCTTTATATACTGGGCTCCTGCACCCGCTCGGTACCCTTTCGTGGTGTTCCTGTACCAGTGCTAGCTTACTGCTTCAGCTATTGTCTCCTCGGCAACATTTTTATTCAGCAGACAATCCGAAAGCCTGAGCCTGTTCTGTTACTGCTCCTGCAGGTTGCCAGTGTTATCCCCTTTACTGCTCCGGCAGTGTGCCTTTGGCCTAGGCCTCCATTACTGCTATACCAGTTGCAAGTGTGTGCCTCCGTGATTGCTCCGGTAGTCGCCATTGGCTTGTCCTCCTCTACTGATCCTGCAGGTTGCTAGTGTGTGCCTCCGTTACTGCTCCGGCAGTGTACCTTGGCCTAGTCCTCTGTTACTGATCATACCGGTTGCAAGTGTCTGCCTCCGTTATTGCTCCGGTAGTCGCCATTGGCTTGTCCTCCATTACTGCTCCTGCAGGTTGCCAGTGTCTGCCTCCGTTACTGCTCCGGCAGTGAGCCTTGGCCTAGTCCTCCGTTACTGCTACACTGGTTGCAAGTGTCTGCCTCCGTTATTTCTCCAGTAGTGTGACGTTGTCACGGTTTGTTTTGACTCTCAGACACAGAGTAAGATAAAAATCAAACTTTATTGAAAAGTTTAATGGGAACCCTCACGGGTCCTAGTCATACACGTAAATCACATATACACAATGGGTACAAACAGTATTTATTGCAAGATACACAAGGGAGGCTCTACCGGCCTTGCCAATATACCGGGCAAGGCAGCCTGGAGGTTTACAAGACAAGCTGGTTGTGGCTCTACCAGCCTTGCCAATATACCGGGCAAGGCAGCCTGGAGGGTTTACAGAACAAGCTGGTTGTGGCCCTACCGGCCTTGACTATATAACGGGCAAGGCAGCCTGGAGGTTACACGCCAATCTGAATGTGGCTCTACCAGCCTTACCAAATTACCGGGCAAGACAGCCAGGAGGACAGAGGAACAGCTCCACTAATGCTGCATAGATGGAGCAACAGTATAAGATGGAACAGTGGAGCAAAACAGTCTCCCAACCAGGGAGACCAAACCAGTGTATTAACGGAGACAGCAACAACTGGTGACTGTGGAGTAACCCAGTACCATGTATGGAACAACAGTATAGCCCAACCGGTTCTATACAAGCGTAATCAGCAACCGGTGAAATTGGAGTGAATCAGTACCGCGTACTGGATAAGCGTATTGCCCAACTGGTTCTATACAAGCGAAATCAGCAACCGGTGATCGTGGAGTAAACCAGTACCACGTACTGGACAAACGATACGCCCAACCGGTTCTATACAAACGGGATCAGCAACCGGTGAACATGGAATGCACAGTGATCAGAATGTCACCATAGCGACTCAGCAGCCAGACGGATGACCAACAGCAGCGAAAGCAGAAAAGCCAGGACCACCACAGGAACGACAGCACTGCCAACCGGGTCAGGAACGGAGTAGGAACAACAGCAGCATGGGATCAGGAACAGAAGAGGAACAACAACACCGCCAACCAGGTCAGGAACGGAGCAGGAACAACAACAGCACAAAATCAGGAACGGAAGCAGGAACGACATCTCAACCGGATCAGGAACGGAGGCAGGAACCACACAGGAGAGGCACTGACTACTGGAGCACCACTGATATTGGTAGCAGAGCAAAACAGGCCCAGGGAAAGGTACAAGGCAGGTGACTGCTGACATAGCGACACCACGAAAGGGCAACCAAAGGGTGCCTCAGCCCAGTCTATAAAGGCAATACTGGGCGGGCACAAGACAGGTGGCCAATGGAGAGTACACACACCTGACTGACAGCAGAAGTCAGCAAATCACGGGCACCGTGATAGCCATTGGCTTGTTCTCCGGTACTGCTATACCGGTTGCAAGTGTCTGCCTCCGTTATTGCTCTGGCAGTGCTCATTACTACATCTATTGAGTTCTGGTAGTTCACTTTATTCTGCTAGTGCTTGGGCGACCTGAAGCTCGGTATAAGTGCTATCTCAGTACCTTCACACATGGGACTGTTTGCAATCATTGATGAACTTTAACTCCTACAGTGCCAGAGTCCTGGGAAACTTACTCCTCTTGCCTGACCTGTGTCAGTATAAACTGTCTGTACCTTCATTTTATACTGGACCTGTGTGGGCATTATATAATTAACCTGTCCTGTGTCTGTATTATACTGTCTGTATATTACAGGACCTGTGAAGGTTCTTACTGTATTGTGAATTCAATAAAACTGTGTTTTTATCCTAAACCACTGTGTCTGTGAGTCAAACAAACCGTTACAGTACGAAAGGGCCATGACCTCAGACAATAAAGGTGAAGGTAATACACAGAACATCTACTGGAGGATGGATGTACATGAGCATCATTTGGATCAGTTGGCATTGGCCATTCAAACTATTCTTGAGCGTATGGTGCACCTTGATAAGCCTGTTCCGAACCCGGTGGTCTCCCCAGTTTCGACACCGGAGAGTCAGCCAGTGACTTCAGTTGCCTCAGTCAAAGGGTTAACCGATTCTGCTCTGTTACCACTCAGATACGATGGTGAACCCACCCTGTGCAGAGGGTTTATTAACCAACTAGAGATATTTTTGGAGTTAACCCCCATGCCTTTCCTAATGACCGTAGTAAGGTCGGTTTTATGATATAATTATTGATGGGCAGAGCCCTGGCATGGGCCAATCCCTTATGGGAGAATGCTAAACCTTGCACCAGGAACTTCAGGGAATTTGTGCAGACATTTCAGAGAGTATTTGAAGTTCCTGGCAGAGCCGCCTCTGCTGCTAAATGATTTATGGAGATACAACAGGGCAATCGTACTGTGGGTGACTACGCCATAGAATTTCGTACATTAGCAGCAGAGGTAGGTTGGAATAACGAAGCATTGGTGGCAGCATTTGCCCAAGGTCTGGCTGACCATATTAAAGACGAGACTGCAGCTAGAGAATTGCCTAGTTATTTGGATGAATATATTGATTACGCTATTCTGATCGATTCTCGGATCCGTGAGAGACTTGTGGCTAAAGACCGTAGGCTACGGCCTAGAAGCAGCGGGCATAGCAGTCTTTTGAGCCCACCCACCCCTCCCTTTCTGCCTAAGCCTCTTGATCTTAAAAAGGAATCCTGTGAACCTATGCAACTAGGATTTACCAGATTAACCAAGGAGGAACGGGCACACCGCAAGAGGCAGGGGTCATGTTTGTACTGTGGTAAAGCTGGGCATGTGTTACGTACCTGCCCCATACGTCCGGGAAACGAACGCACCTACGGTACCTTGGGAGATAGGCCCTAGGTGGTGTTCAGCAGTCCCTAGACCCCATTATGCATAAACCCATGATCCAGGTGGTATTTTCTTGGGCAGAACACTTGGTGGAGGATCTGGCTCTGATTGATTCCGGTGCGGCCAGTTACTTCATGGATAGTTCCTTTGCTGCGCTACATAAAATTCCACTGGTTAGAAGGGAATCGCCCTTAGCCATTGAGGCCATTGATGGCAGACCATTGGAACCAGCTCAGATTATGATGGAAACCATTCCACTGCCCATGAAGATTGGGGCCCTCCACAGGGAGGAACAGCAGTTTCAGATAATTCATTCCCCTCACCACGCGGTCATTCTGGGGTTCCCTTGGTTGCATCTGCATAATACCCAGTTTGACAGGCAGAATTGTGAGATTACTTCCTGGTCCCAGTATTGCATGAAACATTGTGTAACACATCCAGTTAAGATCCTGTGTACCTCTCCCTCCGTGCCAGCCGAATACCACCAATTCAGTGATGTTTTCAGTAAGGGAGAGGCTAGCACTTTGCCCCAGCACAGGGCATACGATTGTGCCATCGATTTGCCCCCGGGGTGGTGCCCCCTAGGGGATGCACTTACCCACTTTCATGTGAAGAGAATCGTGCTATGGAGTAATACATTGAGGATGCCCTAAAAAGAGGGATCATTAGAAAGTCAACCTCACCTGCTGGTGCTGGGTTCTTCTTTGTTAAAAAGAAGAATGGTGAGTTAAGGCCATGCATTGATTATCGTGGACTAAATAAATTGATGCCCAAGAATGCCTACCCCATACCACTCATCACCGAACTATTTGACAGGTTAAAAGGTTCTTCCATCTTTACGAGGAACGTGTCCCAATAAGAGATGTTTCAAGTTGTTACTATAATTACCACTGTGTAACAATTATACTTCTTCTCACACTGAATATATCACATCAAGAGCATTCCCAGAGAGCAAATATAACTGCAATGCTTCACTGGCCTCTATACAAGGGGAATCTTTGCGCTCCGGTTTTATCAATCACAGTTGTCTCATATACATCTTATTTAAATCTTACCGACTGCTCATATAGCATTTTATTCATGCACCCTTCATGTGCCAAACTCGTCTAGCGCATTATAATTCAGCACCTCCCTTTATAACTCACTATAAGGGGAATCTATGCGCTCTATGTAATTATCTTACCGGTCACACATATAGTACTGTGCTCATTCTCCCTTCATCTACCAGACTGATTCCACGCAGTGGTATCCAGTATCTTCCGCTCTCTCTCTCTCTGCGGTCAGCTGGGTATCACGACGGTTACACATATAGTGCTATACTCATTCACCCTTCGTCTGCCAGACTAGTTATACGCAGTGATATACAATATCTTACACTCTCTCTCCTTGCGGTCAGCTGTTCTCTTCGGCGTTCTCTTTCTTAATATTTCCCGCCAACTCTTTGTTTAGCCACAAATATTCCATATGAAGAATATAATCATACGTAGGTAACGGCAATCCAAACCACCATCCGTACTTCCTCCAACGCGTTTCAAAGTCCTCTGTCAGCTGGGTAGCACGACGGTTACACATATAGTGCTATACTCATTCACCCTTCGTCTGCCAGACTAGTTATACACAGTGATATACAATATCTTACACTCTCTCTCCTTGCGGTCAGCTGTTCTCTTCGGCGTTCTCTTTCTTAATATTTCCCGCCAACTCTTTGTTTAGCCACAAATATTCCATATGATGAATATAATCATACGTAGGTATGAGGAAGAAGTCAGAGGACTTTGAAACGCGTTGGAGGAAGTACGGAGGGTGGTTTGGATTGCCGTTACCGACGTATGATTATATTCATCATATGGAATATTTGTGGCTAAACAATGAGTTGGTGGGAAATATTAAGAAAGAGAACGCCGAAGAGAACAGCTGACCGCAAGGAGAGAGAGCGGAAGATATTGTATATCACTGCGTATAACTAGTCTGGCAGACGAAGGGTGAATGAGTATAGCACTATATGTGTAACCGTCGCGCTACCCAGCTGACCGCAGAGAGAGAGAGCGGAAGATACTGGATACCACTGCGTGGAATCAGTCTAGTAGATGAAGGGAGAATGAGCACAGTACTATATGTGTGACCGGTAAGATCATTACATAGAGCGCATAGATTCCCCTTATAGTGAGTTATAAAGGGAGGTGCTGTATTATAATGCGCTAGACGAGTTTGGCACATGAAGGGTGCATGAATAAAATGCTATATGAGCAGTCGGTAAGATTTAAATAAGATGTATATGAGACAACTGTGATTGATAAAACCGGAGCGCAAAGATTCCCTATGTATAGAGGCCAGTGAAGCATCGCAGTTATATTTGCTCTCTGGGAATGCTCTTGATGTGATATATTCAGTGTGAGAAGAAGTATAATTGTTACACAGTGGTAATGATAGTAACAACTTGAAACATCTCTTATTGGGACACGTTCCTCATATAAAAGAAGAAGTATAATTGTTACATAGTGGTAACATTATTTCGAACATTTTTTACATCGTTTATTAGGTGTCTTAAAGAGAATGTCATGTGACTTGGATATTGACTGTGTATTTTAACGGTTAAACTACCCTACCTGAAGAAATATCAAATTTGTTTGGAATTTTACCTTTTTTGGGTTATGCATATGCCGGCTTAGATAGGTGTTGATTATATATTTTATATTGTTTTTTTACAGGAAGCATTTTTAATTTGGTTTTAGTGTTTGTTTGATGTAGACGTCTGTGCCCCGCCGCCATATCAGCCCATTTGTACGTTTTTTGGTTTTTTTTCCCTTTCCAGGGCGGGGAAGGACGGTGGGACACGGATTCTATATCAATATATGTTTTCTGTATGTATTTACTATCTTATTGTTTCTTGTGGAAATCCAGGGTGATATATATTCACCTTTTGGTTATATACAAGATAGATTATATAGTGGGATCTTAATACCACACTTCAGTGATCTTGTATCCCTGAGGTTTGGTAAGATAGGGATCCCTTCATTTATTGTATTAGTTACAGTAGATTGGGAGATCAGTTGTGTATATACTTGAAGTGTTTATATTTTATCCATACGTATATCGTGGACGCACGATTTATAGTATGATTATGTGTAATTTTACAACAACATAAATTGGATTTTTGTGATATATGGGATATTTGTCTTTATTGATGAATGTATATTTTTTGTATTGAGAGAATAAGGAGAAGTATAGGTTCTAGTTGCCTTTGATTAACTCTTTTGTCGATCTAAATGTTTTTGTCCTGAGCGCTGAACATAAATCATATATATTATGAATATCTAGTTATGTAATTTGGTCTCTGTAACGCACCTGCGGTGTTTCAAGAATTTATTAATGATATCCTCCGTGATATGCTACAATCCCGTGTAGTAGTCTACCTTGATGATATACTCATACACTCGTCTAATTTGTCCCAACACATCAAGCATGTGTCCGAGGTGTTGCTCCGCTTACGCAAAAATAAACTATTCTGCAAAATGGAAAAGTGTGAGTTTCACAGGTCCAAAGTACCTTTTTTGGGTTTTGTGATCTCTAAGGAGGGTATTGCTATGGACCAGGAGAAACTCGCAGCCATATTACAATGGTTACGGCCCAAAAGGTTAAAGGTGATCCAGTGCTTTTTGGGGCTCGCCAATTATTACAGAAAGTTTATCCAAAATTTTTCCACTATTGTGAAGCCTCTGTCTGAACTCACGCACAAGGGTGCTAATCCTTCCCAATGGTCTGAGGCAGCTGATCATGCCTTTGAGACACTGAAATCCGCCTTCGCATCTTCTCCTGTACTGTCCCACCCCAACCCGTCCCTTCCATTCACGTTGGAGGTCGATGACTCTGAGATTGGGGTAGTACTATCTCAACGCCCGGTGGCAGGGGGCACTCTCAGACCATGTGGGTTTTTCTCAAAACAGCTGTCTAGTGCTCAGCATCATTATGAAATTGGTGACAGAGACCTTCTGGCTATAATTCTCGCCTTGAAGGAATGGCGTCACTTACTGGAGGGTACCAGAAATCCTGTGCTAATCCTAACTGACCACAAAAACCTGACCAATCTCTCAGAGATTGTCCTCTCGTCAGGCCAGATGGGCTCTGTTTCTATCCCGCTTCAACTTCATAGTATCGTACTTGCCGGGTTCCATGAATGTTAGGGCTGATGCCCTGTCTAGACAATTTGGGTCTGAAACAGAGAAGGATGAGGTCCCAGTACCCATTATTCAGCCTGACCGCATCCTGGCTACCCTACATACAAGTATCACTTCACCACTGGGGGAAGAGATTCTGGCTACTCAGGCTACGGCTCCCTCGAAAACCCCAGTGGGCAAGTGTTTTGTGGATGAGCCATTCCGTACTCGTTTACTCGAAATGTATCACTCATCTAAGGCTGCTGGGCATATTGGGAGATATCAATTAATATGGTCTCTTTCACAAGTTTTCTTGTGGCCCTCCCTAAGGGCTGATTGTTCTGCATTTACCGCAGCCTGTGCCACCTGTGCCCGTGCCAAGACCCCTAGACACCTCCCAGTGGGCCTACTCCAGCCAGTGCCTAATGGTGAATGTCCCTTGTCCCACGTATCCATTGATTTCCTGGGAGAACTGCAAGTGTCTAGGGGGTACTCATTCATCCTGATGGTGGTTGACAGATTCTCGAAAATGGCTCATTTTGTGCCCCTTCCTGGCCTTCCCTCTGCCCAGGAGTTAGCTGTTGTTTTCGCTAAGGAAGTGTTCTGGTTACATGGGGTACCTAGAGTTCTGGTGTCCGACTGTGGGAGCCAATTCGTATTCAGATTTTGGAGCGCATTCTGTGAACAGATGGGCATTCAACTGTCCTTTTCTTCTGCCTACTATCCCCAGACCAATGGCACACTGAGCGTGCCAATCAGGGACTGGAGCAGTTCCTGCGCTGTTTTGTCACCGATCATCATGATAATTGGGTAGACCTGTTGCCGTGGGCAGAGTTCGCCAGGAACTGTGCGGTCTATTCATCATCCGGGAGCTCCCCATTTCTCATCAACTATGGGTTCCAGCCATTTTTGCTCCCGGACTCATTCCAGTCACAACAGATTCCAGCTCTGGACGAGCACATCGAGCAACTCTGCTCCACTTGGGCACAGGTTCAGAGGGCCCTCAGTCAGTTCCAGCGTCATCAGCGCCACGCTAACCGTAGACGGCTGCCATATGCCTTAGATCTCCCTGCGTCTATGCGCATTCATAATGTGTTCCATGTATCTCTACTGAAACCTTTGGTATGCAACCGCTACACTACCAGTCCTGTGGTTCCCGGTCCAGTGGAGGTTCAGGGTCAGGAAGAGTACAAGGTTCAAAGCATTATTGATTCACGCAGATTTAGAGGAAGATTGCAGTACTTGGTCCATTGGAAAGGCTATGGCCCTGAGGAACTTTCCTGGGTTGATCAGAAGGACCTTCATGCTCCTAGATTACTGTGTATTTTTCACTGTAAATATCCTCAGAAGCCAGGCCCCTCTTCCAGGAGAGGGGGTCTTTGAGAGGGGGGTACTATCACCGTGCCCGTGCTCCTTTGTTTTTGTTTTCCTGTCAGTTATCCTGTGTAATGCTCTCATTGGCTGTCCTGTGTTGATCCCGCCCAGCATGGCCTTTATATACTGGGCTTCTGCACCCACTCGGTGCCCTTTCGTGGTGTTCCTGTACCAGTGCTAGCTTACTGCTCAGTGTTTCCCAGTGTACAGACTTGGCATGCCTGACTACTCTTCAGTTTCCAGCTCCTGTGTACCGACCCGGATTGCCTGACTTCTCTTCAGTGTCTGCTTCTGTGTATCGACCCGGCCTGGCTGGCGTTCCTGCTCCAGTGTACCGACCCGGACCAGCTGACATTCCTGCTCCAGTGTACCGACCTCGACCGGCTGACGTTCCTGCTCCTGTGTTCTGACCCGGCCTGGCTGACGTTCCTGTTCCTGTGTACCGACCCGGCTTGATTGACGTTCCTGCTTCTTCAGCTATTGTCTCCTCGGCGACATTTTTATTCAGCAGACAATCCGATAGCCTGAGCCTGTTCTGTTACTGCTCCTGCAGGTTGCCAGTGTTATCCCCTTTACTGCTCCGGCAGTGTGCCTTTGGCCTAGGCCTCCGTTACTGCTATACCAGTTGCAAGTGTGTGCCTCCGTGATTGCTCCGGTAGTCGCCATTGGCTTGTCCTCCTCTACTGCTCCTGCAGGTTGCTAGTGTGTGCCTCCGATACTGCTTCGGCAGTGTGCCTTTGGCCTAGTCCTCTGTTACTGCTATACCAGTTGCCAGTGTGTGCCTCCATGATTGCTCCGGTAGTCGCCATTGGCTTGTCCTCCGCTACTGCTCCTGCAGGTTGCTAGTGTGTGTGCCTCCTTTACTGCTGATGAACTTTAACTCCTGCAGTACCAGAGTCCTGGGAAACTTACTCCTCTTGCCTGACCTGTGTCAGTATATAGTCTGTATCTTCATTTTATACTGGACCTATGTGGGCATTGTATAATTAACCTGTTGTGTGTCTGTATTATACTGTCTGTATATTAAAGGACCTGTGAAGGTTCTTACTGTATTGTGAATTCAATAAAACTGTGTTTTTATCCAAAACCACTGTGTCTGTGAGCCAAACAAACTGTTACACACTGTTAACTTTTCTGTTAAAGGGATAGTAATGTTTCATAATAAAAACAGCTCTAATTAATCATCATAGTATTTGGACTTTGGAGAGTGTTATTTCAGATCTGTCAGAGCTGTAGTTCAGGAGTAATTCAATGACAAAGTGTCCCCCTCCCGCCCCTTTTTCTGATGTAACACTGCTCAGCCAAAGCAGAAGGGAGGTGCCCAGGTAGATTGCAGAGATGGACAATCTCCAATTAAGATAAGGGAAAAACCTGAAAAGCTTGTCAAGGGGGGAAGGGCTTTCATTGTTTTCATATAAAGAAGATTGTCCCCTGCTTTTATCTGTCTGGTCTTACAACCAGATTCACATCTGAGAAGAGATGGCTTACACTAGGTAAAAGGGCGGGGAGGGGAAACTTTGCTTGTGAATATCTCTTAAACCATAAAGGTTTGAGGGATATTACTATCCCTTTAACTGATAAAAATATCAACATGTTTTTGAAAGCATTCTTACTTTACAGAATTTTTTCACACCTGCCTAGAACATTTGCACATACACACACACACACATATATATATATATATATATATATATATATAATTTCAGCAACTTCATTGTGACCACCTATTTGGAGGGTGTTTTGGTGGTGGAGATTTGTAGTCTGATTCTACATAGGGGGTACCACCCATGTTTTTCCTTTTGTTTTTTCTACATCTCAAGAAGTAACTATTAATCTTTGAGTTACATTGACTCTTAGGTATCTGTGTTATTATACAGGTAGCATGGTTTGACAGTGTCCCAATTTGTATGCTTCTGTTGCAGTCATTAAAGCTGATGTAACAAAAATTTGAGCAATTCCGATGCAAACCATCTGCACCACAGGGAGCAAATAAAAATTCCCCATTGATTCAAATGCAAAGCTGTGTGTTGGAGACAGCTCTATCACTTAATATGTTAAAAATGTCCTTTAAATCAATGGGAAATTTTGTTTTCCCCTATGATGCAATTGGTTTCCCTAAATTTCCTCCTTTTCTTTTTTATTACATCAACTTATGGTTCAGTTGTGAGAAAATGGCCCATATTTATATCCAAATTAAAAACCACAATGGTAACATTTTTAATTTGGATATTAATAAAAGCAAAGTATTATGACATTTAGCACCTCGGCCTCAAGTCACTAAATTAGACTTTGAACAGGTCATCTATGGAGGTCAAATTGAGTGGTTCCATTACTAAACAGGTTCCGCCCATCTTTGTTTCTCTCTCTCTCCTTTTTTGTTTTCAGTTTATTACTCTATGACTCTATGACTACTCTACTCTACTCCACTCTACTCTAAGTCACCCACTATGAAGGATTTATAGGCCTTTCTGCTACATACCCCATTATTCCATTTTTATATATAAAAGAAAATTGGAGTTATTCAGGAGTAAACCAATTGCACCAGAGGCACAATTAAAATTTCCTGTTAAATTAATTGGACTTGTAATCCCTTGAATTCTAGAGAGGTCTCCAATGCATTGAGAAGCAACACATTGGAGTACTCTCTGCCATTGAAGAGGTTGAAAAGCTCTATTCAAACATGATAATTTAGTGATGTAAAGCGATAACTTCGTCTTGAAGAATTTGATAACTTCTCCATAGGAACAAAGCATTTGCTATACAAGGTATCGAACCAGATGGAACAAAGAATGGGCACTATAGGGAAAAATAGAGTGTTAATAAACTAACTGACTAATCTAATGTTCAAATGTAGTGACCAGGGCTGGATTTCCCAAAAGGCAAAATATGCAACTGCTTAGAGATCCAAATTATGAGGGCTACCTCAGCTGTGCTGGCCACATCCACATACTGAATTATAGGTGTGGCCAGACCAATCGCAATATCCCTGGACCAGGTTTATACCCCTTTACAGGTCATTCACAATGCATTGGAAATCTCTCTAGTACTTAAGGGGTTAAAGGGATAGTAATACTTTGTTTTATCTTTATTTTATTTTGTGGGCATTAAAAAAACATGAAGAACGATATAAGTCTTATCTCTCAAACCTTTATGGTTTAAGAGATATTCACAAGCAAAGTATCCCCCCCGTTCAGCCAGATCAAAAGGGAGGTGGCCAGGTAGACTGCAGAGTGGGACAATCTTCAATTAAGATAAGGGAAAAAGCTGAAAAACTTGTCAAGGGGGGAAGGGCTTTCATTGTTTTCATACAAAGAAGAGTGTCCCCTTCTGTTATCTGTACTGTCATACAACCAGACTCACATCTGAGAAGAGATTGTTTACACTAGGTAAAAGGGGAGAGAGGGGGAAACTTTGCTTGTGAATATCTCTTAAACCATAAAGGTTTGACAGATAAGACTTATATCATTCTTCATGTTTTTTTAATGCCTACAAAATGAAATAAAGTTAAAACGAAGTATTATTATCCCTTTAAAGCCTGTTTTCGGCTTTTGCTTGTTATAGGCAAGGGTATTTTCTGTGCCAGGAAAGAGTCAATTATTGTGGGTGTGGGGCCATGTGAGGGGCATGGGTGTGGCCAGGGGTGAAGCAAAGGGGACCTAGAGCGACTTGCCTAGGGGCACCTGGGATGTAAATTCAGCCCTGTTATAATCCTCTCAAATCCCTTTGCAGCTGGCTGCAAATTGTTGCAAATCCGTGTAATAATGTACTTTAAACAAAAAAACTATGCAAACAGGGGAAAGAGAGAGAGAAAAAATTGACCTCTAATTGTAGTATTCAAAATTATGTGTGGGCAAAAGGTCCTGTTGTGTTCCTGCGAAAAAATCCATGAAAACCATGCATTTGTCCACTTTTTATGGAGAAAATCCACTTTAAATAAAGCCATTAAAGGGATAGTAACGTTTCATACTAAAAGCAGCTCTAATCAATCATCATAGTATTTGAACTTTGGAGAGTGTTATTTCAGTTCTGTCAGAGGTGTAGTTCAAGAGTAATTCAATGACAAAGTGTCCCCCTCCTGCCCCTTTTACTGATGTAACACTGTTCAGCAAGATCAGAAGGGAGGTGCACAGGTAGACTGCAGAGAGGGACAATCTTCAATTAAGATAAGGGAAAAACCTGAAAAGCTTGTCAAGGGGGGCAGGGATTTCATTGTTTTCATAGGAATAAGAGTGTCCCGTTCTGTTATCTGTCTGGTCTATGGACTGCATTCTACATCTGAGAAGAGATTGCTTACACTAGGTAAAGGGGGCGGGAGGGGAAAACTTTGCTTGTGAATATCTCTTAAACTATAAAGGTTTGAGAGATAAGACATATCATTATTCATGTTTTTTAATGCTTACAAAATAAAATAAACTTAAAGCGAAGTATTACTATCCCTTTAAAATATTCGCTGTTTTCTCCCATTGTCAAAAATGTTTAGCTATTTTTTCAATGGCTACAATCTTTACTCCCCTTCACTTACATGTTTTTCGCACTTCCGCTATAAAAACGTGATGTTTTCAGGCTGTGACACACAATAAAAGCAGTTAGAGAGGGAGAGGGTGCTAGGCTGTTGTGTTCTGATTTATACAGCAAAAATTGAGGCAGGAGAGGGTCATAGTGTGTGCTGTTACTATGAGCACCTGGATGACAAGTAAAAGGAGGAGCTGGAAGGACCGTTATGCCTACAGTAAGACTGAGGAGGAGGAGGAAAAGGGTTACCACTACCAGCATTGAAGGGTCTGGATGCCCTGATTCCCCAGACCCAATTATGACAAGTACCCCTATATCACCCCTAGGGATCTTGGGGAAATTTGTGTCATGGGCAAAGGAAGAAGAAGGTAGTAGTGGGAGCAGGTCAGGTCAACTACCTTTGTCTGCTGCCAGTGCTGTTCTTGCCAGTGTGTCTTGTGATTTTCAGTAGGGGCCAGGGGAGATGATGGCAAGTGTGACAGCAGGGGAACTTAAGCCACACTTGCCATCCTCAAGCAGTCTCACTACTACTACTATTAAGATCCATCAGCTAGAGACTCAAAGTGTTGGGAGTGGAGGAGGGTGATAGTGATGAAGACTCAGAGAGTAAAATTGATGTGGTTACTGTTAGTGACAGGGAAGCAGTTGGTGGGACTAGCATGACCGAAGTAGATCCTCCTGCTGATGCTGAGATGGAAGGGGAAGTGATGCAGAATGGTCAGACTAGTAGTCAAGGGAGTCCGCAACATCCCCTTGACCCATTCCCCCACTTTATGTCCTCTGGATCATGATACTGAGGAAGGCAGCTACTGAGGAAAGCAGAAGTAATACCACCATCATACGCACAAATCAGCTGCCTTCTTCAGCTCAAGAGATGGCAAGCGTGACCCTCTGTCACATTTGTCATCACCTACAAGCGATGAGACTGTAATATGGCATCAATGAGGAGGGACAGGTTGTGGTGATGATGATGAGGGTGATGGTGATGGTGGAGCAGCTGGGGTGGAAAAGACATTAATGGCATTTTTAGCCCAAACCAATGAGGAATGTGAGACAAATATGAGGATGGGCATCATCAACACCCCCAGCCGTGAGATTTGTGAATTTGCAGAGTTTGCTGGTGCTATAATTCCTGCTGCCACAGAGCTCCTTCATGCTCTCAAGGGAAAAATGTATATTCCAACAACACACCAATGATTTTGGAGGAGGGGCAGGTTGAGGAGCATTTTTGGCCAACTTCTTTACTCCACATATACCTGAAGTGGTGGGGGCTAGTTGTGGTACTGTTACTGCCTCAGGTGCATCACTGGAGCTAGTAGTGGCAAGTGAAACCATGATCATCATCACCTACATCACTGCTGTTGTTGATCACATTCCTTTGAAGCTGCCTGCTGCTTACACAACTCAGCAGCAGCAAGAACAGCAGTCACAAATGCAGCAATGACACTGGGACATTTGCAATTGGCCAAAGGCCACCATAACATGACCTGCTGGCACTAGGCCAGTAGGACATATTTTTTTTCTCAGGGCTTGTTTTTTTGAAGATAAAGCAGAGGCCTAAAAAAACAAAAAAAAACAACAAAAATGATTCCTCGTGTCTTGTTATGCTAATAAGTAAAATTAATAAAAAATGATCTCTGATCCCTCAGGGCTTGTGGTGTTAACAAATCTGATAGATAAAAAATATTTCTGATTTTATTTCTCAGGGCTTGTGACACTAAGAAGCCAAAGTCCTACACATCAATGTTTCCTCTGGACTTGGGCCTAACAAGTCTAAGGGGGTTATGCACTAAGGCATCATAAACATGTGATAAAGCAGAGATGACTTCTCCATAAATATCACTTCTCTAGTTCCTATGTTATTTTATGGAGTCTATACACTAAGATATTCAAAACTGAAGACATTTTAGTGAATTGGCTCCATAGAATAACATAGGAACTGGAGAAGTGATATCATTGGAGAAGTCTTCTCCACTTTATCACCGCTTTATCACTCCTTAGTGAATAACCCCCAAGTCCTACAAATCAATATTTCCTTAGGGCTTGTGCCAAAGAAGTGTAATTCCTAGAAATCAATGTTTCCTCAGGGCTTGGGCGTAACACAAGTTTAAGTCCTACAACATATCAATGTTTCCTCAGGGATTGTGCCTCTAATAAATCTAAGTCCTACAAATCAATGTTTCATCAGGGCTCTAAATCATCCAAATAGTCCCTTACTTTAAATAGCAGTCCATCTAAGTCATCACATGTAGGAAGAAGTTTAATGTCATCCCCTGTGACAAAAGTCTTTGAGTCATCTTTGGACGGTATGCATCTGAGGACTACCTTTGTGACACTGTCAGCTAGCCCTGTCTGCATAGGTGTTCTCCCCCTCTCTGAGGCCTCATGGCAGGAGCATCCTGTTTCTGAGATGAGCTCAGAACTTTGGTTAAAAATGTGGTCATAGTTTCTTCCCCATTCCTCCATCTGGTCACTAGGGAGCAGACTCTACCAATGAAGAAAGATGTAGAAAAAGGCTATGATGTAGCTTTAGGAGAGACAAGTACAGGATCCCGCTCATAAAGAGTCCATCTTCTCTGAAAGAGTAACTTTCGGATATTATTTTTGGAGGAGCAGCCATCTTTTTTATTCAGTTTGGAGGTGGGAAATCTCTCCTTATGCGTTCCGACAGGCACTTGGGACTATTCCTGTACTGACCATAATGTTTGTGAATATATTACCGTCATTATTCATAGTTGATGACATAATAACATAGTTGAAGAAGCTGAAAAAAGACATGCATCCATCAAGTCCAGCCCATGCCAAAATCACCCCTGTTGATCCAGAGGAAGGCAAAAAAAAAGCCCTCTGGAACCAATTCCAATCTAGCCCAAGTGGAAAAAAAATCCCTTCCTGACTCCAAATGGCAGTCAGATAGTTCCCTGGATCAACATCCTTTCTGCTTTGAAGTCATCTGTCATAATATTGTGCTAGATAGGCATCCAATGCTTTTTTGAATGTAGCGGCATCATCTGCAAGCACAACATCCCAAGGCAAAGAATTCCTTAGATTTACCACCTTTAATGTAAAGAATCCCTGCCTTTGTTTTAGTCGAAAGCGCCTTTCCTCTAGTCTTAATGGATGAACTCTTGTTCTTTGCTCATCTTTGCATAAATAATTAATTGGATAGTTCTTTGTATTGACCTTGAATGTATTTGTAAATGGTAATCATATAACCCCTTAGACGTCTCTTCTCTAATGTAAACAAACCCATTTTGGCTAGTCTTTCTTTATAATTCAGATCCCCCAATCCCTCCATACTCCATATTCTAGATGAGGCCTAACCAAGGATTTATACAGAGGTAGGATAATATCCATCCCTTGCTTCTATGCCTCTTTTTCTGCAGACTAGTACCCTATTTGCTCTTGCAGCAACTGAATGATTCTGCACACTGCTGTGAAGTCTATCGTCTCTCAGTACTCCTAAATCTCTCTCTAATGAGTATTCCCCAAATTGTGTAACATTTATTGTATTTGCAGCATGTTTGTTTCTACAGTTCAAATGCATAACCTTACATTTATCTGCATTAACTGACATCTGCCACTTTTCTGCCCATTCACTCAGTTTTTCTAAATTGTTCATCATTTGCATTGAATTTTCTTCCCTATTTTTCTTGTTTTCATATGTTCACTTCGGGGAAAGACAAGTTCTGAGGACCAGCCTATTGATCTGTTACCCATACTGGGAGTCTGTCAGCTGTATCTGGGGCAGTGTTTAAATCCCAAGTTTGTCCACTGTAACATATATATGCCCCTTATGTTGCTCCTTTTGTTTTTTTCTACATCTCAAGAAATAACTATTAATCTTTGCATTCCATTGACTGCTTTGGTATCTGTGTTACTGCATGGTTTGACAGTGTCCCAATTTGTATGTTTCTGTTGCAGTCATTAAAGTTGGAGCAATTTTGATGCAAACCATCTACACCATAGAGAGCAAATAAAAATTCCACAAATTCACATTGATTCAAATACAAAGCAGTGTGTGTTGGAGCAGCTCTATCATTTAATATAATAAGAAAAATTCACTTTAAATCCATGGGAATTTTTGTTTTCCCTATGATGCAATTATTTTCCCTAAAATTGCTCCATTTCTTTTTTAGTACATCAACCTAAGGTGCAGTTGTAAGCGAATATGGCCCATATATATATATTTATATATATATAAAAGAATGCAGACCTCTCTAGCATTCATGGGGATAAAGGTCCATTTGAGTGCATTGTAAGATTTTTATTTTGTCCCCTTTGCAGTTGCTTTTATCCTGAATAACTCCATTTTGCTTCTATAAGTATAGGCCTATGATGCTAAAGTATTAAGAAGAACATGGGGAGAGACACTAAGGGCTGTATGTTCAATGGGATAACGACAAGAAATTGTCGTATGAATGACAAAAATAAGTAATTGTGTGCATGAACTACATATTTTCTATAGAGTATACGACAAAAATATAGTAATGTCCGTTGTGTACGACACAACTGTAGAACTGACAGGCAAAGGGGCGGGGCAAGGGCGGGGCTAGACTATTCTCCAGTGTCGTATAGAGGAAAAGAAAATTTGTCGTAATGAACGACAAAAAAATGTCTTGCAAAAGACAAATTTTGTACGTTAAGAAAAAAGTGGAGGTAATGTGTTCTGAATGTGAGAATTTTTTTCTTTAGTTAAGACATTTTTGTCTTTAGTTAAGACATTTTTTAAGACATTTTTGTCGTTAGTTAAGTCTTTACATACGACAATTTAAGTCATGACAAACAACGTATTTCCAATCATAACCGACACTCTGTGGAAATATTAATGATCCCAACGACACTATACTTTGAAAAGTCGTTATAAATGACAAAAAGCTATTTCGCTACTTCTTTGAACATGTGGCCCTAAGGGGCAATGCTTTGGCCAAGTATGTCTGGTGATTTGAAATGATAAATTTGTCTTGAAGAATATGACACACTTCATCAAATGCACTAAGCATTTGCTATACAAGGGCAGGGGAAGAAAATGTAGTTTTGTCGTAAAGATGGTGCAGTGTTATGTATAGAAGTGAAAAAGTTAAAATATAAGAATCTTCTGAATAATAATGGATTACTTAATAATATTCTTGCCAACTGATTTACATTTTACAGATAAAAAAATAGAAAAATCAAAGAGAAGGATGAGAATCATAGAAATAGGTATACAGAATTTCAATAATTAGGTCTCTCTGAAACATAGCATACAATATACTTTTAAATAATATAAAGTAATTATAAAATGAATTTAAATAGATTACCCATTATTTTTTATGTTAATTAATAGTGTATACACAATAATACAATTTTGTGCCAAATATAGGGAACGTGCACTAAATTTCAAAGTTATATTAATGACAAAAATTACTCCTACATTTTTTGAGCATTTTTTACAAGATCTATCCAAACAATATAGCTTTAATTATGAATAACTGACATTTCCCTTTTTTAAAATAAGATAAATTATTTAATAAGAAAAATTCTCAGAAAATTAAAAAACGCTTTCAGATTATTGACTTCATTCATTCCCTTAAAGGGATAGTAATGTTTCATAATAAAAGCAGCTCTAATTAATCATCATAGTATTTGGACTTTGTTGAGTGTTATTTCAGTTCTGTCAGAGGTGTAGTTCAAGAGTAATTCAATGACAAAGTGTCCCCCTTCCGCCCCTTTTACTGATGTCACACTGTTCAGCCAGATCAGAAGGGAGGTGCCCAGGTAGACTGCAGAGAGGGACAATCTTTAATTAAGATAAGGGAAAAACCTGAAAAACTTGTCAAGGGGGGCAAGGCCGTCATTGTTCTCATAGGAAGAAGATTGTCCCCTTCTGTTATCTGTTTAGTCTTACAGCCAGATTCCACATCTGAGAAGAGATCGCTTACACTAGGTAAAAGGGTCTGGAGGGGGAACTTTGCTTGTGAATATCTCTCAAACCATAAAGGTTTGAGAGATAAGACATATCGTTCTTCATGTTTTTTTTAATGCCTACAAAATAAAATAAAGATAAAACAAAGTATTACTATCCCTTTAAGGTGGACACAATACAGGTTAAAGAGATAGTAATGTTTCACAAAAACAGCAGCTCCAATTAATCTTCATAGTATTTGAGCCATAGAGAGTGTTATTTCAATACTGTCAGAGTTGTAGTTCAAGAGTAATTGAATGATAACGTTTCCCCCTCCCGCCCCTTTTATCTAGTGTAAGCCACCTCCCTCAGATGTGGAATCTGGCCCATAGACCAGACAGCTCACAGCAAGGAACAATCTTCTTACTGTGAGAACAATGAAAACCCTGCCCCCCTTGACATGTTTTTCAGGTGTTTCGCTGGTCTTAATTGAAGATTGTCCCTCTCTGCTTTCCACTTGGAAACACCATGCTGCACTGAGCTGAGTAGTGATATCAGTAAAAGGGACGGGAAGGGATATTTTATCATTCAATTACTCTTGAACTACAACTCTGACAGTATTGAAATAACACTCTCCAGAGTCCAAATACTATGATGTTTAATTAGAGCTGCTTTTATTATGAAACATTACTATCACTTTAAAGATCCATGTAGACTCTTGTTTTAATCATTTCTTATTGATGTCACCCCCTCTGATACCCAGTGATACCTTTTCTAATCCCCAACAATGTATGGAACCAATATTATATCCCTTTATAGACTTTTATTTAACCTCTTTGGTGCTATATAGATTTTCAATGCATTGCTTAGAGTGTTATACCTAAGGAAGCCTGGCCTATAAATCCAGCACTGAGTGCCTCTCTGCAAACAATAATTCATGCTTACAGAAAAGGCCAGGCTCATGGAAAGAAACTCCCTATGACTAAGAGTATATTCACAAACATGCATCAGATGACATAGCAGTCTGCGCCATGTTTTTCACATTTAAGCTATATTGATCTAGGGATTTATACACTAAAGAAAACAGGAGCTGGCACAAACCAGCTGCACCATATGGGGCAAGTAAAAAAAAATCCATATTGCCCTTTGAATCTTAGAAAGATCTCTGGAGAGGTCTCCAACACACAGAGACTCCTCTTGAATTAAATGGGTTATATCCCTATTTAAATCGATGAGAATTTGTATTTGTCCCCCATGATGCAGCTGGCCTACTCTACAGTTTCCCCACTTTTCATTGGGCCTTGCTTGCATCCCTATGGTCCAGTCCTGCCTGCTCTTCAATTTACAACCATTTGAACGAAATGATGTTGTTTCTTTTGCATGAAACACTCCCTTAGGAGGTAGAAAGCTCTCTTGATGAACTGTTGAATATAGGTTATGCTTTAACCCTTCGAATGCCAGAGCAGTACCCGATGTGATGTGTTGGGTACCCTTCTGCTACTCAAAGGGTTAAAGGGAAACTGTGGTGAGTGTAGGTATTAACCAGCTGCCAAGCTGGTGTTTGTCTTTAATTCCAGTGTCTGAACAGCAGTGGTTTTCAACCATGGTATCGTGCCATTTAGGATGCCCCTTGTTTTCTATAAAGACTTTGACAAAAGTGTGAATGTTGCATGTAAAAAATATATTCATATTAAGGTTTATGCATGATATGTTTGATTTTGTTATTCTTATTGTGAGACCTATGGATAAATGCAAGTTATTTATTTGTACCTTTCCTAACTCCCTTGACTGCTGACGCAAAATGTTATGGGTACCCTGAAGAAATTTGTTTGCATATTAGAGGTGCCCAGAACAAAATATGATTGAAAGCCACTGTATTACAGCATATGATCACTGCAGTTTATTCCAGCGGACAGCTTCTGCCATTGTTAGAACATGCACAGGGAAATGGCAAACACTCACTCCATTTCGTCTACTCCTTATTTAGTACTTTGACTAATATAAGGTGTAGGAGAAAGAAAAGCCCCAAAACATTCACATACTGCACCTTTGTCCTTCATTTGGCAAAATCATGTTAAAGGGATAGTAATACTTGAAATGTAAAAAAAATTATGTTGTAGGGTTTATCCCCCTGAGTAAAACAAGGGTACTCCCACTACTGAAAGGTGTTTCATTCAAAAGTTATTAATTTTCAAAGTTGAATTTTTTAGGTGCAATATCACAGTGGCCTGAAATTGTACAGTGGCGCTGTTGCTACACGATCCTATGGACAGCTTTGGTCCCGGGACCATAAATCTCCATAGGACGGTGTAGCAACAGCGCCACTGTACAATTTCAGGCCACTGTGATGTTGCACCTAAAAAATTCAACTTTGAAAATTAATAACTTTTGAATGAAACACCTTTCAGCAGTGGGAATACTCTTGTTTTACTCATGGGAATAAACCCTACAACATATTTTTTTTTACATTTTAAGTATTACTATCCTTTTAAGGGGAGGAATCGGAATGTAAGCAGCTTCATAAACTGACATTAGGTAGGCATAAGGGGTAAACCTTGATTCCAGTGCTTGCTTTAGAGTGAAGTCAACACTGTAGCCCTTCTTTTGACTTTACATATTCTATAAGAGCATATTATATAAGGTCAAATTGCCTATACTTTTTATTATATCTTTTCTTTTTTTACAGTTTTGCATCCCTAACAGTAACCTTCCTGGTTAGTTCACCAGCAATATGATATAATGTAAATAATCACTTCAGCAACGATTGCTCTGTAAACTCTCTTTTAATTTCTACATTGATCCCTTTATTATATTATATTATATCACTATACCATCTTTCACAGTCCCTGACAGAAAGCTGATTGGAAACAGATCCAAGGAGCTCAATGTTAGGAACATAAAGTTGTTAAAAAAGTAAAGCTGAAAAAATAATAATTATACCAAGTGAAAGCAGTTTTATGCACTTGCTGAATATTTCACACCAAAATATAGGGTTACTATCTCTTTAATGGCTCTTTCACATCGGCAACAAAACTGTAGTAGCCCCCTAATACAGTTCTGTCACCCATACTGTGATTTCACCTTTTTCCTGATTTCCACCATAAATCCCAGTAGGAGTGAGGGGGTCATGGTTGGCGGCTGGCATATGTGAGGTCTAACCAAATATTATTAGCTACTTCTCACTTCTCAGATATTCATTGAAGGCTGAGATGAGCACTGCCTCTCCATCATCACTTGAGTCAAAAGCCTGCTAGTGGCCCTTAGATCTCTGTAAAGATTCTCCTTGTTGAATCTTTAACGGTGTTTTTGTATGAATGCAGTAAAGATGCTCTATCTGTCTTTCTCTCTCTCTCGCTAGATATATATCCTATTACATAAAGTGGTAGAATGCATCGCTAACTGGAGCCGTAACCGCACTTGTGCAGTGGAGAGTCTGTACTGTGCATGTGCGGTTTCTCACACAGTGAGCTTCACTGTGAGCAGTCTGGAGCTCCCCGCTAAGGATCAGCGCGTTTGGCGAGTCTCTACTGCGTATGACTGCAGTCATGAGCAGTAGAGTCTCACCAAACACGCTGCCCCCCTCTGGACGCCTCACGTCCTATCTCTGCTCCCGACTCCGGGGCACCTGGGTGCACTTTAGCCCGTGTATATGGGCTTTCATACTAGTGTATATATATATATATATATATATATATATAAATATATATATGCAAAAGGGAATCATTGTGCGGCAAAACAACTGCATTATAAGAACAAAAAAACATACCCACATTTGCATTGATTTGCACTGGATTTTTAACTCCTTGAATGCTAGAGATGTCTCCAATATATTGTTGTAATGCATTGCAGAATTCTCTAGCATCCAAGGGCTTAAAAGTCCTATTTAACCTCTAAGTGACCGAAACGTCACTTAACGCCTGCCTAAGAATTTTTTTTTTTTTTTTTTAATTATTCAGAAGTCCCCGAATGGCATGCAGCTGTGCGGGGACCTGGACTTCCAGAACGTACATGTACGTCCTCTGTCACTAAGTGACAGTTTTTGCGGGATGTACATGTATGTCCATTGTCAGGAAGGGGTTAAATCAATGAGAATATTTATTTTATCATAGTGGTATCCAAGAATTGCCCCACTTTGGCTTTTATACAAATTTTCCTAAGGGCTAATTCTATGTTTTGCAATGTAGGTAAAGGGGGGCACCATGCTAATGCAGGAGACAAGTAGAAAAAAGTGATAGCCTTACTTGTCAACTGAGTAGCTTTACAGTGTAAGATTTAAAGAGCACTTAGATCTCTTCATCAGACAAGATACAGTATCATGCCTGATGAGTAACCCTAAGTGGTCCTGAAAGCTTGCTTGGAGTGTGTCTTTTAGTGTGTCTTTTAGTGCACTTTCACATGAGTGGCACAAATCTAGCATCTTCCTTCTGCATTTCTATTGCCTGTGATTTTAACTCACCTTCTACAACATGTCCTGAATGATCCGGTGCAGAAATGGGCATTTAGATTGTATGTAAGATTTGACAGCGGTCCTATTGGATGTTGTTCAGATCAGTCCCATTACAGCTTTACCATGTTCCGATGTGAATGCAATAATAGTGTTTCAGCATGCTGAACTGCTTGTTCATTCATGCAAGGCAATAGATGGCCATATGAAAGCCACCATATGATAGCAACACATCTTTCTGCATGGGTAACATAACAGCATGAAGAAGCACTGCCATCCCAGAAATTTGATGATATGCCGGGACAGTCACCAGTGCTTAACATCTGGACCGGCGTGACGGTCCTGGCACGTCACAGGTTATTAAGAAGTTAATTGAAATAAATATTGTATGAAATGTGATTATATGAAAATATGTACAGATATAATGTTGCCCATTCATTGATATCTACTTAGTTGATCAATTTGGATTTGATCTTTGATCCACTTATCTTGTGTAACATGGAATCACCCTGAAATTCATTCATGGACACATGAACACCACACTAGTTTCATCAGAGGAATACATTTAATTTGTAAAAGGGAAAATTTGTCTATTAACAAATAGATAATGTAACACATTGATTGAGTTTCATGATCTAATTTCAACTTTAAAACATGTACGAGGTTAGAGATCTGGAGTCATGGTTCATTTGTGTTTCTTCACTTCTTAGTTGTACTCCCATGACTTCCATATCCTCCGCTTCCTCCACCACTTCCTCCTCCATAATAACCTCCTTGACCTTGGCTTTGTTGTTGGCAGGGATCAGGTGGACAGGGCTCTATTGAAATAGGACACAAGCATTTCAGTGTTTGTTTGATTCTATAAATTCCCATAATTGTATCCAACAAATGCTTCTGTTTACTCAGACATTTAAGTATATTTCTATTTTGTCTTGCAATTATTTGTTGCTATACTTTGATTTTTACAGAGTTTTTGTTTTTGTATCTCATTATCTGTAAGGGAGGGAAACTAAAGATGGCACCATTCTTGTACATTGAAGGATATCTGCATAGAACAGACTTGTGTTTTCTTTACTTTAAAAACAAGCCCCGTAAATGGCAATTCACTGGATCTACAGACAATTACTTGAGATGAGACAAACAAGTAAATCAAACTAGTGTTTCTGCTTTTACCATCTTGTTGCTGTCCTCTTCACTGGACATCAGAGATTTAGGCTTTATACACAAATGAAGAGAAGCAGTTTTGATAAAATCAATGGTATCACGGGGAGAAATAAAATGTAATGGGGCTTTTACTGTCTTGCATGATACACAGGCAATGCATGGTAAATAAATTTAACTCCCTCTTTACACTTTCATATATTAACCACCTTCTTCACTTGGCATAAAACTCAAATTGCAAGAAAGGAGTCTTGGTTCTGCAAATGCTCATACCTTTGCATTGTGGTGGGGGTGGTTCTTGGCACTGCTGCACTGGTGGGTCACATGCTAAAATAAAAAAGATAGGACAATAGTATTCACAAACACTATCATCTACATGTATGCCAAAGGTATCAACATTATAACAATAAAATCATTTTTATTTATTATGTTTGAAATGTAGTCTATAACGTAATAAAACAAATACACAATAAGTTGTTAATATTGATATCATAGCCAACACTTCACAAAAGGTTTGGTCATCTTCCTCTTGAAAGGTCACCATGAGACCCTCCTTGAGTTCAGGTTTATGAATCAAATGATGGAGCTGTAAGGAATATATCATGAACAATACATGGGTATTATATTATATTCACCGTAATTGCCAATCACATGTTGTATGTATTATTGGTTTAGAGTGTTTCAAAGGTAAACTACAGGTGTACACTATTAGTCCTCATACATTCTTCAATAGGAGTCATACTTTTTCTGCATTCTAGTGCTGTACAATAATGAAACACAAAGCAAACATCAGAAACATCAGTACTTTTATTAATAATTTCAATCTCTTATGCTGTTGCATATATATATATATATATATATATATATATATATATATATATATTCTAATAAATACTATATGTAAATATGTAATATTAGGCGACTCAAATTTTAATACTTCTACAGCTACAGTATATGTTGTTTGAGTGTCAAAGATTTTTATCCCAAACTGCTACCTGAAACAAATATTGCAAAACAATAATCAATAACTTTTGCCAAAAGAATTTACTTACGATCTGGGCAGACAGTCTTTTGAGGATAGCCTCCCCCACCACCACCACCACCACCACCACCACCACCGCCACCTCCACCTCCACCAACGCCTTTAACTCCAGACATGTTGTGCTTACTGAAGAAAGATTAAGATGTAGTTATGCCAGCAATTCTCGAAGATGCTGCTTATATACAAAATATGATGTAATTCCCTGATGGTTGAGCAATACTCCATACCCACACACCAACCAATCAGGTTCATTCCACAATTAGGATCATTTAATTTCCACTTTTATTTGCATACCTGAAGGGCAGGGAGTTTCCTTAAGAAGCATTTAATACAAACTATAATTCAGTCCTTCTTTAAGTGAATTATTTCTCATTCTAATAATACTTTTCTGACACACTGAGATTAGGAAACATATACATTGTACATCGAGTTAATATACCAGCAAGTGCAGAGCATGGAGCCGAGGCAAATTAAGGGCCCATTAAATGTTAAAAATATGAAGTGTTTTGCATTTTTTAATAGTTTAATTGTGGGATGACATTTTTTTGCTAGGGCCCTCATTCACAAAGCCCAACTCTGCTGTAAATATCAGTATATTTAGATAGTGGCAAATGAACAGAACACATTCAGGGACATACCCTTCATACACCTTTTCTGTTGATGATGTTTGACTGGAAATAAAATGTTTGTATGACATGTAGAGTTTATAACACTGTGACACCAATGTATAATTACAAACATCCTTCGTTCTCCTCAGGAGATTATTCAAGATCATTCCCATTCAATCATCAATGGATTTCATTCTCTTTCAGTTCTTTTTCCAATGGGTGTTTCTCTTCATCATTCATAGTAAAGTGCTGTTTTACCATTCTATAAGTATACATAAAATTCAAAATTATTTTAGGCTCTTATCAAGCAACAAAATCTTATTCTTATTGAGCTTGTAGTTGGAAAGATTGGATATCCCAGAGTCTAATGGTTTGCCCTTTCCTGATGTATTATTTTTAGTAATATTTTTCCATTCTCTCTTCCTTCTATACCAGTATCTTTAGTTCATTTCTCTACTGATCCACTCTTGGAGGAAATTTGGTCAATTTTTTCTATACCCATTTTTGAAAGAGGGCTCTTGATCCTATTCTAAGAAATGCTTCTGGTTTTTTCCCTTTAGTGTTGCTCCTAAATTTTAAAGACTGCTTGTCCCTCTTTCTTTGTGGTTTCTAAATGTTTAATGTCTTTATTGTGTCCTTGTCTGTCTTGTTTTTGCAGGTCTTTCATGTTTACACTCTGCTTTTCTTTCAAGATTGTCTTTTATTTATCTTTGTAATGGCTCTGGTGTGTGTGGGAGTGACCCACAATGTCTGCCAGACATTCAAATCTGTTTTCCAGCATAACCTCATCAGCTAAACATGCTACATCTCACTTTATAGCCACCAGAGCATCAAGTTGGAGAGATCCCTCCTTCCTCTTCTTCAAGTTTCACGGGCAGAATAGCTTTTCCTTTTTTCTAAAATTCTTTTCTCTATAATTCATGATGTGCTGAATCTTTTTTATTTTATTTTTTTTTTTTTGTGAAAGTAATTTATCAGGAAGAATACACTGAGATTGTCTCTCATTTTCAAGTATATCCTGGACTCATTTTATCTACCTCAGTATGCTGAGCTGACCTTGCCGGAACTAGAACCTGCAACCTTGTGGCTTGAACCAACTGAGCCATCTCAGCAGAAAGTCATTCAAAACAGAAAGCCATCTCTCATAAAAGGTTTTGTCATCCTTTACAAACACTGGTTCCTTAGTGAGACTTAAACCTCATTAGTAGAGATGGGTGAAAAATGTTGCCTCAAACTGAAAAAAGTAAAATGCAACTGAGTTTTTGTTTAGGGCATCTTGTGGGAAGTAAATTTCTTCTCTGTGTTAGGGGAGTCTGGGAAATCTGCATGAGTGGGATGGGAGAGAGGAGATTTACCCAATAACACACAAGATAGAAGGACACACGACACTTGTACTATCACAGAGGAGGAGGGATTTGAACAGTTGCCACCATCTACCACAACTGTGACCACTGCTAAGACCACTGATTAATGTTTGACAATAATCTAATATTAATGCAAAGTTATATTAGATTCAAATATGTTAATTCTAATTATTTGTCTAACATAGTATCCTATTAACACACACACACACACACACACACACATATATATATATATATATATATATATATATATATATATATGTATAAATGCATTAAATCACTTCACCACTAACATCACACACATCTGGGGCATTATGTACAACCTTTCTAAAAATAATGATTAGTAACAGAGTTACAGAAAGAAAAGCCTTCAAAATCCTTTTTTGCTTAATGAAAGCAAAACCTTCAATATATTAGTGCATGGCTAGCATTGAAAACAAAGTGATTGCGGGCTTCTAACAATGCAAGCCTGTAAATATTTGTTCGCAGGCTTCAGACTTGCCATCGGTTCTACATAGTGGTGGAAAAAAATATTACCACAGCTTTGAATGTTCAATTAATTTTAAAAAAGCCACATGCAGTTGTATATATATAACTAAATAAACGTACACTGTTTTATAAAGAGAGTATGTTATGAAGACAGACAGTACAGAAGTAATTATGTATGTTATCAACCACATTGGAATCTAATGCATTGGATACATAGGATTAAAATATTGAAAAGTGGATTTATATGTAGGACTAATGCATTGGATACATAGGATTAAAATATTGAAAAGTGGATTTATATGTAGGACTATTCCCCCAACATCCAGGTGAATCCAGAAAGAGGACAATGTTTTTAATGACTGGCTTGTTGCTTAGCACTTTCAGTTCCAAAAAGGTATGCAATGCATTGCAAAGCACTGTGTTACACAACTTCCCATCAGTGAGAGTGTGTCTGTGAGTGTGTGTGTGCATGTGTCTGAGCTTTTATTGTGGGTATTGTGCATGCATTGTGTCTGTGTGTATTGTGTGTGGTATTGTATGTATTGTGCTTGTGTGCTTATTTGTATTGTGTATGTGTAGTACTTGTGTGTGTGTATAGAAGGCCACCCCCTTGAAAATCATGCCCCATGGTTGGAACAATGGTACAGGCAGTATAGAGGAGATTTAAATAACTCCTCCTTACCTCCACACCTGGGTGTGTTTGCCAGACACACACAGAAGTCTTCTTTATATATATATATATATATATATATATATATATATATATACACACACATATACATTTATACTATAAAAGAGAACTTTGCCACATGACCACAAATTCTATGGCCATGCCTGATACACCCCGGGGTGGCAGCAAGGAGGAGATATTCTTATCTCCTCCTGACTGCCTGTATAAAAGATACAAGGTGGAGTGATTTTGACAGGAATGGGCAGGGGTCCAAGGCCCCTTGCCATTCTGTCAAAATATCTGCAAGGAATTTCCATGTCCCTCACTATTCCCTCTTCCAAAAAGTAAAAACATGGCTGACCTTCACTGCATAAACAAGCATATAGCCAAGGATAGACTCACCAAGTCACCATGCGGCAGGAAAAACCTGCCCTGGACTCTACATCTCACATCAGCCTCCACCTCACACCCTCCCCAAGGAACTTTCTCTCATGCACGACTGAACCTTCACAGAGAGCCCTTGAGTCTACCCTCCTGCAGCAGTCTTTACCTCACCCCCTCCCCAACATGAAACACCCACCACCCATGGGACATCTGCAGCCACACAGACATGGAGAGGCTGGGGAGCAGAAAAACAGGGCACTCCACAGTGACGACACGCTGCTTTGCAGCTGTGAGGCATTCCGTTTTCAAAGAGGCATTATCACTGTGGAGCACTCTGTTTGCCTGACTTGCTACATAGAATGGATTTTCTGTGTTGGGAGCAGATGGGGAGTAGGAAAACAGAGCACTCAACACGGACGACCTCACTTTTAAAACAGAATCTCACACAGGTGTTAACCCTTTCAGTGCCACAGGGGTACGCAATGCATTGCAAAGCAATGCGTTGCATACCGCTCTGCCACTCAGAGTGTTCTCAGCTGTGAGACATTCCATTTTCAAAGAGGCACTGACAGAGTGGAGTCCTTTTTTTCCCTGACTTACTGCACTTTCCATAATTAATACATTGGAGAAGACTCTAGCATCAAGGCAGTTAAGTGTTTCCAGTGTCAAATGCTACTGAATTGCTCTTTCCTGATATAGACCTATTAATGCAGTGAAGCAATGCACTGAAAAGCAATTAATAATAAAAAAAAGATAGAAAAGTACAAACCTCTGTATGTGAAAAAACATATCTTTCAATAACATCCTTCAATGCTGCTAACATGCTTTCAGTGCAAAAATTGTACAACATGCATTCCTTCTTAAAACCACAAATTGCAAATAAATGTGCAAAGAAAGGGTCCCGTGTTAGATGCCTTTAGTTAATGAATAGATATACACTTCCATAATGGCAAATCCTAAAGATAAACCAATCAAAAACAAGAAAACAAAAAAGAAATTCATATAGCGTTTGTACATTTTTGCGGTACAATCACTAGCACTTTTATTCAGCAGTTTGAATCATGTTTGTAGCACTTTATTGTGTGAGATGGCATTGCAGTGACACGGGAGTATATATAATGGATATTATATATACACATATATATATATATATATATATATATATATATATACACACACACACAGGACTGTATATATAATGTATATTAATCTACATACTGTTTGTGCAGGAGTGTATATATAATGCACATTAATGCGCACAGTGTGTACATTAATATATATTATATATACTCCTGTGTACAATATGTAGATTAATATACATTATATATATTCCTGTGTCTGTAGTGTGTAGATTAATATCCATTTTATATACACTCCTGTGTGAGTCAGCCCCCATTAACCCTTTGAGTTCCAGAAGAGTACACAATGCATTGCATTGTGTACCCCTCTGCCACTCAAAGGGTTAAGTATTGCTTAACCCCTTAAGGACCAGCCGTTCACCTATGGAGCCTGCACCTAAGGACCATGGAGCATTTTTTTTGTTACTGAAATCAGAGGTGCTCGAACAACGTGCAGCTGTGCGGGACCCCTGAATTCCAGGGCGTACATGTAAGTCATGGGTCCATAATGCATGTTCTCCCCACACACTGTCAGTACTGTCCCACACTGCAAAGATAGATAGATGATAGATAGATAGATAGATAGATAGATAGATAGATAGATAGATAGATAGATTTTAATATTTTTTATGAGATGTTACAAAAGCTATATAAACATTTTATGATATCATTTAACTGCTTGAATGTAATTGGGGTGTGCAAACATTGCACTACACACCACTCTGGTACACAAGGGGTTAAGAAAAGACAGTTTTTTCAGTATAAATTTTGCTTTATATGATCTGTATTCAAAATTAAGGATTTTCCGTAAATAAAACACTGCGCTGCTACATGGCATATTCTGTTACTTTTTATATTCAGTTTTTATATTCTGTCTTTATTAATCAAGCATCTTATTTGTGTGACATGTTATGAAATGGCTAAACTGAAAAAAAAATCCCTGTTTGAGTCACTGTGTATCAAATTAATATAGACTGATGTATTAAACAAACTTGAATGACTGGTTTCATGCATTTCTTGGCTGTTCATTAAAAAGCCACATGATAGCAAGACTTTGGCAATTACTTTAAAAAAGAACAGGTATAAACATGGGTTAATTATCCTGTCAATGTATTTTATAATTCATTGTTGCACTGACTTAACCCTTTGAGTGCCAGAGGGGTGAGGAACACACACACACACACACACACACACACACACACACAAACACACACACACACACACACACGGTGGGAGGTTATAGTCAGGTCCAGATTTCACAATAGGCAGAGTAGACAACTGCCTAGAGGTCCAAATTTTGAGGGGTGTCTCAGCTGTGCTGGCCACACCCACATTATGAGTTGTGGTTGTGGCCAGAGCAATCTCAATGCTACTGTACAGGCTATTATTTAACAACTTGGATGCTAGGGAGACCTCCAATGGAGGGGTTAAAGCTTCTATTTCTTGCTTGTTAATAGGCCAATGTTTTTTTCTGCACTAGGAAACAGTAAATGGGGCTGGAGTCATATTAGGAGTGGGGTGTGGCCATGGGCTGAGCCTAGAGTGTTTTGCCTAGGGCAGCTTGTTATATTTATCCAGCCCTGGTTATAAGTAACCATTTGACTGCCAGAAGAGCATCCCATGCATTGGATACCCCTCTGTTAATCAAAGGGATAAGATATGTTAGCTCTCCTTTCAACCATATTAGGCATTTTATAGTCATATAAGTCAAAAATAGAACAATTTTAGGCCAAATTTGCTGCACCATTGAACAGACTTTCTCGAGTACTCTTTATAGTGTGTTTTCTGGTAAACTTATCAGAATTAAAGATTCACTAATTACACACCTGTTCTAAGAAAGGCAATTCAGAAAACCTGCTTTGTTACAGTATTTGAGGACAATGGTTATGAAACTCTCTGACACAAAGAACAAAACACTCCTAATGATTTATAGGTGTATTTATACATATGCCCTGTTGCTCTGTATACTTTTTCTAGTTTTTTCTACTCTTTAGTAAATCCAGTGGAAATATTTGTCACAAGCGGTGATAAATCCAAAATCCCAGAGTAATAAGACAGGAATATGATTTGTTATGTATAACTGTATCAAAAATGTGTTGCAGATTCGAGAGCATAGACCAGAAGTAGACAACCTGCTACTATCCTGTAGACATTGTTGGACTACAATTCTGATCATACTTAGTTGGTGCTGATAATGATGTGAGCTGCAGTTCAACAATGAAAGGACAGATTGCACACAAATGCCCATAAAATATGCACAACAATAGCAAACATATTTCATTATTGGTGACCTAAAACTTTGTGTCCAATCTGAAGACAGGTGCAGTGGAGGATTCTGGGTAACTAGAAATCCATCTTGGTTTGTCCTTGACAGGGGAAAATGATATAGAGTCTAGAAATTGGATGATATCACTAGTAAATGAAGAAAAGAATTCCAAAATCTCCTTGCGTCTTGACTAATTTTTTTTTCAAATATTAATTTCCATTATGTATTATTTCAAACTAAATATTAAATAATTATGACTGTTCCATGACTGTTTTTCAGTAAGATACTAAATGTGCATTTTGACAGTGTAATGTTTTATACACAATATTTTGATTCCTTTAATTGATTATAAATCACTTCTTTTAAGACAATCTCAATTCATTTTTAATACTTTATTATTATTTTCACTATTATGTACATTTCTCAGAAAAGTCAGTTTGGTCGTAATTCTGAATACATACCCTTGTTGCTGATTAACAATAAGCAAAATAGGGATAAGTGCAAAAACAAGCACTATATAATGACCACAATTAGTGAAATAATAAAATAGATAAAAAATAAAATATAATATTTGAAAATATCTACTAAAAAAGATAAATCAAATAGCATAAAGTCCCAAACTCTAAGGATATAAATGGATAAAAGTCACAGTCAATCCAGTAGTAAAGATAAGGGGCTGTATTTTATTGCAGGAGATAAATGTTAACACCCATTTTATCAAACATTTTCCTATTGAAGTCTAGGGGAAAACTGGAGATAAACACACATATATAAAATTAGCACCTGGAATAGAATCCAGCCCATAGAGGGCTAAATAAATAAATAAATAGTAAAAGGAAAGCCCACACCTTAACAACCAAATGGTGTCTAGTCCACAATGTCCTTGATGTCCAGGAGCCAGGAGACTAGATATTAAAAATAAATATTTCAGCTGTCTGTTACTTCTATGCTGCTAGTCTTGGCTGATGGTTATGTATTTGACCATCAAAAGAGTAATCCAAAGGCAAAAGCTTGACTTCGCTCAGAATAATGACATGCTCCGGATCAGGATAAAACAATACTAAGTGTAGCATTTAATGGAGCATCGCATAGGCAAAAGTAAAAATTGCACTCACAATATCCATAAAGGTAATAGGCATCTCGGGGTCCCTAAGCCCCATATAGTCTCATAACTGTGTCCTCCTTCCCTAGTGTCTCTGGTACTCAAATCCTTCTGTATGAGATGTTAGTAGTCCTTCCCAATGATACTGCTTCTCTTGTCCTCAGATGATCCTGCCAGCTAAGGTGTATAGCTAGCTCCCACTACAGGTAAACGGACCAGAACACCACTATCATGGCAAGAGAAAGCAAGGGACGCCCAAAGTAAAGTTTGATAAGGGCTGGACAATAAAGTACTAAACACGTATTGGGAATGAGGGCGAAAACTCACAGGGGACGTGGGGCACGGACCAGTACTTATAGAGTGCTAATAACAGATAAAGGAACTTGGGCCAAATGCGTTTTCGCCAGCCTACATGCTATCTTCATCAAGGACCAGACAAATGATGAAGCTGGCAGGTAGGCTGGTGAAAACGCGTTCGACCCAAGTTCCTTTATCTGTTATTAGCATTAGTACTCCATAAGTACTGATCCCTGCCCCACATCCCCCGTGAGTTTTCGCCCTTATCCCCAGTACGTGTTCAATACTTTATTGTCCAGAACTTATCAGACTGTTCTTTGGTCATCACTTGCTTTCTCTTGCCACAATAGTGGTGTTCTGGCCCGTTGACCTGTGGCGGGTGTATTCCAGTGGTTTGCAAGTTATTCACTAAGGTCCTATCAAGAATAATTGACACAATACTTAAAGTGTCATAATCTAAGGAACAATCAGACTTCAGAATTGGTTTTAGTACAATGAACCACATCCAGACAGTGCAACAAATTATAGAGAAACATAATGAATACGACCTTCCATTATGCATATCCTTCATTGACTATGAAAAGGCTGTTGACTCAGGCAAGCAATAATTGATGCCCTCATAAATCAAGGAATTGATAGAGCTTACATCAATATCCTGCAATCAATATATGAAAATGCAACTGCACCAGTACAAGTAAACAATGATAAAATCTAGAACAAAATAGAAAAAGGGGTCTGACAAGGAGACACAATTTCCTCAAAACTATGTTCAGCTTGTTTAGAAGAAATTGGGACAAAAAGGACTTAAGATAAATTAACAATACCTGCATCACTTATGTTTCACAGACAATATCTTACTCTTTGCCAGTAGTCCAAAGAACTGCAAGAACACATTGAAGAGCTATAACAGGAAAGCAAAAATTTTGGTCTGACGATACATTTCAACAAAATGTAAGTCCATACCAAGGAAAATCACAGTAGATGGACTAGAACTAGAAGTAGAAACGTATGTTTACCTTGGACATAAAATGTCAACGAATGTAAACCACCATGATTGAAATTGAGTGACGAATACAATTAGGATGGCAAGTATTTGAAAAACTTAGTAGTACTGTTTTTTAGACAAATTTACCAGTCTGTCTCAAGCGAACGGTTTTTGACCAATGTGTCCTCCCAGTCCTAACGTATGGCTGTGAAACATCGACACTGAATGCCAAAACCATACACAAACTTAAGGTTACACAGAGAAGTATGGAGTGGCAAACTTTAAACATAAGAAAAGAAGACTGAAAAACGTGTGCCTGGATTCTTCAAAGGTCTATGATTTAATTGAAAGAGTAAAACACCTGAAATGGAAATGGGCAAGCCACATAACAAAAAGACTTGATGGTAGATGGACCAAATTAATTTTGGAATGGAATTCACTGAATTCTAAATGCCAAAAAGAGGACCAAAGGCAAGATAGGTAGATGAAATTACCAAATTTTTCAGTACACATTCGCAACAAAAGACACATAACTGAGTCTTGCTGAGGAGGAATTCATCCTTCATCCTGCTGGGGATCGACAACAGATGAAGATTTTATATATATATATTTGTGGTCGGGTCTAGATTATGATGATAAGGTGTATGTCGGATGCCTATTGCCCATTCCGACCTGTAAGGTAGGCCTAAGAGTGGGCCCGCATGTATAAGAAAAAAGAGTTAAATTGATAGAGCTGAGAAAAGGGGTATGGGTTGGGTGGGTAACACAGAGCTCAGTTGGAGCTCTGAGCAGTCCCAAGGAAAGGATTGAGGTTGGTATAAATGTCTCCAACCGGCCTTCCCTCAACTCCAGGATAACCAATAGCCTTACATTTGTGGTTGGGCCTAGGAGAGATTATGATGATAAAGTGTATGTCGGATGCCTATTGCTCATTCCTACCTGTAAGGTAGGCCTAAGAGTGGGCAAAAAAGAACCATGAATCCACAGTGATCATGACCATAGATCTATATCCAACGTGAATAAAGAATGGGTACTGTAATGACCTGATACTGGATAACCCCCCGTCTGGTAACCCCTGCAATCTAACAGAAGCCATAAGAAAGGTGGAGCAAATGTAACTAAAAAGGAGGGCTGATAACCGAAGGGTAGTGAGCTGTCTACCCAACTGCTCCAAAAATATACAATCTAAGGTGTCAAGTGAAAGACTACTTAGTATACCTCACATGATCAATCGTAGGAGTGTGTGACAGTATAACTTACTGTAGTAGTTGTGTTGGTAAAGATATTTGATACCTGCCAAGGCAGATTAACAAAATAAGATGAAATATGCATAAACTAGTATATAAATGGCCAAAGAGATGTAAAGGCAGAACACCATGTGGCACCCTACCACAGAACAGCTAGCCCAGTCAATAGTTGACGTGTATGGTGGAAACGGTGAGAACCTTGAAATACTACATCCCATATGTAGCTTCATAAACATGGCATACGTAATAATATCAGGGCCAGGTATGTAACACATGTACGTCTGAAGGTGTTAGTCTGTCTTATAACAACACCAATGCAACATCTCTGCCAAAATGAACTCACAACATGACTGCCTTAGCCCCGAACATAAGGCAAATAAAATCCTTCTTCCCCAGACACCCTGTAAAGCCATAGAGCGGTGTCATGGCAGTATCTTACCCGTATGTTCCACTACCGGATTTGATTATGTAAATTCTTCCAGTAACTCCACTGGTTCCACTGTGAGGGCTCTTCTTTACATATTATGATCCTGTTAACAAAACTGATTCATGATACTTAATATATTCCTATAATGCTGCTGGTTCGTGACCCCCTGCCTAGTGAAAAAGAGAGAAAAGAACTAACTTGTATTGGGTGACTGGTGAGTCCCTCTCTAATGCCAAGCGGCTGATGCGAGACGCTACCTATGATTTGGACCGATGGGCGTGAGGCCTATGCGATAGGCTGAGGGGTGTTGGTCTCGCGGTGACAAATAATCTTAAGCAGTATAAGACCCTATAGAGTGGGTGTGACAGGTGAAGCCCTGTCTATCAAGAAAACTAGGAAGAAGGCTCTGTCTATGAGTTGGGCCGAGGGAAACATGGGACGGGACTAAGCTGTAGCCTTCCCCTAACCATCCTAAAAGACGAACCAGCAGTCTTAACATAACCTAAACCTAACGCTGCCTCTGAAAGTAACTTGCTCGAGCCTGTATGCATGTCTCTGAAATGAGGAGACTAAAATGATATACAAGATGCCGCGTTTAATGACAAACAGCATTTCGGTGTGAGATAAAACCCATTGGATTTAATTGTGGACTACCTAGTTTAAGAACATACGAGAACGTACCAATATAACCCTAGGTACCTAACAGTAAAGAATGATGATGAAAGACATGAAGAGATCTCCGTGTGCGACTATCGAAGTAGGAGCTTCATAAATGCCAGAGCTCCCTTCTTGCCCCTGTAACCGAAGTAGCTACATCCCCAACTTCAGATTATCTAGATACCTCTGAGATTTGAGACCCGTAGTGCTTGGTCTAGATGCCCTAGCCCCAAAAGTCAAGATGTAGAATGTAACTATTAACAATAGGGACTTACTGAACAGGATAAAGATCACACTCAAAGCTGTATGCGTGTCTCTGAAATGAGGAGACTGAAATAATACACGAGATACTAAGTTGAATGATAAACAGTATCTCTATGGGAAATACACCTATGTGATTACCTAGTAGAATACCTAGTTGAGAACATACAGGAACATAACCAATAATACCCTATAAACCTAATCGGGAATTATCATAGCAAAATGACTTCAGAGATCTCCGTGAGTGACCTGAACATAAGAGCTTCCTAAATGATGGAGCTCCATACCTGCCCTTACCCAGAAGTAGCTAAAGCCTCAACTTCTGATATCTTAACACCTCTGAGATTGGGACACCAGATCTGTTCTAAATACATGCTATATCCAGATAGCATATTGAATGACAACATAAGATAGTAATCATACTCATACACACTAAATGGCAACATGAAAGCTTCAGATTGAAATACCTTACCTTTGATGCTTGAGACCGCCTTCGTGTGTCTTAGACAGGTCTAAAAAATGCAAGATTAACAGACTGCCCCATATGCTAAACATGAAAAACATCAGATATCCAAAATTGAACATAATAGGAGGCACTAAAGATGTAACTGGTAAGTAGTATGCTGGCGTAGACAACCTGTCTCGCTCGCGATTATTCAAACATCAGAAACTAAATACAAAAATATGTACATTACAGTAAGACAAGTGTTTGCTGTCGTAACGTATGCCTGAGCAGCTGTACGATCAAGATTACATTGTAGTATAAACCAGAGGAATAAGTAGACATATCAAACCCGGTCTTGACTGCAGTAAAGTTCAATGCTTGTGGAAGGAAAACCAGCCTGCAAGAGGAGCACTTGGGGTGATCGCGTGCTTGACTGTGCGTGGCTGTACACATGGTCGCGTTGTGATGATATGAACGTGACTTGGTCTAAGAGAATCAATGAGTAACACAGAGCTCAGTCGGAGCTCTGTGCAGTCCCAAGGAAAGGATTGAGGTTGGTATAAATGTCTCCAACCGGCCCTCCCACAACTCCAGGCTAACCAATAGCCTTACATATATATAAAAACAAAAAAATATGTAGAAAGCACTCACAGGAACATTTTTTAAAGTGAAAGAAAGGTGGTTTATTCAATCGACGTTTCGGCCAGCACTCGTGGCCTTTATCAAGATATCACCACAGTGTACACACAGAAACGTTATTGATTGATATTGTCCAATATTAGCATAATCTGAGATACTGCATTCTCATTGGTGCCATCAGGTTTTGCGTGAATAACACTATCTTGGCGCCAATTTTTAACATGGGTTTGTTGTGAGGGTATAAAGTTTCTGTGTGTACACTGTGGTGATAGCTTGATAAAGGCCACGAGTGCTGGCCGAAACGTCGATTAAATAAACCACCTTTCTTTCACTTTAAAAAATGTTCCTGTGAGTGCTTTCTACATATTTTTACGTTTATGAATATCGTCTCTTATTGATGAGCACCCAGATCACCTTGATATCGTCTGAACAGTGAGTGCATTCCAGCGTTACCTTATATATATATATATATATATATATATATATATATATATATATATATATATATAATGTACTCAGCCTGGGGTAACCCTGGTTGCAGTGAGAGACAGCACTCATCCGTTATTCTTCATTCTAGAAGACAAAAAGCAACAGGATTGCTAGAGTATTTCTAGCCAAACGTTTTCGGTCCATCAAGTAGACCTTCATCAGGGCAAATGGTGAAGGTCCACTTGATGGACCGAAAACATTTGGCTAGAAATACTCTAGCAATCCTGTTGCTTTTTTGTCTACTATGATTCATCATTAAAAGAGAATGAAGAATAACGGATGAGTGCTGTCTCTCACTGCAACCAGGGTTACCCCAGGCTGAGTACATTCATATGGGACGTGCACCATTATATACTTATATTCATGTAAATTGCTATTTGGATTGAAGTGTGTGCCACAGTCTAATATATATTTTATTTCATCTATATATATATATATATATATATATATATATATATATATATTTAGATAAAGTCTCAAAAAATAGGGCGGCACCCATGGGACTTTAATAACACAAAATTTATTGTAAAAAAATAGAGTCAAAGTTTCTGTCCCTTAACCCCTTTATGATGGCCGATAGAGCATGTGGCTGTCACTTAAGGACCAAGGACCATTGTTTTTTTTTTCACCATCCACTTAACGTCCCTTAACCCCTTAACGGGATTCTACCCATGACGGTCCTGGACCATCATGGGTCGTTAAGGGGTTAATGGGGCCTTTAGCAAGACAACTTACATGAAGACTACTTAATTTATTTAAAATCACCTCTCCTCAGCGTTGCTCGATACTCTGATGATGTCATCATTATCCTGCGTTTGACTGGACTGCGGGGAGTGGACGTGCCTCAATGGTCACACTGCCAAGCTCCATATAGAGGATAAATTTATTATGCTACGATTAATATCATGTGGTCCACATATGCAGACTGGGATCAGTACGATCTCCAGCACATCGCACATCACTTTTATTACGAGTAGGAGACACTCCGTACATTTGTTCTTCTAGTGCATAAGTTGTGACACCGAGCAGCAGCACCATCCTCAGACTGGGTTTGGGTGGTGCTGCCGTGTCTTGTCCCCACAGTCTATCATTAAAGCATTTACTGCTGAAATATTAATTGTGGCATTATAGATTCATCCTCTACACAGGGTGGTGGACGTAATCAGTGTCACGAGTGACGCCGAGGAGAGGTGAGTTTAAATACATGAGGTGGTTTTCATGTAAGTTGTCTTGATAAAGGCCTCATTAAGGAACCAAAACATGGACCGTATTTTTTGCCTAAAGTTTACAATAAATTTTGCTTTATTAAAGTCCCACGAGTGCTGCCCTAGTTTTTGAGAATTTATCTACATAATTCCTTGGGATTGTGCACCTGGGCATTTTAGATCATACAGAGTGACTGCTTTCAGACTTTGACACTGTTTATATAGATAGATAGATAGATCGATAGATAGATAGATAGATGACAGGGGACCATGACATGAGCTGTGTGATGAGGCAGACTGATGCCTGGTGAGATTGAGTATTTTTGTATGGGCCAAGGAAAGACTAAGGATGGGTGAAAATTTCCGCCTGAAACTAAAATCGGCAAAAAATGGCACTTTCCGCTTAGCGAAAAATTTCCCGTGAAAAGTGCAGATTATCTGCTTTTTTCACCTAGCTCATTCCATTGAAATCAATGGGAACATAGAAGTTACACACAATACATAGCATATAATATTTTATTTCCCAAAGGCATAATATAAAAGGGGCATGAGGGTGTCTGTGTTAGTGTGGTGTGGGGAAACAATCAGTTGAACAGGGGATGATTTTTGGGGGATTGTTTACTGGGATTGGGGGGCACTTGATAAAAAAGAAATTCTAAATAAAATAAAATAGGAATCATAAGATATGGTGTAAAGGTGTCTGAGGAGGGTGCCTGTGTTGGTGAATGAATGAATCATTTGAACAGGGAATTTATTTTGGCAGGGGGGGGTTTCTTGACTGCTATTGGGGGACGGTTAATAAAAAATAAATCAATAAAATAAAATAAGTGATAGAGACAGGAACCCCTGACATAAGCTGCCACTGGGGTGGACTGATACTTGACTTGATAGAGTATTTTGTAGAGGATGATTTGTTTGATTTGTTGTTAGAGGCCTTTGTAGGACTTAGACTTATTAGAGACCCAAGCCCTGAAGAAACATTGATTTGTAGGACTTACGCTTGTTTGGCACAAGCCCTAAGAAAACATTTATTTGTAGGACTTAGACTTGTTAGAAACACCCCCCCCAAAAAAAATTGTGAAAAAAATAAAAATGCCCTACTAGCCTAATGCCAGCAGGTCATGTTGGCCAGTGGCCACTGTCAAATGTCCTCCTGACTCATGAGTTGAAATTGCTGTTCGTACTGCTGCTGATGAGTTGTTTAAGCAGCAGGCTGATTAGGCAGTTGAAAGGAAATTGGATCAACAATACTAGTAACATGGAAGATGGATGATGAAGGTTCCACTTGCCACAACTGCCTCCAGTGATGCATCTGAGGCAGTAGCAGCAGAATAAGTAGCCCCCAGTCTATGTGGAGAAAAGAACAAGTTGACAATTAAATCTTCTCCACCCGCCCCTCCTCCAAGATCATGGGTGTGTTGTTGTTATTAGAATAAATATTTTCCCTTGAGAGAAGGAACAGAGGGTCTCATCAGCAACTGCAATGTGCACAGTGTGTGTGTGGTAAATAAGATCTGGGGGCACAACTGTATCCAAGCACCATGACAATTGAAACCAAGTACTGCCGCTGTCACTGTACCCCTTTTCCAGACCTGCTAAGGACACATGGCAACTTGCTGACAGTTTAATAGTAATGATGAACTCTCCCTGCCACCATCTTAGCATATTCTGCAGAATGGAATCTCCTCAGATGCCGCTTGATGCACTGATTGCGATTTTCCTCCACCACTCTGGCATGTGTGGTCAGTGCACCACACAGTGTGCAATGGGTAGAGACAAACTGCCACATCCTAACATCTACAGCATGGCTATCATTTGGTGGGGGAGGTAATGAACAAGGTGGATTAGCAGAAAAGGTAGTTACCCTAGAAGGGGATGGAGAGCTAGTTCCTTCACTCATCCTGGAACTTCCAGTCTCTGCATGGGTTGTTTTACTCCTCCTCCTCTTTGATCTCCGCCTTGGCTCTTGTTGCCTTTCTGGAGAGTCAGGGACAGTAAAAGCATTGCTTGATATCTGTGGTGGGTGTTTGTCTTTAACATGTTTGATGTAAATGTCATGGTGTCTGTGATTCATGTGTGATATCAGGGCACTTGTGCCAAGGTGTGTTCCCTACTTTCCTCTTCTCACTGACTTGTCACAAATTGTGCATGGTGTTTTTGCTGATGACTGTACTGTGCCTGCCCCAACAGAAAAATAGTCCCACACCCATGTTGACTTCAGGGGGAAGAGAACAGATGGAGAAGAATGGCCTATTATTTCTTGTCCTCCACATTCCCCTTCATTGTCTGTGGCAGTGGATAATGTTGCTGTTGTTGCTGCTACTGCCTCAGATTCAGTATTGAAACTTAGACCAGGAGTATTGCTCCTGCTGGCAAGTGGAACCTTTCCTAGTCCCACATCACTTGTTCACCCCATTCCCAATGTGTCCACGGTGGTCTGTGGCACAATAGCCTGCTCCTCAGCATCCTGCAGCCCTTGAATGAATTAGAGCCGTTGCAAATTCCTCTAATTCCAAAATGTCATTGCTAGTGGTGGTGGTGATGCTCATCCTCATCTCTGTCTCCCATTCCTTCTCAATTTCTGCTAAAAAGGCCTCAATGTCTCTTCCACCCCAGCTTCTCCAGCATCATAAACACTACCACCACTGGTCCCTACATACTGTTGTTGCTGCTTCTCTATTCCAGACATCTCACTGCTGCTTGGAGGAGGTGATGAGCAATGTGACTGAGGGTCCCCTAATGTCACACTTGCCATTTCCTTTTGACCTGAAGAAGGCTGACTAGCACTAGCAAAAGTAGCAGCAGGTACAGGAAGCTTATCTGTGCCCCTGTTGGTGGTGATGGAATTAATTCTGAGCCTGCTCTCCTCCCCCATCACCAGTTCTGGCCTCTTAAGGATCATGTTCAACTTGGACATGAAGGGACTGGCAACAGGTACAACACTAGTGGCTGCAGGAACAGACATGGTGGCACTGTCAGCAGGGACAGCACCTCTGGCAGCAGGTACAACACTAGTGGCTGCAGGTACAGCAATGGTGTCACTAGCAGCAGGGACAGCACGTCTGGCAGCAGGTACAGCACCAGTGGCTGCAGGTACAGCAATGGTAGCACTAGCAGCAGGGACAGGTAGCTAACCTGTCCTGCTCTCACTAGTACTATCCTTTTCTCCCTTCCTTCCCATTCCCTATTCTCCATTCCTTCCCTTTTCTCCCTTCCTTCCTATTCCCTTTACTCCCTCCCTTCTCATTAAATTCCCCAACATCCCTTGGGGTGATTTAGGGGGACTGGACAGCATTGTTTCAGTACTGCTAGTCACTTCCTCCTCGTCCTTCTCAGACTCAGTGGACACATAATAAGGGTCCTTCCAGTTCCTCTTTCTGCTGCTCACAGTGATAGGAGTCACTATGAGCCTCTCCTGCCTCACTTTTTGCAAAATATCACAAGAGAACAGCACAGCATGTCTAGCTCTATCACGGTGCCCGTGATTGCTGACTTCTGCTGTCAGTCAGGTGTGTGTACTCTCCATTGGCCGTCTGTCTTTTACCCGCCCAGTATTGCCTATATAGACTGGGCTGAGGCACCCTTTGGTTGCCCTTTTGTGGTGTCTCTATATCAGCAGTCACCTGCCTGTTCCAGTACCTGTTCCTTGGGCCTGTTCCCTTTGTTACCAGTGTCAGCGGTCTCCAGTAGTCAGTGCCTCTCCTGCGTGGTTCCTGCCTTCGTCCGGATCCGGTTGGCCTGCCGTTCCTGCTTCCGTTCCTGACCCCGTGTTGCCGTTGTTCCTGCTCCATTCCTGACCTGATTGGCAGTCCTGTTGTTCCTGTGGGCGTCCTGGTTTGTCTGCTGCTCCTGCATTGTATCCTGACTTCATCTACTGACTATTGGGTCGCCTGGGCAACATTCTGATCACTGGTTTGCTCCACAATACCGGTTGCTGATTCCGTTGTATAGAACCGGTTGGGCTTTGCTGTCTCCCAGTACGTGGTACTGGTTTACTCCACGCCACTTGTTGCTGATTCACTGTATAGAACCAGTTAGACTCTATTGTGGCCCATTACACCATACTGGTTTAATCCACGCTACCGGTTGCTGATTCCGTTGTATAGAACCGGTTGGGCTTCGCTGTCTCCCAGTACGTGGTACTGGTTTACTCCACTCTTCACCGGTTGCTGATTCACTGTATAGAACCAGTCAGACGCTATTGTTGTCCATTACATCATACTGGTTTACTCCACATTACCGGTTGCTGATTCTCTGTATAGAACCGTTTAGACGCAATTGTTATGCATACATGTTACTGGGCTCTCCTTATTCACCGGTTGCTGATTCCGTTTTATAGAACCAGTTGGGCTTCGCTGTCTCCCAGTACGTGGTACTGGTTTACTCCACTCTTCACCGGTTGCTGATTCGCTGTATAGAACCGGTTTGGTTTCCCTGGTGGTGATACTGATTTGCTCCACTGTTCCATCTTATGCTGCTATTCCATCTATTCAGCATTAGTGGAGCTGTCCTTCTGTCCTCCTGGCTTCCTTGCCCGGTATATTGGCAAGGCTGGTAGAGCCATATTCAGATTGATTGTTACCCTGCAGGCTTCCTTGCCCGGTATATTGGCAAGGCCGGTAGAGCCTATCTCCATTGTACGGTGCCAGCTTACAGGCTGCCTTGCCCGGTATATTGGCAAGGCCGGTAGAGCCATATTCAGATTGACTGATACCCTCCAGGCTGCCTTGCCTGGTATATTGGCAAGGCCGGTAGAGCCTGTCTCCATTCCACTGTGCCAGCTTACAGGCTGCCTTGCCCGGTATATTGGCAAGGCCGGTAGAGCCTACATTCTGTATCTTGCTAATACTACTGTTTGTAACCATTATGTACATGTAATACGTGTGTATGCTCTGGACCCATGAGAGATCCCATTAAACTTTTCAATAACGTTTGATTTTTATCTTACTCTGTGTCTGAGAGTCTAACAAACCATGAACGTTTATACAAAATATGTCCAGCGTCATGAGTATAGCTCCTTAATCTCAAAACCAATGGCAGCAGTTAACCATCTACAAATTCAGACAGGTTCTTAAGGGAACCTATACTTGACACTATGGGTCTCCCCAGTGTGGACAATATGTTTTAGGTATTTTTGGGAGGTGATGGAAAATAGGTATAACAGGATATGGACCAACTAAACGCTCAGCTTCTTTGTTGTTGAGCACCTGTAAAGCATGCCCATCCTCCACCAGCCTACCCAACAACTTAGAAAAAGGTTACATGGGAAAGGTTTCATTGGACTATCATCAAAATCTGATATGATTCTGTATCCTGCAACTGATCTTTCTAGTAAATGATTGTAACAGCACTACAACAGAAAACAGCAGGTTAAGGCAAAACAAGTTTGATATTTAATAACTAAGATTTGAATTGAAAATATCTCATCAGTGGGAGTAGCTTTCTTTTACTCAAGAGAAAAAGCCTTTTAACATGGACATTTTAGTAAAAAGTATACTGCTTCTTTAAGTGATACATTTAATCTTATGAAGATTAGAAAACAGATAATAGAAAATAGCTATTAACTCCTTGGAGGCTAGAGAAGTTTCCAAAACATTGCAAGACAATGTGATGGAGACTTCTCTAGTCTCCAAGGGGTTTCAGTAAGAAAATACAAAGTAAGAAATATACAAGCATTCATTAAATTCTATATAATGTAGTTATATTTATCAGTTCTCAGGGTGTCTTATATTCAATACCAAGATGTCACTTGTGATACAGAGATTCCAGGTGTGCAGTCTGTTGTATAAGGATTCTGTTTGGAATCTGCTATGATGTTGGTGTTCTCAGCTGTGAAAGCAACATTTGCCAAACAATATGTAAAGAGACAAAACAAATGGGAACTCATTTAACATGTCAGGGCTTTCCAACCGGTGGAAAGTTAGCACCAGTTTGTGGCATATTTTTTGTAATACATGCAGGGCCAAATTAATCTGTTATTGATAGCAGTAGTAAATAAGAACCTTTAAGTTAATCAAAAATATTTTATTTAGAAGTAGTACAAAAGCAGTAAAAAAAAGTTTAATAAACTTTATTCACACACAAATACAGTTATGGGTCTAGTGCTGGTCAATCAATTTTGGTCAAATCTGTTTGAATACTGATATTTAAAAGAAAAACATTTGAACCATATGCATAAAAAAGCCAACTGAAATCTAAAGAATACCTTTTCTTTAACCCATTGGATGATGGCGACATCTGGAATGCATTGTGAAGCAACACACTTGCAGTGTATGAGAATTCAAGAGGGTAATACGAAGGGTGCGGTTGTTTTGATGCAGAATTTATCTTCACTCATATGGCAAATCCATATCTTAATAAAATATAATACTTGCATCATACATTGATTATGCATAAGCCTAAGAGCATAGAAAGTGTGGCTCTAATCTAGGTATTTGGGATTTTAGGTACACCACAGTTGCATATTAACAAACAAGCAATTCACTGCACACTTCTCTTGTCCTTAAGGGGTTAAAACTGACCAAACAACAGGTATTGGTTTACATATGTAGGCTCATTAACTGGGTTGATATTGTCCTTACATGAACTTATTTCCATAATACTCAATTTACATAAATGAAACTTTGCTCCGGTATGTGATCTGTTCTATTATCATATCATTGAATCATGCAAGCATATAACTACCTTCTAATCTCATAATTTCATAAATAGGAATTCAAACACACATTTGTCATATGAACAATATGAACAATATAAACATACATACACATGCCCTAGCATATAATGTTGGGACCCTTCTTGGAGGGACTTGCCTGATGTACAATTACGATCATTATTATTATGATGATTAACCCGTTGAGTGGCAGACACTGTTGGTTTAGGGGCTGTTGCTGGTGGCATGGGTGGGGCATTGGCAAAAATGAGTAGGTTGCTTCATGATCTACTGACAGTTGTATGTAAGTGAATGAATGATTTAGAGCAAGATTAACATATTTTGATTAAATAGGCTGACTTATAAATACACATGCTGAGCATTGTGATACATGTATATAGACACCTAGAAAGAGTAGGAAAGAGGAATGGCACATTCTAAAGAGGGACACTTTGGAGGCATATATTGCTTTGTAAGGCAGAAAATGTCTGTAGCATACAAGGGGACAAACTCTCCATTTAAATGAATGAGAATGTTGGGAAGTTTTTGTATACCCTACTGTACACTTGGTTTTCATTCCTTTTTTCTTAATGTATCAGACTCAGTGGTATCCTTGAGGAGCAGAAGTGTGACCATGTTCTCCTTTATAGTATAGATGTGTATATATATATATATATATATATATATATATATCTATATCAGGGCTCAAAATTTCCACTCGCCACTAGCCAATGGTGAGTGAAAATTTAGCCCTGGCGAGTAGAAATTCAGCCCTGGTGGGTATGTTCTGGCTTGCAGTGGCGAGTAACTTTTCAGGTCTGGCTAGTAGCAAAGGACTTAAAATTTTAAGCCCTGTATATATATATATATATATATATATAGACAGACAGAAAGACAAACCTGTGTTCCTCTATATAAAATTTTAATGTGTGCCCTGTATTGAGCATGCATAATATTTCTTAGTAAATAAGTGAGATTTTAGCTCTCACAAATTGGCCAAGTTGTGTATAAGCTTGCCACCACTTCTCTCTTGGTATATATATATATATATATATATATATATATATATATATATATATATATATATATAAATATATCTACAAGCATCAAGAGTTGGCAGTGGCACTCATATAATAAGTACACACAGAAACAATAAGAAGATGGTGCATGTCCCATATGGTATGAATATAAATGTACTCAGCCTAAACTGGAGCAAGGGAAACAGCACTCAAGCGTTAAGTTGAAAGTGGAGATTTATTCCATATACGTCTCTAAATCACCAAAGATTTTCTGTCCATGTACGGACCTTCATCAGGGTGATTTATATATATAGTAGGTCCCACAACTGTGCACTCCCTTGCAATACTAAACCTCTGCCCTGGGTGCTAATCCTATATAAACATGTGATAGATAATCCAAAAGAAATGCACTCACAAGTCTTTTTCAGGTGAAAAAATGTGCTGGTTTATTCCATCAACCTTTCGGCCCCAATGTGGGCCTTTATCAAGATGCTTTACAGAATAAACATACCACAGCCATATTTAAAGCAAACAGGTCTTACACTGAATTTCTTTCGATTTATAACAAAGTATTATAGACAGATATCTGGCACAGCTATGGGAAGCCCAGTAGCTCCTGAGTATGCTAACACATAATTGTTCCAATATGAAATCTCTCACATTTATCTGAAATATTCATTGTGCATCATTTGCTACCATTGTTTTATAGATTATATTTTCATGATCTGGAAGAGAGAAGAATCAAATTTACTTTCCTTTTTCCATGACATGAATACTATTCCATCAATCATAAGATTCACTTCCAGCTATGACAAAGTACAGAGTTCTTAGATGTTAAATTTGTCATTAAAAACAAAGGTATCCAATCTACCAATGTTCGAAAACCAACCAATAGAAATACTCTATTACACCACACAAGTTTTCATGTTTTTATCCTAGACACACAGTCAATAGTTTACCCTACTGACAAATGATCAGGATCATCAGGAATAATAGCAATAGGGAACAAGCTAAATTCCAGCTGACTGAACTCATCAACAGATTTATGGATAGAGGATATCCAGAAAAAGAACTATTGATTCATTTGAAACAATCTTTGTAACATTCACAGATATCATTATTATTTCCTGAGATATCGCACAACAAGAGCAAACTTAAGAACCTAGTTTTTCCCAATACATTTTGGCTTTGGATAATATTCTTCCACAATGCTTTCAAACGAAGCCTCTGTTGTGTTTTAGGAGGGGTGCTAATCTTAAGGACATACTGGTTAAAACTAATCTGAATCATTGCTACAATAAGGGCACAACCACATGGCTGCATACTTTAAAAAGTATGTTGTTTTAGCTGTCCAAATTGTGTGACTTGCAGGAACCTTATTGTTGGCAACCAATTCATCAATCCACTCACAGGTGAAATATTCAAAATCAAATATAGAATGTTAATTATAGATATCAAGTACATACCTCATCTATTATATAATTTGTCCATGTGAAAAACTCTATGTGGGGCTTACCACTTGTACATTTAGGGAAAGAATGGCAAACCACAGAGCAAGCATTCTAAATGAATTGGCTGAAAGAAAATGTGACAAGCCAGTTGCAAAACATTGGCTGGACCACAAGCACTCTCCATCTTCGTTAAAATGCATTATCATCGATCATATCATATCATCATATACCTCCCCTTAAGCAGGGTGGTAAAAGAGAGAGAGAAGACTTCACCAACTGGAAACTAAGTGGATCTTTAGATTAAGAACATCAGCTCCAGAAGGGCTAAATGAAAAACACTTGTTTTCCAATTTTTATTAAACAAGGAGTTACTATGCAGTGCAACATGGAGGAGACATGTAGGGGTCAGTGATTAATTCAGTCTCTAATTCAGAGGAAAGGAGACATCCTTTGGATTTGGCTTCTTATAACACCACTCGCCATCCAGGCTACCCAGCATGTACGCATATGATGACCTCTGAGAAGTCAACTCCAATTAAATTATGGATTATGCATTGTGGAGAGGCCATATAGGGGCCAGTAGCAGGACAGTCTTTACCCCAGGGGAGAGGAAACACCCTTTGGAGTCTGATTCTTTGGACGTCACTCGATGTGTTGGCATGCATGGGGGATCCTCATTGCTTTACAGAAGCAGTGGTGTTCTTCTCTAGAACACTTCACCTATTAGATTGATTTTTTTTTTCGCCTGATTTCTTTTCTGTATTTTGTGATCTGACTTCCCCAACAAATCAGGCATTATTAGCATTTTTATTACTTTTTCTCAGTGACTGTTTCTATGAAATTCAGTATTTCTAAATCCCACTTGAACTAATGTCAAAGCTAAAACATTTAGTGAACCAGTGTGTGATCTGTACTAGTAGGTTTTTGTGCAAGTTATATTAAATGTTTGATGTTCAGCATTCATACCATTTACATGGTTTATAAAAAAAGAGAGAGAAAAAGAGGGAGGCACTCATAGGGTTAAACCTTCCTGGAATTTTCGTAATTGTTAAAACACAATCATATGCACTCATATTTCGTTGTGGCCACAGAATGATAGCTTGTGGCTGATAGGCAAGTGGGGGATATTAAACTGCCCACCGCACAGATATGTCACACCAGCTGCTCCCCGGAGTTCAACCTTCAAAAGAAGAAGTGAAGAAACAGGAAAGCAAAAACACTACACAAGTGGGGGTGCTCAATTACAGATTAATGAATTGTATTTAAACAGTACTTGACTACTCACAGTTAGTGATCAACCAGTCATGTATCCTATAACCGGTATATAGCATCAGAGGACGTCAACCTGCCTCTGTTCAATAAATTGGATTTTAAGTTTTGATCACCTGCTTGGATTCATTTATTGATCGCTTCGAGACATCTTAGAGTCCCACAGTATAGATGGGGAATGCCTGAACAGAGGCAGGTTGAAGTCATCTGATGCTGTATACAGGTTATAGGATATATGACCGGTTGATCACTAACTGTGAGTAACCAAGTACTGTTTAAATACAATTCATTCATCTATAATTGAGCGCCCCAACTTGCGTTTTCGTTTTCCTATTTCCATGGTTTGCATTTTGAACCCCCTTTCTTTTTTCAGTCTACTATACAACCATCTTGACAATATCTCAGTTAAATTTAGTATTTAATTGAAATAAATATTGTATGAAATGTGATTGTATACAAATATGTACAAGGAATTTTTTATTCAGTCATTGATATCTATTTAGTTGATCAATTTGATTTTGATCTTTGCTCCACTTATCTTGTGAAACATGGAATCACCCTGAAATTCATTCATGGACACATGAACACCACACTAGTTTCATCAGAGGAATACATTTAATTTGTGAAAGGGAACATTTGTCTATTAACATACAGATAAAGTAACACATTGATTGAAAGAGTTTCATGATCTAATTTCAACTTTAAAACATGCATGAGGTTAGAGATCTAGAGTTATGGTCCATCTGCGTTTCTTCACTTCTTAATTGCACCCCCATGACTTCCATATCCTCCACTTCCTCCACCACTTCCTCCTCCATAATAACCTCCTTGACCTTGGCCTTGTTGCTGGCAGGGGTCAGGTGTACAGGGATCTATTGAAATAGCACACAAGCATTTCAGTGTTTGTTTGATTCTATAAATCCCATAATTTTTCATTATCCAACAAATGCTTCTGATTACTCAGACATTAAAGTATATTTCTATTTTATCTTCCAGTTATTGTTTTCTATGCTTTGATTTTTACAGTTTTTGCTTTTGTATCTCATTCTCTAGAAGGGAAGAAAAGGAAAGATGGCACCATTCTTCTACATTGAAGGATATCTGAGAAGAACAGACTTGTTCTATCTTTACTTTAAAAACAAGCCCCATAAATGACAGTTCACTGGATCTACAGACAAATAACTCAAACTGGTGTTTCTGCTTTTTACCACTTTGTTGCTGTCCTCTTCACTGGACATCAGATATTTAGGCTTTATTCACAAATGAAGAGACACATGGGTAGGAATACAATTTAAGGGGCCTTTTAAAGTCTTTTATGCTAGAGAGGCAATGCGCTGTAAACCTCTCTAGTATTCAAGAGGTTCCAAACCTCATTTAAATCAATGTGAATTGATGCCATTTTTATTTCTCCTAACTGATGCAGGGGATTTGCTCCAGAATTTATCCTATTTCATTTAATATATAAGGCTATTTCTATGGTAAATAAACTGAACTCCCTCTTTACACTGTCATATATTTATCTGGCATAAAACTCAAATTGCATGGAAAGGAGTGCTGGTTCTGCAAATGCTCATACCTTGGCATTGTGGTGGGGGTGGTTCTTGGCACTGCTGCCCTGACATTGGACATGCTAAAATAAAAAAGATAGGACAAAAGTATTCACAAACACTATCATTTACATGCATTCCAAAAGGTATCAGCATTATAACGAAAACAAAACATATACTTTATTATGTTTGGAATGTAGCCTGTAACATAAGAAAACAAATGTAAAATATGTTGTTAATATTGATATCATAGCCAACACTGTACAAAAGGTTTGGTCATCCTCCTCTTGAAAGGTCACCATTAGACTTGATTTATGTGAATCTCTCCTTGAGTTCAGGTAGATCAACCAAATGTTTGAGTTGAATGGAATATATCACAAACAATACTTGGGTATTATACATATTTTTGCGCAAATCTATTCACAATAATTACATCACATTTTGCTATGTATTAATGGTTTAGAGTGTTTCAAAGTTAAAATACAGGTGTACACTATAAGTCCTCACACATACTTCAGAATGAGACATATTTTCTGCATTCTACTGCTGTACAAAAATTAAACACACAGCAAATTCTGAAGCATCAGCACTTTTATTAATACTTTCAATCTCTTCTGCTGTTGCAAACACATATATTCTAATAAAAACTATATATAAATATATATTATGCAAAACCAAATTTTGATACAGCAACAGTTACAGTATATGTTGTTTTACTATCAAACATTTATATCCCAAACTGCTGCATGCAACAGATATTGCAAAACAATAAACAATAATCTTTGCCAAAAGAATTTACTTACGATCTACAATAATCTTTTGAGGATTGTATCCACCACTTCCACCAGTGCCTCCACCTCCACCAGTGCCTCCACCACCGCCACTTCCCCCACCTTTAACTGACATGTTGTGCTTGTTGAAGGAAGATTAAGCTGTAGGTATGCCATCAATACTTGAAGATACTGCTTATATACAAAACTTGATGTAATTCCCTGATGTTGAGCAATAGTGCATATATAGGCACAACCAATAGCATTCATTCAGCAATTAGGATCACTTAATTTCAACTGTTATTTGCATACATGAAGGGCAGGGTGTTTTCTTATGAGGTATTTAATTCAAATTATAATTCATCCCTGCTTTAAGTGAATCATTTTTCATGATAATAATAATGATTGATACACTGGGATTAGAAAATATATACATTATACATAAGGTTAATGTACCAACAAGTGTAGCGCAGGGAGCCCGGCCAAATTAGGGGCCTACGGGATGATAAAAATATAAAGTGTTTTGCATTTTTCAATAGCTTAAATTAATTGTGGGCTGACACTTTTTTTTTGCCATGGTCCTCATTCACAAAGCCCACCTCTGCTGTAAAAATCAGTAATTTAGATAGTGACAAATGAACAGTATACAGTCAGGGAAAGACCGTTCATATACCTTTTCTGTTGATTATGTCTGGGTAAGAATAAACTGTTTGTATGTCATGCAGAGTTTATAACACTGTCAGACTAAAGGATAATTACAAAAATCCTTCATTCTCTTCAGGAGATTTTTCAAGATCATTCCCGTTCACTTCTCAGTGGAATTTTGATAAGATTTGAAGGATTTCATTCTCATTCAGTTCTTCCTTCAATGGGGGTTTATCTTCATCATTCATAGCAAAGTTGTGTTTTAGAATTAACTTATGGATACATTTCTATAAATCCATATAAAGCACAGAATTACTCTGTTCTTTGTTAGTTAAACATTTTAGGCCTTCAAGCAATAAAATATTATTCTTATTGAACTTGTAGGTGGAAAGATCGGCTATCCCATTTTCTAATGGCTGGCCTTTTCCTGATGTCTTCTTTTTAATAATCTTTCTCCCTTCTCTCTTCTCTCTATATGTATGTTTGTTTCATTTTATTCATTGGTCTAGTTCTGGAGGATATTTGATCAATTCTTCCTATACCCATTTTCTAAAGAGCACTCTTGATCCTATTCCTAAAAAATGCTTCTTGATTTTACTCTTCAGTTTTGCTCCTAACTTGTTAAACATTATTTGTCCATCTTCCTTTGTAATTTCTAAATGTTTATTGTCTTTTTGGTGTCCTTGTCTGTCTTGTTTTTGCAGGTCTTTCATGTTTACTCTCTTCTTTTCGCACAAGATTGTCTTTTATTTATCTTTGTAATGGTTCTTGTATGTGCGTGTGTGTGGGTGGGTGACCCGCATTGTCTTTCAGACATCCAAATCTGTTTTCCAGCATAACCTCATAAGTTACCCATACTACATCTCTTTCTATGGTCACCAGAGTGTCAAGTGATCCAGTTCCCATACGATGAGACTTCCACCTTATATCTTTTAGAGATCCCTCCTCTCTCTTCTTCAAATTTCACAGAGAGTAGGTTTTCCTCTCTCTGTTTTTAAAATGCTTAAGCCCTTTCCTATTCCAATACTTTACTCATCCATCTATATAGTTTTCATGATTCCTTCCCATTTTCTTTTGTTTTCAAGCAGCAAATTATTTTTCAAAACCCTATGTTCTTTTATAAGCAGTTTGATCCAATGTCAAAAATTCTAGCTGATTTCTTGTTGAAAACCAAGGGTTTGGAGAGCTGATGTCATGTGTAGCTCCTCGCTGCCATATCCCAAATTTCAGTAATGTTTCCATAGTGGCTGTGCCATAATTGTACAAGCAGGTAGTTAGTGTGGTAGGCAAAGAGTTGGAAAGCTTGTACAGGAAGAAAATCCACCTAACAACAGATCTGTGTACAAGTGGACAGAGCACAGACTATATAACTCACTGCTCAATGGGTTTACCTCTTACTACCACCCGTGGGCAACACTACTAGCTTACAGCATGAGGTGACAGCCAGTAATCTTGCCTCTTATTATGGCAGTATGATTGAAAGGCAGCAGCAGCAGCAACAGGTTAGCCCTTTCCATTGTGCATGCAGAGCTTTGATAGACAGTCCCACAAATCTGTAGATGTATTAAGTAAACTATAGTAGGTGATAGATTAATTGCTTGTACCCAGCTCCTCAAAAGCTGGCTTGTGTCTGAAGGATAATGGCTCCATATTATTGCTGCTTTGAGAACAGGTGATATGGTGCATGTGCCCTGCCCTGAGACTAATATTCTAAAAAATTAACCAACATCTAATACTATCTGAGTATCCGGTAGAAGAATGGACAAAACAACACATGACAGCGAAAGCCAGGGTACATGTATTATTAACAGCAGCACAGGTGATGAAGAGGATGAGTTGCTACCATCTACCACTGTTGGAATCACAGCTACGACCAATAATCAATGTGTGTCAATAATCTGAGAATAATCATAGCTTTCATTTGATTCAGATATGATAATGGCAATAACTGCTGTGGGAATCATGAATATATAGTTACATCAGTCACACTACACCAATACACCACCACCATACACATCTGGCATATTCATTGTAGGTTGTACTTTTTTTTTTTTTTTAAATCTCTTTTAAAATAATGGTTATCCAGCATAGCAGCAGGCTTATACAGAAACAGCAAGATTAGCCAAACAAAAACCTGTCACAGTACCTTGTAGTGCGGCCGCTTCTGGCGATGCTCACTATGACGCTCCGGCGTCATTTCCACGAGAGGTTGGACACATCAATGCCAGATGCATCATCTGCAGGCACGAGGCTTCAAGCATGCTGCAGACCTCTGTTTTATATGTGTTTGTTTCCTGTAGTCTCCTCCTACCTATTTCCTCCCTCTAAGCTGCTCCTCCTACCTACTTCCTGTGGAGGGGTTTAAAGGGCAGACTGAGTCCTGATTCAGTCACCCTTACATTGTTGTTCTGAGCAGTTCATTTTCTAGTATTCCTGATTCCTGTCTATGATCCTGCTTGTCTGTCCATCCATTCTGGTGTTGACACGTGGCTCTGTCTAACTATTCTCCTTTCTGCTTTGGCTCAGATATCCTTTCTGGTGCAAACCTGTGGCTCTGGCTGACTACCTGCTCCGTATAGACCTAGGCTTCTCTGGCTACCCACTCTGGTGTTGATCTAGGGCTCTATCCACTGTGTATCCAGCATACATACGCTCCAGTGGATATCCTATCTGGGGCAAACCTGTGGCTCTGGCTGACTACATGCTCTGTGTATGACCTACGCTTTTCTGACTACCCACTCTGGTGTTGACCTGGATCTCTATCCACTGCGCATCCAGCATTCCATCTCTTCAGTGGATATCCTATCTGGTGCAAACCTGTGGCTCTGGCTGACTACCCACTCCGTTTATGACTTTGACTCATCTGACTATCCTATCTGGTGCTTACTAGTAGGCTCTGTCTGTTCGCTCAGTTTGTTGGTTCCATTATTAAGACATCCTTCCTAGTACTGACCTGGGGCTCTAGCAGACTCCTAGCTACTGACTGCAGGTTTGGGTCAGCAGCTGCCTTGGTTACATATAATTGAGACTCTGCTCCTAGACTGACTGCAGGCAGAGTCAGTATCACTTGGGCGTTACCTTACCACGAGACTCCAGTGGGCTGAGGCATAGTCTCGGACAGTGTGGTGCAGAGATTGGGAGACTGCTATTCCTGATACAGTACTCACCCACTCTGTATGTATATATATATATATATATATATATATATATATATATATATATATTGCATTACTGCCATTATTATCATAATAAAAGTTCTATTAACTGTACCGTCTGACTCCTGGTTTTGCTTGCCAAGCGTATCAAAACCCTAAATAAATAATTTTTGCAGGACTCAGGCTTACAACATATACAAGGCCAGAAAAGGTTTTTTTTTTGTTTTTTTTTAAAAAAGAGCTTGTGTTGTGCCATCTTGGTTTGTCCCCTCCTTTCCCTTTTTCACAACTATGACACAATCACAAATAGCACACAATATAGTCAATTTTAACCCCTTAAGGACCCTTGACGTACCAGGGCCGTCAAGGGTAAATGTGCTCCAACGACCCTTGACGGTCCCGGTACGTCAAGGGTTAAACTCTTCCATTGCGGCCGCACGGAGTGATGGAAGAGCGCAGGCTGCTTCTTACTAAGTGTCCCGGTATCGGGACACGTAGTAACGAGCAGTAGATATATTGTTGCAACATGCGATTCGCTTCAAAAGCGAATCACATGTTGCAAAACCTGAATGACAGGGACAGTATTTGTAAATACTGTCCCTGTCAGATCTCTGTGCCTCGCTCCACCTTGCATACTGCTGAGGTGGAGAGAGAGACAGAGAGAGATGGTGTTCCAGTGTTCCTGGAAAAAAAAAGTAAAAAAAAAAAGTTTAAATAAAGAAAATTAACCCTTTGATCACTGTTCTGCAGTGATCAATAAGTTCCCCCCATCTGATCACTCTTGGAGTGATCAATTTGCTGCAGATCAGTGTTTTCTGATCTGTGGGACACGCCCCATCCCCCTTGAATTTTTTTAGATTTTTTTAAAAAAATGTAAATTTTTTTTTTTTTTTTTTTTATTTGAATAGTAAATATAGTTTAGGTATTTTGGTAGGTAGTTGGGTAGGTTTAGTGTAGACGTGTGTTAGGGAAAGTTTTAGGGATAGATTTAGGTATAGGGACAAAAAAAAAAACCCCAACCCCCCCCCCCAAAAAAAAAATTATATAAAATGAGCGCAGTTTAGATAGGTAGCTCAATTGGGTTAGGTAGGTTCAGGATATACGTAGGTTACGGTAAGTTTTAGGGTTAGATTTAGGTTTAGGGATAGCGTAAGAACCCCCCCCCCCAAAAAAAGAAACCCAAATCCCCCCCTAAAAAATATATATATAATAAGTGCAGTTTAGATAGGTAGTTCACTTGGGTTAGGTAGGTTCAGGATATACGTAGGTAGGGTAAGTTTTAAGGTTAGATTTAGGTTTAGGGATAGCGTAAGAACCCCCCCCCCAAAAAAAAACCCAACCCACCCCCCCCCAAAAAAAATATATATAATAAGTGCAGTTTAGATAGGTAGTTCACTTGGGTTAGGTAGGTTCAGGATATACGTAGGTTAGGGTAAGTTTTAGGGTTAGAGTTAGGTTTAGGGATAGCGTTAGCGTAAGAAAAAAAATATTTAGTGGGCAAAATGCAGCGCAGGTAGAGCGTTGAAGAGGCATATGCCTTTTTGGCTTCTGACTCAGAGGCAACAGACACTGCGTCAGATTTTGATATAGAGCAGTTTTCAGAAAGTGAGAGCAGCTCTAGTGACGACGCTGGGCCTTCTGTCAAGAAAAGACGCACTGCCCCAAGAGCTGCCCTGGCAACTGCCCCAGCACCTGCCAAAAGATCTGCCCAAAGGATTTACCCATGATAATTTTTTGGATTTGTTTTTGGGGGAAGACATTTTAGGTGAAATTGTGTCCCAAACCAATCTGTATGCTGCCCAGTATACTGCCGCCAACCCTAAGTGTGAAAAACGCTGTTTTTTTTTTTTACTTACGTCAAGGTTTACGAGGGATTGGTGGTAAAATGGCTATGTACAAAATTGGAAAACACACCTAAAATGAAAGCCTGGGGTGTCTACTTTCCAAAAATATATACGTTTGGTGGGAAATCTTAGAGTGGAGCACTGATACACAGCCCCAAATGAGACATGGCACCAGTGATGCAAGCTGTGAAGATTCAAAGTGTGAACCTGGAAACGCGCATGTTCCAATTTGGTCCCTGTAGCTCCCCCAAACCATGAGAAAGCTATGCATATGGGGTATTGCCGTACTCAGAAGAAGGAGCTGAACACTAATCAATGCAGTTAATAAAATCTTCACCTATTCTGTGCTTGAAATTCACATCAACATTGAAGGCAAAGTGTGAAAAATGCTGATTTTTTTTTTACTTACGTCAAGTTTTCACAGGATTGGTGGTAAAATGGCTGTGTAGAAAATTTGAAAACACACCTAAAACGAGAGCCTGGGGTGTCTACTTTCCAAAAATATACACTTTTGGGAGAAATCTTAAAAAAGAGCACTGTTACACAGCCCCAAATGAGACATGGCACCAGTAACACAAGCTGTGAAGATTCAAAGTGTTAACCTGGAAACGCGCATGTTTCAATTTGCCACCAGTAGCTCCCCCAAACCATGAGAAAGCTATGCATATGGGGTATTGCCGTACTCAGAAGAAGGAGCTGAACACTAATCAATTCAGTTTATAAAATCTTCACCTATTCTGTGCTTGAAATTCACATCAACATTGAAGGCGAAGTGTGAAAAACGCTGTTGTTTTACATGCATCAAGTTTACGAGAAAGTGGTGGTAAAATGGCTGCGTAAAAAAATTGAAAACACACCTAAACTGAAAGCCTTGGGTGTCTGCTTTCCAAAAATATACACTTTTGGGGGGAAATTTTAAGATGGAACGCTGATACAAAGCCCCAAATGAGACATGGCACAAGTGACGCAAGATGTGAAAATTCTAAGTGTGAAACTGGAAACACACATGTTCCAATTTGGGCCCCGTAGCTCCCCCAACCCTTGAGAAACTTATGCATATGGGGTATTGCCGTACTCAGAAGAAGGAGCTGAACACTAAACAATGTATTTTTAAAAATCTTCACTTATCATGTGCTTGAAATTCACATCAACATTTAAGTGCAAGTGTGAAAAACGCTGTTTTTTTTTTAACTTGCGTCAAGATTTACGAGCGATTGGTGGTAAAACGGCTGTGTAAAAAAATTGAAAACATACATAAAATGAAAGCCTGGGGTGTCTACTTTCGAAAAATATACACTTTTGGGGGGAAATCCTAAAGTGGAGCACTGGAACGTAGCCCAAAATGAGTAATGGCACAAGTTAACCAAGATGTGAAAATTCAATATTTGTTCAATATTGGGCCCCGTAGCTCCCCCAAACCTTGAGAAACCTATGCATATGGGGTATTGCCGTACTCAGAAGAAGGAGCTGAACACTAAACAATGCATTTTTAAAAATCTTCACCTATCGTGATTGAAATTCACATCAACATTGAAGTGCAAGTGTGAAAAACGCTGTTTTTTTAACTTACATCAAGATTTACGAGCGATTGGTGGTAAAATGGCTGCGTAAAAAAATTGAAAACATACATAAAATGAAAGCCTGGGGTGTCTACTTTCCAAAAATATACACTTTTGGGGGGAAATCTTAGAGTGGAGCACTGTTACACAGCCCCAAATGAGACATGGCACCAGTGATGCAAGCTGTGAAAATTCAAAGTGTGAAACTGGAAACGCGCATGTTCCAATTTGGGCCCCCTAGCTCTCCCAAACCTTGAGAAACCTATGCATATGGGGTATTGCCGTACTCAGAAGAAGGAGCTGAACACTAAACAATGCATTTTTAAAAATCTTCACCTATCATGTGCTTGATATCAACAGTAGTATTGAAATGTAAGTGTGAGAACTGCAAAAAAAACAAAATATTGCCACAATTTTGAAAAATATTTCCGGAAAAATAGCTGCATGAAAAACTCCAGAATTCTCCTGATTATTTACCTTATGATGTGTAGTTTTCAGAAACATATACCTTTGTGGGACATTTTTGGTTCTGGCACCGTCAGCTAAGCTATGATGCTCACATGCCAATTGTTGAAAAATCACAAGTTGGAAATAACGGCAGCCATCTTGTAATATTTACCTTGTAAATGTGAGGAAAGGACTAAAATACTAGGCATATGGGGTACTCTTATATTCAGGAGAAGCAAATGAATATATAAATGTAAGCAAAATGTTGTTTTTTTCAATTTTTTTCTTCTTTTTTTCTATTTTAATCAAATTAAACAATGAGGTATTCATATAAATGTGGTATCAAAAGAAAGCCCTACTTGTGCTTAAAAAAACAGTATATAATTTATGTGGGTGCACAAAAGGAATTAAAGAGAAAATATGGTTGAACAGAGATATAGTCAAAAAAGTCAAAATTGCTCCGGTCCTTAAGTCAAATCTAACTCAGATTTTCCCGGTCCTTAAGGGGTTAAAAAAAAAAACCAAAACACTGGTGGTAGTCTGGGGAATGTGGCCTCCCAGTCTGTTAAGCACTGGTAGTGCCACTGCTAATAACACCTTCTCCATAGTGAGTCACTGGCTACAGGGTTCATCCAGCTTCTCTTTTTTTTTTTTTTTTACAACAGTGGCCATGATCATAATGTCAACAAGCACTGTGAACCACTAAGTAACTAATTTTGTACATAAGCAAGACTTGTCGCCTCATTGATTAACAGTGGAGAGGAATGGAAGAATTTTTGCACATTTTTCTGTGTTCCTGGGGAAAAGTTGGAAAATCTGCATGTTCCATTATGGGCGACACTTCTCGCTGGAACACAACAGGACTTTTCACCCATCCCTATTAGTGATACGCTAAAGTTGATACGTTTTTTGCAAATGTTCTAAAATAGGAATCTGTGAAATAAAACCAATAATAACCTTTGTCATCTTCAATGTAATGCAGGTGTTATGTATTTGTTCTAGGTATTAACACTTTGTGCACAAAAGAAAAAAGGATCAATTTTTCAGCAAATCAGCTTTATCATAGGGGACAACATTCTCAAAATTCCCATAGATTTAAATAGAGTTTTAAAGTGGAACTGTCACTGTATAACACATATTTGATTTATATTAGATTTACTTGTATATAGCATTTCTTTTATTTCAAAGAATGGTTCAAAAGCTAATTTGTTTATTTGTCAGTCTATGCAAATGTTTTTGTACAGACTGATAGGAAGTGGCAGTAGGGATGGGGAGCAATGTGGAATGTTAGTTTCTGGCAAGCATTCCAGCCAGTATACTTAAACATGATTAAGATTGTGACTAAAACTGAATGCCTCATAATTTATTGTTAGGAATAAAAAAATGGCTGAAAAAAGATATGTGCTTTTGAAAGCTTTTTCAAAATCATATAGTTGATACAAAATGCCAGTTCCACTTCAAATAAATGAAATTGTGTATTTCTCCCTCTGTGGTGCAGTTAGTTTAGTCTAGAATTTCTCCATTTTCTTTTGTACGCATGATCCTTGGTTTCTAAACTAGTAACACCAGTTGAGGGGATAAAAGGGTGTAAGGCAGTGCTCCTATGTCATGGTTTGCACTAGAGAAAGCTGAATCATCTGCCTCACCCATATGTGTATTATGTCTGTGGTTTTGCAAATAAACAGAGTAACATTTTTCATTGCTAAGGTGATTAAAAAATGTATGATGATAATATTTTGTTATTTATTTTTTACAGATATTATTTGAGATGATTATTTAACTTGTCCATTAAAAGCAATGAGGAATACATTCTTCCCACTTTGTTGGACACCTGCTTCAAACCAAAATTTCTGAATTTGTGCCAAAGGGCCATCAGCAGTTTGTCACAACAAAGAGTCATGAAAATCAGTAGCAACTCTTTGAGGAATCAGATTCTGTGAAGGATATCAAGATATGCTTATTGATTGAGTGAAGGGTTGCATTGTGTAGGATGAGAGGGAGAAAGTGAGGGCACAAAAAACATTTAGACAGTATGGTGAAAAGGAAGGCAGCAAAGCATTTCAACCAGCAGAGGAAGCTACATCATCAGCCAGAATATCTCATTCTATACACATGGGTCTCAGCAGGGGTGGCAAGAAACCAACATTAGTGGTGGTGGTGGTGGTGGTGGCACATCTCTTTGGGACTTGCTCCCTGAATGTAGGTTGGTAACTGACACAAAGGAACACCATGTAGATCCTTATACTTGCTTGAAGGTTATATATACGATCTATGTAGCAAAGTGGATTAGCCATACCTATTGGCACCATACTGCTGGATCTTTTTAGACCTCAGAAGATCTCTCTAAATATTTATTTTCTATTTTTTAATGCTTTTTACAGATGTAATAAACTAATAATAGATGATTTAATCTTACCCCCTATCTTAATATTATGTGAAGAATTGCATGCGCACATACTTTTACATCATTAAATAGTTCCCATTGAGGTTTTGCATATTAAATATTGATATGTGATTTTACCTTGGGAACAACATTTACTCCTATGAAACTGTTTTGGAGCCAGTGACAACAACATCAGTCCCGAGTGATACTCCGAACTGCTGGGCAGGCATTATAAACTGAGAGGCATGCTAAACCTCTCTGTAAGGTGAGTACATCCACTTGGGGGGATTAAAGGAAAAGTCCATCTGTGCATTGTATAATACTACACTTAGAGGTGTTGTGGTTGTGCTTTTTGTATGTTTTATTTTCTGTAGTCTATGACTCTTGCCATCTCCTACAGTAAAGTCAGAGTCATCATACTACTCTGCATCAGGAGCCATAGATGTTAATTGGAGTGAACTAACTGTTGGCAGTAGTACAGTCTCTGACACATAAATAACTTCACTACTTCCTTTTCTGCCCCAGAGCCCTGGGAACTTTATAGAGTGTTTCTACTGCTGTTGCTGCTAGTTGTGGCACCTTTGACTTTCTGATAGTGTGTCTCCTAGTCAGACCTGTGGTTGTGCTTCAGGTGGCATCTCACAGAGGAGGTGCCTAGGTGTGAGCCTGCTTTCCCCCTGCTCATGTGTTTTTTGCACAGACAATAGGCAGTAACATGCTTAGCTTTAGGATCCTGAGTGAAGTATCTCCATACTGTGGACTCATAGACTGAGAGGTTCCTGAGGTGCTGCTACTTCTACTACTGTGGCTATACGTTGATGCAATTCTATTGCTACTACTACTAGGTGTCAAAGGTGCAGCACTTCCAGCAGTAGGGATGGGCAAAAATTTTCACCTCAAACTGAAATCGAAAAAAATGGCACTTTTCGCTTGGCGAAAAATGTCCTGTGATTTTCCATTTTTTCTCGCTTTTTTGCCTGGTTCATTGTGCATTGAAATCAATGGGAAGAAAGATTTTTCTTCAACACACAAAAGTTTTCTACAGCCATATAGGCAAGACACAGACAGCTGGGGACCTTTTAGTTTGCTGATCTTGCTGTTATTGTCTCTGTGCTGGGTTGGGAAGTCTGGGGAAAGAAGTTGCTGATTTTTTTTAGTTATAATTTGTACAGACTGTGACAGTGATAAGACAGGGTGGACAACTTAAAAAAATAAACCTAAATATATTAGGTGATAGTGACAGACAGCTGACTGGGCTTAGGGAAGAGATCATATTCCATCAGTTTTGTTGTGTAGAGTAAGAACACAATAGTTGAGTAATGTCCAACAAACTCACAAGGGGGAGGGGAAGGGTGGAGAATTGAAGGGATGTGAAAGTAAAGTAGTAGTTCAAAAACTGACTGCAGCAATGATTGCTGCAGCATGTGCAATCAATGATGATGATCCCTCTCCTACAAGGGAGGATGCAGTTTGTCAAACTTACGCACCACCAGTGCCAATAGAACTAAAGAACCATATAAGAAGAACACTTAAGACAACAACAAGTCTCATTCAAGTGGTCATGATGGCAATAGAATAATAGAGGAAGGTGTAGCAGCTGAACTGCCTGCTGCATCAGATAGTGAGAAAAACATGCACCAAAACACCTGTCCTCAAAGTAGAAGCGAACTTTGTTACAGTAAAAGTAAAAAGAAATTGTTTGAGACCTCTAAAAGCTTACAGGAATATAAGGGTAGGAGTTGGCAAGAACTGTTAGGTGATGTAGATGCTACTGCTGATGACCTAATAATGACTGATGATGATGATACAGATCCCTCCAGCATCCTTCTCTTGTTCAAATACAGATGAAATTGAGAGTGAGGATGATGACATGGCTATAAGGTTAGCAGAAAGTCAAAGGCTGAATCTTCCACCAAAAAATGTATCTGCTTTAAAAAGCTTTTTCAGAATCATATATTTGATAGAAAATGACAGTTCCACTTCAAATAATTTATAATAAGTATCTCTCTCCTGTGGGGAAGTTAGTTTAGAATGTCTCCATATTCTTTTGTACCTTGCTTTCCAACCTAGTAACCCAGATTGAGCAGATAAAAGTTTGTAAAACATAATCAATATCTAGAAAACAAGATAATGAGTAAATGGGAGGATCAGGTTCCAGTGTGGACCACAAACAAACAGATGAGGTTCAGAGTACAGCGTAAAGTCACTCATCCTTATTCAGGTTATCTCCCTTGCATTTTTCTTTAATAAGCTAGTACTGATACCACATTTGGAGTATTACATTTAATATACTCCATATGCTACATGGGTCACCTTCACATAACACAGTTTGGTGCAATTCATCTCTGGAAGAGCCTGATAACTTTAGACACTGATTGTTCATCTCACAGTGTATCACTTTGAGATACATTGATTGGTTGGTTATCTGTGTTTCTGGTTACTATACAAGTACCATGGTTTGGAAGTGTCCCAATTTCTATGCTTCTGTTGCATTCATTAAAGCTGATCCACTAAAAAAAATGGGAGCACTTCTGATGCAAACCCTCACCATAGGCAATGTGTTGGAAACAGCTCTATCATTCAATAGGTTAAAAAAATTTTTTTTTTAAAACAGAGGGAATTTTCATTTACTCCTATGGTGCAGTTGGTTTGCCCTTTGATTACTCCAGCTCTACTTAGCACATCAGTCTAAGGCAATTTGTTGGAAGACAATGCGAAGATGTATTAAACGGATTCTTAGTTTATGTTTAACCCTTGAGCACCAGAGAGGAAATGCGTTGCGTACCCTTCTGGTACTCAAAAAAATGGTTAAGAACTGTCATTAAAATTTGCAACAACGGGTCATATTTATAAAGGAGTAAAGCCAACTTTATAAATATGTCTATCTGAAAATTTCCTGAGACTATTCTGAGATTATTTGTTGAAAATTTGCAAATGAGATTTTGTTGTGTATAAATAACTAATATTATTTACTTCCATTAAGAACAAGTTATACTTGGCACTAAGATTTAATTACTAAAACTGACTTTATTTTTGGCGCAATTAATCAATTTCTTTATACATACATTGTAACACAATTCTTTTTTGGATAAGACCATTTCTACTTCCCTTTTTCAAAAAGTCAACTGCCTGGAGATAGTACTTAGTGAATGTTTATACATAGTTTTGTCATCTTGAGTAAATTATACAGACACTTTCTTTATTACTCCAGTTTCAGACATCGCCACAATGAGGCTAATGTACTAAGAAGAACATGAGGGCAATGTGGTAATGGGCGACGCTTAGGCCAATTGTGTGTCTGGAACTGTGACATGATTAATTTGCCGTGGAGAATATAACCGGTTTTGGGTAGGTGCCAAAGGTGCAATACACCCATGCCCATTAATTTACAGCAACACAGCCAGTGAATTGATATTGTGTTGGAGCTCAGTATCAACTGACAGGTTGCTGTCTGCAGTAAATATAGATTCTGCCTGTATGCCTGTGTAGCAATGTTAACACAGGGGACTTCTTTGACAATGCAAGAACAGATAGGCTGGCTCTCTGAGCTTCCTTATGTATGTTTGGTGGCATTCTCTAAGGACCCTTGATTGTATGCCAAATTCTTCATCCATTGAGCAATTTCTGCGCAACCTGTTGAACTGTAACAGGAATTCTACAAACCATATGTATGGGGTGACATGATTTTGCATGTAACAATGAATTACCCTCACAGGATTTTCTGTATATGGTTGCAATTATAGTCTCACCACTAAATTTCAATTTAAGATCCAGAAAAGAGATCTCCCAGTTATCAAATTCATGAGTAAACCTCAAATTTAGATCATTCAAATGCATATAATCAGTGAACCAAGAAAAATACTCTAGACCGTATGAACAAAAGGTTGTCAATGAACTGATTATATAACTCAATATATTCCCTGAATTGATTTTTGTTGCTTAAAATGCTGGGACCCCTCAAACCAATCCATGTCAGCAAAATATGATGCAAATTTTTCACCCACTGAGGTACCACACTACTACAATAAAAAAGTATCATCATATTTAAAGAAACTATGTTTGAGTAGATAATCAACAGACAAAAACATCTTCTTAAGATCCTCAGAGGAAGTACAATAGGTATTCAATAGTATTCAGTAACATAATACTCATAGTATTCAATAGCATGCTGTCACGGTTTGTTTTGACTTTCAGATACAGAGTTAAGATAAAAACACAACTTTATTGAAAGTTTAAAGAAAACCCTCATGGGTTAGACATACACATATATCTCAACACGTAATTAGTACAATGCATAGGTGAACAGTGGTACGGTGAATAATAATAGAGAGGCTCTACCGGCCTTGCGAATACCGGGTAAGGCAACCTTAGAATAGGCACAATATGGAAATAGGCTCTACTGGCCTTACCAATATACCGGGCAAGGCAGCCTGGAGTCTGGTACAACGTGAGAGAAGGCTCTACCGGCCCTGCCAATATACCGGGCAGGGCAACCTGGAGACTGGTACAACGAGAGAGAAGGCTCTACCGGCCTTACCAATATACCGGGCAAGACAGCCAGGAGACTGGTACAAAGAGAGAGAAGGCTTTACCTGCCCTGCCAATATACTGGGCAAGGCAGCCAGGAAACTGGTACAATGAGAGAGAAGGCTCTACCGGCCCTGCCAATATACCGGGCAAGGCAGCCAGGAGACTGGTACAACGAGAGAGAAGTCTCTACCTGCCCTGCCAATATACTGGGCAAGTCAGCCTTGAGCCCAGAGGCGACAAGTACTGGTACAGGAGCGTAAGTGGCCACAGTGACTGAAAAGTGGTGGAGCAAACCAGTCACACATACTGGACTACACAGAGGCCTACCGGTGCTATATAGGTGTCAGCGAGCAACCGGTGAATTTAGGAGCATACCAGTATATGCTTACTGGAGTATACATAGACACTACCGGTGCTGTATGGGAAGCAGCAAGCAACCGGTGATATATGGAGCTAACCAGTACCCGCGTACTGGAGTACACATAGACACTCAGGGATGAAAATGTCACCCAGGTGACATGAAGACGGAGAACTCTGCACACGATCCAGAAGCAGGAACAGACAGCCAGGCCGGGACAGGAAGCTGGAACAGTAACGGCAGACGATCGAATCAGGAACGGAAGCAGGGACGTCAGCCGAAACCGGATCAGGAACGGAGGCAGGAACCACTTCAGCAGAGGAGGCTGTCAGGCAGGTAAGCAGATGGAATCTGGAAGGTAGTGTATGCAGCAAAGGCCCAGGGAACTCAGGAAAAGGATGCAGGTGGCTATAGACATAGAGACACCACGAAAGGGCAATCAAAGGGTGCCAGAACCCAGTCTATATAGGCAATACTGGGCGGATTCAAGACAGGCAGCCAATGGAGAGCCTTCACAGATAACTGACAGGAAAAGGCAGCAATCATGTGCACCGTGATACATGCCTTCTTCTTTCAGGGGGTATCATGGAAAAGAGAGATGTCACATTCATAGAACACCATTTAAAATTACTCTTCACCTTCATTTCTGTACGTTTATGCAAAATATGTCCAGCGTCACGAGTATAGCTCCTTAATCTCAAAACCAATGGCAGCAGATAACCATCTACAAATTCGACAGGTTCTTATTAAGGGAACCTGTACTTGACACTATGGGTCTCCCCAGTGTGGACAATATGTTTTATGTATTTTTGGGAGGTGATGGAAAATAGGTATAACAGGATATGGACCAAGTAAATGCTCACCTTCTTTGTTGGTGAGAACTCGTAAAGCATGCCCATCCTCCACCAACCTACCCAACAACTTAGAATAAGGTTACATGGGAAAGGTTTCATTGGACTATCATCAAAATCTGATATGATTCTGTATCCTGCAACTGATCTTTCTAGTAAATGATTGTAACAGCACTACAACAGAAAACAGCAAGTTAAAGCAAAACAAGTTTGAGATTTAATAACTGAGAATTGAAAATTTCTTATCAGTGGGAGTAGCTTTCTTTTACTCAAGAGAAAAAGCCTTGTAACATGGACATTTTAGTAAAAAGTATACTGCTTCTTTAAGTGATACATTTAATCTTATGAAGATTAGAAAACAGATAATAGAAAATAGCTATTAACTCCTTGGAGGCTAGAGAAGTCTCCAAAACATTGCAAGACAATGTGATGGAGACTTCTCTAGCCTCCAAGGGGTTTCAGTAAGAAAATATTAAGTAAGAAATATTCAAGCATTCATTAAATTCTATATAATGTAGTTATTTTTATCAGTTCTCAGGGTGTCTCATATTCAATACCAAGATGTCACTTGTGATACAGAGATTCCAGGTGTGCAGTCTGTTGTATAAGGACTCTATTTGGAATCTGCTATGATGTTGGTGTTCTCAGCTGTGATAGCAACATTTGCCAAACAATATGTGAAGAGACAATACAAATGGGAACTCATTTAACATGTCAGGGCTTTCCAACCAGTGGACAGTTAGCACCAGTTTGTGCCATATTTTTTGTAATACATGCAGGGCCAAATCTGTTATTGATAGCAGTAGTAAATCAGATCCTTTAAGTTAATCAAATATTTTATTTAGAAGTAGTACAAAAGCAGTAAAAAAAGTTTAATAAACTTTATTCATGCACAATTGCAGTTATGGGTCTAGTGCTGGTCAATCAATTTTGGTCACATCTGTTTGAATACTGATATTTAAAAGAAAAACATTCGAACCATATGCATAAAAAAGCCAACTGCAATCTAAAGAATACTTTTTCTTTAACCCATTGGATGATGGCGACGTCTGGAATGCATTGTGAAGCAACACACTTGCAGTGTATTATGAATTCAAGAGGTTAATACATAGGATGCAGTTGTTTTGATGCAGAATTTATCTTCACTCATATGTCAAATCCATATCTTAATAAAATATAATACTTACATAATACATTGATTATGCATAAGCCTAAGAGCATAAAAAGTGTGGCTCTAATCTAGGTATTTGGGATTTTAGGTACACCACAGGTGCATATTAACAAACAAGCAGTTCACTGCATACCTCTCTTGTCCTTAAGGGGTTAAAACTGACCAAACAGCTGGTATTGGTTTACATATGTGGACTCATTAACTGGGTTGATATTGTCCTTACATGAACTTATTTCCATAATACTTAATTTACATAAATGAAACATTGCTCTGGTATGTGATCTGTTCTATTATCATATCATTGAATCATGCAAGCATATATCTACCTTCTAATCTTATAATTTCATAAATAGGAATACAAACACACACTTATCATATGAACAATATGAACAATATAAAAATACATACACATGCCCTAGCATAAAATGTTGGGACCCTTCTTGGAGGGACTTGCCTGATGTATAGTTACGATCATTATTATGCATAATAATGATCATAACTGTTTATATAGTTCATATGACAAGTGTGTGTTTGTGTTTATATAGTTTAAATGACAGATAAGTGTGTACATATTCAAACACACTCTCACAAACATACCCCAGCACCCAATATTGGGACCCTTCTTGGAGGGAAATGCTGAGTATGCGGCCCTGTATATATATATCTATATATATACTAGCAGTATGGGAAAGTTTTGCCCTTCTGATTAACCCCTTGAGTGGCAGACACTTTCGGTTTAGGGGCTGTTGCTGGTAGCATGGGTGGGGCATTGGCAAAAATTTGTAGGTTGCTTAATGATCTACTGACAGTTGTATGTAAGTGAATTAATGATTTAGAGCAAGATTAACATATTTTGATTAAATAGGCTGACTTATAAATACACATGCTGATCATTGTGATACATGTATATAGGCACCTAGAAAGAGTAGGAAAGAGGGATGGCACATTCTAAAGAGGGACACTTTGGAGATATATATTGCTTTGTAAGGCAGAAAATGTCTGTAGCATACAAGGGAACAAACTCCCAATTTAGATCAATGAGAATGTTGGGAAGTTTTTGTATACCCTATGGTACACTTGGTTTTCATTAGTTTTTTTCTTAATATATCAGACTCAGTGGTATCCTTGAGGAGCAGAAGTGTGACCATGTTCTCTTTTATAGTATAGATGTGTGTGTGTGTATATATATATATATATATATATATATATATATATATATATATAGAGAGAGAGAGAGAGAGAGAGAGAGAGAGAGAGACAGAGAGACAGAAAGACAAACCTGTGTTCCTCTATATAAAATATTTATGTGTGCCTTGTATTGAGCATGCATAATATTTCTTAGTAAATAAGTGAGATTTTAGCTCTCACAAATTGGCCAAGTTGTGTATAAGCTTGCCACCACTTCTCTCTTGATATATATATGGGCAAAAGGGGATAATTACGTGGCAAATCAACTTCAAATCAAATCAACCATGTTAGAAAAAACAATATCCAAATTTGCATTGATTTGCAATGGATTTTTAACTCCTTGAATGCTAGAGAGGAATCCAGTATTTTGCTTTGCAATGATTTGCAGTCTTCTTTAGCATCCAAGGGGTTAAAAGTCCTATTTGAATCAATGAGAATATGTATTTATTTGTGGTGGTGTCCAAGAATTGCTCCACTTTGGCTTTTGTACATATTTTCCCAAGGGCTAATTTCAGGTTTTGCAATGTAGGCAAAGGGGGTTACCATGTTAGCCATGGCTAATGCATGAGGCAAGTAGAATAAAAGTGATAGCCTCACTGGCCAACTGAGTAGCTTTACAGTGCAAGATTTATTGAGTAGTTAGATCTCTTCATCAGACAAGTTACAGTATCATGCCTGAAGAAGAACCCAAAGTGGTCCTGTAACCTTGCTTGGAATGTGTCTTTTAGTGCACTTTCACATGAGTGGCACAAATCTAGCAGCTTCCTGATGCATTTCTGTTGCCTGTGATTTTAACTCACCTCCTCCTGCATTCCCTGGAAGATCTGGCACCAAAATTGGCATGTAGATCGTATGAAAGATCTGTCATCAGTCCCATGGGACATTGTTCAGATCTGTCCCACTACAGCTTTACTATGTTCCGATGTGAATGCAATAGTGTTGCAACATTCTGGACTGCGGTTCATTTATGCAAGGCAATAGATGCCCATATGAAAGGCACCATATGATATCAGCACATTTTTCTGCATGGATAACATAAACAATGCACATCACTGAGTTTATGTCACCTGTGTCAAAGGGGTCTACAGCTTATGAGTAGTGACAGGAGGCAGAATCAAAATGGTATACTATATAGTCTGGTACTTGAGTGGTGAATTGAAATGTTATACACAGACAATAAAATCAACAGGACATAATGAAAAACTCAATACAAAAATGTGTATATGTAAATTATGTTTGATAAAACCATGCATCATGATCCATGTGCATGGTTATGGTAACAAATCATATGACATAGATACCGCAAATATCAAACAATTAGCAGGATTGTCTATGCAGTACCAAGCCCATTCAAGAAAAGACTTCCAAACAATCCCTAATGTATAAAAAATTGCCAGGATAACTTATGCACCATCAAATCCACCATCAAGAAAACATGTTGCAAATATATCTCTAATCTACTATAATAAACAGTACCAGTGTCCAAAATAGATCCATCCTGGTAAAGATATTATATTCTCTAAGTGGTAGCACCACCAAAGGGTCCAAGAGAACACACAGGACCCAAGCAAAAGTGAGACCTCAGAGAAAAAATAACCCGAAATGACATAAATCTACACTAATCTGCATATATCCCCACTATCCTTAATGTAATATACCGGTAAATATAAAAGGAAAGAAAAATAAATACAAAAAAAATAAAATAATATATAAAAGCATCCAATAATAGAAGTCCGCAAAAGTGAGGTTATATATTTCCCTACAATAAAAACAATCAATATATAGACTAATAACTGTTCAGTCACTATTTGAAATCCTTAATCCCTTCAATTGTGGGTTACTTCAGATATCCTGGCAATTTTTGATACATTAGGGATTGTTTGGAGTGTCTTTTCTTGATACTGCATAGACAATCCTGGCAATTCGTTGATATTTGCGGTGTCAATGTCTTTTGATTTGTTACCATTACCATGCACATAGACGCATGACACATTAAAGTTAATTTGCATTTACACATTCTTGTATTGAGTTTTTCATTATGTTCTGTTGATTTTATTGTCTATGTATAGCATCCCAATTTGCCACTCAAGCACCAGCCTATACTGTATATATTTTCTAGATGGAATTAGAGGAGCATTGGTTCAGGTCGGAAATCCGAGTGGTGCTTTTGTTTCCATTCTCTCCAGAATAGAGCCACCTACGTTGTATAAATTACAGAATCAAAATAACTATTAGGTTCTCTGCTAGTCCGTGTGAAGTGTTTATGTTTTGGATTTTTTTTCGCCTGATTTCTTTTCTGTATTTTGTGATGTGAGTTCCCCAACAAATCAGGCATTATTAGCATTTTTTAGTACTTTTTCTCAGTGACTGTTTCTATGAAATTCAGTATTTCTAAATCCCACTTGAACTAATGTCAAAGCTAAAACATTTAGTGAACCAGTGTGTGATCTGTATTAGTAGGTTTTTGTGCAAGTTATATTAAATGTTTGATGTCCAGCATTCATACCATTTACATGGTTTATAAAAAAAGAGAGAGAAAAAGAGGGAGGCGCTCATAGGGTTAAACCTTCCTGGAATTTTCGTAATTGTTAAATCACAATCATATGCACTCACATTTCGTTGTGGCCACAGAATGATAACTTGGGGCTAATAGGTAAGTGGGGGATATTAAACTGCCCACCACACAGATATGTCACACCAGCTGCTCCCAGGAGTTCAACCTTCAAAAGAAGAAGTGAAGAAACAGGAAAACGAAAACACAACACAAGTGGGGGTGCTCAATTATAGATGAATGAATTGTATTTAAACAGTACTTGGTTACTCACAGTTAGTGATCAACCAGTCATGTATCCTATAACCGGTATATAGCATCAGAGGACGTCAACCTGCCTCTGTTCAATAAATTGGATTTTAAGTTTTGATAACCTGCTTGGATTCATTTATTGATCTCTTCGAGACATCTTAGTGTCCCACAGTATAGATGGGGAATGCCTGAAGAGAGGCAGGTTGATGTCCTCTGATGCCGTATACCGGTTATAGAATATATGACCGGTTGATCACTAACTGTGAGTAACCAAGTACTGTTTAAATACAATTCATTCATCTATAATTGAGCGCCCCCACTTGCGTTTTCGTTTTCCTATTTCCATGGTTTGCATTTTGAACCCCCTTTCTTTTTTCAGTCTACTATACAACCATCTTGACCATAGCTCTTTTAAATTTAGTATTTAATTGAAATAAATATTGCATGAAATGTGACTGAATTTTTTATTCAGTCATTGATATCTACTTAGTTGATCAATTTGAATTTGATCTTTGCTCCACTTATCTTGTCTAACATGGAATCACCCTGAAATTCATTCATGGACACATGAACACCACACTAGTTTCATCAGAGGAATACATTTAATTTGTGAAAGGGAGCATTTGTCTGTTAACATACAGATAAAGTAACACATTGATTGAAAGAGTTTCATGATCTAATTTCAACTTTAAAACATGCATGAGGTTAGAGATCTAGAGTTATGGTCCATCTGCGTTTCTTCACTTCTTAATTGTACCCCCTTGACTTCCATATCCTCCACTTCCTCCACCACTTCCTCCTCCATAATAACCTCCTTGACCTTGGCCTTGTTGCTGGCAGGGGTCAGGTGTACAGGGATCTATTGAAATAGCACACAAGCATTTCAGTGTTTGTTTGATTCTAAAAATCCCATAATTTTTCATTATCCAACAAATGCTTCTGATTACTCAGACATTAAAGTATATTTCTATTTTATCTTCCAGTTATTGTTTTCTATGCTTTGATTTTTACAGTTTTTGCTTTTGTATCTCATTCTCTAGAAGGGAGGAAAAGGAAAGATGGCACCATTCTTCTACATTGAAGGATATCTGAGAAGAACAGACTTGTTCTATCTTTACTTTAAAAACAAGCCCCATAAATCACAGTTCACTGGATCTACAGACAGTTATTTGAGATGGGAAAACAAGTAACTCAAACTGGTGTTTCTGCTTTTTACCACTTTGGTGCTGTCCTCTTCACTGGACATCAGATATTTAGGCTTTATTCACAAATGAAGAGACACATGGGTAGGAATACAATTTAATGGGCCTTTTAAAGTCTTTTATGCTAGAGAGGCAATGCGCTGTAAACCTCTCTAGTATTCAAGAGGTTCCAAGCCTCATTTAAATCAATGTGAATTGATGCCATTTTTATTTCTCCTAACTGATGCAGGGGATTTGCTCCAGAATGTATCCTATTTCATTTAATATATAAGGCTATTTAAATGGTAAATAAACTGAACTCCCTCTTTACACTGTCATATATTTATCTGGCATAAAACTCAAATTGCATGGAAAGGAGTGCTGGTTCTGCAAATGCTCATACCTTTGCATTGTGGTGGGGGTGGTTCTTGGCACTGCTGCCCTGACATTGGACATGCTAAAATAAAAAAGATAGGACAATAGTATTCACAAACACTATCATTTTCATGCATTCCAAAAGGTATCAGCATTATAACAAAAACAAAACATATACTTTATTATGTTTGAAATGTAGCCTGTAACATAAGAAAACAAATGTAAAATATGTTGCTAATATTGATATCATAGCCAACACTGTACAAAAGGTTTGGTCATCCTCCTCTTGAAAGGTCACCATTAGACTTGATTTATTTGAATCTCTCCTTGAGTTCAGGTAGATCAACCAAATGTTTGAGTTGAATGGAATATATCACAAACAATACTTGGGTATTATACATATTTTTGTGCAAATCTATTCACCATAATTACATCACATTTTGCTATGTATTAATGGTTTAGAGTGTTTCAAAGTTAAAATACAGGTGTACACTATAAGTCCTCACACATACTTCAGAAGGAGACATATTTTCTGCATTCTACTGCTGTACAAAAATTAAACACACAGCAAATTCTGAAGCATCAGCTCTTTTATTAATACTTTCAATCTCTTCTGCTGTTGCAAACACATATATTCTAATAAAAACTATATATAAATATATATTATGCAAAACCAAATTTTGATACAGCAACAGTTACAGTATATGTTGTTTTACTATCAAACATTTATATCCCAAACTGCTGCATGCAACAGATATTGCAAAACAATAAACAATAATCTTTGCCAAAAGAATTTACTTACGATCTACAATAATGTTTTGAGGATTGTATCCACCACTTCCACCAGTGCCTCCACCTCCACCAGAGCCTCCACCACCGCCACTTCCCCCACCTTTAACTGACATGTTGTGCTTGTTGAAGGAAGATTAAGCTGTAGGTATGCCAGCAATACTTGAAGATACTGCTTATATACAAAACTTGATGTAATTCCCTGATGTTGAGCAATAGTCCATATATAGGCACAACCAATAGCATTCATTCAGTAATTAGGATCACTTAATTTCAACTGTTATTTGCATACATGAAGGGCAGGGTGTTTTCTTATGAAGTATTTAATTCAAATTATAATTCAGCCCTGCTTTAAGTGAATCATTTTTCATGATAATAATAATGATTGATACACTGGGATTAGAAAATATATACATTGTAAATAATGTTAATGTACCAACAAGTGTAGCGCAGGGAGCCCGTCCAAATTAGGGGCTGATAAAAATATAAAGTGTTTTGCATTTTTCAATAGCTTAAATTAATTGTGGGCTGACACTTTTTTTTGCCATGGTCCTCATTCACAAAGCCCACCTCTGCTGTAAAAATCAGTAATTTAGATAGTGACAAATGAACAGTATACAATTAGGGAAAGACCGTTCATATACCATTCATATACCTTTTCTGTTGATTATGTCTGGGTAAGAATAAACTGTTTGTATGTCATGCAGAGTTTATAACACTGTCAGAGTAACGTATAATTACAAAAATCCTTCATTCTCTTCAGGAGATTTTTCAAGATCATTCCTGTTCACTTCTCAGTGGAATTTTGATAAGATTTGAAGGATTTCATTCTCATTCAGTTCTTCCTTCAATGGGGATTTATCTTCATCATTCATTGCAAAGTTGTGTTTTAGAATTAACTTATGGATACATTTCTGTAAATCCATATAAAACACAGAATTACTCTGTCCTTTGTTAGTTAAAAATTTTGAGCCTTCAAGCAATAAAATATCATTCTTATTGAACTTGTAGGTGGAAAGATCGGCTATCCCATTTTCTAATCGCTGGCCCTTTCCTGATGTCTTCTTTTTAATAATCTTTCTCCCTTCTCTCTTCTCTCTATATGTGTGTTTGTTTCATTTTATTCATTGGTCTAGTTCTGGAGGATATTTGATCAATTCTTCCTATACCCATTTTCTAAAGAGCGCTCTTGATCCTATTCCTAAAAAATGCTTCTTGATTTTACTCTTCAGTTTTGCTCCTAACTTGTTAAACATTATTTGTCCATCTTCCTTTGTAATTTCTAAATGTTTATTGTCTTTTTGGTGTCCTTGTCTGTCTTGTTTTTGCAGGTCTTTCATGTTTTCGCACAAGATTGTCTTTTATTTATCTTTGTAATGGTTCTGGTATGTGCGTGTGTGTGGGTGGGTGACCCGCATTGTCTTTCAGACATCCAAATCTGTTTTCCAGCATAACCTCATAAGTTACCTATACTACATCTCTTTCTATGGTCACCAGAGTGTCAAGTGATCCAGTTCCCATACGATGAGACGTCCACCTTATATCTTTTAGAGATCCCTCCTTTCTCTTCTTCAAATTTCACAGTGAGTAGGTTTTCCTCTCTCTGTTTTTAAAATGCTTAAGCCCTTTCCTATTCCAATACTTTACTCATCCATCTGTATAGTTCTCTTGATTCCTTCCCATTTTCTTTTGTTTTCAAGCAGCAAATTTTTTTTCAAAACCCTATGTTCTTTTATTAGCAGTTTGATCCAATGTCAAAAATTCTAGCAGATTTCTCTTTTTAGCCTCAGGCTCTTGACTTATGCTTTTAAAACTCTCTTCTCTATAATTCACTATACATTGCATTATTTAAATGGACATTAATTCAGAACAGAAAGCCATCTCTCATAAAAGGCCGTGTCCTCCATTACACAAGTTGGTTCCTCAGTGAGACTTAAACCTCATGGGTAGAGAGGGGTGAAAGATTTTTCCTCAAACAGAAATGGGAGAAAAATGGCACTTCCCACTATAACGATTTTTCACTTTTTTCCACCATGCCCATTGCATTCTAATCAATATTAAAAATGAATCCCCCTGTCACACACACAGAAAGTTTCCCTTCTTTTCCCTATGGGATGGTATAAAATGGGTATCAGGTTCTCACAGTGTGTCATACTCTGCTTATGAAAGAGAGAAAGGACAATTTTGGAGCTAGGGAAAGTAGGCAAAAATGTAAATTGAACTAACATTTAGTTCAGGGCATTTTGTGGGTAGGAAACTTGCTTTTGGACTCTGGGTGATTGGGAAGAAACAGAGGAGATTTACCCAATAACGCACTTGTACTATTAAAGCGGAACCTTAAATGCAATAACTTTGCACCGCAATTGATTATTACATTAGGAATATGCACACACTTATTTTTATTTTCAAGTATAATTGCTCCTTTAATGAAAAATATAACCTTTAATGTAGGCAGGAACCAGATGGGATCTTGCAGTAGGTGCTTTCTGTGCCTGCTCTGTCAGTCCCTTCTGGTGCCTTTCAGCACAGTGGAATTCAACTCACCAATAGTGGAGTTGAAGGGAATTGACAGCTCAGAAGCAGAAATGCTGGCTCTGCAAGATGTCTGCATTGTTCCCCATTGCCTGTATAAAAGGTTATATATCCCTTTGAGTGCCAGTGGGGTACACAACACATTGCAAAGCCTCATTTGAGGCAAAAACTTTCACTCATCCCTATTTGTGTGTATTTGTATTGAATGTGTAAGTAGTGTTTGTGTGTGTTGCATGTGTGTGTGCATAGAATTCCTTGCAGAGGAAAATCGCTCCCCCATGGTTGGACCAAAGGGACTAGCAGTATAGAGGAGATGGAAATAATTCCTCTTTACTGTCATCTCTGGGTGTGTTTTCCAGGCACACAGAAGTCTTTATCTATCTATCTATCTATCTATCTATCTATCTATCTATCTATCTATCTATCTATGTATCTATATAATAGCAAATACACAAAGTATGTATTATATATATATATATATATATATATATATATATATATAATATACGGCTACAATCTTAACTCTATAGTTATATATAGATATGTTTTAATATTTCTTATCAAATGTTGTAAAAGCTATATCTAAATTTGATGAGGTCATTTAACTGTTTGAATGCAATTGAATATGAATTTAGCTTTATATGATCAAAAATAGAAATTTTCAATAAATAAAACATTGTACTGATGCATGGCATATTCTTTCACTTTTTACATTCAGTTTTTATATACAATTTTTATATTCTCTCTTTACTAAGCAGTCATCTTATTTGTGTGACACATAATGAAATGGCTAAACTGAAATAGATATATCTGTTTGAGTCACTGTAAGGTACTTTGACATGTATCAAATTAATATAGATTGATTTAGTAAACAAACTTGAATGACTGGTTTCAAGTAAGACTTAAATTACTTAAAAAAAGAACAGGTATAAACATGGATTAATTACCCTGTAAATGTATTTTATATTTCATTGTTGTACTGCTTTAAAGGCAAGCTACCACCTCCCAAACATACACACACACTTAACTTATTATGACCAGAACATCCCAATGGCTAAGTGGGCGGTTATAATCAGAGCCGGATTTCCAATTAGGCATAGTAGGCAACTGCCAAGAGCTCCAAATTTTGAGGGGAGCTTCAGCTGTGCTGCCACACCCACATTCTAAATTGTGGTTATGGCCAGAGCAATCTCATTATTATTATTATTTAACCCCTTGGATGCTGGGGAAACTATATATATATATATATATATATATATATATATAAGAGGATGGGGAGGGGGAAAGGAGTAGGAGCAGTGCAGTGACGAGGGAGTATAGTGGTTGTCCAAAAACTGACTGCAGCCATGGTTGCTGCAGAGTGTGCAATAAATTATGGTACTCCCTCTCCTCCCGAAGAAGATGCAGCTTATCAAGGTGCCACCAAAAGTGCCACTAGAAGCTGCACCGGTACTGTTAAAGAACCATGTAAGAACACTGAAGATGATAACCAGTTGTGGTCTAATGTTGATGATGGCATACTGAAAGAAGGTGTAGCTCATCCACCTGCTGTATCTCACAGTGAGGCAAACAAGCACCAAAAACACCTATCCTCAAAGTAGCACTGAATTTTGTTAAAGCAAAGTAAAATAAAATTGTTTGAGACCTCTAAAAGCTTAGAGGAATGTAAAGGTAGTGGGTAAGAAGCGGACAAGAAGTGGCGGGCAATGCTGATAATGACCTAATGATGACTGATGATGATGTAGATCTAGAATATATTCCTCCCGCATCAACCTCTTCTTCAGATATAGATGAAGTTGAGAGAGAGAGAGAGAGATGATGACATGGCCAAAAAGTTATCTAAAAGGCAAAGGCTCAATCATCCACCACTGAAAAAGAGCACTGTGCCTGTTTATAAACTGTTTGAGAAAACAATTGGAAAGTCTGACCCTGTACAAGCCAAGATGCCCAAAAATACATAGTCATGTTGTCAGTCATCAGCATTGTCATTGCTTCCAAGTCCAAGTCCTACTCAGCCATACACACACTACTAGTACTGAGAAACCAGCAACAACAACACAGGTTATTAACCCCTTCGTGACACAGGACGTACATGTACGTCCTGTGTGGCTGTCACTTAGTGACAGAGGACGTACATGTACGTCCCGGAAATCCGGCTCCCCGCGCGGCTGCGCGCCGTTCGGGGACTCCGGATTCTTTGTAAAAAAAAAAAAAAAATGTTAGACGGGCGTTAAGTGACGGCACGCGGCCGTCACTAAGGGGTTAACATCCACAATTTTACCTTTGATGAGTGCCTCTGCTGATGCTGGAATTGTTGCACCTTTGACACCCAGTAGTAGTACAACTGCATCAACATCTAGCCATAGTAGTTGTAGCAGCCCCTCGGGAACCCTGCAGTCCATGAAGTCAACAGTATGGAGATACTTCATTCATGATTGATAAGCATTTTACTATCTGTTGTCTGTGTAAGAAGCATGGGAGCGGGTGAGAGCATTTTCACTCCTAGGCACCTCCACAATGAGGTCTGACTGGGAGACACAATATCATCATGTCAGAGGTGCCACAACTAGCAGCAGCAGTAGAAGCACTACAAACAATCCCTGGGTCTCTGGGGTACATAATAAAAGTAGTGATGTTCTTGATGTGTCAGAGAGTGTGGCAAGAGTTTGTTTATTCCAAATAGTACCTATGGCTCCTGCTGCAGAGGAGTATGATGACTCAATACATGCTGCCTTCATCTCACCACCTCCTCATCTAGTCATGGTGTTAAAGCTACTAAGTTACAGGGTTCATCTGCATGTACTAGTAACCCACCCTTATTGAGATTTTGGGAAGGAGTCAAAAACTTCACAAAAATAATCCCAAAGTACACCTGTGGAATAGCAAGGTTACTAAAATGTTGGCAGTGGACATGCTGCCATATTCTCTTGATGAAAACCAAGGGTTTGGAGAACTGATGTCATGTGTAGCTCCTCGATGCCATATCCCAAATTTCAGTAATGTTTCCATAGTGGCTGTGCCAGAATTGTACAAGCAGGTGGTTAGTGTGGTAGGCAAAGAGTTGGAAAGCTTGTACAGGAAGAAAATCCACCTAACAACAGATCTGTGTACACGTGGACAGAGCACAGACTATATAACTCACTGCTCAATGGGTTTACTTCCCACTACCACCCGTGGGCAACACTACTAGCTTAAAGCATGAGGTGACAGACAGTAATCTTGCCTCTGGTTATGGCAGTATGATTGAAAGGCAGCAGCAGCAGGATAGCCCTTTCCATTGTGCACGCAGAGCTTTGATAGACAGTCCCACAAAGCTGTAGATGTATTAAGTAAACTATAGTAGGTGATAGATTAATTGCTTGAACCCAGCTCCTCAAAAGCTGGCTTGTGTCTGAAGGATAATGGCTCCATATTATTGATGCTTTGAGAATAGGTGATATGGTGCATGTGCCCTGCCCTGAGACTAATATTCTAAAAAATGAACCAACATCTAATACTATCTGAGTATCCGGTAGAAGAAGTGGACAAAACCACACATGACAGCGAAAGCCAGTGTTCATGTATTATTAAGAGCAGCACAGGTGATGATGAGGATGAGTTGCTACCATCTACCACTGTTGGAATCACAGCTACGACCAATAATCAATGTGTGTCAATAATCTGAGAATAATGATAACTTTCATTTGATTCAGATATGATAATGGCAATAACTGCTGTGGGAATCATGAATATATAGTTACATCAGTCACACTACACCAATACACCACCACCATACACATCTGGCATATTCATTGTAGGTTGTAGTTTTTTTTTTTTTAATCTCTTTTAAAATAATGGTTATCCAGCATAGCAGCAGGCTTATACAAAAACAGCAAGATTAGCCAAACAAAAACCTGTCACAGTACCTTGTAGTGCGGCTGCTACTGGAGATGCCCTCTATGACGTTCTGGCATCATTTCCATGAGAGGTTGGACACATCAATGCCAGATGTATCATCTGCAGGCGCGTGGCTTCAAGCATGCTGCAGGTCTCAGTTTTATATGTGTTTGTTTCGTGTACTCTCCTCCTACCTATTTCTTCCCTCTAAGCTGCTCCTCCTACCTACTTCCTGTGGAGGGGTGTAAAGGGCAGACTGAGTCCTGATTCAGTCACCCTTACATTGTTGTTCTGAGCAGTTCATTTTCTAGTATTCCTGATTCCTGTGTATGATCTGGCTTGTCTGTCCATCCATTCTGGTGTTGACACGTGGCTCTGTCTGACTATTCTCCTTTCCAATTTGGCTCAGATATCCTTTCTGGTGAAAACCTGTGGCTCTGGCTGACTACCTGCTCTGTATAGACCTAGGCTTGTCTGACTACCCACTCTGGTGTTGATCTGGGGCTCTATCCACTGTGTATCCAGCATACATACTCTCCAGTGGATATCCTATCTGGGGCAAACCTGTGACTCTGGCTGACTACCTGCTCTGTGTATGACCTAGGCTTTTCTGACTACCCACTCTGGTGTTGACCTGGATCTCTATCCACTGCGCATCCAGCATTCCATCTCTTCAGTGGATATCCTATCTCGTGCAAAATTGTGGCTCTGGCTGACTACCCACTCCGTTTATGACTTTGACTCATCTGACTATCCTATCTGGTGCTTACTAGTAGGCTCTGTCTGTTCGCATAGTTTGTTGGTTCCATTATTCAGACATCCTTCCTAGTATTGACCTGGGGCTCTAGCAGACTCCTAGCTACTGACTGCAGGTTTGGGTCAGCAGCTGCCTTGGTTACGTACAGTTGAGACTCCGCTCCTAGACTGACTGCAGGTAGAGTCAGTATCTCTTGGGTGTTACCTTACCACGAGACTCCAGTGGGCTGAGGTTTAGTCTCGGACAGTGTGGTTCAGAGATTGGGAGACTGCTATTCCTGATACAGTACTCACCCACTCTGTATGTATATATATATATATATATATATATATATTGCATTACTGCCATTATTATCATAATAAAGGTTCTATTAACTATACCGTCTGACTCCTGGTTTTGCTTGCCAAGCCTAACATAACCCTAAATAAATAATTTTTGCAGGACTCAGGCTTACAACATATACAAGGCCTGAAAAGGTTTTTTTTTTTTTTTTTAAAGAACTTGTGTTGTGCAACTTGGTTTGTCCCCTCTTTTCCCTTTTTCACAACTATGACACAATCACAAATAGCACACAGTATAGTCAATGGATACTGCACTGTGCCTGCCTCAAGGGAAAAATATTCCCACACTCCTGATTTCAGTGTGGAGAGAGGTGAAGAAGAATAGTCTTCTTCTTCTTCTCCAAACTCACCTTCACTGACTGGGGAAGGTAATGCTGCTGCCTCAACATCATCACTGGAGCTAGGACCAGTATTATTGGTGGTATGTGGTGCAGGCCCTGGTCCATTATTGCTGCTTGAAGAAGCCATTCCCATGTTGGTCATGGTTCTCAGACTGTAGTACAATAGCCCTCTCATCACCATCCTGCTGCTTAGACAGAGTAAATAAGTCAGCCACCTCTAGATCACAAGAGAGGGATGACATTGGGGGACTTTGCCTCTGGGACTGGGGAATGTGGGATCCCAGTCCATTTACCACTGGTGGTGCCACTGCTGCTGTTAGTGACACAAACCTCCTTAGAGAAAGAATTTCTAGCCTCAGGGTCCATCCAGCTTCTATTTAAAAAACAAAACAAAACACTGGTGGTAGTCTGGGGAATGTGGTCTCCCAGTCTCTTATGCACTGGTAGTGCCACTGCTAATAACACCTTCTCCTTAGTGAGTCACTAGCTACAGGGTTCATCCAGCTTCTCTTTTTTTTTTTTTTTTTTTTTTTTTTTTACAACAGTGGCCATGATCATAATGTCAACAAGCACTGTGAACCACTAAGTAACTAATTTTGTATATAAGCAAGACTTGTCGCCTCATTGAGTAACAGTGGAGAGGAATGGAAGAATTTTTGCACATTTTTCCATGTTCCTGGGGAAGAGTTGGAAAATCTGCATGTTCCATTATGGGCGACACTTCTCACTTGAACACAACAGGACTTTTCACCCATCCCTATTAGTGATACGCTAAAGTAGATAACTTTTTTGCAAATGTTCTAAAATAGGAATCTGTGAAATAAAACCAATAATAACCTTTGTCATCTTCAATGTAATGCAGGTGTTATTTATTTGTTCTAGGTATTAACACTTTGTGCACAAAAGAAAAAAGGATAAATTTTTCAGCAAATCAGCTTTATCATAGGGGACAACATTCTCAAAATTCCTATAGATTTAAATAGAGTTTTAAAGTGGAACTGTCACTGTATAACACATATTTGATTTATATTAGATTTATTTGTATTAGCATTTCTTTTATTTCAAAGAATGGTTCAAAAGCTAATTTGTTTATTTGTCAGTCTATGCAAATGTTTTTGTACAGTCTGATAGGAAGTGGCAGTTGGGATGGGGAGCAATGTGGAATGTTAGTTTCTGGCAGGCATTCCAGCCAGTATACTTAAACATGATTAAGATTGTGACTAAAGCTGAATGCCTCATAATTTATTGTTAGAAATAAAAAATGGCTGAAAAAAGATATGTGCTTTTGAAAGCTTTTTCAAAATCATATAGTTGATACAAAATGCCAGTTCCACTTCAAATAAATGACATTTTGTATTTCTCCCCTTCTGGTGCAGTTAGTTTGGTCTAGAATTTCTCCATTTTCTTTTGTACGCATGATCCTTGGTTTCTAAACTAGTAACACCAGTTGAGGGGATAAAAGGGTGTAAGGCAGTGCTCCTATGTCATGGTTTGCACTAGAGAAAGCTGAATCATCTGCCTCACCCATATGTGTATTATGTCTGTGGTTTTGCAAATAAACAGAGTAACATTTTTCATTGCTAAGGTGATTAAAAAATGTATGATGATAATATTTTGTTATTTATTTTTTACAGATATTATTTGAGATGATTATTTAACTTGTCCATTAAAAGCAATGAGGAATACATTCTTCCCACTTTGCTGGACACCTGCTTCAAACACAAAATTTCTGAATTTCTGCCAAAGGGCCATCAGCAGTTTGTCACAACAAAGAGTCATGAAAATTAGTAGCAACTCTTTGAGGAATCAGATTCTGTGAAGGATATCAAGATATGCTTATTGATTGAGTGAAGGGTTGCATTGTGTAGGATGAGAGGGAGAAAGTGAGGGCACAAAAAACATTTAGACAGTATGGTGAAAAGGAAGGCAGCAAAGCATTTCAACCAGCAGAGGAAGCTACATCATCAGCCAGAATATCTCATTCTATACACATGGGTCTCAGCAGGGGTGGCAAAAAACCAACATTATTGGTGGTGGTGGTGGTGGTGGCACATCTCTTTGGGACTTGCTCCCTGAATATAGGTTGGTAACTGACACAAAGGAACACCATGTAGATCCTTATACTTGCTTGAAGGTTATATATACGATCTATGTAGCAAAGTGGATTAGCCATACCTATTGGCACCATACTGCCGGATCTTTTTAGACCTCAGAAGATCTCTCTAAATATTTATTTTCTATTTTTTAATGCTTTTTACAGATGTAATAAACTAATAATAGATGATTTAATCTTACCCCCTATCTTAATATTATGTGAAGAATTGCATGCGCACATACTTTTACATCATTAAATAGTTCCCATTGAGGGTTTGCATATTAAATATTGATATGTGATTTTACCTTGGGAACAACATTTACTCCTATGAAACTGTTTTGGAGCCAGTGACAACAACATCAGTCCCGAGTGATACTCCGAACTTCAGGGCAGGCATTATAAACTGAGAGGCATGCTAAACCTCTCTGTAAGGTGAGTACATCCACTTGGGGGGAATAAAGGAAAAGTCCATCTGTGTATTGTATAATACTACACTTAGTAGTACACTCTCTGACACATAAATAACTTCACTACTTCCTTTTCTTCCCCAGAGCCCTGGGAAGTTTATAGAGTGTTTCTACTGCTGTTGCTGCTAGTTGTGGCACCTTTGACTTTCTGATAGTGTGTCTCCTAGTCAGACCTGTGGTTGTGCTTCAGGTGGCATCTCACAGAGGAGGTGCCTAGGTGTGAGCCTGCTTTACCCCTGCTCATGTGTTTTTTGCACAGACAATAGGCAGTAACATGCTTAGCTTTAGGATCCTGAGTGAAGTATCTCCATACTGTGGACTCATAGACTGAGAGGTCTCTGAGTTGCTGCTACTGCTACTACTGGGGCTATATGTTGATGCAATTCTATTGCTACTACTACTAGGTGTCAAACGTGCAGCACTTCCAGCAGTAGTGATGGGCAAAAATTTTCACCTCAAACTGAAATAAAAAAAAATTGCACTTTTCGCTTGGCTAAAAATGTCCTGTGATTTTCTATTTTTTCTCGCTTTTTTGCCTGGTTCATTGTGCATTGAAATCAATGGGAAGAAAGATTTTTCTTCAACACACAAAAGTTTTCTACAGCCATATAAAAGAGTGTCAGACTCTCACAGCATGCCATTCTGTGTTTGTGAGGAGAGAGCAACACGTTGTTTGAGCTAGAGAAGATAGGGAAATTGAAGTTTAGCTTACGGAATCTTTTAGGCAGGACATTTGTACTCTCTATTAGGAGAGTCATTGAACCACTCTGGAGAGATGAAGGGAGGAAGGAGGTTGACCCCAAATACCCCAAAATTCCACATGACTGACTGGCAAGACACAGACAGCTGGGGGCCTATTAGTTTGCTGATCTTGCTATTATTGTCTCTGTGCTGGGTTGGAAAGTCTGGGGAAAGAAGTTGCTGATTTTTTTTAGTTATAATTTGTACAGACTGTGACAGTGATAAGACAGGGTGGACAACTTAAAAAAATAAACCTAAATATATTAGGTGATAGTGACAGACAGCTGACTGGGCTTAGGCAAGAGATCATATTCCATCAGTTTTGTTGTGTAGAGTAAGAACACAATAGTTGAGTAATGTCCAACAAACTCACAAGGGGGAGGGAAAGGGTGGAGAATTGAAGGGATGTGAAAGTAAAGTAGTAGTTCAGAAACTGACTGCAGCAATGATTGCTGCAGCGTGTGCAATCAATGATGATGATCCCTCTCCTACAAGGGAGGTTGCAGTTTGTCAAACTTACGCACCACCAGTGCCAATAGAACTAAAGAACCATATAAGAAGAACACTTAAGACAACAACAAGTCTCATTCAAGTGGTGATGATGGCAATAGAATAATAGAGGAAGGTGTAGCAGCTGAACTGCCTGCTGCATCAGATAGTGAGAAAAACATGCACCAAAACACCTGTCCTCAAAGTAGAAGCGAACTTTGTTACAGTAAAAGTAAAAAGAAATTGTTTGAGACCTCTAAAAGCTTACAGGAATATAAGGGTAGGAGTTGGCAAGAACTGTTAGGTGATGTAGATGCTACTGCTGATGACCTAATAATGACTGATGATGATGATACAGATCCCTCCAGCATCCTTCTCTTGTTCAAATACAGATGAAATTGAGAGTGAGGATGATGACATGGCTATAAGGTTAGCAGAAAGTCAAAGGCTGAATCTTCCACCAAAAAATGTATCTGCTTTAAAAAGCTTTTTCAGAATCATATATTTGATACAAAATGACAGTTCCACTTCAAATAATTTATAATAAGTATCTCTCTCCTGTGGGGAAGTTAGTTTAGAATGTCTCCATATTCTCTTGTACCTTGCTTTCCAACCTAGTAACCCAGATTGAGCAGACAAAAGTTTGTAAAACATAATCAATATCTAGAAAACAAGATAATGAGTAAATGGGAGGATCAGGTTCCAGTGTGGACCACAAACAAACAGATGAGGTTCAGAGTACAGCGTAAAGTCACTCATCCTTATTCAGGTTATCTCCCTTGCATTTTTCTTTAATAAGCTAGTACTGATACCACATTTGGAGTATTACATTTAATATACTCTATATGCTACATGGGTCACCTTCACATAACACACTTTGGTGCAATTCATCTCTGGAAGAGCCTGATAACTTTAGACACTGATTGTTCATGTCACAGTGTATCACTTTGAGATACATTGATTGGTTGGTTATCTGTGTTTCTGGTTACTATACAAGTACCATGGTTTGGAAGTGTCCCAATTTCTATGCTTCTGTTGCATTCATTAAAGCTGATCCACTAAAAAAAATGGGAGCACTTCTGATGCAAACCCTCACCATAGGCAATGTGTTGGAAACAGCTCTATCATTCAATAGGTTAAAAAAATATTTTTTTTAAAACAGAGGGAATTTTCATTTACTCCTATGGTGCAGTTGGTTTGCCCTTTGATTACTCCAGCTCTACTTAGTACATCAGTCTAAGGCAATTTGTTGTGAGACAATGCGAAGATGTATAAAACGGATTCTTAGTGTATGTTTAACCCTTGAGCACCAGAGAGGCAATGCCTTGCGTACCCTTCTGGTACTCAAAAAAATGGTTAAGAACTGTCATTAAAATTCGCAACAACGGGTCATATTTATAAAGAAGTAAAGCCGACTTTATAAATATGTCTATCTGAAAATTTCCTGAGACTGTTCTGAGATTATTTGTTGAAAATTTGCAAATGAGATTTTGTTGTGTATAAATAACTAATATTATTTACTTCCATTAAGAACAAGTTATACTTGGCACTAAGATTTAATTACTAAAACTGACTTTATTTTTGGCGCAATTAATCAATTTCTTTATACATACATTGTAACACAATTCTTTTTTGGATAAGACCATTTCTACTTCCCTTTTTCAAAAAGTCAACTGCCTGGAGATAGTACTTAGTGAATGTTTATACATAGTTTTGTCATCTTGAGTAAATTATACAGACACTTTCTTTATTACTCCAGTTTCAGACATCGCCACAATGAGGCTAATGTACTAAGAAGAACATGAGGGCAATGTGGTAATGGGCGACGCTTAGGCCAATTGTGTGTCTGGAACTGTGACATGATTAATTTGCCGTGGAGAATATAACCGGTTTTGGGTAGGTGCCAAAGGTGCAATACACCCATGCCCATTAATTTACAGCAACACAGCCAGTGAATTGATATTGTGTTGGAGCTCAGTATCAACTGACAGGTTGCTGTCTGCAGTAAATATAGATTCTGCCTGTATGCCTGTGTAGCAATGTTAACACAGGGGACTTCTTTGACAATGCAAGAACAGATAGGCTGGCTCTCTGAGCTTCCTTATGTATGTTTGGTGGCATTCTCTAAGGACCCTTGATTGTATGCCAAATTCTTCATCCATTGAGCAATTTCTGCGCAACCTGTTGAACTGTAACAGGAATTCTACAAACCATATGTATGGGGTGACATGATTTTGCATGTAACAATGAATTACCCTCACAGGATTTTCTGTATATGGTTGCAATTATAGTCTCACCACTAAATTTCAATTTAAGATCCAGAAAAGAGATCTCCCATTTATCAAATTCATGAGTAAACCTCAAATTTAGATCATTCAAATGCATATAATCAGTGAACCAAGAAAAATGCTCTAGACCGTATGAACAAAAGGTTGTCAATGAAATGATTATATAACTCAATATATTCCCTGAATTGATTTTTGTTGCTTAAAATGCTGGGACCCCTCAAACCAATCCATGTCAGCAAAACATGATGCAAATTTTTCACCCACTGAGGTCCCACACTACTACAATAAAAAAGTATCATCATATTTAAAGAAACTATGTTTGAGTAGATAATCAACAGACAAAAACATCTTCTTAAGATCCTCAGAGGAAGTACAATAGGTATTCAATAGTATTCAGTAACATAATACTCATAGTATTCAATAGCATGCTGTCACGGTTTGTTTTGACTTTCAGACACAGAGTTAAGATAAAAACACAACTTTATTGAAAGTTTAAAGAAAACCCTCATGGGTTAGACATACACATATATCTCAACACGTAATTAGTACAATGCATAGGTGAACAGTGGTACGGTGAATAATAATAGAGAGGCTCTACCGGCCTTGCGAATACCGGGTAAGGCAACCTTAGAATAGGCACAATATGGAAATAGGCTCTACCGGCCTTACCAATATACCGGGCAAGGCAGCCTGGAGTCTGGTACAACGTGAGAGAAGGCTCTACCGGTCCTGCCAATATACCGGGCAGGGCAACCTGGAGACTGGTACAACGAGAGAGAAGGCTCTACCGGCCTTACCAATATACCAGGCAAGACAGCCAGGAGACTGGTACAAAGAGAGAGAAGGCTTTACCTGCCATGCCAATATACCGGGCAAGGCAGCCAGGAAACTGGTACAATGAGAGAGAAGGCTCTACCGGCCCTGCCAATATACCGGGCAAGGCAGCCAGGAGACTGGTACAATGAGAGAGAAGTCTCTACCTGCCCTGCCAATATACTGGGCAAGTCAGCCTTGAGCCCAGAGGCGACAAGTACTGGTACAGGAGCGTAAGTGGCCACATCGACTGAAAAGTGGTGGAGCAAACCAGTCACACATACTGGACTACACAGAGGCCTACCGGTGCTATATAGGTGTCAGCGAGCAACCGGTGAATTTAGGAGCATACCAGTATACGCGTACTCGAGTATACATAGACACTACCGGTGCTGTATGGGAAGCAGCAAGCAACCGGTGATATATGGAGCTAACCAGTACCCGCGTACTGGAGTACACATAGACACTCAAGGATGAAAATGTCGCCCAGGTGACATGAAGATGGAGAACTCTGCACACGATCCAGAAGCAGGAACAGACAGCCAGGCCGGGACAGGAAGCTGGAACAGTAACGGCAGACGATCGAATCAGGAACGGAAACAGGGACGTCAGCCGAAACCGGATCAGGAACGGAGGCAGGAACCACTTCAGCAGAGGAGGCTGTCAGGCAGGTAAGCAGATGGAATCTGGAAGGTAGTGTATGCAGCAAAGGCCCAGGGAACTCAGGAAAAGGATGCAGGTGGCTATAGACATAGAGACACCACGAAAGGGCAATCAAAGGGTGCCAGAACCCAGTCTATATAGGCAATACTGGGCGGATTCAAGACAGGCAGCCAATGGAGAGCCTTCACAGATAACTGACAGGAAAAGGCATCAATCATGGGCACCGTGATACATGCCTTCTTCTTTCAGGGGGTATCATGGAAAAGAGAGATGTCACATTCATAGAACACGATTTAAAATTACTCTTCACCTTCATTTCTGTACGTTTATACAAAATATGTCCAGCGTCACGAGTATAGCTCCTTAATCTCAAAACCAATGGCAGCAGATAACCATCTACAAATTCGACAGGTTCTTATTAAGGGAACCTGTACTTGACACTATGGGTCTCCCCAGTGTGGACAATATGTTTTATGTATTTTTGGGAGGTGATGGAAAATAGGTATAACAGGATATGGACCAAGTAAATGCTCACCTTCTTTGTTGGTGAGAACTCGTAAAGCATGCCCATCCTCCACCAACCTACCCAACAACTTAGAATAAGGTTACATGGGAAAGGTTTCATTGGACTATCATCAAAATCTGATATGATTCTGTATCCTGCAACTGATCTTTCTAGTAAATGATTGTAACAGCACTACAACAGAAAACAGCAAGTTAAAGCAAAACAAGTTTGAGATTTAATAACTGAGAATTGAAAATATCTTATCAGTGGGAGTAGCTTTCTTTTACTCAAGAGAAAAAGCCTTTTAACATGGACATTTTAGTAAAAAGTATACTGCTTCTTTAAGTGATACATTTAATCTTATGAAGATTAGAAAACAGATAATAGAAAATAGCTATTAACTCCTTGGAGGCTAGAGAAGTCTCCAAAACATTGCAAGACAATGTGATGGAGATTTCTCTAGCCTCCAAGGGGTTTCAGTAAGAAAATATTAAGTAAGAAATATTCAAGCATTCATTAAATTCTATATAATGTAGTTATTTTTATCAGTTCTCAGGGTGTCTCATATTCAATACCAAGATGTCACTTGTGATACAGAGATTCCAGGTGTGCAGTCTGTTGTATAAGGACTCTGTTTGGAATCTGCTATGATGTTGGTGTTCTCAGCTGTGAAAGCAACATTTGCCAAACAATATGTGAAGAGACAATACAAAAGGGAACTCATTTAACATGTCAGGGCTTTCCAACCAGTGGACAGTTAGCACCAGTTTGTGCCATATTTATTGTAATACATGCAGGGCCAAATCTGTTATTGATAGCAGTAGCAAATCAGATCCTTTAAGTTAATCAAATATTTTATTTAGAAGTAGTACAAATGCAGTAAAAAAAGTTTAATAAACTTTATTCATGCACAATTGCAGTTATGGGTCTAGTGCTGGTCAATCAATTTTGGTCAAATCTGTTTGAATACTGATATTTAAAAGAAAAACATTCAAACCATATGCATAAAAAAGCCAACTGCAATCTAAAGAATACTTTTTCTTTAACCCATTGGATGATGGCGACGTCTGGAATGCATTGTGAAGCAACACACTTGCAGTGTATGATGAATTCAAGAGGTTAATACATAGGATGCAGTTGTTTTGATGCAGAATTTATCTTCACTCATATGTCAAATCCATATCTTAATAAAATATAATACTTACATAATACATTGATTATGCATAAGCCTAAGAGCATAGAAAGTGTGGCTCTAATCTAGGTATTTGGGATTTTAGGTACACCACAGTTGCATATTAACAAACAAGCAATTCACTGCACACCTATCTTGTCCTTAAGGGGTTAAAACTGACCAAACAGCTGGTATTGGTTTACATATGTGGACTCATTAACTGGGTTGATATTGTCCTTACATGAACTTAGTTCCATAATACTTAATTTACATAAATGAAACATTGCTCTGGTATGTGATCTGTTCTATTATCATATCATTGAATCATGCAAGCATATATCTACCTTCTAATCTTATAATTTCATAAATAGGAATACAAACACACACTTATCATATGAACAATATGAAAAATATAAAAATACATACACATGCCCTAGCATATAATGTTGGGACCCTTCTTGGAGGGACTTGCCTGATGTACAGTTACGATAATTATTATGCATAATAATGATCATAACTGTTTATATAGTTCATATGACAAGTGTGTGTTTGTGTTTATATAGTTTAAATGACAGATAAGTGTGTACATATACAAACACACTCTCACAAACATACCCCAGCACCCAATATTGGGACCCTTTTTGGAGGGAAATGCTGAGTATGCGGCCCTGTATATATATATATATATATATATACTAGCAGTATGGGAAAGTTTTGCCCTTCTGATTAACCCCTTGAGTGGCAGACACTTTCGGTTTAGGGGCTGTTGCTGGTAGCATGGGTGGGGCATTGGCAAAAATTTGTAGGTTGCTTAATGATCTACTGACAGTTGTATGTAAGTGAATTAATGATTTAGAGCAAGATTAACATATTTTGATTAAATAGGCTGACTTATAAATACACATGCTGATCATTGTGATACATGTATATAGGCACCTAGAAAGAGTAGGAAAGAGGGATGGCACATTCTAAAGAGGGACACTTTGGAGATATATATTGCTTTGTAAGGCAGAAAATGTCTGTAGCATACAAGGGAACAAACTCCCAATTTAGATCAATGAGAATGTTGGGAAGTTTTTGTATACCCTATGGTACACTTGGTTTTCATTAGTTTTTTTCTTAATATATCAGACTCAGTGGTATCCTTGAGGAGCAGAAGTGTGACCATGTTCTCTTTTATAGTATAGATGTGTGTGTGTGTGTATATATATATATATATATATATATATATATATATATATATAGAGAGAGAGAGAGAGAGAGAGAGAGAGAGAGACAGAGAGACAGAAAGACAAACCTGTGTTCCTCTATATAAAATATTTATGTGTGCCCTGTATTGAGCACATTTCTTAGTAAATAAGTGAGATTTTAGCTCTCACAAATTGGCCAAGTTGTGTATAAGCTTGCCACCACTTCTCTCTTGATATATATATGGGCAAAAGGGGATAATTACGTGGCAAATCAACTTCAAATCAAATCAACCATGTTAGAAAAAACAATATCCAAATTTGCATTGATTTGCAATGGATTTTTAACTCCTTGAATGCTAGAGAGGAATCCAGTATTTTGCTTTGCAATGATTTGCAGTCTTCTTTAGCATCCAAGGGGTTAAAAGTCCTATTTGAATCAATGAGAATATGTATTTATTTGTGGTGGTGTCCAAGAATTGCTCCACTTTGGCTTTTGTACATATTTTCCCAAGGGCTAATTTCAGGTTTTGCAATGTAGGCAAAGGGGGTTACCATGTTAGCCACGGCTAATGCATGAGGCAAGTAGAATAAAAGTGATAGCCTCACTGGCCAACTGAGTAGCTTTACAGTGCAAGATTTAAAGAGTACTTAGATCTCTTCATCAGACAAGTTACAGTATCATGCCTGAAGAAGAACCCAAAGTGGTCCTGTAACCTTGCTTGGAATGTGTCTTTTAGTGCACTTTCACATGAGTGGCACAAATCTAGCAGCTTCCTGATGCATTTCTGTTGCCTGTGATTTTAACTCACCTCCTCCTGCATTCCCTGTAAGATCTGGCACCAAAATTGGCATGTAGATCGTATGAAAGATCTGTCATCAGTCCCATGGGACATTGTTCAGATCTGTCCCACTACAGCTTTACTATGTTCCGATTTGAATGCAATAGTGTTGCAACATTCTGGACTGCGGTTCATTTATGCAAGGCAATAGATGCCAATATGAAAGGCACCATATGATAGCAGCACATCTTTTTGCATGGATAACATAAACAATACACATCACTGAGTTTATGTCACCTGTGTCAAAGGGGTCTACAGCTTATGAGTAGTGACAGGAGGCAGAATCAAAATGGTATACTATATAGTCTGGTACTTGAGTGGTGAATTTAAATGTTATACACAGACAATAAAATCAACAGGACATAATGAAAAACTCAATACAAAATGTGTATATGTAAATTATGTTTGATAAAACCATGCATCATGATCCATGTGCATGGTTATGGTAACAAATCATATGACATAGATACCGCAAATATCAAACAATTAGCAGGATTGTCTATGCAGTACCAAATCCATTCAAGAAAAGATCTCCAAACAATCCCTAATGTATCAAAAATTGCCAGGATAACTTATGCACCATCAAATCCACCATCAAGAAAACATGTTGCAAATATATCTCTAATCTACTATAATAAACAGTACCAGTGTCCAAAATAGATCCATCCTGATAAAGATATTATATGCTCTAAGTGGTAGCACCACCAAAGGGTCCAAGAGAACACACAATACCCACCAGGACCCAAGCAAAAGCGAGACCTCAGAGAAAAAATAACCCGAAATGACATAAATCTACACTAATCTGCATATATCCCAACTATCCTTAATGTAATATACCGGTAAATATAAAAGGAATGAAAAATAAATACAAAAAAAAAATAATATATAAAAGCATCCAATAATAGAAGTCCGCAAAAGTGAGGTTATATATTTCCCTACAATAAAAACAATCAATATATAGACTAATAACTGTTCAGTCACTATTTGAAATCCTTAATCCCTTCAATTGTGGGTTACTTCAGATATCCTGGCAATTTTTGATACATTAGGGATTGTTTGTAGTGTCTTTTCTTGATACTGCATAGACAATCCTGGCAATTCTTTGATATTTGCGGTGTCAATGTCTTTTGATTTGTTACCATTACCATGCACATAGACGCATGACACATTAAAGTTAATTTGCATTTACACATTCTTGTATTGAGTTTTTCATTATGTTCTGTTGATTTTATTGTCTATGTATAGCATCCCAATTTGCCACTCAGGCACCAGCCTATACTGTATATATTTTCTAGATGGAATTAGAGGAGCATTGGTTCAGGTCGGAAATCCGAGTGGTGCTTTTGTTTCCATTCTCTCCAGAATAGAGCCACCTACGTTGTATAAATTACAGAATCAAAATAACTATTAGGTTCTCTGCTAGTCCGTGTGAAGTGTTTATGTTTTGGATTTTTTTTCGCCTGATTTCTTTTCTGTATTTTGTGATGTGACTTCCCCAACAAATCAGGCATTATTAGCATTTTTTAGTACTTTTTCTCAGTGACTGTTTCTATGAAATTCAGTATTTCTAAATCCCACTTGAACTAATGTCAAAGCTAAAACATTTAGTGAACCAGTGTGTGATCTGTATTAGTAGGTTTTTGTGCAAGTTATATTAAATGTTTGATGTCCAGCATTCATACCATTTACATGGTTTATAAAAAAAGAGAGAGAAAAAGAGGGAGGCGCTCATAGGGTTAAACCTTCCTGGAATTTTCGTAATTGTTAAATCACAATCATATGCACCCACATTTCGTTGTGGCCACAGAATGATAACTTGGGGCTAATAGGCAAGTGGGGGATATTAAACTGCCCACCACACAGATATGTCACACCAGCTGCTCCCCGGAGTTCAACCTTCAAAAGAAGAAGTGAAGAAACAGGAAAACGAAAACACAACACAAGTGGGGGTGCTCAATTATAGATGAATGAATTGTATTTAAACAGTACTTGGTTACTCACAGTTAGTGATCAACCAGTCATATATCCTATAACCGATATATAACATCAGAGGACGTCAACCTGCCTCTGTTCAATAAATTGGATTTTAAGTTTTGATAACCTGCTTGGATTCATTTATTGATCTCTTCGAGACATCTTAGTGTCCCACAGTATAGATGGGGAATGCCTGAACAGAGGCAGGTTGATGTCCTCTGATGCCGTATACCGGTTATAGAATATATGACCGGTTGATCACTAACTGTGAGTAACCAAGTACTGTTTAAATACAATTCATTCATCTATAATTGAGCGCCCCCACTTGCGTTTTCGTTTTCCTATTTCCATGGTTTGCATTTTGAACCCCCTTTCTTTTTTCAGTCTACTATACAACCATCTTGACCATATCTCTTTTAAATTTAGTATTTAATTGAAATAAATATTGCATGAAATGTGACTGAATTTTTTATTCAGTCATTGATATCTACTTAGTTGATCAATTTGAATTTGATCTTTGCTCCACTTATCTTGTCTAACATGGAATCACCCTGAAATTCATTCATGGACACATGAACACCACACTAGTTTCATCAGAGGAATACATTTAATTTGTGAAAATGAACATTTGTCTGTTAACATACAGATAAAGTAACACATTGATTGAAAGAGTTTCATGATCTAATTTCAACTTTAAAACATGCATGAGGTTAGAGATCTAGAGTTATGGCCCATCTGCGTTTCTTCACTTCTTAATTGTACCCGCTTGACTTCCATATCCTCCACTTCCTCCACCACTTCCTCCTCCATAATAACCTCCTTGACCTTGGCCTTGTTGCTGGCAGGGGTCAGGTGTACAGGGATCTATTGAAATAGCACACAAGCATTTCAGTGTTTGTTTGATTCTATAAATCCCATAATTTTTCATTATCCAACAAATGCTTCTGATTACTCAGACATTAAAGTATATTTCTATTTTATCTTCCAGTTATTGTTTTCTATGCTTTGATTTTTACAGTTTTTGCTTTTGTATCTCATTCTCTAGAAGGGAGGAAAAGGAAAGATGGCACCATTCTTCTACATTGAAGGATATCTGACTAGAACAGACTTGTTCTATCTTTACTTTAAAAACAAGCCCCATAAATGACAGTTCACTGGATCTACAGACAGTTATTTGAGATGGGAAAACAAGTAACTCAAACTGGTGTTTCTGCTTTTTACCACTTTGGTGCTGTCCTCTTCACTGGACATCAGATATTTAGGATTTATTCACAAATGAAGAGACACATGGGTAGGAATACAATTTAATGGGCCTTTTAAAGTCTTTTATGCTAGAGAGGCAATGCGCTGTAAACCTCTCTAGTATTCAAGAGGTTCCAAGCCTCATTTAAATCAATGTGAATTGATGCCATTTTTATTTCTCCTAACTGATGCAGGGGATTTGCTCCAGAATGTATCCTATTTCATTTAATATATAAGGCTATTTAAATGGTAAATAAACTGAACTCCCTCTTTACACTGTCATATATTTATCTGGCATAAAACTCAAATTGCATGGAAAGGAGTGCTGGTTCTGCAAATGCTCATACCTTTGCATTGTGGTGGGGGTGGTTCTTGGCACTGCTGCCCTGACATTGGACATGCTAAAATAAAAAAGATAGGACAATAGTATTCACAAACACTATCATTTACATGTATTCCAAAAGGTATCAGCATTATAACAAAAACAAAACATATACTTTATTATGTTTGAAATGTAGCCTGTAATATAAGAAAACAAATGTAAAATATGTTGTTAATATTGATATCATAGCCAACACTGTACAAAAGGTTTGGTCATCCTCCACTTGAAAGGTCACCATTAGACTTGATTTATTTGAATCTCTCCTTGAGTTCAGGTAGATCAACCAAATGTTTGAGTTGAATGGAATATATCACAAACAATACTTGGGTATTATACATATTTTTGCGCAAATCTATTCACCATAATTACATCACATTTTGCTATGTATTAATGGTTTAGAGTGTTTCAAAGTTAAAATACAGGTGTACACTATAAGTCCTCACACATACTTCAGAAGGAGACATATTTTCTGCATTCTACTGCTGTACAAAAATTAAACACACAGCAAATTCTGAAATATCAGCACTTTTATTAATACTTTCAATCTCTTCTGCTGTTGCAAACACATATATTCTAATAAAAACTATATATAAATATATATTATGCAAAACCAAATTTTGATACAGCAACAGTTACAGTATATGTTGTTTTACTATCAAACATTTATATCCCAAACTGCTGCATGCAACAGATATTGCAAAACAATAAACAATAATCTTTGCAAAAGAATTTACTTACGATCTACAATAATCTTTTGAGGATTGTATCCACCACTTCCACCAGTGCCTCCACCTCCACCAGTGCCTCCACCACCGCCACTTCCCCCACCTTTAACTGACATGTTGTGCTTGTTGAAGGAAGATTAAGCTGTAGGTATGCCAGCAATACTTGAAGATACTGCTTATATACAAAACTTGATGTAATTCCCTGATGTTGAGCAATAGTCCATATATAGGCACAACCAATAGCATTCATTCAGCAATTAGGATCACTTAATTTCAACTGTTATTTGCATACATGAAGGACAGGGTGTTTTCTTATGAAGTATTTAATTCAAATTATGATTCAACCCTTTTTTAAGTGAATCATTTTTCATGATAATAATAATGATTGATACACTGGGATTAGAAAATATATACATTGTACATAAGGTTAATGTACCAACAAGTGTAGCGCAGGGAGCCCGGCCGAATTAGGGGCTTATGGGATGATAAAAATATAAAGTGTTTTGCATTTTTCAATAACTTAAATTAATTGTGGGCTGACACTTTTTTTTGCCATGGTGCTCATTCACAAAACCCACCTCTGCTGTAAAAATCAGTAATTTAGATAGTGACAAATGAACAGTATACAGTCAGGGAAAGACCATTCATATACCTTTTCTGTTGATTATGTCTGGGTAAGAATAAACTGTTTGTACGTCATGCAGAGTTTATAACACTGTCAGACTAAAGTATAATTACAAAAATTCTTCATTCTCTTCAGGAGATTTTTCAAGATCATTCCCGTTCACTTCTCAGTGGAATTTTGATAAGATTTGAAGGATTTCATTCTCATTCAGTTCTTCCTTCATTGGGGGTTTATCTTCATCATTCATAGCAAAGTTGTGTTTTAGAATTAACTTATGGATACATTTCTGTAAAGCCATATAAAGCACAGAATTACTCTGTCCTTTGTTAGTTAAACATTTTGGGCCTTCAAGCAATAAAATATCATTCTTATTGAACTTGTAGGTGGAAAGATCGGCTATCCCATTTTCTAATGGCTGGCCCTTTCCTGATGTCTTCTTTTTAATAATCTTTCTCCCTTCTCTCTTCTCTCTATATGTATGTTTGTTTCATTTTATTCATTGGTCTAGTTCTGGAGGATATTTGATCAATTCTTCCTATACCTATGTTCTAAAGAGCGCTCTTGATCCTATTCCTAAAAAATGCTTCTTGATTTTACTCTTCGGTTTTGCTACTAACTTGTTAAACATTATTTGTCCATCTTCCTTTGTAATTTCTAAATTTTTATTGTCTTTTTGGTGTCCTTGTCTGTCTTGTTTTTGCAGGTCTTTAATGTTTACTCTCTTCTTTTCGCACAAGATTGTCTTTTATTTATCTTTGTAATGGTTCTGGTATGTGTGTGTGCGTGTGTGTGTGTGTGTGTGGGTGGGTGACCCGCATTGTCTTTCAGACATCCTAATCTGTTTTCCAGCATAACCTCATAAGTTACCCATACTACATCTCTTTCTATGGTCACCAGAGTGTCAAGTGATCCAGTTCCCATAAGATGAGACTTACACCTTATATCTTTTAGAGATCCCTCCTTTCTCTTTTTCAATTTTCACAAAGAGTAGGTTTTCCTCTCTCTGTTTTTAAAATGCTTAAGCCCTTTTCTATTCCAATACTTTACTCATCCATCTGTATAGTTCTCTTGATTCCTTCCCATTTTCTTTTGTTTTGAAGCAGCAAATTATTTTTCAAAACCCTATGTTCTTTTATTAGCAGTTTGATCCAATGTCAAAAATTCTAGCTGATTTTTCTTTTTAGCTTCAGGCTCTTGACTTATGCTTTTAAAACTCTCTTCTCTGTAATTCACTATACACTGCATTATTTAAATGGACATTAATTCAGAACAGAAAGCCATCTCTCATAAAAGGCCGTGTCCTCCATTACACAAGTTGGTTCCTTAGTGAGACTTAAACCTCATGGGTAGAGAGGGGTGAAAGATTTTTCCTCAAACAGAAACGGGAGAAAAATGGCACTTCCCACTATAACGATTTTTCACTTTTTTCCACCATGCCCATTGCATTGTAATCAATATTAAAAATGAATCCCCCTGTCACACACACACACAGAAAGTTTCCCTTCTTTTCCCTATGGGATGGGATAAAATGGGTATCAGGTTCTCACAGTGTGTCATACTCTGCTTATGAAAGAGAGAAAGGACAATTTTGGAGCTAGGGAAAATAGGCAAAAAATGTAAATTGAACTAACATTTAGTTCAGGGCATCTTGTGGGTAGGGAACTTGCTTTTGGGACTCTGGGTGATTGGGAAGAGACAGAGGAGATTTACCCAATAACACACTTGTACTATTAAAGCAGAACCTTAAATGCAATAAATTTGCTCCGCAATTGATTATTACATTAGCAATATGCACACACTTATTTTTATTTTAAAGTATAATTGCTCCTTTAATGAAAAATATAACCTTTAATGTTGGCAGGAACCAGATGGAATCTTGCAGTAGGTGCTTTCTGTGCCTGCTCTGTCAGTCCCTTCTGGTGCCTTTCAGCACAGTGGCATTCAACTCACCAATAGTGGAGTTGAAGGGGAATTGACAGCTCAGAAGCTGAAATGCTGGCTCTGCAAGATGTCTGCATTGTTCCCCATTGTCTGCATAAAAGGTTATATATCCCTTTGAGTGCCAGTGGGGTACACAACACATTGCAAAGTCTAATTTGAGGCAAAAACTTTCACTCTTCCCTTTTTGTGTGTATTTGTATTGAATGTGTAAATTGTGTTTGTGTGTGTTGCATGTGTGTGTGCATAGAATTCCTTGCAGAGACTTTCACTGGAGTGGCCAGGGTGGCCACTCCTGTGAAAATCACTCCCCCATGGTTGGACCAAAGGGACTAGCAGTATAGAGGAGATTGAAATAATTCCTCTTTACAGTCATCTCTGGGTGTGTTTTCCAGGCACACAGAAGTCTTTATCTATCTATCTATCTATCTATCTATCTATCTATCTATCTAAAATCAAATACACAAAGTATGTATTATATATATATATATATATATATATATATATATATATATATATATATATATATATATATATATATATATAATACGGCTACAATCTTAACTCTATAGTTGTATAGTTATATATAGATATGTTTTAATATTTCTTATCAAATATTGTAAAAGCTATATCTAAATTTGATGAGGTCATTTAACTGAATCAAAAATAGAAATGTTCAATAAATAAAACATTGTACTGACACATGGCATATTCTTTCACTTTTTACATTCAGTTTTTATATACAATTTTTATATTCTCTCTTTACTAATCAGTCATCTTATTTGTGTGACACATAATGAAATGGCTAAACTGAAATAAATATTTCTGTTTGAGTCACTGTGAAGGTACTTTGACATGTATCAAATTAATATAGATTGATTTAGTAAACAAACTTGAATGACTGGTTTCAAGTAAGACTTAAATTACTTAAGAAAAGAACAGGTATAAACATGGATTAATTACCCTGTCAATGTATTTTATATTTCATTGTTGTACTGCAAGCTACCACCTCCCAAACACACACACACACACACACACACACACTTAACTTATTATGACCAGAACATCCCAATGGCTAAGTGGGCGGTTATAATCAGGGCCGGATTTCCAATTAGGCATAGTAGGCAACTGCCAAGAGCTCCAAATTTTGAGGGGAGCTTCAGCTGTGCTTCCACACCCACATTCTAAAATGTGGTTGTGGCCAGAGCAATCTCAATACCCCTGTACAGGCTATTATTTAACCCCTTGGATGCTGGGGTAACTATATATATATATATATATATATATATATATATATATATACAAGAGGATGGGGAGGGGGAAAGGAGTAGGAGCAGTGCAGTGACAAGGGAGTATAGTGGGTGTCCAAAAACTGACTGCAGCCATGGTTGCTGCACAGTGTGCAATAAATTATGGTACTCCCTCTCCTCCCGAAGAAGATGTAGTTTATCAAGGTGCCACCAAAAGTGCCACTAGAAGCCGCACCGGTACTGTTAAAAAACCATGTAAGAACACTGAAGATGATAACCAGTTGTGGTCTAATGTTGATGATGGCATACTGAAAGAAGGTGTAACTCATCCACCTGCTGTATCTCACAGTGAGGCTAACAAGCACCAAAAACACCTATCCTCAAAGTAGCACTGAATTTTGTTAAAGCAAAGTAAAATAAAATTGTTTGAGACCTCTAAAAGCTTAGAGGAATGTAAAGGTAGTGGGTAAGAAGCGGACAAGAAGTGGAGGGCAAAGCTGATAATGACCTAATGATGACTGATGATGATGTAGATCTAGAATATATCCCTCCCACATCAACCTCTTCTTCAGATATAGATGAAGTTGAGAGAGAGAGAGATGATGACATGGCCAAAAAGATATCTAAAAGGCAAAGGCTCAATCATCCACCACTGAAAAAGAGCACTGTGCCTGTTTATAAACTGTTAGAGAAACCAATTGGAAGGTCTTACCCTGTACAAGCCAAGATGCCCAAAAATACATAGTCATGTTGTCAGTCATCAGCATTGTCATTGCTTCCAAGTCCAAGTCCTACTCAGCCATACACACACTACTAGTATTGAGTAACCAGCAACAACAACACAGGTTATTAACATCCACAATTTTACCTTTGATGAGTGCCTCTGCTGATGCTGGAATTGTTGCACCTTTGACACCCAGTAGTAGTACAACTGCATCAACATCTAGCCATAGTAGTTGTAGCAGCCCCACGGGAACCCTGCAGTCCATGAAGTCCACAGTATGGAGATACTTCATTCATGATTGATAAGCATTTTGCTATCTGTTGTCTGTGTAAGAAGCATGGGAGCGGGGGAAAGCATTTTCACTCCTAGGCACCTCCACAATGAGGTCTGACTGGGAGACACAATATCAACATGTCAGAGGTGCCACAACTAGCAGCAGCAGTAGAAGCACTACAAACAATCTTTGGGTCTCTGGAGTACATAATAAAAGTAGAGATGTTCTTGATGTGTCAGAGAGTGTGGCAAGAGTTTGTTTATTCCAAATAGTACCTATGGCTCCTGCTGCAGAGGAGTATGATGACTCAATACATGCTGCCTCCACCTCTACCACCTCCTCATCTAGTCATTGTGTTAAAGCTACTAAGTTACAGGGTTCATCTGCCATGTACTAGTAACCCACACTTATTGAGATTTTGGGAAGGAGTCAAAAACTTCACAAAAATAATCCCAAAGTGCACCTGTGGAATGGCAAGGTTACTAAAATGTTGGCAGTGGACATGCTGCCATATTCTCTTGTTGAAAACCAAGGGTTTGGAGAACTGATGTCATGTGTAGATCCTCGTTGCCATATCCCAAACTTCAGTAATGTTTCCATAGTGGCTGTGCCAGAATTGTACAAACAGGTAGTTAGTGTGGTAGGCAAAGAGTTGGAAAGCTTGTACAGGAAGAAAATCCACCTAACAACAGATCTGTGTACAAGTGGACAGAGCACAGACTATATAACTCACTGCTCAATGGGTTTACCTCTTACTACCACCCGTGGGCAACACTACTAGCTTACAGCATGAGGTGACAGCCAGTAATCTTCCCTCTGGTTATGGCAGTATGATTGAAAGGCAGCAGCAGCAGCAACAGGTTAGCCCTTTCCATTGTGCATGCAGAGCTTTAATAGACAGTCCCACAAATCTGTAGATGTATTAAGTAAACTATAGTAGGTGATAGAGTAATTGCTTGTACCCAGCTCCTCAAAAGCTGGCTTGTGTCTGAAGGATAATGGCTCCATATTATTGCTGCTTTGAGAATAGGTGATATGGTGCATGTGCCCTGCCCTGAGACTAATATTCTAAAAAATGAACCAACATCTAATACTATCTGAGTATCCGGTAGAAGAAGTGGACAAAACCACACATGACAGCGAAAGCCAGGGTACATGTATTATTAACAGCAGCACAGGTGATGAAGAGGACAAGTTGCTACCATCTACCACTGTTGGAATCACAGCTACGACCAATAATCAATGTGTGTCAATAATCTGAGAATAATGATAGCTTTCATGTGATTCAGATATGATAATGGCAATAACTGCTATGGGAATCATGAATATATAGTTACATCAGTCACACTACACCAATACACCACCACCATACACATCTGGCATATTCATTGTAGGTTGTACTTTTTTTTTTTTCTAAATCTCTTTTAAAATAATGATTATCCAGCATAGCAGCAGGCTTATACAAAAACAGCAAAATTAGCCAAACAAAAACCTCTCACAGTACCTTGTAGTGAGGCCGCTTCTGGCGATGCTCACTATGACGCTCCGGCGTCATTTCCACGAGAGGTTGGACACATCAATGCCAGATGCATCATCTGCAGGCACGAGGCTTCAAGCATGCTGCAGGCCTCTGTTTTATATGTGTTTGTTTCCTGTAGTCTCCTCCTACCTATTTCCTCCCTCTAAGCTGCTCCTCCTACCTACTTCCTGTGGAGGGGTTTAAAGGGCAAACTGAGTCCTGATTCAGTCACCCTTACATTGTTGTTCTGAGCAGTTCATTTTCTAGTATTCCTGATTCCTGTGTATGATCCGGCTTGTCTGTCCATCCATTCTGGTGTTGACACGTGGCTCTGTCTGACTATTCTCCTTTCTGATTTGGCTCAGATATCCTTTCTGGTGCAAACCTGTGGCTCTGGCTGACTACCTGCTCCGTATAGACCTAGGCTTGTCTGACTACCCACTCTGGTGTTGATCTGGGGCTCTATCCACTGTGTATCCAGCATACATACGCTCCAGTGGATATCCTATCTGGGGCAAACCTGTGGCTCTGGCTGACTACCTGCTCTGTGTATGACCTACGCTTTTCTGACTACCCACTCTGGTGTTGACCTGGATCTCTATCCACTGCGCATCCAGCATTCCATCTCTTCAGTGGATATCCTATCTGGTGCAAACCTGTGGCTCTGGCTGACTACCCACTCCGTTTATGACATTGACTCATCTGACTATCCTATCTGGTGCTTACTAGTAGGTTCTGCTTGTTCGCTCAGTTTGTTGGTTCTATTATTCAGACATCCTTCCTAGTACTGACCTGGTGCTCTAGCAGACTCCTAGCTACTGACTGCAGGTTTGGGTCAGCAGCTGCCTGGGTTACGTACAATTGAGACTCCGCTCCTAGACTGACTGCAGGCAGAGTCAGTATCTCTTGGGCGTTACGTTACCACGAGACTCCAGTGGGCTGAGGCATAGTCTCGGACAGTGTGGTGCAGAGATTGGGAGACTGCTATTCCTGATACAGTACTCACCCACTCTGTATGTGTATATATATATATATATATATATATATATATATATATATATATTGCATTGCTGCCATTATTATCATAATAAAGGTTCTATTAACTATACCGTCTGACTCCTGGTTTTGCTTGCCAAGCGTAACAAAACCCTAAATAAATAATTTTTGCAGGACTCAGGCTTACAACATATACAAGGCCAGAAAAGGTTTTTTTTTTTTTTTTTTTTTTATAAAAAAGAGCTTGTGTTATGCCAACTTGGTTTGTCCCCTCCTTTCCCTTTTTCATAACTATGACACAATCACAAATAGCACACAATATAGTCAATGGATACTGCACTGTGCCTGCCCCAAGGGAAAATATTCCCACACTCCTGATTTCAGTGTGGAGAGAGGTGAAGAAGAATAGTCTTCTTCTTCTTCTCCAAACTCACCTTCACTGACTGGGGTAGGTAATGCTGCTGCCTCAACATCATCACTGGAGCTAGGACCAGTATTATTGTTGGTATGTGGTGCAGGCCCTGGTCCCTTATTGCTGCTTGAAGAAGCCATTCCCATGTTGGTCATGGCTCTCAGACTGTAGTACAATAGCCCTCTCATCACCATCCTGATGCTTAGACAGAGTAAATAAGTCAGCCACCCCTAGATCACAAGAGAGGGATGACATTGGGGGACTTTGCCTCTGAGTCTGGGGAATGTGGGCTCCCAGTCCATTTACCACTGGTGGTGCCACTGCTGCTGTTAGTGACACAAACCTCCTTAGAGAAAGTGTCACTAGCCTCAGGGTCCATCCAGCTTCTATTTAAAAAAAAACAAAACAAAACACTGGTGGTAGTCTGGGGAATGTGGTCTCCCAGTCTCTTAAGCACTAGTAGTGCCACTGCTAATAACACCTTCTCCTTAGTAAGTCACTAGCTACAGGGTTCATCCAGCTTCTCTTTTTTTTTTTTTACAACAGTGGCCATGATCATAATGTCAACAAGCACTGTGAACCACTAAGTAACTAATTTTGTATATAAGCAAGACCTGTCGCCTCATTGAGTAACAGTGGAGAGGAATGGAAGAATTTTTGCACATTTTTCTGTGTTCCTGGGGCAAAGTTGGAAAATCTGCATGTTCCATTATGGGCGACACTTCTCGCTGGAACACAACAGGACTTTTCACCCATCCCTATTAGTGATACGCTAAAGTTGATACGTTTTTTGCAAATGTTCTAAAATAGGAATCTGTGAAATAAAACCAATAATAACCTTTGTCATCTTCAATGTAATGCAGGTGTTATTTATTTGTTCTAGGTATTAACACTTTGTGCACAAAAGAAAAGAGGATAAATTTTTGAGCAAATCAGCTTTATCATAGGGGACAACATTCTCAAAATTCCCATAGATTTAAATAGAGTTTTAAAGTGGAACTGTCACTGTATAACACATATTTGATTTATAATAGATTTATTTGTATTAGCATTTCTTTTATTCCAAAGAATGGTTCAAAAGCTAATTTGTTTATTTGTCAGTCTATGCAAATGTTTTTGTACAGTCTGTTAGGAAGTGGCAGTTGGGATGGGGAGCAATGTGGAATGTTAGTTTCTGGCAGGCATTCCAGCCAGTATACTTAAACATGATTAAGATTGTGACTAAAGCTGAATGCCTCATAATTTATTGTTAGAAATAAAAAATGTCTGAAAAAAGATATGTGCCTTTGAAAGCTTTTTCAAAATCATGTAGTTGATACAAAATGCCAGTTCCACTTCAAATAAATGAAATTGTGTATTTCTCCCCCTGTTGTGCAGTTAGTTTAGTCTAGAATTTCTCCATTTCCTTTTGTACGCATGATCCTTGGTTTCTAAACTAGTAACACCAGTTGAGGGGATAAAAGGGTGTAAGGCAGTGCTCCTATGTCATGGTTTGCACTAGAGAAAGCTGATTCATCTGCCTCACCCATATGTGTATTATGTCTGTGGTTTTGCAAATAAACAGAGTAACATTTTTCATTGCTAAGGTGATTAAAAAATGTATGATGATAATATTTTGTTATTTATTTTTTACAGATATTATTTGAGATGATTATTTAACTTGTCCATTAAAAGCAATGAGGAATACATTCTTCCCACTTTGCTGGACACCTGCCTCAAACACAAAATTTCTGAATTTCTGCCAAAGGGCCATCAGCAGTTTGTCACAACAAAGAGTCATGAAGATCAGTAGCAAATCTTTGAGGAATCAGATTCTGTCAAGGATATCAAGATATGCTTATTGATTGAATGAAGGGTTGCATTGTGTAGGATTAGAGGGAGAAAGTGAGGGCACAAAAAACATTTAGACAGTATTGTGAAAAGGAAGGCAGCAAAGCATTTCAACCAGCAGAGGAAGCTACATCATCAGCCAGAATATCCCATTCTATACACATGGGTCTCAGCAGGGGTGGCAAAAAACCAACATTGGTGGTGGTGGTGGCACATCTCTTTGGGACTTGCTCCCTGAATATAGGTTGGTAACTGACACACAGGAACACCATGTAGATCCTTATACTTTCTTGAAGGTTATATATACGATCTATGTAGCAAAGTGGATTAGCCATACCTATTGGCGCCATACTGCTGGATCTTTTTGACCTCAGAAGAGCTCTCTAAATATTTATTTTCTATTTTTTAATGCTTTTTACAGATGTAATAAACTAATAATAGATGATTTAACCTTACCCCCTATCTGAATATTATGTGAAGAATTGCATGCGCACATACTTTTACATCATTAAATAGTTCCCATTGAGGTTTTGCATATTAAATATTGATATGTGATTTTACCTTGGGAACAACATTTACTCCTATGAAACTGTTTTGGAGCCAGTGACAACAACATCAGTCCCGAGTGATACTCCGAACCTCAGGGCAGGCATTATAAACTGAGAGGCATGCTAAACCTCTTTGTAAGGTGAGTACATCCACTTGGGGGGAATAAAGGAAAAGTCCATCTGTGTATTGTATAATACTACACTTAGAGATGTTGTGGTTGTGCTTTTTGTATGTTTTATTTTCTGTAGTCTATGACTCTTGCCATCTCCCACAGCAAAGTCAGAGTCATCATACTACTCTGCATCAGGAGCCATAGATGTTAATTGGAGTGAACTAACTGTTGGCAGTAGTACACTCTCTGACACATAAATAACTTCACTACTTCCTTTTCTGCCCCAGAGCCCTGGGAACTTTATAGAGTGTTTCTACTGCTGTTGCTGCTAGTTGTGGCACCTTTGACTTGCTGATAGTGTGTCTCCTAGTCAGACCTGTGGTTGTGAATCAGGTGGCATCTCACAGAGGAGGTGCCTAGGTGTGAGCCTGATTTCCCCCTGCTCATGTGTTTTTTGCACAGACAATAGGCAGCAAAATGCTTAGCTTTAGGATCCTGAGTGAAGTATCTCCATACTGTGGACTCATAGACTGAGAGGTTCCTGAGGTGCTGCTACTACTACTACTGGGGCTCTATGTTGATGCAATTATATTGGTACTACTACTAGGTGTCAAAGGTGCAGCACTTCCAGCAGTAGGGATGGGCAAAAATTTTCGCCTCAAACTGAAATCGGAAACAAATGGCACTTTTCGCTTGGCGAAAAATGTCCTGTGATTTTCCATTTTTTCTCGCTTTTTTGCCTGGTTCATTGTGCATTGAAATCAATGGGAAGAAAGATTTTTCTTCACCACACAAAAGTTTTCTACAGCCATATCAAAGAGTGTCAGACTCTCACAGCATGCCATTCTGTGTTTGTGAGGAGAGAGCAACACGTTGTTTGAGCCAGAGAAGATAGGGAAATTGAAGTTTAGCTTACGGAATCTTTTTGACAGGACATTTGTACTCTCTATTAGGAGAGTCATTGGACCAATCTGGAGAGATGAAGGGAGGAAGGAGGTTGACCCCAAATACCCCAAAATTCCACATGACTGATTGGCAAGACACAGACAGCTGGGGACCTATTAGTTTGCTGATCTTGCTGTTATTGTCCCTGTGCTGGGTTGGGAAGTCTGGGGAAAGAAGTTGCTGATTTTTTTTCAGTTATAATTTTGTACAGACTGTGACAGTGATATGACAGGGTGGACAACTTAAAAAAATAAACTTAAATATATTAGGTGATAGTGACAGACAGCTGACTGGGCTTAGGCAAGAGATCATATTCCATCAGTTTTGTTGTGCAGAGTAAGAACACAATAGTTGAGTAATGTCCAACAAACTCACAAGGGGGAGGGGAAGGGTGGAGAATTGAAGGGATTTAAAAGTAAAGTAGTAGTTCAAAAACTGACTGCAGCAATGATTGCTGCAGCGTGTGCAATCAATGATGATGATCCCTATCCTACAAGGGAGGATGCAGTTTGTCAAACTTACGCACCACCAGTGCCAATAGAACTAAAGAACCATATAAGAAGAACACTTTAGACAACAACAAGTCTCATTCAAGTGGTGATGATGGCAATAGAATAATAGAGGAAGGTGTAGCAGCTGAACTGCCTGCTGCAACAGATAGTGAGAAAAACATGCACCAAAACACCTGTCCTCCAAGTAGAAGCAAACTTTGTTACAGTAAAAGTCAAAAGAAATTGTTTGAGACCTCTAAAAGCTTACAGGAATATAAGGGTAGGAGTTGGCAAGAACTGTTAGGTTATGTAGATGCTGCTGCTGATGACCTAATAATGACTGATGATGATGATACAGATCCCTCCAGCATCCTTCTCTTGTTCAAATACAGATGAAGTTGAGAGTTAGGATGATGACATGGCTATAAGGTTAGCAGAAAGTCAAAGTCTGAATCTTCCACCACTTTTAAGGATCACTATGCCTGTCTATAAACTGTTTGAAAAAGCCATTGGAAAGTTTAACCCTGGACAAGCACATATCTCAAAAAGCACATAGTCACATCAGCATCATCGCCTCTTCAAAGTCCAAGTCCTGCTCAGCCACACATACATGTTTTGAGTACCCAGCAGCAGCAACAACAACAGCAACACAGGTTATTACCATCCACAATGTTAGATACGACGAGTGCCTCTGCTGCTGCTGTAAGAGCTGCACCTTTGACACCTAGTAGTAGTGGCAGTAGAATTGCATCAACATCTAGCCCCGGTAGTAGTAGTAGCAGCAGCACATCAGGAACCCCTCAATCCATGAGGTCCTCAGTATGGAGATACTTCACTCAGAATCCTCAAGCTAAGCATGTTGCTATCTGTTATCTGTGCAAAAAATACTTGAGCAGGGGGAAAGCAGGCTCACTCCTAGACATCTCCTCTATGAGATCCCACCTGAAGCACAACCATAGGTCTGACACGCTATCAGCAGGCTAAAGTTACCACAACTAGCAGCAGCAGAAGCACTTTAAAAAGTTCCCAGGGCTCTGGGGCAGAAAAAGAAGTAGTGAAATTATTTATGTGTCAGAGAGTGTGCTACTACCAGTGTCAACAGTTAGTGCAGTCCAAATAACATCTATGACTCCTCTTGCGGATTAGTATGATGACTCTGGGTTTGCTGCAGGAGATGGCAATAGTCATAGTCTTCCCACACTGACTGAGTTCCTGGGAAGGAGTCAAATACTTCACAAAAACAATCCCAAAGTACAGCTGTGGAATGGCAAGGTTGCCAAGATGTTGGCAATGGACATGCTGCCGTATTCTTTTGTAGAATACCAAGGTTACAGAGATGTGATGTCATGTGTAGCTCCACACTGGAATATCCGAAGCCACAGTTATTTTTCCAGGATGGCTGTGCCTGCATTGTACAAACAGGTAGTTAGTATGGTGAGCAAAGGGCTGAAAAGTGAATATAGCAAGAAAATCCACCTGACAACAGATATGTTTATAAGTTGGCGGAGCAGAGACTATATAAATGTGACTGCTCACTGGGTTCCCCCCCAGCACCAACAGTGTACAACACTAGCTTACAGCAACAGGTGAAAGCCAGTAATTGTGCTTCTGGTTCTAGCAGTGCGATTAAAAGGTAGCAGCAGCAGTAGAAACAGCAGGCTAGCCCATACCATCTGCACACCACCTTGTGCATGTAGAGTTTTGAGAGAGAGAGCCACAAAGCTGTAGATGTTCTAAGTAAGCTAGAGCAGGTGATAGAGGAATGGCTTCTACCCCGTTCCTTAAAAACTGGTTTTGTGTCTGCTGATAACGGCTCCAACATAATCACTGCTTTGAGAGTAGGTGGTATGGTGCATGTACCCTGCTTTGCCCATGTGCTAAATTTAGTTGTGACAGATTCCTGGCAGAATCCGAAACCCTCAAAGAGATGCTTAGTATTGCCTGCAAAATCTGTGCCCATTTTAGTCACTCCTACAGTGCACACAATGCTCTATGTTCCGTACAACACAGTAACATTCTGCCCCATCACCAGCTGAAAATGGAGGTCCCTATCGGATGGATCCACATGCTAGAGCATTTGTACAAGCAGAATAAGACCATTAGCCAGTACACCATGCAAAACTGGAAGGCTTTGGAGGGACTCTCTTTGCCACCCAGCCAATGTCAACTAATGTGCGATCTATGTGAGGTCCTGAAACTCTTTGAGGAGGCAACCATGCTGGTGAGTTGCAATGGGGTAGGAATTTGTGAAATTCTACCACTGATATTTTTATTGCAGAACAAAATAAGGAACATGGCTGAGGATTCTTACCATAATGACAGTACAGACATGCACCAGCTAGTAAAGGACATGTGAGCGTGCTTTGAACAAGATCCTCACATAGTGTCTATTAAAAGCAATGAGGAATACATTCTTGCCACTTTGCTGGACCTCCAATCAGCATCAACTCTCTGATGAATCAGATTCTGTCAAGGAAGAGTGAGACATGCTTATTGATCGAGTGGAGGGTTCTATTGTGGTGAATGAGAGGGAGAAAGAGAGAGCACAACAAACATCTAGACAGTAAAGTGAAAAGGAAGACAGCAAAAACATTTCAACCAGCAGAAGCAGCTACGTCATCAACCAGAATATCCCATTCGGAACACAGGGCAATTCATGGGTCTCAGCAGGGTCAGAAAAAAAGCAACATTGGTGGTGGTGGTGGCAGCACATCTTTTTGGGACTTGCTCCCTGAGTATGAGTTGGTAACTGTCACACAGGAACACCGTATAGATCCTAGAAGTGGTCCCACTGCATGTGAGATAGTTTCTGCATACTTTCAGGATAGCTATGTTCTAGGTAGAAACAATTACCCCATGGACATCTGGCAAACAAGGCTGTGTGTGTGGCCAGCATTGACACGTAGTGCAGTGGAAACCCTCAGTTGTCCTCCAGCAATCATTGAGTCTGACATGGTTTTCAGTTTCAGTTTTCAGTCAATGACTGCGGAACACGGCTATCATGCAGCAATGTTGGGAGACTAATATTCTTAAAAATGAACCAACATCTCATACCATCTGAGTATCAGGTAGCAGAAACCGTACATGACAGACAAAGCCAGGACAAATATATTAAAGGGAGAGTAATACTTTGTTTTATCTTTATTGTATTTTGTAGGCATTAAAAACATAAAGAATGATAAGTCTCAGCTCTCAAACCTTTATGGTTTGAGGGATATTCACAAGCAAAGTTTCTTCTCACTGACTAAAACAGTCAACTCTGCCATCTAGTTGTCAGATTTGGAATCCGGTCCAGGTCCGGCTGTGGATCTACAGCAGAGCCGAGATCACGAGATATAAGAAGAACTACTTAATTTGAATAGTCTACAAAGTGTGCCTGGTTTGCAAGCACACTGTTTAGACCCTTCCAATGAAATAGTTATTTTTATATCTTGCGATCTTGGCTCTGCTGAAGAGCCACCGGTTGATCTGTGGACCGGATTCCAAATCTGACAGCTAGATGGCAGACTTGACCATTTTGGTCAGTGAGGAGAAACTTTGCTTGTGATTATCTCTCAAACCATAAAGGTTTGACAGATAAGACTTATATCTTTCTTCATGTTTTTTAATGCCTACAAAATAAAATAAAGATAAAACAGTATTTCTATGCCTTTAAGAGCAGCACAGATGAGGAGGTGGTGGAAGGATGTAAAGAAGGGTTGCCACCATCTATCCCACTTGGGACCAGTGCAATGAGTGACAAGTAATGTGTCAATAATCTGAGAAGGAGGATAGCAAACATGACAATAGTAAAAACTATATACATACACAAATCACACCATACCATCCAGTCCCCCACCACCAACACTACAATACACATCTGCCACACTGTAGGATGTGTTTCTTTTTTTTTATATTATCTCTTGACATCATTGTGAATATGTACCAGTGTCACTTAAGAAGGAAGTTATTGTTGTGGGCAAAAGACAAATGCACTCTGCATAAAACACTGCGTGGCTAGTAGCCGCATTAACCATGTCACCCTGTTTAAAATGGCAACATGACACAGTGCACTGCATAAAAGTGCGAGGTTCTCATGTCTTCACTTTAAAAGTCGCTACCTTCCATCATGCACAGCGCTGCTCAAAAGTAATGTAAAGCACTGAGAGGGAGAAAAAGATGAAACCATTTTCACATCGTCTTGCAGATTAAATACTGCTGGGGTTTCCCATTTAATATTTCTGCACAACATAATAGAAGATCTCCTTTCTTAAGATGCCCGGAGGAAGTTGCTGCCTTCTACATGGTAGACCTGTATATTTTAGGAACTTACCCTGATCTGCACAGCGCTGCACCAGTTCTCTCTCCCTGCTCCTCCTGTCATTCTTGGCTGTCTCTCTCTCCCTAGAGCTCCAGTAGGACCATAAATTGTCATCCATGGATTTCCTGTGCAATAACAGGAGGAGGAAGAGACAACACACAATTAAAGGTGGAGCGGGGAGAGAGAACCGGTGCAGTGCTGTGCAACGCACGGTAGGTTCCTAAGATATATAGGTCTACTATGTTATCTATTATCCATAGTAACCATCTTGCCAGGGTACTCGGGTAGATCTCATCTCCTCTTCTGTGTGGACCCACCGATTATGCTCCAGCATTTTCTTTTGGTAAACCACAGTTGGAACTGGAATGTCTAAGGCTTTGTAGAAGGCAGCAACTTCTTCCGGGCATCTTAAGAAAGCAGATCTTCCATTATGTTTGGAGAAATATTAAATGGGAAGCCCCAGCAGTATTTAATCTGCAAGATGATCTGAGAATGATTTAATCTTTTCTCCCTCTCAATGCTTTACATTACTTTTGAGCAGCACTGTGCATGATGGAAGGTAGCGATGTTTAAAGTGGCGACATGAGAATCTCACGCCTTTATGCAGCGTGAGGTTGTCATGTCACCATTTTAAACAGGGTGACATGGTTGATGCGGCTACTAGCCACGTGATATTTTATATGGGACTTTTCAAAAGTGATCTGTAGCAGAGGCATTTGTCATATCTAACATTGTGGATGTTAATAACCTTTGTTGCTGTTGTTGTTGCTGCTAGGTACTCAATACAGGTGTGTGTGGTTGACTGGGACTTGGACTTTGAAGAAGCAATGGTGCTGATGATGACTGATAGGGTAACTATGTGTACTTTTTGACATCTTTGCTTGTCCAGGGTCAGACTTTCCAATGGATTTCTCAAACAGTTTATAGACACAGTGCTCCTTTTAAGTGGTGGATGATTCAGCCTTTGTCTTTCTGCTAACATTATGGCCATGTCATCTTCCTCACTCTCAACATCATTTGTATCTGAACAAGAGAAGGATGCTGGAGGGATAATTGTTTATTTGCATCATCATAAGCCATCATTAGGTCATCCTCAGCAGTATCAGCATCACCTGCCACTTCTTGCCCACTACCAGTATAATCTACTAAGCTTTTAGAGGTCTCAAACAATTTATTTTTACTTTTACTGTAACAAAGTTCACTACTACTACTACTACTTTGAGGACAGGTGTTTTGGTGCTTGTTTGTCTCACTATAAAACTGAATTTGGTGAGTAATGACAATTCCCACTTGGCGAATAATTTCCAGTGAAAAGTGCAGTTTTTCCACTTTTTTCACCTAGCTCATTCAATTGAAATCAATGAGAAAACTGAATTTACATACAACACAACAAATATGGTCTTATTTCCCAAAGGCATAGTATAAAAGGGGTGTGAGGGTGCCTTTGTTGGTGGGGTGTGGAGAAAGACTCATTTGAACAGGGAATGTTTATTTTGGGGGGGGATGTTTAATGGGAATGGAGACAGTCAATAAAAAATAAATCCTAAATACAAATAAAACCCCCATAAGACATAGCATAAAAGGGATCTGAGTAGGGTACCTTTGTTGGTGGGTTAAGTCTGGGGAATGACATGAACCCCCTGATATAAGCTGCCACTGGGGTAGACTGATACTTGATGTTATAGAGTATTTTGTAGAGGATGATTTGTTAGATTTGCTGTTAATAGACTAAGCCCTGAGGAAACATTGATTTGTAGGACTTTGGCTTGTTGGGCACAAGACCTAAGGAAACATTGATTTGTAGGACTTAGGCTTGTTAGAAACAACCCCCCCAAATTGTTTCTTTTTTTGTAGGACTATGTTTGTTTTTTTTGTTTTGTTTTTTTTTCCAAGCACAAGCCCAGCAGTTCATGCCCTGCTGGCCAGTGTCCACTGACTATTGTCAAATGCCCTGATGTAGATGCAGAATTTGCAACTGCTTTTCTTGATGCTGCTGCTGAGTTGTTGAAACAGCAGGATGATTAGGAAGCTGAAAGGGAATTGGATCAACAACAGCAGTAACATGGAAGATGGATGATGAAGGTTCCACTTGCCACAACTGGCTCCAGTGATGCGCCTGAGACAGTAGCAGCAGAATAAGTAGCCCCCAGTCTATGTTGAGAAAAGAACAAGTTGATAATTAAATCTTCTCCACCTGCCCCTCCTCCAAAATCATGGGTGTGTTGTTATTAGAATAGATATTTTCCCTTGAGAGCAGGAACAGAGGGTCTTATCAGCAACTGCAATGTGCACAGTGTGTGTGTGGTAAATATCATCTGGGGGCACAACTGTATCCAAACACCATGACAACCGAAACCAAGTACTGCTGCTGTCACTGTACCCCTTTTCCAAATCTGCTAAGGATACATGACAACTTGCTTAGAGTTTAATAGTAATGATGAACTCTCCCTGCCACCATCTTAGCATATTCTGCAGGATGGAATCTCCTCAGATGCCACTTGATGCACTGATTGCGATTTTCCTCCACCACACTGGCATGTGTGGTCAGTGCACCACACAGTAAGCAATGGGTAGAGACAAACTGCCACATCCTAACATCTACAGAGTGGCTATCATTTGGTGGGGGAGGTAATGAACAAGGTGGATTATCAGAAAATGTAGTTACCCTAGAAGGTGATGGAGAGCTAGTTGTTTCACTCGTCCTGGAACTTCCAGTCTCTGCATGGGTTGTTCTACTCCTCCTCCTCTTTGATCTCCGCCTTGCCTCTTGTTGCCTTTCTGGAGAGTCAGGGACAGCACAAGCAGTGCTTGATTTCTGTGGTGGGTGTTTGTCTTTAACATGTTTAATGTAAATGTCATGGTGTCTGTGATTCATGTGTGATATCAGGGCTCTTGTGCTAAGGTGTGTTCCCTACTTTCCTCTTCTCACTGACTTGTCACAAATTGTGCACAATGTCGTTGCTGATGACTGCACTGTGCCTGCCCCAACAGAAAAATAGTCCCACACCCATGTTGACTTCAGGGGGAAGGGAACAGATGAAGAAGAAAGGCCTATTATTTAGCAAAAATAAACCAAAGTTATTTGAGACCTCTAAAAGTTCAGAGGAATATAAAGATAGTGACCATGAAGCGGCACGTGATGAAGAGATGACATGATAATGACTGATGATGATGATGATGTAGATCTAGAATATATCCTTCCAGCAGTATCCTTTTCTTCAGATACAGAGGAAGTTAAGAGTGAGAGAGATGATGACATGGCCAGAAAGTTATTTGAAATTCAAAGTTTCAGCCATCTACCACTGAAAAGGAGCTCGGTGCCTGTTTATTAACTGTTTGTGAAAATAATTGGAAAGTCTGACCCTGGACAAGCATAGATACCCAAAAATACACAGTTAGTCATCTTCAGCACAATCACAGCTTCCAAGTCCAAGTCCTGCTAAGTCACACACATTACTAGTGTTGAGTAACCAACAGCAAAAACAATACAAACTTAGCAATGATGAGTGCCACTGCTGCAGGATGGAAGTGATGCACCTTTACACCCAGTAGTAGTAAAATGACATCAAGATGTAGCCCCAGTAGTTGTAGCAGCCCCTTAGGACCCCACAGTCTATGAAGTCCACAGTATGGTAATATTTCATTTACAATCCAAAAGCATGTTGTTATCTGTTCTCTGTGTATAAAGCAGTAAGTAAGTAGGGGAAAAACACGCTCCCACAAGGCACCTCCTCTTTGACATCTAGGAGACACACTATCAACATGTTGTAGTTGCCACAACTAGCAGCAGCAGATGCATTCCAAAAATTCCCTGGGTCTCTGGGACACATAATAGAAAGAGTGATATAACTGGGGTATCAGAGAGTGTGCCAAGAGATTGCTCATACCAAATAGCACCTATGGCTCCTGCTGCACAGGTGTATGATGCTTCTGAGTTTGATGTAGGAGATGGCAACATCCATAGACTGCCCACACATGCTGCTCCACCTCTGCCACCTACTGTAGTCATGCTGTTTAAGCTATTATGTTACAGGGTTCATCTGCTATATGCTGCCAACCCACATTTACCAAGTTCTTGGGAAGGAATCAGAAAAATCACAAAAATAATCCCAAAGTACACCCATGGAATGACAAGGTTGCCAAGATGATGTCAGTGCACATTCTACCATATTCTTTTGTTGAAAACCGTTGACGTAGAAAACTGATGTTGTGTGTAGCTCCTTGCTGGCATATCTGAAGCCACAATTATTTTTCCAGGATGGCTGTGCCAGAAGTGTGCAGGTGGTTAGTGTGGTTGGAAAGCTGATACGGCAAGAAAATCCACCTGACATCAGATATGTGGACAAGTGGGCATAGCACAGACTATATGACTCACTGATTACTGGATTACCACCCCACCCCCACCAGTGGAAAAAACACTACTAGCTTACAGCATCAGGTGACAGCCAGTGATCTTGCCACTGGTTCTGGGAGTATGATTCAAAGGCAGCAGCATCAGGATAGCCAATATCATTGACATACCACTCTGTACATGCAGTTTTGAGAGACAATACCAAGATGCCATAGATGTATTAAGGAAACTAGATCAGGTGATAGAGGAATGGCTTTCACCCCACTTCGTAAAATCTTGTTTTGTGTATGCTGATATTAGCTACAAAATAATAATTGCATTGAGAATAGGTGGTATTGTGCATGTGCCCTGCTTTGCTCATGTGCTAAATTTAGTTGTGACCAGATTATTGGTAGAATCTGAAGCCCTCAGAGAGATGCTGAACATGCCTACAAAACCTGTGCCAATTTTAGCCTCTCCTACAATGCACACATTTTATATTGCATACAAGAATGTAATAACCTGCCCCATCACCAGAGGAAAATGGAGTTCCTTTCCAAGGGTAATTCCACACTGTATATTCTAGAGTATTTGTATAAGAAGAATAAGGCCATTAACAAGTACACAATGCAAAACTGGAAGGCTTTAGAAGGAGTCTCTTTGTCGCGTGGGCAATGGCAACTAATGTGTGATGTATGTGAATTGCTGAAACAAGTTGAGTAGTGAAATATGCTGGGTAGTTGTATAGGGGCAGTAATTAGTAAAATTCTGCCACTGATATATTTATTGCAGAAAAAATTGAGGAGCGTGGCTGAGGAATCTTACCATAATGATAACACAGACATGCACCTTCTGGGAAAAGACATGTTAGCGTTGTTTGTGCAAGATCCTCTTGTAGTGTCCATTAAAATCAATGAAGAATATTTACTTGCCTCTTTGCTAGACCCCCACTTTAAACACAAAATTTCAGAAGTTTTGCTAAAGCGTCATCAGCAGTTTGTCACAACAAGGAGTCATGATGATCAGTAGCATCTCTCTGAGGAATCAGATTTCATCAAAGAATATAGAGATATGCATATTGATCGGGTGGAGGGTTGCATTGTGGAGGAAGACAACGAGAAATTAGGGCCCTAAAAATATTTAGACAGAATAGTGAAAAAGAAGGCAGCAAAAGCATTTAGACTAACAGCAGCAGCAGGAGCCACTACACATCAACAGAACACCCCATTCTTAACACAGGGCAATTCATAGGTCTCAGCAGATGCAGTATACATCCAACATTGGTGGTGGTACTAGTGGTGGTGGTGGTTGTGATGGTGGCACTGATGGCAGCACAACTCCTTGGGACTTGCTCCCTGAGTATTTGTTGGCAACTAATACACAGGAGCACCATGTAGCTGCTAGGAGTGGTTCCACTGTATGTGATAGAAACCTTTAGATGCCCTCTAGCATGCAATGATTCTGAGCGGATTTTCAGTGCAGTGGGTTATATTGTAAATAACCATAGGAAGAAGCTGTCAAGCAGCAGTGTTGGTTAGACTAACATTCTTAAAAATGAACCATCTAGTACCATTTGAGTATCAGGTAACAGAAGTGGACAAAACCACACATGATAGAAAGATAGGACACATGTATTATTAAAATCAGTGTAGATGATGAGGAAGAGGTGGAGAAGAGTTTTGAAGGGTTGCTACTGTATCTACCACTGGTGGGACCACTGCTATTGCCAATGATTAATGTGTATCAATAATTTGAGAATAATGATAGCTTACATTTGACTTAATCGAAGTTAAAATAATGGTTAACCATCTTAGCAGTAGGCTTACACAAATACAGTCAAGTTAGCCAAACAAAAGCCATGAGTAAATTACATGGCAGAACTCAGGCTTACAACATATACAAGGGCAGAGGATTTTTTTTCTTAAAAGTGCTTGTGTTGCACCAACTTCATTTGTCCCCTCCTTTCCCTTTTTCACAACCTTGCCACAATCACAAAGAGTGCACAGTACAATTGCTGATGAGTGCACTTTACCTACCCCAAGAAAAAAATATTCATACACCCATGATTTCAGTGGGGGAGGGGGGACAGGAGGCAGATGAATGGCCTTCTTCTTCTCTGTCTGGGTAGTTAATGCTGCTGCCATTGGTGGTGGTCTGGGGAATGTGGGCTCCCAGTCGCTTGATCAGCGGTGCTGGTGCCACTGCTATTGTTAGTGATACACATCTCCTAATAGACATAGTCACTAGCATCAGGGTCAATTCAGCTTCTCTTTTTTTTTACACTAGTGGCGGTCTGAGGTAAGTGGGCTCCCAGTCCCTTTACCACTGGTGTCTTAATGACACTGTCACTTCCACTCTGCTTTCTTCTAAAATATACCACACTAGAGTGCAGGAAATGAGGAATTGTCAACTCATTGAGTAACACTGGAAGGAAATGGAAGAATTGTCACAAATATTTCTGTGTTTCTAGTGAAAAGGTGGTAAATCTACATGTTCCAATATGGGCAAAACTTCTCACGGGAAATCTAAAAAACATGCTTTTTTCACATAATTTCCAGTGGGAACACAACAGGACTTTTGTCCATCCCTATTTGCTATATGCTGCAGTTGATAACATTTTTTATAAAGGTTCTGATAAAACAACAATAACCTGTATCCCCTGCAGTGTAATGCAGATTTTAGTTATTTACTTTCCCTAGGCATTAACACTTGGTGCTTTGTGCACAAATCAACCTTATCATAGGGGTCAAAATTCTCAAAATTCCCTTTGATTTAAATGGAGTTTTAAAGTAGAACTATTATTGTTTAACACATATATATTTTATTTATATTATATTTATTTATATTAGCATTTCTTTTATTTCAAAGAATGGTTTATAGTTAATTAGCTTATTTGTCAGTTTATGCAATTGTGCTTGTATAGCCTTATAGAAAGTGGCAGTAGGGATGGGAAACACTGTGAAATGTTAATATATCAGGCATTCCAGACAGTGCACTTCAACGTGTATAAAATAGCAAATAAATGAAACTGAATGTGTTATCATTTATTGTTTGAAACAAAAATTGGCCAAAAAATGTATCTGCTTTAAAAAGCTTTTTCAAAATCATATATTTGATACAAAATGACAGTTCCACTTCAAATAATTTATAACAAGTATCTCTCTCCTGTGGGGAAGTTAGTTTAGAATGTCTCCATATTCTTTTGTACGTTGCTTTTCAAACTATTAACCCAGATTGAGCAGATAAAAGTGTGTAAAACATAATCAATATCTAGAAAACAAGATAATGAGTAAATGGGAGGATCAGGTTCCCGTGTGGACCACAAACAAACAGACGAGGTTCAGAGTGCAGCGTAAAGTCACTCATCCTTATTCAGGTTATCTCCCTTGCATTTTTCTTTAATAAGCTAGTACTGATACCACATTTGGAGTATTACATTTAATATACTCCATATGCTACATGGGTCACCCTCACATATCACACTTTGGTGCAATTCATCTCTGGAAGAGCCTGATAACTTTAGACACTGATTGTTCATCTCACAGTGTATCAGTTTGAGATACATTGATTGGTTGGTTGTCTGTGTTTCTGGTTACTATACAAGTACCATGGTTTGGAAGTGTCCCAATTTCTATGCTTCTGTTGCAGTCATTAAAGCTGATCCACTAAAAAAATGGGAGCACTTCTGATGCAAACCCTCACCATAGGGAGCAAATAAAAATCCCTCAATTTCACACTGCTTTGAATGCAAAGCAATGTGTTGGAAACAGCTCTATCATTCAATAGGTTAAAAAAATATTTTTTTTAAAATAGAGGGAATTTTCATTTACTCCTATGGTGCAGTTGGTTTGCCCTTTGATTACTCCAGCTCTACTTAGCACATCAATCTAAGGCAATTTGTTGTGAGACAATGCAAAGATGTATAAAACGGATTCTTAGTTTATGTTTAACCCTTGAGCACCAGAGAGGAAATGCTTTGCGTACCATTCTTGTACTCCAAAAAATGGTTAAGAACTGTCATTAAAATTTGCAACAACGGGTCATATTTATAAAGAAGTAAAGCCAAATTTATAAATATGTCTATCTGAAAATTTCCTGAGACTATTCTGAGATTATTTGCTGAAAATTTGCAAATGAGATTTTGTTGTGCATAAATAACTAATATTATTTACTTCCATTTAGAACAAGTTATACTTGGCATTAAGATTTAATTACTAAAACTGACCTTTTTTTTGGCGCAATTAATCATTTTCTTTATACATACATTGTAACACAATTCTTTTTTGGATAAGACCATTTCTACTTCCCTTTTTCAAAAAGTCAACTGCCTGGAGATAGTAGTGAATGTTTATACATAGTTTTGTCATCGTGAGTAAATTATACAGACACTTTCTTTATTACTCCAGTTTCAGACATTGCCCCAGTGAGGCTAATCTACTAAGAAGAACATGAGGACAATGTGGTAATGGGCGACGCTTAGGCCAATTGTATGTCTGGAACTGTAACATGATTATTTTGCCGTGGAGAATATAACCGGTTTTGGGTAGGTGCCAAAGGTGCAATACACCCATGCCCATTAATTTACAGCAACACAGCCAGTGAATTGATATTGTGTTGGAGCTCAGTATCAACTGACAGGTTGCTGTCTGCAGTAAATATAGATTCCGCCTGTATGCCTGTGTAGCAATGTTAACACAGGGGACCTCTTTGGCAATGCAAGAACAGACAGGCTGGCTCTCTGAGCTTCCTTATGTATGTTTGGTGGCGTTCTCTAAGGACCCTTGATTGTATGCCAAATTCTTCATCCATTGAGCAATTCCTGTGCAACCTGTTGAACTCTAACAGGAATTCTACAAACCATATGTATGGGGTGACATGATTTTGCATGTAACAATGAATTAACCTCACAGGATTTTCTGTATATGGTTGCAATTATAGTCTCACCACTAAATTTCAATTTAAGATCCAAAAAAGAGATCTCCCAGATATCAAATTCATGAGTAAAGCTCAAATTTAGATAATTCAAATTAATATAATCAGTGAACCAAGAAAAATACTCTAGACCGTATGAACAAAAGGTTGTCAATGAAATTATTATATAACTCAATATATTCCCTGAATTGATTTTTGTTGCTAAAAATGCGGGACCCCTCAAACCAATCAATGTCAGCAAAACATGATGCAAATTTTTCACCCATTGAGGTCCCACACTTCTACAATAAAAAAGTATCATCATATTTAAAGAAATTATGTTTGAGTAGATAATCAACAGACAAAAACATCTTCTTAAGATCCTCAGAGGAAGTACAATAGGTATTCAATAGTATTCAGTAACATAATACTCATAGTATTCAATAGCATGCCTTCTTCTTTCGGGGGGTATCATGGAAAAGAGTGATGTCACATCCGGAGAACCCCATTTAAAATTACTCTTCACCTTCATTTCTGAACGTTTATACAAAATATGTCCAGCGTCACGAGTATAGCTCCTTAATCTCAAAACCAATGGCAGCAGTTAACCATCTACAAATTCCGACAGGTTCTTATGAAAGGAACCTATACTTGACACTATGGGTCTCCCGAGTGTGGACAATATGTTTTATGTATTTTTGGGAGGTAATGGAAAATAGGTATAACAGGATATGGACCAACTAAACGCTCAGCTTCTTGTTGGTGAGCACCCGTAAAGCATGCCCATCCTCCACCAGCCTACCCAACAACTTAGAAAAAGGTTACATGAGAAATGTTTCACTGGACTATCATCAAATCTGATATGATTCTGTATCCTGCAACTGATCTTTCTAGTAAATGATTGTAACAGCACTACAACAGCAAACAGCAGGTTAAGGCAAAACAAGTTTGATATTTAATAACTAAGATTTGAATTGAAAATATCTCATCAGTGGGACTAGCTTTCTTTTACTCAAGAGAAAAAGCCTTTTAACATGGACATTTTAGTAAAAAGTATACTGCTTCTTTAAGTGATACATTTAATCTTATGAAGATTAGAAAACAGATAATAGAAAATAGCTATTAACTCCTTGGAGGCTAGAGAAGTCTCCAAAACATTGCAAGACAATGTGATGGAGACTTCTCTAGGCTCCAAGGGGTTTCAGTAAGAAAATACTAAGTAAGAAATATTCAAGCATTCATTAAATTCTGTATAATGTAGTTATATTTATCAGTTCTCAGGGTGTCTCATATTCAATACCAAGATGTCACTTGTGATACAGAGATTCCAGGTGTGCAGTCTGTTGTATAAGGACTCTGTTTGGAATCTGCTATGGTGTTGGTGTTCTCAGCTGTGAAAGCAACATTTGCCAAACAATATGTGAAGAGACAATACAAAAGGGAACTCATTTAACATGTCAGGGCTTTCCAACTGGTGGACAGTTAGCACCAGTTTGTGCCATATTTTTTGTAATACATGCAGGGCCAAATTAATCTGTTATTTATAGCAGTAGTAAATCAGAACCTTTAAGTTAATCAAAAATATTTTATTTAGAAGTCGTACAAAAGCAGTAAAAGAAAAGTTTAATAAACTTTATTCATACACAAATGCAGTTATGGGTCTAATGCTGGTCAATCAATTTTGCTGAAATCTGTTTGAATACTGATATTTAAAAGAAAAACATTTGAACCATATGCATAAAAAAGCCAACTGAAATCTAAAGAATACCTTTTCTTTAACCCATTGGATGATGGTGACATCTAGAATGCATTGTGATGCAACACACTTGCAGTGTATGAGAAGGGTGCAGTTGTTTTGATGCAGACTTTATCTTCACTCATATGTCAGATCCATATCTTAATAAAATATAATACTTACATCATACATTGATTATGCACAAGCCTAAGAGCATAGAAAGTGTGGCCCTAATCTAGGTATTTGGGATTTTAGGTACACCACTGTTGCATATTAACACAAACAAGCAATTCACTGCACACCTCTCTTGTCCTTTAGGGGTTAAAACTGAACAAACAACAGGTATTGGTTTACATATGTGGACTCATTAACGGGGTTGATATTGTCCTTACATGAACTTATTTCCATAATACTCAATTTACATAAATGAAACATTGCTCCGGTATGTGATCTGTTCTATTATCATATCATTGAATCATGCAAGCATATAACTACCTTCTAATCTCATAATTTCATAAATAGGAATACAAACACACACTTGTCATATGAACAATATGAACAATATAAACATACATACACATGCCCAAGCATATAATGTTGGGACCCTTCTTGGAGGGACTTGCCTGATGTACAGTTACGATCATTATTATTATGATGATTAACCCCTGGAGTGGCAGACACTTTTGGTTTAGGGGGCTGTTGCTGGTGGCATGGGTGGGGCATTGGCAAAAATGTGTAGGTTGCTTCATGATCTACTGACAGTTGTATGTAAGTGAATTAATGATTTAGAGCAAGATTAACATATTTTGATTAAATAGGCTGACTTATAAATACACATGCTGATCATTGTGATACATGTATATAGACACCTAGAAAGAGTAGGAAAGAGGGATGGCACATTCTAAAGAGGGACACTTTGGAGGTATATATTGCTTTGTAAGGCAGAAAATGTCTGTAGCATACAAGGGGACAAACTCTCCATTTAAATCAATGAGAATGTTGGGAAGTTTTTGTATACCCTATGGTACACTTGGTTTTCATTCCTTTTTTTCTTAATGTATCAGACTCAGTGGTATCCTTGAGGAGCAATAGTGTGACCATGTTCTCCTTTATAGTATAGATGTATATATATATATATATATATATATATATATATATATATATATATATATATATATACATATATGTATAGACAGACAGAAAGACAAACCTTTAATGTGTTCCCTGTATTGAGCATACATAATATTTCTTAGTAAATAAGTGAGATTTTAGCTCTCACAAATTGGCCAAGTTGTGTATAAGCTTGCCACCACTTCTCTCTTGATATATATATATATATATATATATATATATATATATATATCTACAAGCATTAAGAGTTGGCAGTGGCACTCATATAATAAGTACACATAGAAGCAATAAGAAGATGGTGCACGTTCCATATGGTATGAATATAAATGTACTCAGTCTAAACTGGAGCAAGGGAGACAGCACTCAAGCGTTAAGTTGAAAGTGGAGATTTATTCCATATACATCTCTAAATCACCAAAGATGTTCGGTCCATATACGGACCTTCATCAGGGTGATTTATATATAGTAGGTCCCACAACTGTGCACTCCCTTGCAATACTAAACCTCTGTCCTGGGTGCTAATCCTATATAAACATGTGATAGATAATCCAAAAGAAATGCACTCACAAGTCTTTTTCAGGTGAAAAAATGTGCTGGTTTATTCCATCAACCTTTTGGCCCCAATGTGGGCCTTTATCAAGATGCTTTACAGAATAAACATACCACAGCCATATTTAAAGCAAACAGGTCTTACACTAAATTTCTTTCGATTTATAACAAAGTATTATAGACAGATTTCTGGCACAGCTATGGGAAGCCCAGTAGCTCCTGGGTATGCTAACACATAATTGTTCCAATATGAAATCTCTCACATTTATCTGAAATATTCATTGTGCATCATTTGCTACCATTGTTTTATAGATTATATTTTCATGATCTGGAAGAGAGAAGAATCAAATTTACTTTCCTTTTTCCATGACATGAATACTATTCCATCAATCATAAGATTCACTTCCAGCTATGACAAAGTACAGAGTTCTTGGATGTTAAATTTGTCATTAAAAACAAAGGTATGCAATCTACCAATGTTTGAAAAACAACCAATAGAAATACTGTATTACACCACACAAGTTTTCATGTTTTTATCCTAGACACACAGTCAGTAGTTTACCCTACTGACAAATGATCAGGATCATCAGGAATAACAGCAATAGGGAACAAGCTAAATTCCAGTTGACTGAACTCATCAACAGATTTATGGATAGAGGATATCCAGAAAAAGAACTATTGATTCATTTGAAACAATCTTTGTAACATTCACAGATATCATTATTATTTCCTGAGATATCGCACAACAAGAGCAAACTTTAAGTGCCTAGTTTTTCCCAATATTTAGTCCACAGCAAGTAATAGGATACACAACCTGGTGCATCGTTATTGGACATTTTGGATTTGGATAATATTCTTCCACAATGCTTTCAAACTAAGCCTCTTTTGTGTTTTAGGAGGGGTGCTAATCTTAAGGACACACTGGTTAAAACTAATCTGAATCATTGCTACAATAAGGGCACAACCACATGACTGCATACTTTAAAAAGTATGTTGTTTTAGCTGTCCAAATTGTGTGACTTGCAGGAACCTTATTGTTGGCAACCAATTCTTCAATCCACTCACAGGTGAAATATTCAAAATCAAATATAGAATGTTATTTATAGATATCAAATACATACTTCATCTATTATATAATTTGTCCATGTGAAAAACTCTATGTGGGGCTTACCACTTGTACATTTAAGGAAAGAATGGCAAACCACAGAGCAAGCATTCTAAAGGCATTGGCTGAAAGAAAAAGTGACAAGCCAGTTGCAAAACATTGACTGGACCACAAGCACTCTCCATCTTCATTAAAATGCATTATCATAGATCATATCATATCATCATATACCTCCCCTTAAGCAGGGTGGTAAAAGAGAGAGAGAAGATTTCACCAACTGGAAACTAAGTGGATCTTCAGATTAAGAACATCAGCTCCAGAAGGGCTAAATAAAAAACCCTCGTTTTCCAGTTTTTACTAAACAAGGAGTTACTATGCAGTGCAACATGGAGGAGCCATGTAGGGGTCAGTGATTAATTCAGTCGCTAATTCAGAGGAATGGAGACATCCTTTGGATTTGGCTTCTTATAACACCACTCGCCATCCAGGCTACCCAGCACATACGCATATGACGGCCTCTGAGAAGTCAACTCCAATTAAATTATGGATTATGCATTCTGGAGAGGCCATATAGGGGCCAGTGGCAGGACAGTCTTTACCCCAGGGGAGAGTAAACACCCTTCCTCGATGTGTTGGCGTGCATGGGGGATCCTCATTGTTTTACAGAAGCAGTGGTGTCCTTCCCTAGAACACTTCACCTATCAGATTGATTAACACAGTGTATCTATTCATGATTGGGTGATTGCCTTATCAGTACGGTTTCTCTAGGGAGAGCCCTCATTTGAACCTAGGCAAGTTCTTAGAGAATTAACGCTGAATGTAAGCACTGTAGTTGATTTTCATTTTTTGGGTGGCGAACTATCTATAGGTTTTCATGATGATAATGAGAATGAATTAGAATTTCCCCCACACAAATGATGTCATTTTGGTGCTATTGTTTGCACCTGTTTGCTTTAAATATGGCTGTGGTACGTTGATTCTGCAAAGCACATTTGTCACCTGAAAAAGATCTGTGAGCACATTTCTTATATTTATATATATATATATATATATATATATATATATACATATATATACTCTAAAAGAAGACGTGGTCACGTGACCACACATTCTCAGCCTGTGTAATTAAAATATGTTGGTCTTGCTCTAAATCCTTCATTTACTTACATACAGCTGTCAGGAAGTCATGAAGTAACCTACAAATTTTTACCAATGCCCCGCCTACCACCCATGCCACCAGCAACAGCCCCTAAAACAGAAGTGTCTGCCACTCAAAGGGTTAATCAGATGGGCAACGCCTTCCAGCACTGCTAGCATAGATAGCTAGATAGATAGCATAGATAGATAGAGTATATGGGCAAAAGGGGATAATTACGTGGCAAATCAGCTTCACCATAAGAAAAAAAAATATCCAAATTTGCATTGATTTGCAATGGATTTTTAACTCCTTGAATGGTAGAGAGGAATCCAGTATTTTGCTTTGCAATGCGTTGCAGTCTTCTTTAGCATCCAAGGGGTTAAAAGTCCTATTTAAATCAATGAGAATATTTAGTTATTTGTGGTGGTGTCCAAGAATTGCTCCACTTTGGCTTTTGTACATATTTTCCCAAGGGCTAATTTCAGGTTTTGCAATGTAGGCAATGGGGGTTACCATGTTAGCCATGGCTAATGCAGGAGGCAAGTAGAATAAAAGTGATAGCCTCACTGGCCAACTGAGTAGCTTTACAGTGCAAGATTTAAAGAGTGCTTAGATCTCTTCATCAGACAAGTTACTCTATCATGCCTGAAGAAGAACCCAAAGTGGTCCTATAACCTTGCTTGGAATGTGTCTTTTAGTGCACTTTCACATGAGTGGCACAAATCTAGCAGCTTCCTGATGCATTTCTGTTGCCTGTGATTTTAACTCACCTCCTCCTGCATTCCCTGTAAGATCTGGCACCAAAATTGGCATGTAGATTGTATGAAAGATCTGTCATCAGTCCCATGGGACATTGTTCAAATCTGTCCCACTATAGCTTTACTATGTTCCGATGTGAATGCAATAGTGTTGCAACATTCTGGACTGCGGTTCATTTATGCAAGGCAATAGATGCCAATATGAAAGGCACCATATGATAGCAGCACATCTTTCTGCATGGATAACATAAACAATGCACATCACTGAGTTTATGTCACCTGTGTCAAAGGGGTCTACAGCTTATGAGTAGTGACAGGAGGCAGCATCAAAATGATATACTATATAGTCTGTTACTTGCGTGCCAAATTGAAATGTTATACACAGACAATAAATCAACAGGACATAATGAAAAACGCAATACAAAAATGTGTATATGTAAATTATGTTTGATAAAACCATGCATCATGATCCATGTGCATGGTTACGGTAACAAATCATATGACATAGATACCACAAATATCAAACAATTAGCAGGATTGTCTATGCAGTACCAAATCCATTCAAGAAAAGATCTCCAAACAATCCCTAATGTATCAAAAATTGCCAGGATAACTTATGCACCATCAAACCCACCATCAAGAAAATATATCCCTAATCTATTAGAATAAACAGTACCAGTGTCCAAAATAGATCCATCCTGATAAAGATATTATATTCTCTAAGTGGTAGCACCACCAAAGGGTCCAAGAGAACACACAATACCCACCAGGACCCAAGCAAAAGCGAGACCTCAGAGAAAATATTACCTGAAATGACATAAAGCTACACTAATGTGCATATATACCCACTATCCCTAATCTAATATACCGGTAAATATAAAAGGAAAGAAAAATAAATACAAAAAAAAATAATATATAAAAGCATCCAACAATAGAAGTCCGCAAAAGTGAGGTTATATATTTCCCTACAATAAAAACAATCAATATGTAGACTAATAACTGTTCAGTCACTATTTGAAATCCTTAATCCCTTCAATTGTGGGTTACTTCAGATATCCTGGCAATTTTTGATACATTAGGGATTGTTTAGAGTGTCTTTTCTTGATACTGCACAGACAATCCTGGCAATTCGTTGATATTTGCGGTGTCAATGTCTTTTGATTTGTTACCATTACCATGCACATAGACGCATGACACATTAAAGTTAATTTGCATTTACACATTTTTGTATCGAGTTTTTCATTATGTTCTGTTGATTTTATTGTCAATGTATAGCATCCCAATTTGCCACTCAAGCACCAGCCTATACTGTATATATTTTCTAGATGGAATTAGAGGAGTATTGGTTCAGGTCGGAAATCCGAGTGGTTCTTTTGTTTCCATTCTCTCCAGAATAGAGCCACCTACGTTGTATAAATTACAGAATCAAAATAACTATTAGGTTCTCTGCTAGTCCATGTGAAGTGTTTATGTTTTGTATTTTTTTTTGCCTGATTTCTTTTCTGTATTTTGTGACGTGACTTCCCCAACAAATCAGGCATTATTAGCATTTTTTAGTACTTTTTCTCAATGACAGTTTCTATGAAATTCAGTATTTCTAAATCCCACTTGAACTAATGTCGAAGCTAAAACATTTAGTGAACCAGTGTGTGATCTGTACTAGTAGGTTTTTGTGCAAGTTATATTAAATGTTTGATGTCCAGCATTCATACCGTTTACATGGTTTATAAAAAAAGAGAGAAAAAGAGGGAGGCGCTCATAGGGTTAAACTTTCCTGGAATTTTCGTAATTGTTAAAACACAATCATATGCACTCACATTTCGTTGTGGCCACAGAATGATAGCTTCTGGCTAATAGGCAAGTGGGGGATATTAAACTGCCCACCACACAGATATGTCACACCAGCTGCTCCCCGGAGTTCAACCTTCAAAAGAAGAAGTGAAGAAACAGGAAAACGAAAACACAACACAAGTGGGGGTGCTCAATTATAGATGAATGAATTGTATTTAACCAGTACTTGGTTACTCACAGTTAGTGATCAACCAGTCATATATTCTATAACCGATATATAGCATCAGAGGACGTCAACCTGCCTCTGTTCAATAAATTGGATTTTAAGTTGTGATAACCTGCTTGGATTCATTTATTGATCGCTTCGAGACATCTTAGAGTCCCACAGTATAGATGGGGAATGCCTGAACAGAGGCAGGTTGATGTCCTCTGATGCTGTATACCGGTTATAGGATATATGACCGGTTGATCACTAACTGTGAGTAACCAAGTACTGTTTAAATACAATTCATTCATCTATAATTGAGCGCCCCCACTTGCGTTTTCGTTTTCCTATATCCATGGTTTGCATTTTGAACCCCATTTCTTTTTTCAGTCTACTATACAACCATCTTGACCATATCTCAGTTAAATTTATTATTTAATTGTAATAAATATTGCATGAAATGTGATTGAATTTTTTATTCAGTCATTGATATCTACTTAGTTGATCAATTTGAATTTGATCTTTGCTCCACTTATCTTGTCTAACATGGAATCACCCTGAAATTCATTCATGGACACATGAACACCACACTAGTTTCATCAGAGGAATACATTTAATTTGTGAAAGGGAACATTTGTCTATTAACATACAGATAAAGTAACACATTGATTGAAAGAGTTTCATGATCTAATTTCAACTTTAAAACATGCATGAGGTTAGAGATCTAGAGTTATGGTCCATCTGCGTTTCTTCACTTCTTAATTGTACCCGCTTGACTTCCATATCCTCCACTTCCTCCACCACTTCCTCCTCCATAATAACCTCCTTGACCTTGGCCTTGTTGCTGGCAGGGGTCAGGTGTACAGGGATCTATTGAAATAGCACACAAGCATTTCAGTGTTTGTTTGATTCTATAAATCCCATAATTTTTCATTATCCAACAAATGCTTCTGATTACTCAGACATTAAAGTATATTTCTATTTTATCTTCCAGTTATTGTTTTCTATGCTTTGATTTTTACAGTTTTTGCTTTTGTAACTCATTCTCTAGAAGGGAGGAAAAGGAAAGATGGCACCATTCTTCTACATTGAAGGATATCTGACTAGAACAGACTTGTTCTATCTTTACTTTAAAAACAAGCCCCATAAATGACAGTTCACTGGATCTACAGACAATTATTTGAGATGGGAAAACAAGTAACTCAAACTGTTGTTTCTGCTTTTTACCACTTTGTTGCTGTCCTCTTCACTGGACATCAGATATTTAGGCTTTATTCACAAATGAAGAGACACATGGGTAGGAATACAATTTAAGGGTCCTTTTAATGCTAGAGAGGCAATGCATTGTAAACCTCTCTAGTATTCAAGAGGTTCCAAGCCTCATTTAAATCAATGTGAATTGATGCCATTTTTATTTCTCCTAACTGATGCAGGGGATTTGCTCCAGAAAGTATCCTATTTCATTTAATATATAAGGCTAATTATATGGTAAATAAACTGAACTCCCTCTTTACACTGTCATATATTTATCTGGCATAAAACTCAAATTGCATGGAAAGGAGTGTTGGTTCTGCAAATGCTCATACCTTTGCATTGTGGTGGGGGTGGTTCTTGGCACTGCTGCCCTGACATTGGACATGCTAAAATAAAAAAGATAGGACAATAGTATTCACAAACACTATCATTTACATGCATTCCAAAAGGTATCAGCATTATAACAAAAACAAAACATATACTTTATTATGTTTGAAATGTAGCCTGTAACATAAGAAAACAAATGTAAAATATGTTGCTAATATTGATATCATAGCCAACACTGTACAAAAGGTTTGGTCATCCTCCTCTTGAAAGGTCACCATTAGACTTGATTTATTTGAATCTCTCCTTGAGTTCAGGTAGATCAACCAAATGTTTGAGTTGAATGGAATATATCACAAACAATACTTGGGTATTATACATATTTTTGTGCAAATCTATTCACCATAATTACATCACATTTTGCTATGTATTAATGGTTTAGAGTGTTTCAAAGTTAAAATACAGGTGTACACTATAAGTCCTCACACATACTTCAGAAGGAGACATATTTTCTGCATTCTACTGCTGTACAAAAATTAAACACACAGCAAATTCTGAAGCATCAGCTCTTTTATTAATACTTTCAATCTCTTCTGCTGTTGCAAACACATATATTCTAATAAAAACTATATATAAATATATATTATGCAAAACCAAATTTTGATACAGCAACAGTTACAGTATATGTTGTTTTACTATCAAACATTTATATCCCAAACTGCTGCATGCAACAGATATTGCAAAACAATAAACAATAATCTTTGCCAAAAGAATTTACTTACGATCTACAATAATGTTTTGAGGATTGTATCCACCACTTCCACCAGTGCCTCCACCTCCACCAGAGCCTCCACCACCGCCACTTCCCCCACCTTTAACTGACATGTTGTGCTTGTTGAAGGAAGATTAAGCTGTAGGTATGCCAGCAATACTTGAAGATACTGCTTATATACAAAACTTGATGTAATTCCCTGATGTTGAGCAATAGTCCATATATAGGCACAACCAATAGCATTCATTCAGTAATTAGGATCACTTAATTTCAACTGTTATTTGCATACATGAAGGGCAGGGTGTTTTCTTATGAAGTATTTAATTCAAATTATAATTCAGCCCTGCTTTAAGTGAATCATTTTTCATGATAATAATAATGATTGATACACTGGGATTAGAAAATATATACATTGTAAATAAGGTTAATGTACCAACAAGTGTAGCGCAGGGAGCCCGTCCAAATTAGGGGCTGATAAAAATATAAAGTGTTTTGCATTTTTCAATAGCTTAAATTAATTGTGGGCTGACACTTTTTTTTGCCATGGTCCTCATTCACAAAGCCCACCTCTGCTGTAAAAATCAGTAATTTAGATAGTGACAAATGAACAGTATACAATTAGGGAAAGACCGTTCATATACCATTCATATACCTTTTCTGTTGATTATGTCTGGGTAAGAATAAACTGTTTGTATGTCATGCAGAGTTTATAACACTGTCAGAGTAACGTATAATTACAAAAATCCTTCATTCTCTTCAGGAGATTTTTCAAGATCATTCCTGTTCACTTCTCAGTGGAATTTTGATAAGATTTGAAGGATTTCATTCTCATTCAGTTCTTCCTTCAATGGGGATTTATCTTCATCATTCATAGCAAAGTTGTGTTTTAGAATTAACTTATGGATACATTTCTGTAAATCCATATAAAACACAGAATTACTCTGTCCTTTGTTAGTTAAAAATTTTGAGCCTTCAAGCAATAAAATATCATTCTTATTGAACTTGTAGGTGGAAAGATCGGCTATCCCATTTTCTAATGGCTGGCCCTTTCCTGATGTCTTCTTTTTAATAATCTTTCTCCCTTCTCTCTTCTCTCTATATGTGTGTTTGTTTCATTTTATTCATTGGTCTAGTTCTGGAGGATATTTGATCAATTCTTCCTATACCCATTTTCTAAAGAGCGCTCTTGATCCTATTCCTAAAAAATGCTTCTTGATTTTACTCTTCAGTTTTGCTCCTAACTTGTTAAACACTATTTGTCCATCTTCCTTTGTAATTTCTAAATGTTTATTGTCTTTTTGGTGTCCTTGTCTGTCTTGTTTTTGCAGGTCTTTCATGTTTTCGCACAAGATTGTCTTTTATTTATCTTTGTAATGGTTCTGGTATGTGCGTGTGTGTGGGTGGGTGACCCGCATTGTCTTTCAGACATCCAAATCTGTTTTCCAGCATAACCTCATAAGTTACATATACTACATCTCTTTCTATGGTCACCAGAGTGTCAAGTGATCCAGTTCCCATACGATGAGACTTCCACCTTATATCTTTTAGAGATCCCTCCTTTCTCTTCTTCAAATTTCACAGTGAGTAGGTTTTCCTCTCTCTGTTTTTAAAATGCTTAAGCCCTTTCCTATTCCAATACTTTACTCATCCATCTGTATAGTTCTCTTGATTCCTTCCCATTTTCTTTTGTTTTCAAGCAGCAAATTTTTTTTCAAAACCCTATGTTCTTTTATTAGCAGTTTGATCCAATGTCAAAAATTCTAGCAGATTTCTCTTTTTAGCCTCAGGCTCTTGACTTATGCTTTTAAAACTCTCTTCTCTATAATTCACTATACATTGCATTATTTAAATGGACATTAATTCAGAACAGAAAGCCATCTCTCATAAAAGGCCGTGTCCTCCATTACACAAGTTGGTTCCTCAGTGAGACTTAAACCTCATGGGTAGAGAGGGGTGAAAGATTTTTCCTCAAACAGAAATGGGAGAAAAATGGCACTTCCCACTATAACGATTTTTCACTTTTTTCCACCATGCCCATTGCATTGTAATCAATATTAAAAATGAATCCCCCTGTCACACACACAGAAAGTTTCCCTTCTTTTCCCTATGGGATGGTATAAAATGGGTATCAGGTTCTCACAGTGTGTCATACTCTGCTTATGAAAGAGAGAAAGGACAATTTTGGAGCTAGGGAAAGTAGGCAAAAATGTAAATTGAACTAACATTTAGTTCAGGGCATCTTGTGGGTAGGAAACTTGCTTTTGGACTCTGGGTGATTGGGAAGAAACAGAGGAGATTTACCCAATAACACACTTGTACTATTAAAGCGGAACCTTAAATGCAATAACTTTGCACCGCAATTGATTATTACATTAGGAATATGCACACACTTATTTTTATTTTCAAGTATAATTGCTCCTTTAATGAAAAATATAACCTTTAATGTAGGCAGGAACCAGATGGGATCTTGCAGTAGGTGCTTTCTGTGCCTGCTCTGTCAGTCCCTTCTGGTGCCTTTCAGCACAGTGGAATTCAACTCACCAATAGTGGAGTTGAAGGGAATTGACAGCTCAGAAGCAGAAATGCTGGCTCTGCAAGATGTCTGCATTGTTCCCCATTGCCTGTATAAAAGGTTATATATCCCTTTGAGTGCCAGTGGGGTACACAACACATTGCAAAGCCTCATTTGAGGCAAAAACTTTCACTCATCCCTATTTGTGTGTATTTGTATTGAATGTGTAAGTAGTGTTTGTGTGTGTTGCATGTGTGTGTGCATAGAATTCCTTGCAGAGGAAAATCGCTCCCCCATGGTTGGACCAAAGGGACTAGCAGTATAGAGGAGATGGAAATAATTCCTCTTTACTGTCATCTCTGGGTGTGTTTTCCAGGCACACAGAAGTCTTTATCTATCTATCTATCTATCTATCTATCTATCTATCTATCTATCTATCTATCTATCTATGTATCTATATAATAGCAAATACACAAAGTATGTATTATATATATATATATATATATATATATATATATATATATATATATATATATATATAATATACGGCTACAATCTTAACTCTATAGTTATATATAGATATGTTTTAATATTTCTTATCAAATGTTGTAAAAGCTATATCTAAATTTGATGAGGTCATTTAACTGTTTGAATGCAATTGAATATGAATTTAGCTTTATATGATCAAAAATAGAAATTTTCAATAAATAAAACATTGTACTGATGCATGGCATATTCTTTCACTTTTTACATTCAGTTTTTATATACAATTTTTATATTCTCTCTTTACTAAGCAGTCATCTTATTTGTGTAACACATAATGAAATGGCTAAACTGAAATAGATATATCTGTTTGAGTCACTGTGAAGGTACTTTGACATGTATCAAATTAATATAGACTGATTTAGTAAACAAACTTGAATGACTGGTTTCAAGTAAGACTTAAATTACTTAAAAAAAGAACAGGTATAAACATGGATTAATTACCCTGTAAATGTATTTTATATTTCATTGTTGTACTGCTTTAAAGGCAAGCTACCACCTCCCAAACATACACACACACTTAACTTATTATGACCAGAACATCCCAATGGCTAAGTGGGCGGTTATAATCAGAGCCGGATTTCCAATTAGGCATAGTAGGCAACTGCCAAGAGCTCCAAATTTTGAGGGGAGCTTCAGCTGTGCTGCCACACCCACATTCTAAATTGTGGTTATGGCCAGAGCAATCTCATTATTATTATTATTTAACCCCTTGGATGCTGGGGAAACTATATATATATATATATATATATATATATATATATATAAGAGGATGGGGAGGGGGAAAGGAGTAGGAGCAGTGCAGTGACGAGGGAGTATAGTGGTTGTCCAAAAACTGACTGCAGCCATGGTTGCTGCAGAGTGTGCAATAAATTATGGTACTCCCTCTCCTCCCGAAGAAGATGCAGCTTATCAAGGTGCCACCAAAAGTGCCACTAGAAGCTGCACCGGTACTGTTAAAAAACCATGTAAGAACACTGAAGATGATAACCAGTTGTGGTCTAATGTTGATGATGGCATACTGAAAGAAGGTGTAGCTCATCCACCTGCTGTATCTCACAGTGAGGCAAAGAAGCACCAAAAACACCTATCCTCAAAGTAGCATTGAATTTTGTTAAAGCAAAGTAAAATAAAATTGTTTGAGACCTCTAAAAGCTTAGAGGAATGTAAAGGTAGTGGGTAAGAAGCGGACAAGAAGTGGCGGGCAATGCTGATAATGACCTAATGATGACTGATGATGATGTAGATCTAGAATATATTCCTCCCGCATCAACCTCTTCTTCAGATATAGATGAAGTTGAGAGAGAGAGAGAGAGATGATGACATGGCCAAAAAGTTATCTAAAAGGCAAAGGCTCAATCATCCACCACTGAAAAAGAGCACTGTGCCTGTTTATAAACTGTTTGAGAAAACAATTGGAAAGTCTGACCCTGTACAAGCCAAGATGCCCAAAAATACATAGTCATGTTGTCAGTCATCAGCATTGTCATTGCTTCCAAGTCCAAGTCCTACTCAGCCATACACACACTACTAGTGTTGAGAAACCAGCAACAACAACACAGGTTATTAACCCCTTCGTGACACAGGACGTACATGTACGTCCTGTGTGGCTGTCACTTAGTGACAGAGGACGTACATGTACGTCCCGGAAATCCGGCTCCCCGCGCGGTTGCGCGCCGTTCGGGGACTCCGGATTCTTTGTAAAAAAAAAAAAAAAATGTTAGACGGGCGTTAAGTGACGGCCGCGTCTGCACGCGGCCGTCACTAAGGGGTTAACATCCACAATTTTACCTTTGATGAGTGCCTCTGCTGATGCTGGAATTGTTGCACCTTTGACACCCAGTAGTAGTACAACTGCATCAACATCTAGCCATAGTAGTTGTAGCAGCCCCTCGGGAACCCTGCAGTCCATGAAGTCAACAGTATGGAGATACTTCATTCATGATTGATAAGCATTTTACTATCTGTTGTCTGTGTAAGAAGCATGGGAGCGGGTGAGAGCATTTTCACTCCTAGGCACCTCCACAATGAGGTCTGACTGGGAGACACAATATCATCATGTCAGAGGTGCCACAACTAGCAGCAGCAGTAGAAGCACTACAAACAATCCCTGGGTCTCTGGGGTACATAATAAAAGTAGTGATGTTCTTGATGTGTCAGAGAGTGTGGCAAGAGTTTGTTTATTCCAAATAGTACCTATGGCTCCTGCTGCAGAGGAGTATGATGACTCAATACATGCTGCCTTCATCTCACCACCTCCTCATCTAGTCATGGTGTTAAAGCTACTAAGTTACAGGGTTCATCTGCATGTACTAGTAACCCACCCTTATTGAGATTTTGGGAAGGAGTCAAAAACTTCACAAAAATAATCCCAAAGTACACCTGTGGAATAGCAAGGTTACTAAAATGTTGGCAGTGGACATGCTGCCATATTCTCTTGATGAAAACCAAGGGTTTGGAGAACTGATGTCATGTGTAGCTCCTCGATGCCATATCCCAAATTTCAGTAATGTTTCCATAGTGGCTGTGCCAGAATTGTACAAGCAGGTGGTTAGTGTGGTAGGCAAAGAGTTGGAAAGCTTGTACAGGAAGAAAATCCACCTAACAACAGATCTGTGTACACGTGGACAGAGCACAGACTATATAACTCACTGCTCAATGGGTTTACCTCCCACTACCACCCGTGGGCAACACTACTAGCTTAAAGCATGAGGTGACAGACAGTAATCTTGCCTCTGGTTATGGCAGTATGATTGAAAGGCAGCAGCAGCAGGATAGCCCTTTCCATTGTGCACGCAGAGCTTTGATAGACAGTCCCACAAAGCTGTAGATGTATTAAGTAAACTATAGTAGGTGATAGATTAATTGCTTGAACCCAGCTCCTCAAAAGCTGGCTTGTGTCTGAAGGATAATGGCTCCATATTATTGATGCTTTGAGAATAGGTGATATGGTGCATGTGCCCTGCCCTGAGACTAATATTCTAAAAAATGAACCAACATCTAATACTATCTGAGTATCCGGTAGAAGAAGTGGACAAAACCACACATGACAGCGAAAGCCAGTGTTCATGTATTATTAAGAGCAGCACAGGTGATGATGAGGATGAGTTGCTACCATCTACCACTGTTGGAATCACAGCTACGACCAATAATCAATGTGTGTCAATAATCTGAGAATAATGATAACTTTCATTTGATTCAGATATGATAATGGCAATAACTGCTGTGGGAATCATGAATATATAGTTACATCAGTCACACTACACCAATACACCACCACCATACACATCTGGCATATTCATTGTAGGTTGTAGTTTTTTTTTTTTAATCTCTTTTAAAATAATGGTTATCCAGCATAGCAGCAGGCTTATACAAAAACAGCAAGATTAGCCAAACAAAAACCTGTCACAGTACCTTGTAGTGCGGCTGCTACTGGAGATGCCCTCTATGACGTTCTGGCGTCATTTCCATGAGATGTTGGACACATCAATGCCAGATGTATCATCTGCAGGCGCGAGGCTTCAAGCATGCTGCAGGTCTCAGTTTTATATGTGTTTGTTTCGTGTACTCTCCTCCTACCTATTTCTTCCCTCTAAGCTGCTCCTCCTACCTACTTCCTGTGGAGGGGTGTAAAGGGCAGACTGAGTCCTGATTCAGTCACCCTTACATTGTTGTTCTGAGCAGTTCATTTTCTAGTATTCCTGATTCCTGTGTATGATCTGGCTTGTCTGTCCATCCATTCTGGTGTTGACACGTGGCTCTGTCTGACTATTCTCCTTTCCAATTTGGCTCAGATATCCTTTCTGGTGAAAACCTGTGGCTCTGGCTGACTACCTGCTCTGTATAGACCTAGGCTTGTCTGACTACCCACTCTGGTGTTGATCTAGGGCTCTATCCACTGTGTATCCAGCATACATACTCTCCAGTGGATATCCTATCTGGGGCAAACCTGTGACTCTGGCTGACTACCTGCTCTGTGTATGACCTAGGCTTTTCTGACTACCCACTCTGGTGTTGACCTGGATCTCTATCCACTGCGCATCCAGCATTCCATCTCTTCAGTGGATATCCTATCTCGTGCAAAATTGTGGCTCTGGCTGACTACCCACTCTGTTTATGACTTTGACTCATCTGACTATCCTATCTGGTGCTTACTAGTAGGCTCTGTCTGTTCGCATAGTTTGTTGGTTCCATTATTCAGACATCCTTCCTAGTATTGACCTGGGGCTCTAGCAGACTCCTAGCTACTGACTGCAGGTTTGGGTCAGCAGCTGCCTTGGTTACGTACAGTTGAGACTCCGCTCCTAGACTGACTGCAGGTAGAGTCAGTATCTCTTGGGTGTTACCTTACCACGAGACTCCAGTGGGCTGAGGTTTAGTCTCGGACAGTGTGGTGCAGAGATTGGGAGACTGCTATTCCTGATACAGTACTCACCCACTCTGTATGTATATATATATATATATATATATATATATTGCATTACTGCCATTATTATCATAATAAAGGTTCTATTAACTATACCGTCTGACTCCTGGTTTTGCTTGCCAAGCCTAACATAACCCTAAATAAATAATTTTTGCAGGACTCAGGCTTACAACATATACAAGGCCTGAAAAGGTTTTTTTTTTTTTTTTTTAAAGAACTTGTGTTGTGCAACTTGGTTTGTCCCCTCTTTTCCCTTTTTCACAACTATGACACAATCACAAATAGCACACAGTATAGTCAATGGATACTGCACTGTGCCTGCCTCAAGGGAAAAATATTCCCACACTCCTGATTTCAGTGTGGAGAGAGGTGAAGAAGAATAGTCTTCTTCTTCTTCTCCAAACTCACCTTCACTGACTGGGGAAGGTAATGCTGCTGCCTCAACATCATCACTGGAGCTAGGACCAGTATTATTGGTGGTATGTGGTGCAGGCCCTGGTCCATTATTGCTGCTTGAAGAAGCCATTCCCATGTTGGTCATGGTTCTCAGACTGTAGTACAATAGCCCTCTCATCACCATCCTGCTGCTTAGACAGAGTAAATAAGTCAGCCACCTCTAGATCACAAGAGAGGGATGACATTGGGGGACTTTGCCTCTGGGACTGGGGAATGTGGGATCCCAGTCCATTTACCACTGGTGGTGCCACTGCTGCTGTTAGTGACACAAACCTCCTTAGAGAAAGAATTTCTAGCCTCAGGGTCCATCCAGCTTCTATTTAAAAAACAAAACAAAACACTGGTGGTAGTCTGGGGAATGTGGTCTCCCAGTCTCTTATGCACTGGTAGTGCCACTGCTAATAACACCTTCTCCTTAGTGAGTCACTAGCTACAGGGTTCATCCAGCTTCTCTTTTTTTTTTTTTTTTTTTTTTTTTTTACAACAGTGGCCATGATCATAATGTCAACAAGCACTGTGAACCACTAAGTAACTAATTTTGTATATAAGCAAGACTTGTCGCCTCATTGAGTAACAGTGGAGAGGAATGGAAGAATTTTTGCACATTTTTCCATGTTCCTGGGGAAGAGTTGGAAAATCTGCATGTTCCATTATGGGCGAAACTTCTCACTGGAACACAACAGGACTTTTCACCCATCCCTATTAGTGATACGCTAAAGTAGATAACTTTTTTGCAAATGTTCTAAAATAGGAATCTGTGAAATAAAACCAATAATAACCTTTGTCATCTTCAATGTAATGCAGGTGTTATTTATTTGTTCTAGGTATTAACACTTTGTGCACAAAAGAAAAAAGGATAAATTTTTCAGCAAATCAGCTTTATCATAGGGGACAACATTCTCAAAATTCCTATAGATTTAAATAGAGTTTTAAAGTGGAACTGTCACTGTATAACACATATTTGATTTATATTAGATTTATTTGTATTAGCATTTCTTTTATTTCAAAGAATGGTTCAAAAGCTAATTTGTTTATTTGTCAGTCTATGCAAATGTTTTTGTACAGTCTGATAGGAAGTGGCAGTTGGGATGGGGAGCAATGTGGAATGTTAGTTTCTGGCAGGCATTCCAGCCAGTATACTTAAACATGATTAAGATTGTGACTAAAGCTGAATGCCTCATAATTTATTGTTAGAAATAAAAAATGGCTGAAAAAAGATATGTGCTTTTGAAAGCTTTTTCAAAATCATATAGTTGATACAAAATGCCAGTTCCACTTCAAATAAATTAAATTGTGTATTTCTCCCTCTGTGGTGCAATTAGTTTAGTCTAGAATTTCTCCATTTTCTTTTGTACGCATGATCCTTGGTTTCTAAACTAGTAACACCAGTTGAGGGGCTAAAAGGGTGTAAGGCAGTGCTCCTATGTCATGGTTTGCGCTAGAGAAAGCTGATTCATCTGCCTCACCCATATGTGTATTATGTCTGTGGTTTTGCAAATAAACAGAGTAACATTTTTCATTGCTAAGGTGATTAAAAAATGTATGAAGATAATATTTTGTTATTTATCTTTTACAGATATTATTTGAGATGATTATTTAACTTGTCCATTAAAAGCAATGAGGAATACATTCTTCCCACTTTACTGGACACCTGCTTCAAACACAAAATTTCTGAATTTCTGCCAAAGGGCCATCAGCAGTTTTTCACAACAAAGAGTCATGAAGATCAGTAGCAACTCTTTGAGGAATCAGATTCTGTCAAGGATATTAAGATATGCTTATTGATTAAGTGAAGGGTTGCATTGTGTATCATGAGAGGGAGAAAGTGAGGGCACAAAAACATTTAGACAGTATGGTGAAAAGGAAGGCAGCAAAGCATTTCAACCAGCAGAGGAAGCTACATCATCAGCCAGAATATCCCATTCTATACACATGGGTCTCAGCAGGGGTGGCAAAAACCAACATTGGTGGTTGTGGTGGTGGCACATCTCTATGGGACTTGCTCCCTGAATATAGGTTGGTAACTGACACACAGGAACACCGTGTAGATCCTTATACTTGCTTGAAGGTTATATATACGATCTATGTAGCAAAGTGGATTAGCCATACCTATTGGAGCCATACTACTGGATCTTTTTAGACCTCAGAAGATCTCTCTAAATATTCATTTTCTATTTTTTAATGCTTTTTACAGGTGTAATAAACTAATAACAAGTGATTTAACCTTACCCCCTATCTTAATATTATGTGAAGAATTGCATGCGCACATACTTTTACATCATTAAATAGTTCCCATTGAGGTTTTGCATATTAAATATTGATATGTGATTTTACCTTGGGAACAACATTTACTCCTATGAAACTGTTTTGGAGCCAGTGACAACAACATCAGTCCCGAGTAATACTCCGAACTGCTGGGCAGGCATTATAAACTGAGAGGCATGCTAAACCTCTCTGTAAGGTGAGTACATCCACTTGGGGGGATTAAAGGAAAAGTCCATCTGTGTATTGTATAATACTACACTTAGAGGTGTTGTGGTTGTGCTTTTTGTATGTTTTATTTTCTGTAGTCTATGACTCTTGCCATCTCCTACAGTAAAGTCAGAGTCATCATACTACTCTGCATCAGGAGCCATAGATGTTAATTGGAGTGAACTAACTGTTGGCAGTAGTACAGTCTCTGACACATAAATAACTTCACTACTTCCTTTTCTTCCCCAGAGCCCTGGGAAGTTTATAGAGTGTTTCTACTGCTGTTGCTGCTAGTTGTGGCACCTTTGACTTGCTGATAGTGTGTCTCCTAGTCAGACCTGTGGTTGTGCTTCAGGTGGCATCTCACAGAGGAGGTGCCTAGGTGTGAGCCTGCTTTCCCCCTGCTCATGTGTTTTTTGCACAGACAATAGGCAGTAACATGCTTAGCTTTAGGATCCTGAGTGAAGTATCTCCATACTGTGGACTCATAGACTGAGAGGTTCCTGAGGTGCTGCTACTACTACTACTGGGGCTATATGTTGATGCAATTCTATTGCTACTACTATTAGGTGTCAAAGGTGCAGCACTTCCAGCAGTAGGGATGGGCAAAAATTTTCGCCTCAAACTGAAATCGGAAAAAAATGGCACTTTTCGCTTGGTGAAAAATGTCCTGTGATTTTCCATTTTTTCTCGCTTTTTTGCCTGGTTCATTGTGCATTGAAATCAATGGGAAGAAAGATTTTTCTTCAACACACAAAAGTTTTCTACAGCCATAAAAAAGAGTGTCAGACTCTCACAGCATGCCATTCTGTGTTTGTGAGGAGAGAACAACACGTTGTTTGAGCCAGAAAAGATAGGGAAATTGAAGTTTAGCTTAGGGAATCTTTTAGGCAGGACATTTGTACTCTCTATTAGGAGAGTCATTGAACCACTCTGGAGAGATGAAGGGAGGAAAGAGGTTGACCCCAAATACCCCAAAATTCCACATGACTGACTGGCAAGACACAGACAGCTGGGGACCTATTAGTTTGCTGATCTTGCTGTTATTGTCTCTGTGCTGGGTTGGAAAGTCTGGGGAAAAAAGTTGCTGATTTTTTTAGTTATAATTTGTACAGACTGTGACAGTGATAAGACAGGGTGGACAACTTAAAAAAATAAACCTAAATATATTAGGTGATAGTGACAGACAGCTGACTGGGCTTAGGCAAGAGATCATATTCCGTCAGTTTTGTTGTGTAGAGTATGAACACAATAGTTGAGTAATGTCCAACAAACTCCCAAGGGAGAGGGGAAGGGTGGAGAATTGAAGGGATGTGAAAGTAAAGTAGTAGTTCAAAAACTGACTGCAGCAATGATTGCTGCAGCGTGTGCAATCAATGATGATGATCCCTCTCCTACAAGGGAGGATGCAGTTTGTCAAACTTACGCACCACCAGTGCCAATAGAACTAAAGAACCATATAAGAAGAACACTTAAGACAACAACAAGTCTCATTCAAGTGGTGATGATGGTAATAGAATAATAGAGGAAGGTTTAGCAGCTGAACTGCCTGCTGCATCAGATAGTGAGAAAAACATGCACCAAAACACCTGTCCTCAAAGTAGAAGCGAACTTTGTTACAGTAAAAGTAAAAATAAATTGTTTGAGACCTGTAAAAGCTTACAGGAATATAAGGGTAGGAGTTGGCATGAACTGTTAGGGATGTAGATGCTACTGCTGATGACCTAATAATGACTGATGATGATGATACAGATCCCTCCAGCATCCTTCTCTTGTTCAAATACAGATGAAATTGAGAGTGAGGATGATGACATGGCTATAAGGTTAGCAGAAAGTCAAAGGCTGAATCTTCCACCACTTTTAAGGAGCACTATGCCTGTCTATAAACTGTTTGAAAAAGCCATTGGAAAGTTTAACCCTGGACAAGCACATATCTCAAAAAGCCCATAGTCACATCAGCATCATCGCCTCTTCATAGCAGCAGCACATCAGGAACCCCTCAGTCCATGAGGTCCTCAGTATGGAGATACTTCACTCAGAATCCTCAAGCTAAGTATGTTGCTATCTGTTATCTGTGCAAAAAATACTTGAGCAGGGGGAAAGCAGGCTCACTCCTAGACATCTCCTCTATGAGATCCCACCTGAATCACAGCCATAGGTCTGACACAGGTCTGACACCTAACTGACACAGGTCTGACAACACAGGTCTGACAACACAGGTCTGACAACTAGCAGCAGCAGGGCTCTGGGGCAGAAAAAGAAGTAGTGACGTTATTTATGTGTCAGGGAGTGGGCTACTGCCAGTGCCAACAGTTAGTGCAGTCCAAATAACACCTATGACTCATTTTGCGGAGGAGTATGATGACTCTGGGTTTGCTGCAGGAGATGGCAATAGTCATAGTCTTCCCAAACTGACTGAGTTCCTGGGAAGGAGTCAAATACTTCACAAAAACAATCCCAAAGTAAACCTGTGGAATGGCAAGGTTGCCAAGATGTTGGCAATGGACATGCTGCCGTATTCTTTTGTAGAAAACCAAGGTTTCAGAGATGTGATGTCATGTGTAGCTCCATGCTGGAATATCCCAAGCCACAGTTATTTTTCCAGGATGGCTGTGCCTGAATTGTACAAGCAGGTTGTTAATATGATGAGCAAAGGGCTGAAAAGTGAATATAGCAAGAAAATCCACCTGACAACAGATATGTGGATACGTTGGCGGAGCAGAGACTATATAAATGTGACTGCTCACAGGGTTTCCCCCCAGCACCAACAGTGGACAACACTAGCTTACAGCAACAGGTGAAAGCCAGTAATTGTGCATCTGGTTCTAGCAGTGTGATTAAAAGGCAGCAGCAGCAGTAGAAGCAGCAGGCTAGCCCATACCATCTGCACACCACCTTGTGCATGTAGAGTTTTGAGAGAGAGAGCCACAAAGCTGTAGATGTTCTAAGTAAGCTAGAGCAGATGATAGAGGAATGGCTTCTACCCCGTTCCTTAAAAGCTGGTTTTGTGTCTGCTGATAATGGCTCCAACATAATCACTGCTTTGAGAGTAGGTGGTATGGTGCATGTACCCTGCTTTGCCCATGTGCTAAATTTAGTTGTGACAGATTCCTGGCAGAATCTGAAACCCTCAAAGAGATGCTTACTATTGCCTGCAAAATATGTGCCCATTTTAGTCACTCCTACAGTGCACACAATGCTCTATGTTCCGTACAACAGAGTAACATTCTGCCCCATCACCAGCTGAAAATGGAGGTCCCTATTGGATGGAATTCCAGGATCCACATGCTAGAGCATTTGTACAAGCAGAATAAGACCATTAGCCAGTACACCATGCAAAACTGGAAGGCTTTGGAGGAAGTCTCTTTGCCACCCAGCCAATGTCAACTAATGTGCGATCTATGTGAGGTCCTGAAACCCTTTGAGGAGGCAACCATGCTGGTGAGTTGCATTGGGGTAGGAATTTGTGAAATTCTACCACTGATATTAAAAATAAGGAAAATAAGGAACATGGCTGAGGATTCTTACCATAATGACAGTTCAGACATGCACCAGCTGGTAAAGGACATGTGAGCGTGCTTTGAACAAGATCCTCGCATAGTGTCTATTAAAAGTAATGAGGAATACATTCTTGCCACTTTGCTGGACCTCCGATCAGCAGCAACTCTCTGATGAATCAGATTCTGTCAAGGAATAGTGAGACATGTTTATTGATCGAGTGGAGGGTTCTATTGTGGTGAATGAGAGGGAGAAAGTGAGAGCACAACAAACATCTAGACAGTATAGTGAAAAGGAAGGCAGCAAAAACATTTCAACCAGCAGAAGCAGCTACATCATCAACCAGAATATCCCATTCGGAACACAGGGCAATTCATGGGTCTCAGCAGGGTCAGAAAAAAAACAACATTGGTGGTGGTGGTGGCAGCACATCTTTTTGGTACTTGCTTCCTGAGTATGAGTTGGTAACTGTCACACAGGAACACGTATAGATCCTAGAAGTGGTCCCACTGCATGTGAGATAGTTTCTGCATACTTTCAGGATAGCTATGTTCTAGGTAGAATCAATTACCCCATGGACATCTGGCAAACAAAGCTGTGTGTGTGGCCAGCATTGACACGTAGTGCAGTGGAAACCCTCAGTTGTCCTCCAGCAATCATTGAGTCTGACAGGGTTTTCAGTTTGGCTAGTTATATTGTCAATGACTGCGGGACACGGCTATCATGCAGCAATGTTGGGAGACTAACATTCTTAAAAATGAACCAACATCTCATAGCATCTGAGTATCAGGTAGCAGAAACCGTACCGTACATATTAAAGTGATAGTAAGACTTTGTTTTATCCTTATTGTATTTTGTAGGCATTAAAAACATAAAGAATTATATAAGTCTTAGCTCTCAAACCTTTATGGTTTGAGGGATATTCACAAGCAAAGTTTCTTCTCACTGACTAAAACAGTCAACTCTGCCATCTAGTTATCAGATTTGGAATCCGGTCCAGGACTGGCCGTGGCTCTACAGCAGAGCCGAGATCACGAGATATAAGAAGAACTACTTAATTTGAATAGTCTACAATGTGTGCCTGGTTTGCAAGCACACTGTTTAGACCCTTCCAATGAAATAGTTATTTTTATATCTTGCGATCTTGGCTCTGCTGAAGAGCCACCAGTTGATCTGTGGACTGGATTCCAAATCTGACAGCTAGATGGCAGACTTGACCATTTTGGTCAGTGAGGGGAAACTTTGCTTGTGAATATCTCTCAAACCATAAAGGTTTGAGAGATAATACTTATATCTTTCTTCATGTTTTTTAATGCCTACAAAATACAAAAAAGATAAAACAGTATTTCTATGCCTTTAAGAGCAGCACAGATGAGGAGGTGGTGGAAGGATGTAAAGAAGGGTTGCCACCATCTATCCCACTTGGGACCAGTGCAATGAGTGACAAGTAATGTGTCAATAATCTGAGAAGGAGGATAGCAAACATGACAATAGTAAAAACTATATACATACACAAATCACACCATACCATCCAGTACCCCACCACCAACACTGCAATACACATCTGCCACACTGTAGGATGTGTTTCTTTTTTTTTTGTTTTATTATCTCTTGACATCATCGTGAATATGTACCAGTGTCACTTAAGAAAGAAGTTAGTGTTTTGGGCAAAAGACAAATGCACTCTGCATGCTAACACATTTTTCAAGGCATATGTGCTATAGAATGCACAACTTTGACTTTCAGTGACTTATTTCTAAACTACAGCCCTTAAAAGAAATAATATTAGTGGGGAATGTAGTACCTATAGGAAATATAGGAAAAATCTAAAAATTGTTTGCAAAAAGTCATGCTGGAAATTTTTCACACTTTTCAAACACCCCTTAGTAGCAGAAGGTATCCATTTGAAAAGTTATATATAAAATATTGCGAGGCTAGTAGCTGTATTAACCATGTCACCCTGTTTAAAATGGCAACATGACACCGTGCACTGCATAAAAGCATGAGGTTCTCATGTATTCACTTTAAAAGTCGCTACCTTCCATCATGCACAGCGCTGATCAAAAGTAATGTAAAGCACTGAGAGGGAGAAAAAGATGAAACCATTTTCACATCGTCTTGCAGAATAAATACTGCTGGTGTTTCCCATTTAATATTTCTGCACAACATAATTGAAGATCTGCTTTCTTAAGAGGCCTGGAGGAAGTTGCTGCCTTCTACATGGTAGACCTGTATATTTTAGGAACTTACCCTGATCTGCACAGCACTGCACCAGTTCTCTCTCCCTGCTCCTCCTGTCATTCTGGGCTGTCTCTTTCTCCCTAGAGCTCCAGTAGGACCATAAATTGTCATCCACGGATTTCCTGTGCAATAACAGGAGGAGCAAGAGACAACACACAATGAAAGGTGGAGCGGGGAGAGAGAACCGGTGCAGTGCTGTGCAACTCATGGTAGGTTCCTAAGATATATAGGTCTACTATGTTATCTATTATCCATAGTAACCATCTTGCCAGGGTACTCGGGTAGATCTCATCGCCTCTTCTGTGTGGACCCACTGATTATGCTCCTGCATTTTCTTTTTGATAAACGACAGTTGGAACTGTAATGTCTAAGGATTTGTAGAAGGCAGCAACTTCCTCCGGGCATCTTAAGAAACCAGATCTTCCATTATGTTTGGAGAAATATTAAATGGGAAGCCCCAGCAGTATTTAATCTGCAAGATGATCTGAGAATGATTTAATCTTTTCTCCCTCTCAATGCTTTACATTACTTTTCAGCAGCACTGTGCATGATGGAAGGTAGCGATGTTTAAAGTGGCGACATGAGAATCTCATACCTTTATGCAGCGTGAGGTTGTCATGTCACCATTTTAAACAGGGTGACATGGTTGATGCGGCTACTAGCCACGTGATATTTTATATGGGACTTAACAAAAGTGATCAGTAGCAGAGGCATTCGTCATATCTAACATTGTGGATGTTAATAACCTTTGTTGCTGTTGTTGTTGCTGTTGGGTACTCAATACAGGTGTGTGTGGCTGACTGGGACTTGGACTTTGAAGAAGCAATGATGATGATGACTGATAGGGTAACTATGTGTACTTTTTGACATCTTTGCTTGTCCAGGGTCAGACTTTCCAATGGATGTCTCAAACAGTTTATAGACACAGTGCTCCTTTTAAGTGGTGGATGATTCAGCCTTTGTCTTTCTGCTAACTTTATGGCCATGTCATCTTCCTCACTCTCAACATCATTTGTATCTGAACAAGAGAAGGATGCTGGAGGGATATATGTTAGATTTGCATCATCATAAGCCATCATTAGGTCATCCTCAGCAGTATCAGCATCACCTGCCACTTCTTTCCCACTCCCAGTATATTCTATAAGCTTTTAGAGGTCTCAAACAATTTATTTTTACTTTTACTGTAACAAAGTTCACTACTACTACTACTACTACTTTGAGGACAGGTGTTTTGGTGCTTGTTTGTCTCACTATAAAACTGATTTCGGTGAGTAATGACAATTCCCACTTGGCGAATAATTTCCAGTGAAAAGTGCAGTTTTTCCGCTTTTTTTCACCTAGCTCATTCAATTGAAATCAATGGGAACACTGAATTTACATACAACACTATAAATATTGTCTTATTTCCCAAAGGCATAGTATAAAAGGGGTGTGAGGGTGCCTTTGTTGGTGGGGTGTGGAGAAAGACTCATTTGAACAGGGAATGTTTATTTTGGGGGGAATGCTTACTGGGAAAGGAGACAGTCAATAAAAAATAAATCCTAAATACAAATAAAAACCCCATAAGACATGGCATAAAAGGGATCTGAGTAGGGTTCCTATGTTGGTGGGTTAAGTCTGGGGAATGACATAATCCCCCTGATATAAGCTGCCACTGGGGTAGACTGATACTTGATGTTATAGAGTATTTTGTAGAGGATGATTTGTTAGATTTGGTGTTAATAGACTAAGCCCTGAGGAAACATTGATTTGTAGGACTTAGGCTTGTTTGGCACAAGACCTAAGGAAACATTGATTTGTAGGACTTAGGCTTGTTAGAACCAACCCCCCCCAAAATTGTTTCTTTTTTTGTAGCACTATGTTTGTTTGTTTTTGTTTTGTTTTTTTCAAAGCACAAGCCCAGCAGTTCATGCCCTGCTGGCCAGTGTCCACTGACCATTGTCAAATGCCCTGATGTAGATGCAGAATTTGCAACTGCTTTTCTTGATGCTGCTGCTGAGTTGTTGAAACAGCAGGATGATTAGGAAGCTAAAAGGGAATTGGATCAACAACAGCAGTAACATGGAAGATGGATGATGAAGGTTCCACTTACCACAACTGGCTCCAGTGATACGCCTGAGGCAGTAGCAGCAGAATAAGTAGCCCCCAGTCTATGTGGCGAAAAGAACAAGTTGACAATTAAATCTTCTCCACCTGCCCCTCCTGTGTTGTTATTAGAATAGATATTTTCCCTTGAGAGCAGGAACAGAGGGTCTCATCAGCAACTGCAATGTGCACAGTGTGTGTGTGGTAAATATCATCTGGGTGCACAACTGTATCCAAACACCATGACAACCGAAACCAAGTACTGCTGCTGTCACTGTACCCCTTTTCCAGATTTGCTAAGGACACATGACATCTTGCTGACTGTTTAATAGTAATGATGAACTCTCCCTGCCACCATCTTAGCATATTCTGCAGGATGGAATCTCCTCAGATGCCACTTGATGCACTGATTGCGATTTTCCTCCACCACACTGGCATGTGTGGTCAGTGCAGCACACAGTATGCAATGGGTAGAGACAAACTGCCACATCCTAACATCTACAGAGTGGCTATCATTTGGTGGGGGAGGTAATGAACAAGGTGGATTAGCAGAAAATGTAGTTACCCTAGAAGGTGATGGAGAGCTAGTTGTTTCACTCATCCTGGAACTTCCAGTCTCTGCATGGGTTGTTCTACTCCTCCTCCTCCTCTTTGAGCTCCACCTTGCCTCTTGTTGCCTTTCTGGAGAGTCAGGGACAGCACAAGCAGTGCTTGATTTCTGTGGTGGCTGTTTGTCTTTAACATGTTTAATGTAAATGTCATGGTGTCTGTGATTCATGTGTGATATCAGGGCACTTGTGCCAAGGTGTGTTCCCTACTTACCTCTTCTTACTGACTTGTCACAAATTGTGCACAGTGTCGTTGCTGATGACTGCACTGTGTCTGCCACAACAGAAAAATAGTCCCACACCCATGTTGACTTCAGGGGGAAGGGAACAGATGGAGAAGAATGGCCTATTATTTCTTGTCCTCTGCATTCCCTTTCATTGTCTGTGGCAGCGGATAATGCTGCTGCTGTTGCTGCTACTGCCTCAGATTCAGTGCTGCAACTTAGACCAGGAGTATTGCTACTGCTGGCAAGTGGAACCTGTCCTAGTCCCGCATCACTTGTTGACCCCATTCCCTCTGTGTCCATGGTGGTCTGTGGCACAATAGCCTGCTCCTCAGCATCCTGCTGCCCTTGCATCTCAGCATCAGAATGAATTAGAGCAGCTGCAAATTCCTCTAATTCCAAAATTTAATTGCTAGTGGTGGAGGTGAGGCCCATCCTCATCTCTGTCTCCCATTCCTTCTCAATTTCTGCTAAAATGGCCTCAATGTCTCTTCTACCCCAGCTTCTCCAGCATCATCATCACTACCACCACTGGTCCCTACATGCTGTTGTTGCTGCTTCTCTATTCCAGACATCTCACTGCTGCTTGGAGGAGGTGATGAGCAATGTGACTGAGGGTCCCCTGATGTCACACTTGCCATTTCCTTTTGACCTGAAGAAGGCTGACTAGCACTAGCAAAAGTAGCAGCAGGTAGAGGCAGCTGATCTGTGCCCCTGCTGGTGGTAATGGTATTAATTCTGAGCCTGCTCTCCTTCCCCAATACCAGTTCTGGCCTCTTAAGGATCATGTTCAACTTGGATACTATAGTGAAGGGAAGGGGACTTCCAGAGATAGAGGAATGGTGTGGGCTCCCTTGACTGCTAGTCTGGACACTGTCAAATGTTTGCCCTACCACTCTGGCTGCTTTACCATTACTGCTACTACTACTAACACCAACCACATCAAGTTCAGCCACAGAGTCTTGCTTCTCAGTCTCACAGTCACCAGTAATATGTAGATATTGTTGATTACCCCCTCCTTCACTCCTAATGTTAACAAGCTGCTGGACCTTAGAAGCAATAGTACTAGAACTGGCAGGACTGCTTGGGAATGGTAAGTGTGATTTGGGGTCCCTTGATGTCACACCTGGCATAATTTTCTCCTTCCCACCCTTAGTACTACAAGGAACACTAGCAGCAGCAAAGTATTGGTTGCAGCAGATTCAGCACTGGCAGCAGGTACAACACTAGTGGCTGCAGGAACAGAAATGGTGGCACTGTCAGCAGGGGCAGCACTTCTGGCAGCAGGTACAACTCTAGTGGCTGCAGGAACAGAAATGGTGGCACTGTCAGCAGGGGCAGCACGTCTGGCAACAGGTAAAACACTAGTGGCTGCAGGAACAGAAATGGTGGCACTGTCAGCAGGGGCAGCACGTCTGGCAGCAGGTACAACACTAGTGGCTGCAGGAACAGAAATGGTGGCACTGTCAGTAGGGACAGCACTTCTGGCAGCAGGTACTACTCTAGTGGCTGCAGGAACAGAAATGGTTGCACTGTCAGTAGGGACAGCACGTCTGGCAACAGGTACAACACTAGTGGCTGCAGGATCAGAATGGTGGCACTGTCAGTAGGGGCAGCATGTCTGGCAGCTGGTACAACACTAGTGGCTGCAGGTACAGCAATGGTAGCACTAGCAGCAGGGACAGGCAGCTGACCTGTCTTGCTCTCACTAGTACTATCCTTTTCTCCCTTTCTTCCCATTCCCTTTTCTCCATTCCTTCCCTTTTCTCCCTATCTTCCCATTCCCTTTACTCCCTCCCTTCTCATTAAATTCCCCAAGATCCCATGTGGGGTGATTTAGGGGGACTGGACAGCATTGTTACAGTACTGCTAGTCACTTCCTCCTCCTCCTTCTCAGACTCAGTGGACACACAATAAAGGTCCTGCCTCACTTTTTGAAAAATATCAAAAGACAACAGCACAGCATGTCTATCTCGCTCTGTAGCTGTTTCTATTGTTTTATAGCGGAAGTGCGAAAACAATGTAAATTAATGGGTGAAAACTTTTTAGCCATTGAAAAAATGGCGAAAGATTTTGGCCAATGGGCGAAAGATGTGAACATTTTAACCACTAGTTTTAAAGCGGATTTTCCCGCGAAAGAGGGGATAACAACGTGATTTTTGCAAAATTTCTCTTGGCAACACTGCGACAACTTTCGCCTATCCTTAGGCAAGACATCACACTCCATTGGTTCTACTGTGTACTTTACAGTAAAACAATATATAAACTGCAGATGAGTAATGCCCAAAAACACACAAGGGAAAGGGGGAGAGTTACAGGAATAGGAGCTGTGCAGGGATGTGTGAGTAAAATGTTAGTCCAAAAACTGACTGCCATCATGGTTGTGCAGAGTGTGCAATAAATTATAGTGATCCCTCACCTCCCAAGGAGGTTTTACCACAACCAGCACCAGTACTAAAAAAAAAATGTAAGAAGATCACTGAAGACAATAAATCTCATTCTACTGTTGATGATGGCATAATAAAAGGTATAGCATCTCAACAAAGCTGCATCTGACAGTGAGATAAACAAGCACCAAGACACCTGTCCTCAAAGTAGTAGCAAACTTTGTTAAAGCAAAAGTAAACCAAAGTTGTTTGAGACCTCTAAAAGTTCAGAGGAATATAAAGCTAGTGTCCATGAAGCGGCAGGTGATGAAGAGATGACATGATAATGACTGATGATGGTGATGTAGGTCTAGAATATATCCTTCCAGCAGTATCCTTTTCTTCAGATACAGAGGAAGTCGAGAGTGAGAGAGATGATGACATGGCCAGAAAGTTATCTGAAATTCAAAGTTTCAACCATCTACCACTGAAAAGGAGCACTGTGCCTGTTTATTAACTGTTTGTGAAAATAATTGGAAAGTCTGACCCTGGACAAGCATAGATACCCAAAAATACACAGTTATCCTGTCAGTCATCTTCAGCACCATCACCGCTTCCAAGTCCAAGTCCCACTAAGGCACGCACATTACTAGTGTTGAGTAACCAACAGCAAAAACAATACAAACTTAGCAATGATGAGTGCCACTGCTGCAGGATGGAAGTGCTGCACCTTTACACCCAGTAGTAGTAAAATTACATCAACATGTAGCCCCAGTAGTTGTAGCGGCCCCTTAGGACCCCACAGTCTATGAAGTCCACAGTATGGTAATATTTCATTTACAATCAAAAAGCATGTTGTTATCTATTCTCTGTGTATAAAGCACGTAAGTAGTGGGAAAACAAGCTCCCACAAGGCACCTCCGCTTTAACATCTAGGAGACACACTAGTAACATGTTGTAGTTGCCACAACTAGCAGCAGCAGATGCATTCCACATATTCCCTGGTTCTCTGGGGCACATAATAGAAGGAGTGATATAACTGGGGTATCAGAGAGTGTGCCAAGAGATTGCTCATACCAAATAGCACCTATGGCTCCTGCTGCACAGGTGTATGATGCCTCTGAGTTTGCTGTAGAAGATGGAAACATCCATAGACTGCCCACACATGCTGCTCCACCTCTGCCACCTACTATAGTCATGCTGTTAAAGCTATTATGTTACAGGGTTCATCTGCTATATGCTGCCAACCCACATTTACCAAGTTCTTGGGAAGGAATCAGAAACATCACAAAAATAATCCCAAAGTACACCCATGGAATGACAAGGTTGCCAAGATGTTGTCAGTGGACATTCTACCATATTCTTTTATTGAAAACCGTTGAAGTAGAAAACTGATGTTGTGTGTAGCTCCTTGCTGGCATATCTGAAGCCACAATTATTTTTCCAGGATGGCTGTGCCAGAATTGTGCAGGTGGTTAGTGTGGTTGGAAAGCTGGTACAGCAAGAAAATCCACCTGACATCAGATATGTGGACAAGTGGGCATAGCACAGACTATATGACTCACTGATTACTGGATTACCACCCCACCACCACCAGTGGACAATACTACTAGCTTACAGCATCAGGTGACAGCCAGTGATCTTGCCTCTGGTTCTGGCAGCATGATTCAAAGGCAGCAGCATCAGGATAGCCATTATCATTGACATGCCACCCTGTACATGCAGTTTTGAGAGACAATACCAAGATGCCATAGATGTATTAAGTAAACTAGATGAGGTGATAGAGGAATGGCTTTCACCCCACTCTGTAAAATCTTGTTTTGTGTATGCTGATATTAGCTCCAACATAATAACTGCATTGAGAATAGGTGGTATTGTGCATGTGCCCTGCTTTGCCCATGTGCTAAATTTAGTTGTGACCATATTATTGGCAGAATCTGAAGCCCTCAGAGAGATGCTGAACATGCCTACAAAACCTGTGCCAATTTTAGCCTCTCCTACAATGCACACATTTTATATTGCATACAAGAATGTGATAACCTGCCCTATCACCAGAGGAAAATGGAGTTCCTTTCCAAGGGTAATTCCACACTGTATATTCTAGAGTATTTGTATGAGAAGAATAAGGCCATTAACAAGTACACAATGCAAAACTGGAAGGCTTTAGAAGGAGTCTCTTTGTCGCGTGGGCAATGGCAACTAATGTGTGATGTATGTGAATTGCTGAAACCATTTGAGGAGTGAAATATGCTGGGTAGTTGTATAGGGGCAGTAATTAGTAAAATTCTGCCACTGATATATTTATTGCAGAAAAAACTGAGGAGTGTGGCTGAGGAATCTTACCATAATGATAACAAAGACATGCACCAGCTGGGAAAAGACATGTTAGCGTTGTTTGTGCAAGATCCTCTTGTAGTGTCCATTAAAATCAATGAAGAATATATACTTGCCTCTTTGCTAGACCCCCACTTTAAACACAAAATTTCAGAAGTTTTGCGAAAGCGTCATCAGCAGTTTGTCACAACAAGGAGTCATGATGATCAGTAGCATCTCTCTGAGGAATCAGATTTCATCAAAGAATATAGTGATATGCATATTGATCGGGTGGAGGGTTGCATTGTGGAGGAAGACAGGGAGAAATTAGGGCCCTAAAAATATTTAGACAGAATAGTGAAAAAGAAGGCAGCAAAAGCATTTAGACTACCAGCAGCAGCAGGAGCCACTACACATCAACCAGAACATCCCATTCTTAACACAGGGCAATTCATAGGTCTCGGCAGATGCAGTATACATCCAACATTGGTGGTGGTACTGGTGGTGGTGGCACTGATGGCAGCTCCTTGGGACTTCCTCCCTGAGTATGGGTTGGCAACTAATACACAGGAGCACCATGTAGCTGCTAGGAGTGGTTCCACTGTATGTGATAGAAACCTTTAGCTGCCCTCTAGAATGCAATGATTCTGAGCGGATTTTCAGTGCAGTGGGTTATATTGTAAATGACCATAGGAAGAAGCTATCAAGCAGCAGTGTTGGTTAGACTAACATTCTTAAAAATGAACCATCTAGTACCATTTGAGTATCAGGTAGCAGAAGTGGTCAAAACAAACATGATAGAAAGATAGGACACATGTATTATTAACAGCAGTGTAGATGATGAGGAAGAGGTGGAGAAGAGTTTTGAAGGGTTGCTACTGTATCTACCACTGGTGGGACCACTGCTATTACCAATGATTAATGTGTGTCAATAATTTGAGAATAATGATAGCTTACATTTGACTCATTTGACTTAATCAAATTTAAAATAATGGTTAACCAGCTTAGCAGTAGGCTTACACAAATACAGCCAAGTTAACCAAACAAAAGTCATGAGTAAATTACGTGGCAGAACTCAGGCTTACAACATATACAAGGGCAGAGGATTTTTTTTTTCTTAAAAGTTCTTGTGTTGTACCAACTTCATTTGTCCCCTCCTTTCCCTTTTTCACAACCTTGCCACAATCACAAAGAGTGCACAGTACAATTGCTGATGAGTGCACTTTACCTACCCCTAGAAAAAAATATTCATACACCCATGATTTCAGTGGGGGGGGGACAGGAGGCAGATGAATGGCCTTTTTCTTCTCTGTCTGGGTAGTTAATGCTGCTACCATTGGTGGTGGTAGGGGGAATGTGGGCTCCCAGTCACTTGATCAGTGGTGCTGGTGCCACAGCTATTGTTAGTGATACACATCTCCTAAGAGACATAGTCACTAGCATCAGGGTCAATTCAGCTTCTCTTTTATTTAACACTAGTGGTGGTCTGAGGTAAGTGGGCTCCCAGTCCCTTTACCACTGGTGTCTTAATGACACTGTCACTTCCACTCTGCTTTCTTCTAAAATATACCACACTAGAGTGCAGGAAATGAGGAATTGTCAACTCATTGAGTAACACTGGAAGGAAATGGAAGAATTGTCACAAATATTTCTGTGTTTCTAGTGAAAAGGTGGTAAATCTACATGTTCCAATATGGGCAAAACTTCTCACGGGAAATCTAAAAAACATGCTTTTTTCACATAATTTCCAGTGGGAACACAACAGGACTTTTGTCCATCCCTATTTGCTATATGCTGCAGTTGATAAATTTTTTTTATAAAGGTTCTGACTAGGAATCTGCTAGATAAAATCAACAATAACCTGTATCCCCTGCAGTGTAATGCAGATTTTAGTTATTTACTCTCCCTTGGTGCATTGTGCACAAATCATCCTTATCATAGGGGTCAACATTCTCAAAATTCCCTTTGATTTAAATGGAGTTTTAAAGTGGAACTATTATTGTATAACATATATATATATTATTATATTATATTTATTTATATTAGCATTTCTTTTATTTCAAAGAATGGTTTATAGTTAATTTGCTTATTTGACAGTTTATGCAATTGTGCTTGTATAGCCTTATAGAAAGTGGCAGTAGGGATGGGAAGCTCTGTGAAATGTTAATATATCAGGCATTCCAGACAGTGCACTTCAATGTGTATAAAATAGCAAATAAATGAAACTGAATGTGTTATCATTTATTGTTTGAAACAAAAATTGGACAAAAAAATGTATCTGCTTTAAAAAGCTTTTTCAAAATCATATATTTGAAACAAAATGACAGTTCCACTTCAAATAATTTATAATAAGTATCTCTCTCCTGTGGGGAAGTTAGTTTAGAATGTCTCCATATTCTTTTGTACGTTGCTTTTCAAACTAGTAACCCAGATTAAGCAGATAAAAGCGTGTAAAACATAATCAATATCTAGAAAACAAGATAATGAGTAAATGGGAGGATCAGGTCCCCGTGTGGACCACAAACAAACAGACGAGGTTCAGAGTGCAGCGTAAAGTCACTCATCCTTATTCAGGTTATCTCCCTTGCATTTTTCTTTAATAAGCTAGTACTGATACCACATTTGGAGTATTACATTTAATATACTCCATATGCTACATGGGTCACCCTCACATATCACACTTTGGTGCAATTCATCTCTGGAAGAGCCTGATAACTTTAGACACTGATTGTTCATCTCACAGTGTATCACTTTGAGATACATTGATTGGTTGGTTATCTGTGTTTCTGGTTACTATACAAGTACCATGGTTTGGAAGTGTCCCAATTTCTATGCTTCTGTTGCAGTCATTAAAGCTGATCCACTAAAAAAATGGGAGCACTTCTGATGCAAACCCTCACCATAGGGAGCAAATAAAAATCCCTCCATTTCACACTGCTTTGAATGCAAAGCAATGTGTTGGAAACAGCTCTATCATTCAATAGGTTAAAAAAATATTTTTTTAAAACAGATGGAATTTTCATTTACTCCTATGGTGCAGTTGGTTTGCCCTTTGATTACTCCAGCTCTACTTAGCACATCAGTCTAAGGCAATTTGTTGTGAGACAATGCGAAGATGTATAAAACAGATTCTTAGTTTATGTTTAACCCTTGAGCACCAGAGAGGAAATGCGTTGCGTACCCTTCTGGTACTCAAAAAAATGGTTAAGAACTGTCATTAAAATTCGCAACAACGGGTCATATTTATAAAGAAGTAAAGCCGACTTTATAAATATGTCTATCTGAAAATTTCCTGAGACTGTTCTGAGATTATTTGTTGAAAATTTGCAAATGAGATTTTGTTGTGTATAAATAACTAATATTATTTACTTCCATTAAGAACAAGTTATACTTGGCACTAAGATTTAATTACTAAAACTGACTTTATTTTTGGCGCAATTAATCAATTTCTTTATACATACATTGTAACACAATTCTTTTTTGGATAAGACCATTTCTACTTCCCTTTTTCAAAAAGTCAACTGCCTGGAGATAGTACTTAGTGAATGTTTATACATAGTTTTGTCATCTTGAGTAAATTATACAGACACTTTCTTTATTACTCCAGTTTCAGACATCACCCCAATGAGGCTAATGTGCTAAGAAGAACATGAGGGCAATGTGGTAATGGGCGACGCTTAGGCCAGTTGGGTGTCTGGAACTGTGACATGATTAATTTGCCATGGAGAATATAACCGGTTTTGGGTAGGTGCCAAAGGTGCAATACACCCATGCCCATTAATTTACAGCAACACAGCCAGTGAATTGATATTGTGTTGGAGCTCAGTATCAACTGACAGGTTGCTGTCTGCAGTAAATATAGATTCTGCCTGTATGCCTGTGTAGCAATGTTAACACAGGGGACTTCTTTGACAATGCAAGAACAGATAGGCTGGCTCTCTGAGCTTCCTTATGTATGTTTGGTGGCATTCTCTAAGGACCCTTGATTGTATGCCAAATTCTTCATCCATTGAGCAATTTCTGCGCAACCTGTTGAACTGTAACAGGAATTCTACAAACCATATGTATGGGGTGACATGATTTTGCATGTAACAATGAATTACCCTCACAGGATTTTCTGTATATGGTTGCAATTATAGTCTCACCACTAAATTTCAATTTAAGATCCAGAAAAGAGATCTCCCAGTTATCAAATTCATGAGTAAACCTCAAATTTAGATCATTCAAATGCATATAATCAGTGAACCAAGAAAAATGCTCTAGACCGTATGAACAAAAGGTTGTCAATGAAATGATTATATAACTCAATATATTCCCTGAATTGATTTTTGTTGCTTAAAATGCTGGGACCCCTCAAACCAATCCATGTCAGCAAAACATGATGCAAATTTTTCACCCACTGAGGTCCCACACTACTACAATAAAAAAGTATCATCATATTAAAAGAAACTATGTTTGAGTAGATAATCAACAGACAAAAACATCTTCTTAAGATCCTCAGAGGAAGTACAATAGGTATTCAATAGTATTCAGTAACATAATACTCATAGTATTCAATAGCATGCTGTCACGGTTTGTTTTGACTTTCAGACACAGAGTTAAGATAAAAACACAACTTTATTGAAAGTTTAAAGAAAACCCTCATGGGTTAGACATACACATATATCTCAACACGTAATTAGTACAATGCATAGGTGAACAGTGGTACGGTGAATAATAATAGAGAGGCTCTACCGGCCTTGCGAATACCGGGTAAGGCAACCTTAGAATAGGCACAATATGGAAATAGGCTCTACCGGCCTTACCAATATACCGGGCAAGGCAACCTGGAGACTGGTACAACGAGAGAGAAGGCTCTACCGGCCTTACCAATATACCGGGCAAGACAGCCAGGAGACTGGTACAAAGAGAGAGAAGGCTTTACCTGCCCTGCCAATATACCGGGCAAGGCAGCCAGGAAACTGGTACAATGAGAGAGAAGGCTCTACCGGCCCTGCCAATATACCGGGCAAGGCAGCCAGGAGACTGGTACAATGAGAGAGAAGTCTCTACCTGCCCTGCCAATATACTGGGCAAGTCAGCCTTGAGCCCAGAGGCGACAAGTACTGGTACAGGAGCGTAAGTGGCCACATCGACTGAAAAGTGGTGGAGCAAACCAGTCACACATACTGGACTACACAGAGGCCTACCGGTGCTATATAGGTGTCAGCGAGCAACCGGTGAATTTAGGAGCATACCAGTATACGCGTAATGGAGTATACATAGACACTACCGGTGCTGTATGAGAAGCAGCAAGCAACCGGTGATATATGGAGCTAACCAGTACCCGCGTACTGGAGTACACATAGACACTCAGGGATGAAAATGTCGCCCAGGTGACATGAAGACGGAGAACTCTGCACACGATCCAGAAGCAGGAACAGACAGCCAGGCCGGAACAGGAAGCTGGAACAGTAACGGCAGGCGATCGAATCAGGAACGGAAGCAGGGACGTCAGCCGAAACCGGATCAGGAACGGAGGCAGGAACCACTTCAGCAGAGGAGGCTGTCAGGCAGGTAAGCAGACGGAATCTGGAAGGTAGTGTATGCAGCAAAGGCCCAGGGAACTCAGGAAAAGGATGCAGGTGGCTATAGACATAGAGACACCACGAAAGGGCAATCAAAGGGTGCCAGAACCCAGTCTATATAGGCAATACTGGGCGGATTCAAGACAGGCAGCCAATGGAGAGCCTTCACAGATAACTGACAGGAAAAGGCAGCAATCATGGGCACCGTGATACATGCCTTCTTCTTTAAGGGGGTATCATGGAAAAGAGAGATGTCACATTCATAGAACACGATTTAAAATTACTCTTCACCTTCATTTCTGTACGTTTATACAAAATATGTCCAGCGTCACGAGTATAGCTCCTTAATCTCAAAACCAATGGCAGCAGATAACCATCTACAAATTCAACAGGTTCTTATTAAGGGAACCTGTACTTGACACTATGGGTCTCCCCAGTGTGGACAATATGTTTTATGTATTTTTGGGAGGTGATGGAAAATAGGTATAACAGGATATGGACCAAGTAAATGCTCACCTTCTTTGTTGGTGAGAACTCGTAAAGCATGCCCATCCTCCACCAACCTACCCAACAACTTAGAATAAGGTTACATGGGAAAGGTTTCATTGGACTATCATCAAAATCTGATATGATTCTGTATCCTGCAACTGATCTTTCTAGTAAATGATTGTAACAGCACTACAACAGAAAACAGCAAGTTAAAGCAAAACAAGTTTGAGATTTAATAACTGAGAATTGAAAATATCTTATCAGTGGGAGTAGCTTTCTTTTACTCAAGAGAAAAAGCCTTTTAACATGGACATTTTAGTAAAAAGTATACTGCTTCTTTAAGTGATACATTTAATCTTATGAAGATTAGAAAACAGATAATAGAAAATAGCTATTAACTCCTTGGAGGCTAGAGAAGTCTCCAAAACATTGCAAGACAATGTGATGGAGACTTCTCTAGCCTCCAAGGGGTTTCAGTAAGAAAATATTAAGTAAGAAATATTCAAGCATTCATTAAATTCTATATAATGTAGTTATTTTTATCAGTTCTCAGGGTGTCTTATATTCAATACCAAGATGTCACTTGTGATACAGAGATTCCAGGTGTGCAGTCTGTTGTATAAGGACTCTGTTTGGAATCTGCTATGATGTTGGTGTTCTCAGCTGTGAAAGCAACATTTGCCAAACAATATGTGAAGAGACAATACAAAAGGGAACTCATTTAACATGTCAGGGCTTTCCAACCAGTGGACAGTTAGCACCAGTTTGTGCCATATTTTTTGTAATACATGCAGGGCCAAATCTGTTATTGATAGCAGTAGCAAATCAGATCCTTTAAGTTAATCAAATATTTTATTTAGAAGTAGTACAAAAGCAGTAAAAAAAGTTTAATAAACTTTATTCATGCACAATTGCAGTTATGGGTCTAGTGCTGGTCAATCAATTTTGGTCAAATCTGTTTGAATACTGATATTTAAAAGAAAAACATTCAAACCATATGCATAAAAAAGCCAACTGCAATCTAAAGAATACTTTTTCTTTAACCCATTGGATGATGGCGAAGTCTGGAATGCATTGTGAAGCAACACACTTGCAGTGTATGATGAATTCAAGAGGTTAATAGATAGGATGCAGTTGTTTTGATGCAGAATTTATCTTCACTCATATGTCAAATTCATATCTTAATAAAATATAATACTTACATAATACATTGATTATGCATAAGCCTAAGAGCATAGAAAGTGTGGCTCTAATCTAGGTATTTGGGATTTTAGATACACCACAGTTGCATATTAACAAACAAGCAATTCACTGCACACCTATCTTGTCCTTAAGGGGTTAAAACTGACCAAACAGCTGGTATTGGTTTACATATGTGGACTCATTAACTGGGTTGATATTGTCCTTACATGAACTTATTTCCATAATACTTAATTTACATAAATGAAACATTGCTCTGGTATGTGATCTGTTCTATTATCATATCATTGAATCATGCAAGCATATATCTACCTTCTAATCTTATAATTTCATAAATAGGAATACAAACACACACTTATCATATGAACAATATGAAAAATATAAAAATACATACACATGCCCTAGCATATAATGTTGGGACCCTTCTTGGAGGGACTTGCCTGATGTACAGTTACGATAATTATTATGCATAATAATGATCATAACTGTTTATATAGTTCATATGACAAGTGTGTGTTTGTGTTTATATAGTTTAAATGACAGATAAGTGTGTACATATACAAACACACTCTCACAAACATACCCCAGCACCCAATATTGGGACCCTTCTTGGAGGGAAATGCTGAGTATGCGGCCCTGTATATATATATATATATATATATATATATATATATATATATATATACTAGCAGTATGGGAAAGTTTTGCCCTTCTGATTAACCCCTTGAGTGGCAGACACTTTCGGTTTAGGGGCTGTTGCTGGTAGCATGGGTGGGGCATTGGCAAAAATTTGTAGGTTGCTTAATGATCTACTGACAGTTGTATGTAAGTGAATTAATGATTTAGAGCAAGATTAACATATTTTGATTAAATAGGCTGACTTATAAATACACATGCTGATCATTGTGATACATGTATATAGGCACCTAGAAAGAGTAGGAAAGAGGGATGGCACATTCTAAAGAGGGACACTTTGGAGATATATATTGCTTTGTAAGGCAGAAAATGTCTGTAGCATACAAGGGAACAAACTCCCAATTTAGATCAATGAGAATGTTGGGAAGTTTTTGTATACCCTATGGTACACTTGGTTTTCATTAGTTTTTTTCTTAATATATCAGACTCAGTGGTATCCTTGAGGAGCAGAAGTGTGAAAATGTTCTCTTTTATAGTATAGATGTGTGTGTGTGTATATATATATATATATATATATATATATATATATATAGAGAGAGAGAGAGAGAGAGAGAGAGAGAGACAGAGAGACAGAGAGAGAGAGAGAGACAGAGAGACAGAAAGACAAACCTGTGTTCCTCTATATAAAATTTTTATGTGTGCCCTGTATTGAGCATGCATAATATTTCTTAGTAAATAAGTGAGATTTTAGCTCTCACAAATTGGCCAAGTTGTGTATAAGCTTGCCACCACTTCTCTCTTGATATATATATGGGCAAAAGGGGATAATTACGTGGCAAATCAACTTCAAATCAAATCAACCATGTTAGAAAAAACAATATCCAAATTTGCATTGATTTGCAATGGATTTTTAACTCCTTGAATGGTAGAGAGGAATCCAGTATTTTGCTTTGCAATGCGTTGCAGTCTTCTTTAGCATCCAAGGGGTTAAAAGTCCTATTTAAATCAATGAGAATATTTAGTTATTTGTGGTGGTGTCCAAGAATTGCTCCACTTTGGCTTTTGTACATATTTTCCCAAGGGCTAATTTCAGGTTTTGCAATGTAGGCAAAGGGGGTTACCATGTTAGCCACGGCTAATGCATGAGGCAAGTAGAATAAAAGTTATAGCCTCACTGGCCAACTGAGTAGCTTTACAGTGCAAGATTTAAAGAATACTTAGATCTCTTCATCAGACAAGTTACAGTATCATGCCTGAAGAAGAACCCAAAGTGGTCCTGTAACCTTGCTTGGAATGTGTCTTTTAGTGCACTTTCACATGAGTGGCACAAATCTAGCAGCTTCCTGATGCATTTCTGTTGCCTGTGATTTTAACTCACCTCCTCCTGCATTCTCTGGAAGATCTGGCACAAAAATGGGCATGTAGATCATATGAAAGATCTGTGATCAGTCCCATGGGACATTGTTCAGATCTGTCCCACTACAGCTTTACTATGTTCCGATTTGAATGCAATAGTGTTGCAACATTCTGGACTGCGGTTCATTTATGCAAGGCAATAGATGCCAATATGAAAGGCACCATATGATAGCAGCACATCTATCTGCATGGATAACATAAACAATGCACATCACTGAGTTTATGCCACCTGTGTCAAAGGGGTCTACAGCTTATGAGTAGTGACAGGAGGCAGAATCAAAATGGTATACTATATAGTCTGTTACTTGAGTGGTGACTTTAAATGTTATACACAGACAATAAAATCAACAGGACATAATGAAAAACTCAATACAAAAACGTGTATATGTAAATTATGTTTGATAAAACCATGCATCATGATCCATGTGCATGGTTATGGTAACAAATCATATGACATAGATACCGCAAATATCAAACAATTAGCAAGATTGTCTATGCAGTACCAAATCCATTCAAGAAAAGATCTCCAAACAATCCCTAATGTATCAAAAATTGCCAGGATAACTTATGCACCATCAAATCCACCATCAAGAAAACGTTGCAAATATATCTCTAATCTACTATAATAAACAGTACCAGTGTCCATAATAGATCCATCCTGGTAAAGATATTATATTCTCTAAGTGGTAGCACCACCAAAGGGTCCAAGAGAACACACAGGACCCAAGCAAAAGTGAGACCTCAGAGAAAAAAGAACCCGAAATGACATAAATCTACACTAATCTGCATATATCCCCACTATCCTTAATGTAATATACCGGTAAATATAAAAGGAAAGAAAAATAAATACAAAAAAAAAATAATATATAAAAGCATCCAACAATAGAAGTCCGCAAAAGTGAGGTTATATATTTCCCTACAATAAAAACAATCAATATGTAGACTACTAACTGTTCAGTCACTATTTGAAATCCTTAATCCCTTCAATTGTGGGTTACTTCAGATATCCTGGCAATTTTTGATACATTAGGGATTGTTTGGAGTGTCTTTTCTTGATACTGCACAGACAATCCTGGCAATTCGTTGATATTTGCGGTGTCAATGTTTTTTGATTTGTTACCATTACCATGCACATAGACGCATGACACATTAAAGTTAATTTGCATTTACACATTCTTGTATTGAGTTTTTCATTATGTTCTGTTGATTTTATTGTCTATGTATAGCATCCCAATTTGCCACTCAAGCACCAGCCTATACTGTATATATTTTCTAGATGGAATTAGAGGAGCATTGGTTCAGGTCGGAAATCCGAGTGGTGCTTTTGTTTCCATTCTCTCCAGAATAGAGCCACCTACGTTGTATAAATTACAGAATCAAAATAACTATTAGGTTCTCTGCTAGTCCGTGTGAAGTGTTTATGTTTTGGATTTTTTTTCGCCTGATTTCTTTTCTGTATTTTGTGATGTGACTTCCCCAACAAATCAGGCATTATTAGCATTTTTTAGTACTTTTTCTCAGTGACTGTTTCTATGAAATTCAGTATTTCTAAATCCCACTTGAACTAATGTCAAAGCTAAAACATTTAGTGAACCAGTGTGTGATCTGTATTAGTAGGTTTTTGTGCAAGTTATATTAAATGTTTGATGTCCAGCATTCATACCATTTACATGGTTTATAAAAAAAGAGAGAGAAAAAGAGGGAGGCGCTCATAGGGTTAAACCTTCCTGGAATTTTCGTAATTGTTAAATCACAATCATATGCACTCACATTTCGTTGTGGCCACAGAATGATAACTTGGGGCTAATAGGCAAGTGGGGGATATTAAACTGCCCACCACACAGATATGTCACACCAGCTGCTCCCCGGAGTTCAACCTTCAAAAGAAGAAGTGAAGAAACAGGAAAACGAAAACACAACACAAGTGGGGGTGCTCAATTATAGATGAATGAATTGTATTTAAACAGTACTTGGTTACTCACAGTTAGTGATCAACCAGTCATATATCCTATAACCGATATATAACATCAGAGGACGTCAACCTGCCTCTGTTCAATAAATTGGATTTTAAGTTTTGATAACCTGCTTGGATTCATTTATTGATCTCTTCGAGACATCTTAGTGTCCCACAGTATAGATGGGGAATGCCTGAACAGAGGCAGGTTGATGTCCTCTGATGCCGTATACCGGTTATAGAATATATGACCGGTTGATCACTAACTGTGAGTAACCAAGTACTGTTTAAATACAATTCATTCATCTGAAATTGAGCACCCCCACTTGCGTTTTCGTTTTCCTATTTCCATGGTTTGCATTTTGAACCCCCTTTCTTTTTTCAGTCTACTATACAACCATCTTGACCATATCTCTTTTAAATTTAGTATTTAATTGAAATAAATATTGCATGAAATGTGACTGAATTTTTTATTCAGTCATTGATATGTACTTAGTTGATCAATTTGAATTTGATCTTTGCTCCACTTATCTTGTCTAACATGGAATCACCCTGAAATTCATTCATGGACACATGAACACCACACTAGTTTCATCAGAGGAATACATTTAATTTGTGAAAGGGAACATTTGTCTGTTAACATACAGATAAATTAACACATTGATTGAAAGAGTTTCATGATCTAATTTCAACTTTAAAACATGCATGAGGTTAGAGATCTACAGTTATGGTCCATCTGCGTTTCTTCACTTCTTAATTGTACCCGCTTGACTTCCATATCCTCCACTTCCTCCACCACTTCCTCCTCCATAATAACCTCCTTGACCTTGGCCTTGTTGCTGGCAGGGGTCAGGTGTACAGGGATCTATTGAAATAGCACACAAGCATTTCAGTGTTTGTTTGATTCTAAAAATCCCATAATTTTTCATTATCCAACAAATGCTTCTGATTACTCAGACATTAAAGTATATTTCTATTTTATCTTCCAGTTATTGTTTTCTATGCTTTGATTTTTACAGTTTTTGCTTTTGTATCTCATTCTCTAGAAGGGAGGAAAAGGAAAGATGGCACCATTCTTCTACATTGAAGGATATCTGACTAGAACAGACTTGTTCTATCTTTACTTTAAAAACAAGCCCCATAAATGACAGTTCACTGGATCTACAGACAATTATTTGAGATGGAAAACAAGTAACTCAAACTGTTGTTTCTGCTTTTTACCACTTTGTTGCTGTCCTCTTCACTGGACATCAGATATTTAGGCTTTATTCACAAATGAAGAGACACATGGGTAGGAATACAATTTAAGGGGCCTTTTAAAGTCTTTTATGCTAGAGAGGCAATGCGCTGTAAACCTCTCTAGTATTTAAGAGGTTCCAAGCCTCATTTAAATCAATGTGAATTGATGCCATTTTTATTTCTCCTAACTGATGCAGGGGATTTGCTCCAGAATGTATCCTATTTCATTTAATATATAAGGCTATTTAAATGGTAAATAAACTGAACTCCCTCTTTACACTGTCATATATTTATCTGGCATAAAACTCAAATTGCATGGAAAGGAGTGCTGGTTCTGCAAATGCTCATACCTTTGCATTGTGGTGGGGGTGGTTCTTGGCACTGCTGCCCTGACATTGGACATGCTAAAATAAAAAAGATAGGACAATAGTATTCACAAACACTATCATTTACATGTATTCAAAAAGGTATCAGCATTATAACAAAAACAAAACATATACTTTATTATGTTTGAAATGTAGCCTGTAATATAAGAAAACAAATGTAAAATATGTTGTTAATATTGATATCATAGCCAACACTGTACAAAAGGTTTGGTCATCCTCCTCTTGAAAGGTCACCATTAGACTTGATTTATTTGAATCTCTCCTTGAGTTCAGGTAGATCAACCAAATGTTTGAGTTGAATGGAATATATCACAAACAATACTTGGGTATTATACATATTTTTGCGCAAATCTATTCACCATAGTTACATCACATTTTGCTATGTATTAATGGTTTAGAGTGTTTCAAAGTTAAAATACAGGTGTACACTATAAGTCCTCACACATACTTCAGAAGGAGACATATTTTCTGCATTCTACTGCTGTACAAAAATTAAACACACAGCAAATTCTGAAATATCAGCACTTTTATTAATACTTTCAATCTCTTCTGCTGTTGCAAACACATATATTCTAATAAAAACTATATATAAATATATATTATGCAAAACCAAATTTTGATACAGCAACAGTTACAGTATATGTTGTTTTACTATCAAACATTTATATCCCAAACTGCTGCATGCAACAGATATTGCAAAACAATAAACAATAATCTTTGCAAAAGAATTTACTTACGATCTACAATAATCTTTTGAGGATTGTATCCACCACTTCCACCAGTGCCTCCACCTCCACCAGTGCCTCCACCACCGCCACTTCCCCCACCTTTAACTGACATGTTGTGCTTGTTGAAGGAAGATTAAGCTGTAGGTATGCCAGCAATACTTGAAGATACTGCTTATATACAAAACTTGATGTAATTCCCTGATGTTGAGCAATAGTCCATATATAGGCACAACCAATAGCATTCATTCAGCAATTAGGATCACTTAATTTCAACTGTTATTTGCATACATGAAGGACAGGGTGTTTTCTTATGAAGTATTTAATTCAAATTATGATTCAGCCCTTTTTTAAGTGAATCATTTTTCATGATAATAATAATGATTGATACACTGGGATTAGAAAATATATACATTGTACATAAGGTTAATGTACCAACAAGTGTAGCGCAGGGAGCCCGGCCGAATTAGGGGCTTATGGGATGATAAAAATATAAAGTGTTTTGCATTTTTCAATAACTTAAATTAATTGTGGGCTGACACTTTTTTTTGCCATGGTGCTCATTCACAAAGCCCACCTCTGCTGTAAAAATCAGTAATTTAGATAGTGACAAATGAACAGTATACAGTCAGGGAAAGACCATTCATATACCTTTTCTGTTGATTATGTCTGGGTAAGAATAAACTGTTTCTACGTCATGCAGAGTTTATAACACTGTCAGACTAAAGTATAATTACAAAAATTCTTCATTCTCTTCAGGAGATTTTTCAAGATCATTCCCGTTCACTTCTCAGTGGAATTTTGATAAGATTTGAAGGATTTCATTCTCATTCAGTTCTTCCTTCATTGGGGGTTTATCTTCATCATTCATAGCAAAGTTGTGTTTTAGAATTAACTTATGGATGCATTTCTGTAAAGCCATATAAAGCACAGAATTACTCTGTCCTTTGTTAGTTAAACATTTTGGGCCTTCAAGCAATAAAATATCATTCTTATTGAACTTGTAGGTGGAAAGATCGGCTATCCCATTTTCTAATGGCTGGCCCTTTCCTGATGTCTTCTTTTTAATAATCTTTCTCCCTTCTCTCTTCTCTCTATATGTATGTTTGTTTCATTTTATTCATTGGTCTAGTTCTGGAGGATATTTGATCAATTCTTCCTATACCTATCTTCTAAAGAGCGCTCTTGATCCTATTCCTAAAAAATGCTTCTTGATTTTACTCTTCGGTTTTGCTCCTAACTTGTTAAACATTATTTGTCCATCTTCCTTTGTAATTTCTAAATTTTTATTGTCTTTTTGGTGTCCTTGTCTGTCTTGTTTTTGCAGGTCTTTAATGTTTACTCTCTTCTTTTCGCACAAGATTGTCTTTTATTTATCTTTGTAATGGTTCTGGTATGTGTGTGTGCGTGTGTGTGTGTGTGTGTGGGTGGGTGACCCGCATTGTCTTTCAGACATCCTAATCTGTTTTCCAGCATAACCTCATAAGTTACCCATACTACATCTCTTTCTATGGTCACCAGAGTGTCAAGTGATCCAGTTCCCATAAGATGAGACTTCCACCTTATATCTTTTAGAGATCCCTCCTTTCTCTTTTTCAATTTTCACAAAGAGTAGGTTTTCCTCTCTCTGTTTTTAAAATGCTTATGCCCTTTTCTATTCCAATACTTTACTCATCCATCTGTATAGTTCTCTTGATTCCTTCCCATTTTCTTTTGTTTTCAAGCAGCAAATTATTTTTCAAAACCCTATGTTCTTTTATTAGCAGTTTGATCCAATGTCAAAAATTCTAGCTGATTTTTCTTTTTAGCTTCAGGCTCTTGACTTATGCTTTTAAAACTCTCTTCTCTATAATTCACTATACACTGCATTATTTAAATGGACATTAATTCAGAACAGAAAGCCATCTCTCATAAAAGGCCGTGTCCTCCATTACACAAGTTGGTTTCTTAGTGAGACTTAAACCTCATGGGTAGAGAGGGGTGAAAGATTTTTCCTCAAACAGAAATGGGAGAAAAATAGCACTTCCCACTATAACGATTTTTCACTTTTTTCCACCATGCCCATTGCATTGTAATCAATATTAAAAATGAATCCCCCTGTCACACACACACACACAGAAAGTTTCCCTTCTTTTCCCTATGGGATGGGATAAAATGGGTATCAGGTTCTCACAGTGTGTCATACTCTGCTTATGAAAGAGAGAAAGGACAATTTTGGTGCTAGGGAAAGTAGGCAAAAATGTAAATTGAACTAGCATTTAGTTCAGGGCATCTTGTGGGTAGGGAACTTGCTTTTGGGACTCTGGGTGATTGGGAAGAGACAGAGGAGATTTACCCAATAACACACTTGTACTATTAAAGCGGAACCTTAAATGCAATAACTTTGCACCGCAATTGATTATTACATTAGCAATATGCACACACTTATTTTTATTTTCAAGTATAATTGCTCCTTTAATGAAAAATATAACCTTTAATGTAGGCAGGAACCAGATGGGATCTTGCAGTAGGTGCTTTCTGTGCCTGCTCTTTCAGTCCCTTCTGGTGCCTTTCAGCACAGTGGCATTCAACTCACCAATAGTGGAGTTGAAGGGAATTGACAGCTCAGAAGCAGAAATGCTGGCTCTGCAAGATGACTGCATTGTTCCCCATTGCCTGCATAAAAGGTTATATATCCCTTTGAGTGACAGTGGGGTACACAACGCATTGCAAAGCCTCATTTGAGACAAAAACTTTCACTCATCCCTATTTGTGTGTATTTGTATTGCATGTGTAAGTTGTGTTTGTGTGTGTTGCATGTGTGTGTGCATAGAATTCCTTGCAGAGACTTTCACTGGAGTGGCCAGGGTGGCCACTCCTGTGAAAATCCTCCCCCATGGTTGGACCAAAGGGACTAGCAGTATAGAGGAGATTGAAATAATTCCTCTTTACTGTCATCTCTGGGTGTGTTTTCCAGGCACACAGAAGTCTTTATCTATCTATCTATCTATCTATCTATCTATCTATCTATCTATCTATCTATCTATCTATCTATCTAACTATCTATCTATCTATCTATCTGTCTATCTATCTATCTATCTACGGCTACAATCTTAACTCTATAGTTATATAGTTACATATAGATACGTTTTAATATTTCTTATCAAATGTTGCAAAAGCTATATCTAAATTTGATGAGGTCATTTAACTGTTTGAATGCAATTGAATATGAATTTAGCTTTATATGATCAAAAATAGAAATTTTCAATAAATAAAACATTGTACTGACACATGGCATATTCTTTAACTTTTTACATTCAGTTTTTATATACAATTTTTATATTCTCTCTTTACTAATCAGTCATCTTATTTGTGTGACACATAATGAAATGGCTAAACTGAAATAGATATATCTGTTTGAGTCACTGTGAAGGTACTTTGACATGTATCAAATTAATATAGATTGATTTAGTAAACAAACTTGAATGACTGGTTTCAAGTAAGACTTAAATTACTTAAAAAAAGAACAGGTATAAACATGGATTAATTACCCTGTCAATGTATTTTATATTTCATTGTTGTACTGACAAGGCAAGCTACCACCTCCCAAACATACACACACACACACACACACACTTAACTTTTTATGACCAGAACATCCCAATGGCTAAGTGGGCGGTTATAATCAGGGCCTGATTTCCAATTAGGCATAGTAGGCAACTGCCAAGAGCTCAAAATTTTGAGGGGAGCTTCAGCTGTGCTGCCACACTCACATTCTAAATTTTGGTTGTGGCCAGAGCAATCTCAATACCCCTGTACAGGCTATTAGTTAACCCCTTGGATGCTGGTTAAACTATATATATAAATATATATATATATATATATATATATATATATATATATATATATATATATATATACACACAAGAGGATGGGGAGGGGGAAAGGAGTAGGAGCAGTGCATTGACGAGGGAGTAAAATGGTTGTCCAAAAACTGACTGCAGCCGTGGTTGCTGCAGAGTGTGCATTAAATTATGGTACTCCCTCTCCTCCCAAAGAAGATGCAGTTTATCAAGGTGCCACCAAAAGTGCCACTAGAAGCCGCACCGGTACTGTTAAAAAACCATGTAAGAACACTGAAGATGATAACCAGTTGTGGTCTAATGTTGATGATGGCATACTGAAAGAAGGTGTAGCTCATCCACCTGCTGTATCTCACAGTGAGGCAAAGAAGCACCAAAAACACCTATCCTCAAAGTAGCATTGAATTTTGTTAAAGCAAAGTAAAATAAAATTGTTGGAGATCTCTAAAAGCTTAGAGGAATGTAAAGGTAGTGGGTAAGAAGCGGACAAGAAGTGGCGGGCAATGCTGATAATGACCTAATGATGACTGATGATGATGTAGATCTAGAATATGTCCCTCCCGCATCAACCTCTTCTTCAGATATAGATGAAGTTGAGAGAGAGAGAGAGATGATGAAATGGCCAAAAAGTTATCTAAAAGGCAAAGGCTCAATCATCCACCACTGAAAAAGAGCACTGTGCCTGTTTATAAACTGTTTGAGAAAATAATTGGAAAGTCTGACCCTGTACAAGCCAAGATGCCCAAAAATACATAGTCATGTTGTCAGTCATCAGCATTGTCATTGCTTCCAAGTCCAAGTCCTACTCAGCCATACACACACTACTAGTATTGAGTAACCAGCAACAACAACACAGGTTATTAACATCCACAATTTTACCTTTGATGAGTGCCTCAGCTGATGCTGGAATTGTTGCACCTTTGACACCCAGTAGTAGTACAACTGCATCAACATCTAGCCATAGTAGTTGTAGCAGCCCCTCGGGAACCCTGCAGTCCATGAAGTCCACAGTATGGAGATACTTCATTCATGATTGATAAGCATTTTGATATCTGTTGTCTGTGTAAGAAGCATGGGACACGGGGAAAGCATTTTCACTCCTAGGCACCTCCTCAATCAGATCCCATCTAAAACACAGCCACAGGTCTGACTGGGAGACACAATGTCAACATGTCAGAGGTCCACAACTATCAGCAGCAGTAGAAGCACTACAAACAATACCTGGGTCTCTGGAGTACATAATAAAAGTAGTGATGTTCTTGATGTGTCAGAGAGTGTGGCAAGAGTTTGTTTATTCCAAATAGTACCTATGGCTCCTGCTGCACAGGAGTATGATGACTCAATACATGCTGCCTCCACCTCTACCACCTCCTCATCTAGTCATGGCTACTAAGTTACAGGGTTCATCTGCCATGTACTAGTAACCCACACTTATTGAGATTTTGGGAAGGAGTCAAAAACTTCACAAAAATAATCCCAAAGTACTCCTGTGGAATGGCAAGGTTGCTAAGATGTTGGCTGTGGACATGCTGCCATATTCTCTTCTTGAAAACCAAGGGTTTGGAGAACTGATATCATGTGTAGCTCCTCGCTGCCATAACCCAAACTTCACTAATGTTTCCATAGTGGCTGTGCCAGAATTGTACAAGCAGGTGGTTAGTGTAGTAGGCAAAGAGTTGGAAAGCTTGTACAGGAAGAAAATCCACCTAACAACAGATCTGTGTACACGTGGACAGAGCACAGACTATATAACTCACTGCTCAATGGGTTTACCTCCCACTACCACCAGAGGGCAACACTACTAGCTTACAGCATGAGGTGAAAGCCAGTAATCTTGCCTCTGGTTATGGCAGTATGATTGAAAGGCAGCAGCAGCAGGATAGCCCTTTCCATTGTGCATGCAGAGCTTTGAGAGACAGTCCCGCAAAGCTGTAGATGTATTAAGTAAACTATAGTAGGTGATTGTTTAATTGCTTGTACCCAGCTCCTCAAAAGCTGGCTTGTGTCTGAAGGATAATGGCTCCATATTATTGCTGCTTTGAGAATAGGTGATATGGTGCATGTGCCCTACCCTGAGACTAATATTATAAAAAATGAACCAACATCTAATACTATCTGAGTATCTGGTAGAAGAAGTGGACAAAACCACACATGACAGCGAAAACCAGGGTACATGTATTATTAAGAGCAGCACAGGTGATGATGAGGACGAGTTCCTACCATCTACCACTGTTGGAATCACAGCTACGACCAATAAAAAATGTGTGTTAATAATCTGAGAATAATGATAACTTTCATTTGATTCAGATATGATAATGGCAATAACAGCTGTGGGAATCATGAATATATAGTTACATCAGTCACAGTACACCAATACACCACCACCATACACATCTGTCATATTCATTGTAGGTTGTACTTTTTTTTTTTAAAATCTCTTTTAAAATAATGGTTATCCAGCATAGCAGCAGACTTATACAAAAACAGCAAGATTAGCCAAACAAAAACCTGTCACAGTACCTAGTAGTGCGGCCGCTTCTGGCGATGCTCACTATGACGCTCCGGCGTCATTTCCACGAGCGGTTGGACACATCAATGCCAGATTCATCATCTGCAGGAGCGAGGCTTCAAGCATGCTGCAGGCCTCTGTTTTATATGTGTTTATTTCCTGTACTCTTCTCCTACCTATTTCCTCCCTCTAAGCTGCTCCTCCTAACTACTTCCTGTGGAGGGGTGTAAAGGGCAGACTGAGTCCTGACTCAGTCACCCTTACATTGTTGTTCTGAGCAGTTCATTTTCTAGTATTCCTGATTCCTGTGTATGATCCGGCTTGTCTGTCCATCCATTCTGGTGTTGACACGTGGCTCTGTCTGACTATTCTCCTTGTGCTTTCCGATTTGGCTCAGATATCCTTTCTGGTGCAAACCTGTGGCTCTGGCTGACTACCTGCTCCGTATAGACCTAGGCTTGTCTGACTACCCACTCTGGTGTTGATCTGGGGCTCTATCCACTGTGTATCCAGCATACATACGCTCCAGTGGATATCCTATCTGGGGCAAACCTGTGGCTCTGGCTGACTACCTGCTCTGTGTATGACCTAGGCTTTTCTGACTACCCACTCTGGTGTTGACCTGGATCTCTATCCACTGCGCATCCAGCATTCCATCTCTTCAGTGGATATCCTATCTCGTGCAAAATTGTGGCTCTGTCTGACTACCCTCTCTGTTTATGACTTTGACTCATCTGACTATCCTATATGGTGCTTACTAGTAGGCTCTGTCTGTTCGCACAGTTTGTTGGTTCCATTATTCAGACATCCTTCCTAGTACTGACCTGGGGCTCTAGCAGACTCCTAGCTACTGACTGCAGGTTTGGGTCAGCAGCTGCCTTGGGTACGTACAGTTGAGACTCCACTCCTAGACTGACTGCAGGCAGAGTCAGTATCTCTTGGGCGTTACCTTACCACGAGACTCCAGTGGGCTGAGGCTTAGTCTCGGACATTGTGGTGCAGAGATTGGGAGACTGCTATTCCTGATACAGTACTCACCATTTCTATCACCCACTCTGTATGTATGTATATATATATATATATATATATATATATATATATATATATATATATGTATATATATATATTGCATTACTGCCATTATTATCATAATAAAGGTTCTATTAACTATACCGTCTGACTCCTGGTTTTGCTTGCCAAGCGTAACAAAACCCTAAATAAATCATTTTTGCAGGACTCAGGCTTACAACATATACAAGGCCAGAAAAGGTTGTTTTTTTTTTAAAAAAAGAGCTTGTGTTGTGCCAACTTGGTTTGTCCCCTCCTTTCCCTTTTTCACAACTATGACACAATCACAAATAGCACACAGTATAGTCAATGTATACTGCACTGTCCCTGCCCCAAGGGAAAAATATTCCCACACTCCTGATTTCAGTGTGGAGAGAGGTGAAGAAGAATAGTCTTCTTCTTCTTCTCCAAACTCACCTTCACTGACTGGGGTAGGTAATACTACTGCCCTAACATCATCACTGGAGCTAGGAACAGTATTATTGGTGGTATGTGGTGCAGGCTCTGGTCCATTATTGCTGCTTGAAGAAGCCATTCCCATGTTGGTCATGGTTCTCAGACTGTAGTACAATAGCCATCTCATCACCATCCTGCTGCTTAGACAGAGTAAATAAGTCAGCCACCCCTAGATCACAAGAGAGGGATGACATTGGGGGACTTTGCCTCTGGGTCTGGGGAATGTGGGCTCCCAGTCCATTTACCACTGGTGGTGCCACTGCTGCTGTTAGTGACACAAACCTCCTTAGTGAAAGAGTCACTAGCCTCAGGGTCTATCCAGCTTCTATTTAAAAGAAAAATCCAAAACACTGTTGGTAGTCTGGGGAATGTGGTCTCCCAGTCCCTTAAAGGGATAGTAATACTTGAAAATAAGTTTATTTTATATTGTAGCCCTTAAAAAACATGAAAAATTATATAAGTCTTATCTCCCAAACCTTTATGGTTTGGGAGATATTGACATGTAAAATATTGTAAAATTCTCTTTTCCTGGCTGTTTCAGCCAAGTCTGCCATCTAGTGGACAGATTTGGAATTCAGTCCACAGAGCAACCGGCAGCTCTTTAGCAGTGCCGAGATCACGATCTTTGAAAAGAACTACTTAATTGGAACTATCTACAAAGTGTGCCTGGCTTGAAAGCACACTTTGTAGACCATTCCAATTAAGAAATTCTTTTTAAAGATCATGATCTCAGCACTTCTGGAGAGGCACTGCCGGTCCCGAGACTGGATTCCAAATCTGAAGGGTGGAGCAATGACGTCACTCCAGGGGAAACTTTACTTCTGAATATCTCCCAAACCATAAAGGTTTGGGAGATAAGACTTATATCATTTGTCATGTTTTTTAAGGGCTACAATATAAAATAAACTTATTTTCAAGTATTACTATCCCTTTAAGCACTTGTAGTGCCACTGCTAATAACACCTTCTCCTTAGTGAGTCACTATCTACAGGGTTCATCCAACTTCTCTTCGCTTCATAATGTCAAGAAGCACTGTGAACCACTAAGTAACTAATTTTGTATATAAGCAAGACTTGTCGCCTCATTGAGTAACAGTGGAGAGGAATGGAAGAATTTTTGCACATTTTTCCATGTTCCTGGGGAAGAGTTGGAAAATCTGCATGTTCCATTATGGGCGACACTTCTCGCTGGAACACAACAGGACTTTTCACTCATCCCTATTAGTGATACGCTAAAGTTGATAAGTTTTTTGCAAATGTTCTAAAATAGGAATCTGTGAAATAAAACCAATAATAACCTTTGTCATCTTCAATGTAATGCAGGTGTTATTTATTTGTTCTAGGTATTAACACTTTGTGCACAAAAGAAAAGAGGATCAATTTTTGAGCAAATCAGCTTTATCATAGGGGACAACATTCTCAAAATTCCCATAGATTTAAATAGAGTTTTAAAGTGGAACTGTCACTGTATAACACATATTTGATTTATATTAGATTTATTTGTATATAGCATTTCTTTTATTTCAAAGAATGGTTCAAAAGCTAATTTGTTTATTTGTCAGTCTATGCAAATGTTTTGTACAGTCTGATAGGAAGTGGCAGTTGGGATGGGGAGCAATGTGGAATGTTAGTTTCTGGCAGGCATTCCAGCCAGTAAACTTAAACATGATTAAGATTGTGACTAAAACTGAATGCCTCATAATTTATTGTTAGAAATAAAAAATGGCTGAAAAAAGATATGTGCCTTTGAAAGCTTTTTCAAAATCATATAGTTGATACAAAATGCCAGTTCCACTTCAAATACATGAAATTGTGTATTTCTCCCCCTGTGGTGCAGTTAGTTTAGTCTAGAATTTCTCCATTTTCTTTTGTACGCATGATCCTTGGTTTCTAAACTAGTAACACCAGTTGAGGGGATAAAAGGGTGTAAGGCAGTGCTCCTATGTCATGGTTTGCGCTAGAGAAAGCTGATTCATCTGCCTCACTCATATGTGTATTATGTCTGTGGTTTTGCAAATAAACAGAGTAACATTTTTCATTGCTAAGGTGATTAAAAAATGTATGATGATAATATTTTGTTATTTATTTTTTACAGATATTATTTGAGATGATTATTTAACTTGTCCATTAAAAGCAATGAGGAATACATTCTTCCCACTTTGCTGGACACCTGCTTCAAACACAAAATTTCTGAATTTGTGCCAAAGGGCCATCAGCAGTTTGTCACAACAAGGAGTCATGAAGATCAGTAGCAACTCTTTGAGGAATCAGATTCTATCAAGGATATCAAGATATGCTTACTGATTGAGTGAAGGGTTGCATTGTGTAGGATGAGAGGGAGAAAGTGAGGGCAGAAAAAACATTTAGACAGTATGGTGAAAAGGAAGGCAGCAAAGCATTTCAACCAGCAGAGGAAGCTACATCATCAGCCAGAATATCCCATTCTATACACATGGGTCTCAGCAGGGGTGGCAAAAAACCAACATTGGTGGTGGTGGTGGTGGCACATCTCTTTGGGACTTGCTCCCTGAATATAGGTTGGTAACTGACACACAGGAACACCGTGTAGATCCTTATTCTTGCTTGAAGGTTATATATACGATCAATGTAGCAAAGTGGATTAGCCATACCTATTGGTGCCATGCTGCTGGATCTTTTTAGAACTCAGAAGATCTCTCTAAATATTTATTTTCTATTTTTTAATGCTTTTTACAGATGTAATAATCTAATAATAGATTATTTAACCTTACCCCCTATCTTAATATTATGTGAAGAATTGCATGCGCACATACTTTTACATCATTAAATAGTTCCCATTGAGGTTTTGCATATTAAATATTGATATGTGATTTTACCTTGGGAACAACATTTACTCCTATGAAACTGTTTTGGAGCCAGTGACAACAACATCAGTCCCGAGTGATACTCCGAACTTCAGGGCAGGCATTATAAACTGAGAGGCATGCTAAACCTCTCTGTAAGGTGAGTACATCCACTTGGGGGGATTAAAGGAAAAGTCCATCTGTGTATTGTATAATACTACACTTAGAGGTGTTGTGGTTGTGCTTTTTGTATGTTTTATTTTCTGTAGTCTATGACTCTTGCCATCTCCTACAGTAAAGTCAGAGTCATCATACTACTCTGCATCAGGAGCCATAGATGTTAATTGGAGTGAACTAACTGTTGGCAGTAGTACACTCTCTGACACATAAATAACTTCACTACTTCCTTTTCTGCCCCAGAGCCCTGGGAACTTTATAGAGTGTTTCTACTGCTGTTGCTGCTAGTTGTGGCACCTTTGACTTGCTGATAGTGTGTCTCCTAGTCAGACCTGTGGTTGTGCTTCAGGTGGCATCTCACAGAGGAGGTGCCTAGGTGTGAGCCTGCTTTCCCCCTGCTCATGTGTTTTTTGCACAGACAATAGGCAGCAACATGCTTAGCTTTAGGATCCTGAGTGAAGTATCTCCATACTGTGGATTCATAGACTGAGAGGTTCCTGAGGTGCTGCTACTACTACTACTGGGGCTATATGTTGATGCAATTCTATTGCTACTACTACGAGGTGTCAAAGGTGCAGCACTTCCAGCAGTAGGGATGGGCAAACATTTTCGCCTCAAACTGATATCGGAAAAAAATGTCACTTTTCGCTTGGCGAAAAATGTCCTGTGATTTTCCATTTTTTCTCGCTTTTTTGCCTGGTTCATTGTGCACTGAAATCAATGGGAAGAAAGATTTTTCCTCACCACACAAAAGTTTTCTACAGCCATATAAAAGAGTGTCAGACTCTCACAGCATGCCATTCTGTGTTTGTGAGGAGAGAGCAACACGTTGATTGAGCCAGAGAAGATAGGGAAATTGAAGTTTAGCTTAGGGAATCTTTTAGGCAGGACATTTGTACTCTCTATTAGGAGAGTCATTGGACCACACTGGAGAGATGAAGGGAGGAAGGAGGTTGAACCCAAATACCCCAAAATTCCACATGACTGACTGGCAAGACACAGACAGCTGGGGACCTATTAGTTTGCTGATCTTGCTGTTATTGTCTCTGTGCTGGGTTGGGAAGTCTGGGGAAAGAAGTTGCTGATTTTTTTTCAGTTATAATTTGTACAGACTGTGACAGTGATAAGACAGGGTGGACAACTTAAAAAAATAAACCTAAATATATTAGGTGATAGTGACAGACAGCTGACTGGGCTTAGGCAAGAGATCATATTCCATCAGTTTTGTTGTGTAGCGTAAGAACACAATAGTTGAGTAATGTCCAACAAACTCACAAGGGAGAGGGGAAGGGTGGAGAATTGAAGGGATGTGAAAGTAAAGTAGTAGTTCAAAAACTGACTGCAGCAATGATTGCTGCAGCGTGTGCAATCAATGATGATGATCCCTCTCCTACAAGGGAGGATGCAGTTTGTCAAACTTACGCACCACCAGTGCCAATAGAACTAAAGAACCATATAAGAAGAACACTTAAGACAACAACAAGTCTCATTCAAGTGGTGATGATGGCAATAGAATAATAGAGGAAGGTGTAGCAGCCGAACTGCCTGCTACATCAGATAGTGAGAAAAACATGCACCAAAACACCTGTCCTCAAAGCAGAAGCGAACTTTGTTACAGTAAAATTAAAAAGAAATTGTTTGAGACCTCTAAAAGCTTACAGGAATATAAGGGTAGGAGTTGGCAAGAACTGTTAGGAGATGTAGATTCTACTGCTGATGACCTAATAATGACTGATGATGATGATACAGATCCCTCCAGCATCCTTCTCTTGTTCAAATACAGATGAAGTTGAGAGTGAGGATGATGACATGGCTATAAGGTTAGCAGAAAGTCAAAGGCTGAATCTTCTACCACTTTTAAGAAGCACTATGCCTGTCTATAAACTGTTTGAAAAAGCCATTGTAAAGTTTAACCCTGGACAAGCACATATCTCAAAAAGCACATAGTCACATCAGCATCATCGCCTCTTCAAAGTCCAAGTCCTGCTCAGCCACACATACATGTTTTGAGAACCCAGCAGCAGCAACAACAACAGCAACACAGGTAATTACCATCCACAATGTTAGATATGATGAGAGCCTATGCTGCTGCTGTAAGAGCTGCACCTTTGACACCTAGTAGTAGTGGCAGTAGAATTGCATCAACATCTAGCCCCGGTAGTAGTAGTAGCAGCAGCACATCAGGAACCCCTCAGTCCATGAGGTCCTCAGTATGGAGATACTTCACTCAGAATCCTCAAGCTAAGCATGTTGCTATCTGTTATCTGTGCAAAAAATACTTGAGCAGGGAGAAAGCAGGCTCACTCCTAGACATCTCCTCTATGAGATCCCACCTGAAGCACAACCATAGGTCTGACACACTATCAGCAGGCTAAAGTTACCACATCTAGCAGCAGCTGGTCTCTGGGGCAGAAAAAGAAGTAGTGAAGTTATTTATGTGTCAGAGAGTGTGCTACTGCCAGTGCCAACAGTTAGTGCAGTCCAAATAACACCTATGACTCCTCATGTGGAGGACTATGATGATTCTGGGTTTGCTGCAGGAGATGGCAATAGTCATAGTCTTCCCACACTGACTGAGTTCCTGGGAAGGAGTCAAATACTTCACAAAAACAATCCCAAAGTACACCTGTGGAATGGCAAGGTTGCCAAGATGTTGGCAATGGACATGCTATCGTATTCTTTTGTAGAAAACCAAGGTTTCAGAGATGTGATGTCATGTGTAGCTCCATGCTGGAATATCCCAAGCCACAGTTATTTTTCCAGGATGGCTGTGCCTGAATTGTACAAGCAGGTAGTTAGTATGGTGAGCAAAGGGCTGAAAAGGGAATATAGCAAGAAACTCCACCTGACAACAGCTATGTGGATAAGTTGGCGGACCAGAGACTATATAAATGTGACTGCTCACTGGGTTCCCCCCCAGCACCAACAGTGGACAACACTAGCTTACATCAACAGGTGAAAGCCAGTAATTGTGCTTCTGGTTCTAGCAGTGCGATTAAAAGGCAGCAGCAGCAGAAGAAACAGCAGGCTAGCCCATACCATCTGCACACCACCTTGTGCATGTAGAGTTTTGAGAGAGAGAGCCACAAAGCTGTAGATGTTCTAAGTAAGCTAGAGCAGGTGATAGAGGAATGGCTTCTACCCCGTTCCTTAAAAGCTGGTTTTGTGTCTGCTGTTAACGGCTCCAACATAATCACTGCTTTGAGAGTAGGTGGTATGGTGCATGTACCCTGCTTTGCCCATGTGCTAAATTTAGTTGTGACAGATTCCTGGCAGAATCCGAAACCCTCAAAGAGATGCTTACTATTGCCTGCAAAATCTGCGCCCATTTTAGTCACTCCTACAGTGCACACAATGCTCTATGTTCCATACAACAGAGTAACATTCTGCCCCATCACCAGCTGAAAATGGAGGTCCCTATCGGATGGAATTCCATGATCCACATGCTAGAGCATTTGTACAAGCAGAATAAGACCATTAGCCAGTACACCATGCAAAACTGGAAGGCTTTGGAGGGAGTCTCTTTGCCACCCAGCCAATGTCAACTAATGTGCGATCTATGTGAGGTCCTGAAACCCTTTGAGGAGGCAACCATGCTGGTGAGTTGCATTGGGGTAGGAATTTGTGAAATTCTACCACTGATATTTTTATTGTAGAACAAAATAAGGAACATGGCTGAGGATTCTTACCATAATGACAGTATAGACATGCACCAGCTGGTAAAGGACATGTGAGCGTGCTTTGAACAAGATCCTCACATAGTGTCTATTAAAAGCAATGAGGAATACATTCTTGCCACTTTGCTGGACCTCCGATCAGCAGCAACTCTCTGATGAATCAGATTCTGTCAAGGAATAGTGAGACATGCTTATTGATCGAGTGGAGGGTTCTATTGTGGTGAATGAGAGGGAGAAAGTGAGAGCACAACAAACATCTAGACAGTATAGAGAAAAGGAAGGCAGCAAAAACATTTCAACCAGCAGAAGCAGCTACATCATCAACCAGAATATCCCATTCGGAACACAGGGCAATTCATGGGTCTCAGCAGGGTCAGAAAAAAAACAACATTGGTGGTGGTGGTGGCAGCACATCTTTTTGGGACTTGCTCCCTGAGTATGAGTTGGTAACTGTCACACAGGAACACCGTATAGATCCTAGAAGTGGTCCCACTGCATGTGAGATAGTTTCAGGATAACTATGTTCTAGGTAGAAACAATTACCCCATGGACATCTGGCAAACAAAGCTGTGTGTGTGGCCAGCATTGATACGTAGTGCAGTGGAAACCCTCAGTTGTCCTCCAGCAATCATTGAGTCTGACAGGGTTTTCAGTTTGGCTGGTTATATTGTCAATGACTGCGGGACACGGCTATCATTCAGCAATGTTGGGAGACTAACATTCTTAAAAATGAACCAACATCTCATACCATCTGAGTATCAGGTAGCAGAAACCGTACATGACAGACAAAGCCATGACAAATATATTAAAGGAATAGTAATACTTTGTTTTATCTTTATTGTATTTTGTAGGCATTAAAAACATAAAGAATGATATAAGTCTTAGCTCTCAAACCTTTATGGTTTGAGGGATATTCACAAGCAAAGTTTCTTCTCACTGACTAAAACAGTCAACTGAAGGATGTAAAGAAGGGTTTCCACCATCTATCCCACTTGGGACCAGTGCAATGAGTGACAAGTAATGTGTCAATAATCTGAGAAGGAGGATAGCAAACATGACAATAGTAAAAACTATATACATACACAAATCACACCATACCATCCAGTCCCCCACCACCAACACTACAATACACATCTGCCACACTGTAGGATGTGTTTCTTTTTTTTTTTTTTTATTTTCTCTTGACATCATCTTGAATATGTACCAGTGTCACTTAAGAAGGAAGTTAGTGTTGTGGGCAAAAGACAAATGCACTCTGCATGCTAATACATTTTTCAAGGCATATGTGCTATAGAATGCACAACTTTGACTTTCAGTGACTTATTTCTAAACTACAGCCCTTAAGAGAAATAATATTACAGTGGGAGATGTAGTACCTATAGGAAGTATAGGAAAAATCTAAAAATTGTTTGCAATAAGTCATGCTGGAAATTTTTCACACTTTTCAAACACCCCTTAGTAGCAGAAGGTATCCATTTGAAAAGTTACATATACAATATTGCGAGGCTAGTAGCTGTATTAACCATGTCACCCTGTTTAAAATGGCAACATGACACCGTGCACTGCATAAAAGCGTGAGGTTCTCATGTCTTCACTTTAAAAGTCGCTACCTTCCATCATGCACAGCGCTGCTCAGAAGTAAGGTAAAGCACTGAGAGGGAGAAAAAGATTAAACCATTTTCACAGATTAAATACTGCTGGTGTTTCCCATTTAATATTTCTGCACAACATAATAGAATATTTGCTTTCTTATGAGGCCCGGAGGAAGATGCTGCCTTCTACATGGTAGGCCTGTATATTTTAGGAACTTACCCTGATCTGCACAGCGCTGCACCAGTTCTCTCTCCCTGCTCCTCCTGTCATTCTGGGCTGTCTCTCTCTCCCTAGAGCTCCAGTAGGACCATAAATTGTCATCCATGGATTTCTTGTGCAATAACAGGAGGAGGAAGAGACAACACACAATTAAAGGTGGAGCGGGGAGAGAGAACCGGTGCAGTGCTGTGCAACTCACGGTAGGCTCCTAAGATATATAGGTATACTATGTTATCTATTATCCATAGTAACCATCTTGCCAGGGTACTCGGGTAGATCTCATCACCTCTTCTGTGTGGACCCACCGATTATACTCCTGCATTTTATTTTTGGTAAACCACAGTTAGAACTGGAATGTCTAAGGCTTTGTAAAGGCAGCAACTTCCTCCGGGCATCTTAAGAAAGCAGATCTTCCATTATGTTTGGAGAAATATTAATTGGGAAGCCCCAGCAGTATTTAATCTGCAAGCTGATCTGAGAATGATTTAATCTTTTCTCCCTCTCAATGCTTTACATTACTTTTGAGCAGCACTGTGCATGATGGAAGGTAGCGATGTTTAAAGTGGCGACATGAGAATCTCACGCTTTTATGCAGCGTGAGGTTGTCATGTCACCATTTTAAACAGGGTGACATGGCTACTAGCCGCGTGATATTTTATATGGGACTTTTCAAAAGTGATCTGTAGCAGAGGCATTTGTCATATCTAACATTGTGGATGTTAATAACTAGTGTTGAGCGAGCATGCTCGGCCGAAGCTCGGTTCGGCTCGAGCATCGCTCTGCTCGGCACATGGCGGTACTCGTACGAGTACCGCATGTGCTCGCCCGCCATGTTCGGGTCTCCTCCCCGCACGTTTCGCGGCTGCTGCGCAGCCAATAAACGTGCAGGGAGGCTCTGACATCAGTGTAATGCCAGCAGCCAAAAAAAAACTTCATATATTCTAATTAGTGTGCAAAGTTGCAGATTAGAGCACATTCTGTTTAGTGTGCAAAGTTGCAGATTAGAGCACATTCTGTTCAGTGTGCAAAGTTGCAGATTAGCAGCACATTCTTTTTAGTGTGCAAAGTTGCAGATTAGAGCACATTCTGTTTAGTGTGCAAAGTTGCAGATTAGCAGCACATTCTGTTTACTGTGCAAAGTTTCAGAATAGGAAAACATTCTGTTAAGTCTTCAAACTGTAAAATATCAAAGTCACATATTCCATTCACTGTGCGTCGCCGCATTTAAGAAGCAAATTCTGTTTACTGTGCAAAGTTTCAGAATAGGAAAACATTCTGTTAAGTCTTCAAACTGTAAAATATCAAAGTCACATATTCTATTCACTGTGCGTAGCCGCAGTTAAGAAGCAAATTCTGTGTACTGTGCAAAGTTTCAGAATAGGAAAAAATTCTGTTAAGTCTTCAAACTGTAAAATATCAAAGTCACATATTCCATTCACTGTGCGTCGCCGCAGTTAAGAAGCAAATTCTGTTTACTGTGCACAGTTTCAGAATAGGAAAAAATTCTGTTAAGTCTTCAAACTGTAAAATATCAAAGTCACATATTCCATTCACTGTGCGTCGCCGCAGTTAAGAAGCAAATTCTGTTTACTGTGCACAGTTTCAGAATAGGAAAAAATTCTGTTAAGTGTTCAAACTGTAAAATATCAAAGTCACATATTCCATTCACTGTGCGTTGCCGCAGTTAAGAAGCAAATTCTGTTTACTGTGCACAGTTTCAGAATAGGAAAAAATTCTGTTAAGTCTTCAAACTGTAAAATATCAAAGTCACATATTCCATTCACTGTGCGTCGCCGCAGTTAAGAAGCAAATTCTGTTTACTGTGCACAGTTTCAGAATAGGAAAAAATTCTGTTAAGTCTTCAAACTGTAAAATATCAAAGTCACATATTCCATTCACTGTGCGTCGCCGCAGTTAAGAAGCAAATTCTGTTTACTGTGCACAGTTTCAGAATAGGAAAAAATTCTGTTAAGTCTTCAAACTGTAAAATATCAAAGTCACATATTCCATTCACTGTGTGTCGCCGCAGTTAAGAAGCAAATTCTGTGTACTGTGCAAAGTTGCAGATTTGCAGCACATATTCCGTGTAATATGAAGAAGGCGGGTAAAAAGGGACGGGGAAGTGGACGTGATCCTGATAGTTCAGGGCGCGGGTCAGGACGCGTAGAAACTGCGCCTGGTGCCAGAGCACAAGACAGAAAGACATCCACCATACCTAGCTTCATGTCTCATTTTACAGGGCGTCGCAGGACATCACTCTCGAGGTCCGACCACTGCGAACAGGTGGTCGGTTGGATGTCAGCTGATACTGTTTCCAGTCGGTTAAGCACCACCCTGTCTTCCACCAAGTCCACTCTCAGTAGCCAAGAGTCTGGTCAACATAATCCTCACTCTGATCATCCTTCCTCCCACCATAGAGGATCTGGTCAAAGAAGTGATCCCACACTGGGATATAGTGAGGAGCTCGTCTCATCACCAATCCTTAATTTGAACCTCTCTCCAAGCACGCTTGCAGAGGAACATGACATCTTGTGCCCTGATTCACAACCTCTAGAGGGTACCCAATCACAAGAAGATGACAGAGGTGAACGGCATTTAAGGTCAAAGGAAGTGGATGATGATGATGATGAGACACAGTTGCCATTACATCAACCACTATTACTGTCTCAAGACCTTGATGAGGAGGATGATATACAGTTGTCAATGACTGAGTATGTGGTGGGATCAAGACATGAGGAGGATGATCAGAGTGAGGAAGTGGAGGAGGACTTGGTGGACGATGAGGTGACTGACCCCACCTGGGAAGGTGTAGAGCCGAGCGATGACAGCAGTCCTGAGGGTGAGCCATCTGCAGCACCGCAACAGGCTGGAAGAGGTAGTGGTGTGGCTACAGAAAGAAGGCGGACCACACCAAACCGGCCCGCAAATGTTCCACGGAGCACCCCCTTGCGTAAATCTCCCTTGCCAAGGGGTAGGTGTTCCGCGGTATGGTGTTTTTTTAAGGAAAGTGCGGACGACAAAAGAATTGTAGTTTGCAACCTGTGCCACACCAGAATGAGCCGAGGCATGAACACTAGAAACCTCACCACCACCAGCATGATCCAACACATGGCATCCAAGCACCGTAATAAGTGGGAGGAACTCCTGGATCGCCCATCTGTGTCTGCAGGCCACACCACTGCCTCCTCTTCCCCTGTTTTCGGTGCCGGCCAATCGCCTGTCGAAGGCGCAGGCCCGCATACCTCCCGCCCTGCACCTGTACCATCTGAAGCACCATCAGCGACCACATCCACTTCCCTGTCCCAGCACAGCGTCCAAATGTCGTTACCCCAGGCATTTGAGCGCAAGCAAAAATACCCAGCCACCCACCCACAGGCCATAGCACTAACCTCACACCTTTCCAAATTACTGGCCATCGAAATGCTGCCATTTAGGCTTGTGGAGACTGAGTCCTTCCGCAGCCTGATGGCAGCAGCTGTCCCTCGGTACGCGGTCCCCAGCCGCCACTACTTTTCCCGGTGTGCCATCCCCGCATTACACCACCATGTGTCCCGTAACATCACCCGTGCCCTGACCAACGCAGTTACTGGGAAGGTCCACTTAACGACTGACACATGGACAAGTGCTTGTGGCCAGGGACGCTACATTTCCCTGACGGCACACTGGGTGAATGTCGTGGAGGCTGGGAGCGACTCGGACCCTGGGATGGCACAGGTGCTACCCACGCCGAGGATTGCGGGCCCTACCTCCATCAGGGTTTCCGCCAGCACCTACGTTATTAGCTCCTCCTCCTCCGTTTCCACCTCCGAATTCTCTGCGCGCAGCGCCACTCACCCATCAGCCGGTAGCTGGAAGCAGTGTAGCACTGCAGTGGGGAAGCGTCAACAGGCCGTGCTGAAGCTGATCTGCCTTGGGGACAAACAGCACACGGCCTCAGAGCTGTTGCAGGGGATTAGTCACCAGACCGAGCAGTGGCTCTCGCCACTCAACCTGCAAGCAGGCATGGTTGTGTGTGATAATGGGCGTAACTTGGTGGCGGCTTTGGAGCTCGGCAAGCTCACACACGTACCATGCCTAGCGCATGTATTTAATTTAGTGGTTCAGCGATTTCTAAAAACCTACCCCAATTTGCATGATCTCTTGACGAAGGTGCGCCGCGTGTGTGCACATTTCCGTAAGTCATCTACAGCTTCAGCCGGCCTGTTGAAGCTGCAGCAGCGCTTACAATTGCCAGCTCACCGACTGCTGTGTGACGTGAGCATGCGCTGGAACTCCACCTTCCACATGTTGTCCTGGCTTTGTGAGCAGCAGAGGGCAGTAGTGGAGTACCAGCTGTTACACGGTCGTCGCCTCTCCGTTCAACTTCCTGTAATCAGAAGTGAGGAGTGGGAATGGATGTCAGACCTCTGTGAGGTTTTACGCAATTTTGAGGAATCGACACAGATGGTGAGCGGCGATAACGCTATTATCAGTGTAACCATCCCACTTCTGTGTCTACTGAAACGCTCGCTGCTCACAATTAAAACTGACGCTTTGCATGTGGAAGAGGTGGAAAAGCGGGAGGAAGAGCTTACACAAGGTGATAGCCAGAGCACCCTCACTTCGTCTTCTCAGCGACAATTGGAGGAGGCGGAGGAGGAGGAGGAGGAAGACACGGTTGCCTCCGCTACAGAGGGTAGCCATGGAACTTTAGTTCCATCTCTTAAGCGTGGGTGGGCAGAAGAGGAGGAAGAGGATGAGGAGATTGAGAGTCATCCTCCTGGTGAGGACAGCGAAATTTTGCCTGTTGGTACTCTGGCACACATGGCTGACTTTATGTTAGGCTGCCTTTCCCGTGACCCACGCGTTATACGCATTTTAGACAACACGGATTACTGGGTGTTCACCCTTCTGGACCCCCGCTACAAAGAGAATTTCTCATCTCTCATTCCTCCGGTGGAGAGTACAAGCAAAATGGTGCAATACCAGAAGGTTCTTGTTGAAAAATTGCTCCAAAATTTTCCATCTGACAACGCTGGCGGCAGAGTACGTGCTACCTTGGCCAACAGAGAAGGGGAGAAAAGGGGAGCACACAGCAGTTCCGACAAAGGAAGGGCAACACTCTCCAAGGCGTGGGACACCTTCATGACACCCCGCCAGCACCCTCACCCTGATGCGCAGCCTAGTGTCACAAGGAGGGAAAAGTTTTGGAAGATGGTGAAGGAGTACGTAGCAGACCGTGTCAGCGTCCTCAATGATCCCTCTGTGCCTTACAACTACTGGGTGTCCAAGCTGGACACGTGGTATGAACTGGCACTCTACGCCTTGGAGGTGCTGGCCTGCCCTGCCGCCAGCGTTCTGTCTGAGCGGGTATTTAGTGCTGCTGGTGGCATCATAACAGATAAGCGTATCCGCCTTTCCACCGAAAATGCTGATAGGTTGACACTTATAAAAATGAACAAGGCCTGGATTTCCCCTGACTTCTCCACTCCACTGGAGGAAAGCCCCGGAGGAACATAAAGTGACTTTATATATGTTATTTACAATGATGGGAATACTCTGTATTCCCATTCACCCCTTCCACACAAAAAACGGGTATATGGTTGACTCTTAATCTTCTCATCCTCCTCCTCCTCTTCCATATGCCCTGTGATATAATTTTTATATAGGGCCAGCTCACCAGCGGGCCCTGTGATATAATTTTTATATAGGGCCAGCTCACCAGCGGGCCCTGTTTGACAATTTTTGTATAGGTCAGCTCACCAGCGGGCCTTCTCATATAATGTTTTATTGGGTCAGCTCTCTAGCGGGCCCTCTCATATAATGTTTTATAGCGTCAGCTCACTAGCGGGCCTTCGCATATAATGTTTAGGATGGTCAGCTCCGCAGCAGACCCTCACCCATAATGTTTTGGATGGTCGGCTCAGCGCACGTTTCCCTCTTAATCATGGCCCCAGTTCAGAAAAATCGAGGAAATTTTTGGGAGAATTTGCCTTTGCGCACGTTTCCCTCTTAATCATGGCCTCAGTTCAGAAAAATCGAGGAAATTTTTGGGAGAATTTGCCTTTGCGCACGTTTCCCTCTTAATCATGGCCTCAGTTCAGAAAAATCAAGGAAATTTTTGGGAGAATTTGCCTCTGCGCACGTTTCCCTCTTAATCATGGCCTCAGTTCAGAAAAATCGAGGAAATTTTTGGGAGAATTTGCAGATGATATACAAGTAAATATACAGCAAATACTGTTTGGTAACAATTTTTCGCCTAAAGTCGTTTTTATCTGCCTTTTTGTGTGTTTTACGGTCAGTCTGTAAAAATGGCGTACTACGGGCGAAAGATCGTTCCCAGCAGCGATGTTGGAGTCCAAGATGCATCCAGACATCCTCCCTATGCTGTCCCTGAACCATTTCTGTGGTGTTTCCATCATTTTCTGCCCTTTTCCTATGGACCAGGCACCCTCCCCTCATCAGAGCAGGGGGTGCCTGGTGTAATGCTCGAGTCCTCCCATTGACTTCAATGGGGCTCGGGTGCTCGGCCGAGCACTCGAGCCTCCGGGGGTGCTCGGTCAGAGCACCCGAACACCCGAGCATTGGTGTGCTCGCTCATCACTATTAATAACCTTTGTTGCTGTTGTTGTTGCTGTTAGGAACTCATTACAGGTGTGTGTGGCTGACTGGGACTTGGACTTTGAAGAAGCAATGATGCTGATGATGACTGATAGGGTAACTATGTGTACTTTTTGACATCTTTGCTTGTCCAGGGTCAGACTTTCCAATGAATTTCTCAAACAGTTTATAGACACAGTGCTTCTTTTAAGTGTTGGATGATTCAGCCTTTGTCTTTCTGCTAACATTATGGCCATGTCATCTTCCTCACTCTCAACATCATTTGTATCTGAACAAGAGAAGGATGCTGGAGGGATATATGTTAGATTTGCATCATCATAAACCATCATTAGGTCATCCTCAGCAGTATCAGCATCACCTGCCACTTCTTGCCCACTACCAGTATATTCTACTAAGCTTTTAGAGGTCTCAAACAATTTATTTTTACTTTTACTGTAACAAAGTTCACTACTACTACTACTACTTTGAGGACAGGTGTTTTGGTGCTTGTTTGTCTCACTATAAAACTGAATTCGGTGAGTAATGACAATTCCCACTTGGCGAATAATTTCCAGTGAAAAGTGCAGTTTTTCCACTTTTTTTCACCTAGCTCATTCAATTGAAATCAATGGGAACACTGAATTTACATACAACACAACAAATATTGTCTTATTTCCCAAAGGCATAGTATAAAAGGGGTGTGAGGGTGCCTTTGTTGGTGGGGTGTGAGAAAGACGCATTTGAACAGGGAATGTTTATTTTGGGGGGGGGTTGTTTACTGGGAATGGAGACAGTCAATAAAAAATAAATCCTAAATACAAATAAAAACCCCATAAGACATGGCATAAAAGGGATCTGAGGAGGGTACCTTTGTTGGTGGGTTAAGTCTGGGGAATGACATGAACCCCCTGATATAAGCTGCCACTGGGGTAGACTGATACTTGATGTTATAGAGTATTTTGTAGAGGATGATTTGTTAGATTTGCTGTTAATAGACTAAGCCCTGAGGAAACATTGATTTGTAGGACTTAGGCTTGTTAGAAACAACCCCCCCAAATTGTTTCTTTTTTTGTAGGACTATGTTTGGTTTTTTTTGTTTTGTTTTTTTCAAAGCACAAGCCCAGCAGTTCATGCCCTGCTGGCCAGTGTCCACTGACCATTGTCAAATGCCCTGATGTAGATGCAGAATTTGCAACTGCTTTTCTTGATGCTGCTGCTGAGTTGTTGAAACAGCAGGATGATTAGGAAGCTGAAAGGGAATTGGATCAACAACAGCAGTAACATGGAAGATGGATGATGAAGGTTCCACTTGCCACAACTGGCTCCAGTGATGCGCCTGAGACAGTAGCAGCAGAATAAGTAGCCCCCAGTCTATGTTGAGAAAAGAACAAGTTGACAATTAAATCTTCTCCACCTGCCCCTCCTCCAAAATCATGGGTGTGTTGTTATTAGAATAGATATTTTCCCTTGAGAGCAGGAACAGAGGGTCTCATCAGCAACTGCAATGTGTACAGTGTGTGTGTGGTAAATATCATCTGGGGGCACAACTGTATCCAAACACCATGACAACCGAAACCAAGTACTGCTGCTGTTACTGTACCCCTTTTCCAGATCTGCTAAGGACACATGACAACTTACTGACAGTTTAATAGTAATGATGAACTCTCCCTGCCACCATCTTAGCATATTCTGCAGGATGGAATCTCCTCAGATGCCACTTGATGCACTGATTGCGATTTTCCTCCACCACACTGGCATGTGTGGTCAGTGCACCACACAGTATGCAATGGGTAGAGACAAACTGCCACATCCTAACATCTACAGAGTGGCTATCATTTGGTGGGGGAAGTAATGAACAAGGTGGATTAGCAGAAAATGTAGTTACCCTAGAAGGAGATGGAGAGCTAGTTGTTTCACTCGTCCTGGAACTTCCAGTCTCTGCATGGGTTGTTCTTCTCCTCCTCCTCCTCCTCTTTGATCTTCGCCTTGCCTCTTGTTGCCTTTCTGGAGAGTCAGGGACAGCACAAGCAGTGCTTGATTTCTGTGGTGGGTGTTTATCTTTAACATGTTTAATGTAAATGTTATGGTGTCTGTGATGCATGTGTGATATCAAGGCACTTGTGCCAAGGTGTGTTCCATACTTTCCTCTTCTCACTGACTTGTCACAAATTGTGCACAGTATCGTTGCTGATGACTGCACTGTGCCTGCCCCAACAGAAAAATATTCCCACACCCATGTTGACTTCAGGGGGAAGGGATCAGATGGAGAAGAATGGCCTATTATTTCTTGTCCTCCACATTCCCCTTCATTGTCTGTGGCAGCGGACAATGCTGATGCTGTTGCTGCTACTGCCTCAGATTCAGTGCTGCAACTTAGACCAGGAGTATTGCTACTGCTGACAAGTGGAACCTGTCCTAGTCCCACATCACTTGTTGACCCCATTCCCACTGTGTCCATGGTGGTCTGTGGCACAATAGCCTGCTCCTCAGCATCCTGCTGCCCTTGCATCTCAGCATCAGAATGAATTAGAGCAGTTGCAAATTCCTCTAATTCCAAAATTTAATTGCTAGTGGTGGAGGTGAGGCCCATCCTCATCTCTGTCTCCCATTCTTTCTCAATTTCTGCTAAAATGGCCTCAATGTCTCTTCTACCCCAGCTTCTCCAGCATCATCATGACTACCACCACTGGTCACTACATACTGTTGTTGCTGCTTCTCTATTCCAGACATCTCACTGCTGCTTGGAGGAGGTGATGAGTAGTGTTGAGCGAGCACCGTGATGCTCGGGTGCTCGGGTGCTCTGACCGAGCACCCCCTGCTGCTCGAGTGCTCGGCCGAGCACCCGAGCCCCATTGATTTCAATGGGAGCACTCGAGCATCAAACCAGGCACCCCCTGCTCTGATGAGCGGAGGGTGCCTGGTCAATGTGCCCCTTCATCTCCGCTATGCCCCTCTTCCACAATGTCCCCCTTCATCTCCTCTATGCCATAGAGGAGATGAAGGGGGACATTGTGGAAGAGGGGCATAGCGGAGATGAAGGGGGACATTGTGGAAGAGGGGCATAGACTCTATGCCCCTCTTCCACAATGTCCCCCTTCATCTCCGCTATGCCCCTCTTCCACAATGTCCCCCTTCATCTCCTCTATGGCATAGAGGAGATGAAGGGGGACATTGTGGAAGAGGGGCATAGCGGAGATGAAGGGGCACATTGTGACAGACGGGCATAGCGGAGATGAAGGGGGACATTGTGGAAGAGGGGCATAGAGTCTATGCCCCTCTTCCACAATGTCCCCCTTCATCTCCGCAATGCCCCCTTCATCTCCGCAATGCCCCTGTACCTCCATTCCCTGGTGGTCCAGCGGCGCGTCTTCGGATCTGTGCCTCTTCCGGCACAGATCCCCGCAACCCGAACATGTCGGGCGAGCACATGGCGGTACTCGTACGAGTACCGCCATGTGCCGAGCAGAGCGATGCTCGAGCCGATCCGAGCATCGGCCGAGCACGCTCGCTCAACACTAGTGATGAGCAATGTGAATGAGGGTCCCCTAATGTCACACTTGCCATTTCCTTTTGACCTGAAGAAGGCTGACTAGCACTAGCAAAAGTAGCAGCAGGTAGAGGCAGCTGATCTGTGCCCCTGCTGGTGGTAATGGTATTAATTCTGAGCCTGCTCTCCTTCCCCAACACCAGTTCTGGCCTCTTAAGGATCATGTTCAACTTGGACACTATAGTGAAGGGAAGGGGAGTCCCAGAGATAGAGGAATGGTGTGGGCTCCCTTGACTGCTAGTCTGGACACTGTCAAATGTTTCCCTACCACTCTGGCTGCTTTACCATTACTGCTACTACTACTAACACCAACCACATCAAGTTCAGCCGCAGAGTCTTGCTTCTCAGTCTCACAGTCACTAGTAATATGTAGATATTGTTGATTACCCCCTCCTTCACTCCTAATGTTAACAAGCTGCTGGACCTTAGAAGCAATAGTACTAGAACTGGCAGGACTGCTTGGGAATGGTAAGTGTGATTTGGGGTCCCTTGATGTCACACTTGGCATAATTTTCTCCTTCCCACCCTTAGTACTACAAGGAACACTAGCAGCAGCAAAGTATTGGTGGCAGCAGATTCAGCACTGGCAGCAGGTACAACACTAGTGGCTGCAGGAACAGAAATGGTGGCACTGTCAGCAGGGGCAGCACTTCTGGCAGCAGGTACAACTCTAGTGGCTGTAGGAACAGAAATGGTGGCACTGTCAGCAGGGGCAGCACGTCTGGCAACAGGTACAACACTAGTGGCTGCAGGAACAGAAATGGTGGCACTGTCAGCAGGGGCAGCACGTCTGGCAACAGGTACAACACTAGTGGCTGCAGGAACAGAAATGGTGGCACTGTCAGCAGGGGCAGCACTTCTGGCAGCAAGTACAACTCTAGTGGCTGCAGGAACATAAATGGTGGCACTGTCAGTAGGGGCAGCACGTCTGGCAACAGGTACAACACTAGTGGCTGCAGGATCAGAATGGTGGCACTGTCAGCAGGGGCAGCACGTCTGGCAGCTGGTACAACACTAGTGGCTGCAGGTACAGCAATGGTAGCACTAGCAGCAGGGACAGGCAGCTGACCTGTCTTGCTCTCACTAGTACTATCCTTTTCTCCCTTCCTTCCCATTCCCTTTTCTCCATTCCTTCCCTTTTCTCCCTTCCTTCCCATTCCCTTTACTCCCTCCCTTCTCATTAAATTCTCCAAGATCCCTTGGGGTGATTTAGGGGGACTGGACAGCATTGTTACAGTACTGCTAGTCACTTCCTCCTCCTCCTTCTCAGACTCAGTGGACACATAATAAGGGTCCTTCCAGTTCCTCTTTTTGCTGATCACAGTGATATGAGCCTGTCCTGCCTCATTTTTGCAAAATATCACAAGACTACAGCACAGCATGTCTATCTCGCTCTGTGGATGCTTCTATTGTTTTATAGCGTAAGTGCAAAAACAATGTAAATCAATGGGTGAAAACTTTTTAGCCATTGAAAAAATGGCAAAAGATTTTGGCCAATGGGCAAAAGATGTGAATATTTTAAAACGTATTTTCCCGCGAAAAAGGGGATAACAACGTGGTTTTTGCAAAATTTCTCGTGGCAACACTGCGACAACTTTCGCCCATCCTTAGGCAAGACATCACACTCCATTGGTTCTACTGTGTAGTTTACAGTAAAAAAATATATAAACTGCAGATGAGTAATGCCCAAAAACACACAAGGGAAAGGGGGAGAGTTAAAGGAATAGGAGCTGTGCAGGGATGTGTGAGTAAAATGTTAGTCCAAAAACTGACTGCAATCATGGTTGTGCAGAGTGTGCAATAAATTATAGTGATCCCTCTCCTCCCAAGGAGGTTTCACCACAACCAGCACCAGTACTTCAAAAGAAATGTAAGAAGATCACTGAAGACAACAACAAATCTCATTCTACTGTTGATGATGGCATAATAAAAGGTATAGCAGCTCAACAAAGCTGCATCTGACAGTGAGATTAACAAGCACCAAGACACCTGTCCTCAAAGTAGTAGCAAACTTTGTTAAAGCAAAAGTAAACCAAAGTTGTTTGAGACCTCTAAAAGTTCAGAGGAATATAAAGATAGTGTCCATGAAGCGGCAGGTGATGAAGAGATGACATGATAATGACTGATGATGATGATGTAGATCTAGAATATATCCTTCCAGCAGTATCCTTTTCTTCAGATACAGAGGAAGTCGAGAGTGAGAGAGATGATGACATGGCCAGAAAGTTATCTGAAATTCAAAGTTTCAACCATCTACCACTGAAAAGGAGCACTGTGCCTGTTTATTAACTGTTTGTGAAAATAATTGGAAAGTCTGACCCTGGACAAGCATAGATACCCAAAAATACACAGTTATCCTGTCAGTCATCTTCAGCACCATCACCGCTTCCAAGTCCAAGTCCCACTAAGGCACGCACATTACTAGTGTTGAGTAACCAACAGCAAAAACAATACAAACTTAGCAATGATGAGTGCCACTGCTGCAGGATGGAAGTGCTGCACCTTTACACCCAGTAGTAGTAAAATTACATCAACATGTAGCCCCAGTAGTTGTAGCGGCCCCTTAGGACCCCACAGTCTATGAAGTCCACAGTATGGTAATATTTCATTTACAATCCAAAAGCATGTTGTTATCTATTCTCTGTGTATAAAGCACGTAAGTAGTGGGAAAACAAGCTCCCCAAGGCACCTCCTCTTTAACATCTCGGAGACACACTAGTAACATGTTGTAGTTGCCACAACTAGCAGCAGCAGATGCATTCCACATATTCCCTGGTTCTCTGGGGCACATAATAGAAGGAGTGATATAACTGGGGTATCAGAAAGTGTGCCAAGAGATTGCTCATACCAAATAGCACCTATGGCTCCTGCTGCACAGGTGTATGATGCCTCTGAGTTTGCTGTAGGAGATGGCAACATCCATAGACTGCCCACACATGCTGCTCCACCTCTGCCACCTACTGTAGTCATGCTGTTAAAACTATTATGTTACAGGGTTCATCTGCTATATGCTGCCAACCCACATTTACCAAGTTCTTGGGAAGGAATCAGAAACATCACCAAAATAATCCCAAAGTACACCCATGGAATGACAAGGTTGCCAAGATGTTGTCAGTGGACATTCTACCATATTCTTTTGTTGAAAACCGTTGAAGTAGAAAACTGATGTTGTGTGTAGCTCCTTGCTGGCATACCTGAAGCCACAATTATTTTTCCAGGATGGCTGTGCCAGAATTGTGCAGGTGGTTAGTGTGGTTGGAAAGCTGGTACAGCAAGAAAATCCACCTGACATCAGATATGTGGACAAGTGGGCATAGCACAGACTATATGACTCACTGATTACTGGATTACCACCCCACCACCACCAGTGGACAATACTACTAGCTTACAGCATCAGGTGACAGCCAGTGATCTTGCCTCTGGTTCTGGCAGCTTGATTCAAAGGCAGCAGCATCAGGATAGCCATTATCATTGACATACCACCCTGTACATGCAGTTTTGAGAGACAATACCAAGATGCCATAGATGTATTAAGTAAACTAGATCAGGTGATAGAGGAATGGCTTTCACCCCACTCTGTAAAATCTTGTTTTGTGCATGCTGATATTAGCTCCAACATAATAACTGCATTGAGAATAGGTGGTATTGTGCATGTGCCCTGCTTTGTCCATGTGCTAAATTTAGTTGTGACCAGATTATTGGCAGAATCTGAAGCCCTCAGAGAGATGCTGAACATGCCTACAAAACCTGTGCCAATTTTAGCCTCTCCTACAATGCACACATTTTATATTGCATACAAGAATGTAATAACCTGCCCCATCACCAAAGGAAAATGGAGTTCCATTCCAAGGGTAATTCCACACTGTATATTCAAGAGTATTTGTATGAGAAGAATAAGGCCATTAACAAGTACACAATGCAAAACTGGAAGGCTTTAGAAGGAGTCTCTTTGTCGCGTGGGCAATGGCAACTAATGTGTGATGTATGTGAATTGCTGAAACCATTTGAGGAGTGATATATGCTGGGTAGTTGTATAGGGGCAGTAATTAGTAAAATTCTGCCACTAATATATTTATTGCAGAAAAAACTGGGGGCGTGGCTGAGGAATCTTACCATAATGATAACGCAGACATGCACCAGCTGGGAAAAGACATGTTAGCGTTGTTTGTGCAAGATCCTCTTGTAGTGTCCATTAAAATCAATGAAGAATATATTCTTGCCTCTTTGCTAGACCCCCACTTTAAACACAAAATTTCAGAAGTTTTGCGAAAGCGTCATCAGCAGTTTGTCACAACAAGGAGTCATGATGATCAGTCGCATCTCTCTGAGGAATCAGATTTCATCAAAGAATATAGTGATATGCATATTGATCGAGTGGAGGGTTGCATTGTGGAGGAAGACAGGGAGAAATTAGGGCCCTAAAAATATTTAGACAGAATAGTGAAAAAGAAGGCAGCAAAAGCATTCAGACTAAAAGCAACAGGAGCCACTACACATCAACAGAACATCCCATTCTTAACACAGGGCAATTCATAGGTCTCGGCAGATGCAGTATACATCCAACATTGGTGGTGGTACTGGTGGTGGTGGCACTGATGGCAGCACATCTACTTTGGACTTGCTCCCTGAGTATGGGTTGGCAACTAATATACAGGAGCACCATGTAGCTGCTAGGAGTGGTTCCACTGTATGTGATAGAAACCTTTAGCTGCCCTGTAGCATGCAATGATTCTGAGCGGATTTTCAGTGCAGTGGGTTATATTGTAAATGACCATAGGAAGAAGCTATCAAGCAGCAGTGTTGGTTAGACTAACATTCTTAAAAATGAACCATCTAGTACCATTTGAGTATCAGGTAGCAGAAGTGGACAAAACCACACATGATAGAAAGATAGGACACATGTATTATTAACAGCAGTGTAGATGATGAGGAAGAGGTGGAGAAGAGTTTTGAAGGGTTGCTACTGTATCTACCACTGATGGGACCACTGCTATTACCAATGATTAATGTGTGTCAATAATTTGAGAATAATGATAGCTCACATTTGACTCATTTGACTTAATCAAATTTAAAATAATGGTTAACCAGCTTAGCAGCTTACACAAATACAGCCAGGTTAGCCAAACAAAAGCCATGAGTAAATTACGTGGCAGAACTCAGGCTTACAACATATACAAGGGCAGAGGATTTTTTTTCTTAAAAGTGCTTGTGTTGTACCAACTTAATTTGTTCCCTCCTTTCCCTTTTTCACAACCTTGCCACAATCACAAAGAGTGCACAGTACAATTGCTGATGAGTGCACTTTACCTACCCCAAGAAAAAAATATTCATACACCCATGATTTCAGTGGGGGGGGGGACAGGAGGCAGATGAATGGCCTTTTTCTTCTCTGTCTGGGTAGTTAATGCTGATGCCATTGGTGGTGGTGTGGGGAATGTGGGCTCCCAGTCGCTTGATCAGTGGTGCTGGTGCCACTGCTATTGTTAGTGATACACATCTCCTAAGAGACATAGTCACTAGCATCAGGGTCAATTCAGCTTCTCTTTTTTTTAACACTAGTGGCGGTCTGAGGTAAGTGGGCTCCCAGTCCCTTTACCACTGGTGTCTTAATGACACTGTCACTTCCACTCTGCTTTCTTCTAAAATATACCACACTAGAGTGCAGGAAATGAGGAATTGTCAACTCATTGAGTAACACTGGAAGGAAATGGAAGAATTGTCACAAATATTTCTGTGTTTCTAGTGAAAAGGTGGTAAATCTACATGTTCCAATATGGGCAAAACTTCTCACGGGAAATCTAAAAAACATGCTTTTTTCACATAATTTCCAGTGGGAACACAACAGGACTTTTGTCCATCCCTATTTGCTATATGCTGCAGTTGATAACATTTTTTATAAAGGTTCTGATAAAACAACAATAACCTGTATCCCCTGCAGTGTAATGCAGATTTTAGTTATTTACTTTCCCTAGGCATTAACACTTGGTGCTTTGTGCACAAATCAACCTTATCATAGGGGTCAACATTCTCAAAATTCCCTTTGATTTAAAAGGAGTTTTAAAGTGGAACTATTATTGTTTAACACATATATATTTTATTTATATTATATTTATTTATATTAGCATTTCTTTTATTTCAAAGAATGGTTTATAGTTAATTAGCTTATTTGTCAGTTTATGCAATTGTGCTTGTATAGCCTTATAGAAAGTGGCAGTAGGGATGGGAAACACTGTGGAATGTTAATATATCAGGCATTCCAGACAGTGCACTTCAACGTGTATAAAATAGCAAATAAATGAAACTGAATGTGTTATCATTTATTGTTTGAAACAAAAATTGGCCAAAAAATGTATCTGCTTTAAAAAGCTTTTTCAAAATCATATATTTGATACAAAATGACAGTTCCACTTCAAATAATTTATAATAAGTATCTCTCTCCTGTGGGGAAGTTAGTTTAGAATGTCTCCATATTCTTTTGTACGTTGCTTTTCAAACTATTAACCCAGATTGAGCAGATAAAAGTGTGTAAAACATAATCAATATCTAGAAAACAAGATAATGAGTAAATGGGAGGATCAGGTCCCCGTGTGGACCACAAACAAACAGATGAGGTTCAGAGTGCAGCGTAAAGTCACTCATCCTTATTCAGGTTATCTCCCTTGCATTTTTCTTTAATAAGCTAGTACTGATACCACATTTGGAGTATTACATTTAATATACTCCATATGCTACATGGGTCACCCTCACATATCACACTTTGGTGCAATTCATCTCTGGAAGAGCCTGATAACTTTAGACACTGATTGTTCATCTCACAGTGTATCAGTTTGAGATACATTGATTGGTTGGTTATCTGTGTTTCTGGTTACTATACAAGTACCATGGTTTGGAAGTGTCCCAATTTCTATGCTTCTGTTGCAGTCATTAAAGCTGATCCACTAAAAAAATGGGAGCACTTCTGATGCAAACCCTCACCATAGGGAGCAAATAAAAATCCCTCAATTTCACACTGCTTTGAATGCAAAGCAATGTGTTGGAAACAGCTCTATCATTCAATAGGTTAAAAAAATATTTTTTTAAAACAGAGGGAATTTTCATTTACTCCTATGGTGCAGTTGGTTTGCCCTTTGATTACTCCAGCTCTACTTAGTACATCAGTCTAAGGCAATTTGTTGTGAGACAATGCGAAGATGTATAAAACGGATTCTTAGTGTATGTTTAACCCTTGAGCACCAGAGAGGCAATGCGTTGCGTACCCTTCTGGTACTCAAAAAAATGGTTAAGAACTGTCATTAAAATTTGCAACATCGGGTCATATTTATAAAGAAGTAAAGTCAACTTTATAAATATGTCTATCTGAAAATTTCCTGAGACTATTCTGAGATTATTTGCTGAAAATTTGCAAATGAGATTTTGTTGTGCATAAATAACTAATATTATTTACTTCCATTAAGAACAAGATATACTTGGCATTAAGATTTAATTACTAAAACTGACTTTATTTTTGGTGCAATTTATCAATTTCTTTATACATACATTGTAACACAATTCTTTTTTGGATAAGACCATTTCTACTTCCCTTTTTCAAAAAGTCAACTGCCTGGAGATAGTAGTGAATGTTTATACATAGTTTTGTCATCTTGAGTAAATTATACAGTCACTTTCTTTATTACTCCAGTTTCAGACATTGCCCCAATGAGGCTAATGTACTAAGAAGAACATGAGGGCAATGTGGTAATGGTCAACACTTAGGCCAATTGTGTGTCTGGAACTGTGACATGATTAATTTGCCGTGGAGAATATAACCGGTTCTGGGTAGATGCCAAAGGTGCAATACACCCATGCCCATTAATTTACAGCAACACAGCCAGTGAATTGATATTGTGTTGGAGCTCAGTATCAGCTGAGAGGTTGCTGTCTGCAGTAAATATAGATTCTGCCTATATGCCTGTGTAGCAATGTTAACACAGGGGACCTCTTTGACAATGCAACAACAGACAGGCTGGCTCTCTGAGCTTCCTTATGTATGTTTGGTGGAGTTCTCTAAGGACCCTTGATTGTATGTCAAATTCTTCATCCATTGAGCAATTTCTGTGCAACCTGTTGAACTGTAACAGAAATTCTACAAACCATATGTATGGGGTGACATGATTTTGCATGTAACAATGAATTACCCTCACAGGATTTTCTGTATAAGGTTGCAATTATAGTCTCACCACTAAATTTCAATTTAAGATCCAGAAAAGAGATCTCCCAGTTATCAAATTCATGAGTAAAGCTCAAATTTAGATCATTCAAATTCATATAATCAGTGAACCAAGAAAAATACTCTAGACCGTATGAACAAAAGGTTGTCAATGAAATTATTATATCTCAATATATTCCCTGAATTGATTTTTGTTGCTAAAAATGCGGGACCCCTCAAACCAATCCATTTCAGCAAAACATGATGCAAATTTTTCACCCACTGAGGTCCCACACTTCTACAATAAAAAGTATCATCATATTTAAAGAAATTATGTTTGAGTAGATAATCAACAGACAAAAACATCTTCTTAAGATCCTCAGAGGAAGTACAATAGTATTCAGTAAGATAATACTCATAGTATTCAATAGCATGCCTTCTTCTTTCAGGGGGTATCATGGAAAAGAGAGATGTCACATCCATAGAACCCCATTTAAAATTACTCTTCACCTTTATTTCTGAACGTTTATACAAAATATGTCCAGCGTCACGAGTATAGCTCCTTAATCTCAAAACCAGTGGCAGCAGTTAACCATCTACAAATTCCGACAGGTTCTTATTAAGGGAACCTATACTTGACACTATGGGTCTCCCCAGTGTGGACAACATGTTTTATGTATTTTTGGGAGGTGATGGAAAATAGGTATAACAGGATATAGACCAACTAAACGCTCACCTTCTTTGTTGGTGAGCACCCGTAAAGCATGCCCATCCTCCACCAGCCTACCCAACAACTTAGAAAAAGGTTACATGGGAAAGGTTTCATTGGACTATCATCAAAATCTGATATGATTCTGTATCCTGCAACTGATCTTTCTAGTAAATTATTGTAATAACACTACAACAGAAAACAGCAGGTTAAGGCAAAACAAGTTTGATATTTAATAACTAAGATTTGAATTGAAAATATCTCATCAGTGGGACTAGCTTTCTTTTACTCAAGAGAAAAAGCCTTTTAACATGGACATTTTAGTAAAAAGTATACTGCTTCTTTAAGTGATACATTTGATCTTATGAAGATTAGAAAACAAATAAGAGAAAATAGCTATTATCTCCTTGGAGGCTAGAGAAGTCTCCAAAACATTGCAGGACAATGTGATGGAGACTTCTCTAGCCTCCAAGGTGTTTCAGTAAGAAAATACTAAGTAAGAAATATTCAAGCATTCATTAAATTCTATATAATGTAGTTATATTTATCAGTTCTCAGGGTGTCTCATATTCAATACCAAGATGTCACGTGTGATACAGAGATTCCAGGTGTGCAGTCTGTTGTATAAGGACTCTATTTGGAATCTGCTATGATGTTGGTGTTCTCAGCTGTGAAAGCAACATTTGCGAAACAATATGTAAAGAGACAATACAAAAGGGAACTCATTTAACATGTCAGGGCTTTCAAACCGATGGACAGTTAGCACCAGTTTGTGACATATTTTTTGTAATACATGCAGGGCCAAATTAATCTGTTATTGATAGCAGTAGTAAATCAGAACCTTTAAGTTAATCAAAAATATTTTATTTAGAAGTAGTACAAAAGCAGTAAAAAAAAGTTTAATAAACTTTATTCATACACAAATGCAGTTATGGGTCTAGTGCTGGTCAATCAATTTTGGTCAAATCTGTTTGAATACTGAATATATTGTGTATATGTAAATTACGTTTGATAAAACCATGCATCATGATCCATGTGCATGGTTACGGTAACAAATCATATGACATAGATACCACAAATATCAAACAATTAGCAGGATTGTCTATGCAGTACCAAATCCATTCAAGAAAAGACACTCCAAACAATCCCTAATGTATCAAAAATTGCCAGGATAACTTATGCACCATCAAACCCACCATCAAGAAAATATATCCCTAATCTGCTAGAATAAACAGTACCAGTGTCCAAAATAGATCCATCCTGGTAAAGATATTATATTCTCTAAGTGGTAGCACCACCAACGGGTCCAAGAGAACACACAACATATACATAAAAAAGCCAACTGAAATCTAAAGAATACCTTTTCTTTAACCCATTGGATGATGGTGACATCTGGAATGCATTGTGAAGCTACACACTTGCAGTGTATGATGAATTCAAGAGGGTAATACAAAGGGTGCAGTTGTTTTGATGCAGAATTTATCTTCACTCATATGTCAAATCCATATCTTAATAAAATATAATACTTACATCATACATTGATTATGCATAAGCCTAAGAGCATAGAAAGTGTGGCTCTAATCTAGGTATTTGGGATTTTAGGTACACCGCAGTTGCATATTAACAAACAAGCAATTCACTGCATACCTCTCTTGTCCTTAAGGGGTTAAAACTGACCAAACAACTGGTATTGGTTTACATATGTGGACTCATTAACTGGGTTGATATTGTCCTTACATGAACTTATTTCCATAATACTCAATTTACATAAATGAAACATTGCTCTGGTATGTGATCTGTTCTATTATCATATCATTGAATCATGCAAGCATATAACTACCTTCTAATCTTATTATTTCATAAATAGGAATTCAAACACACACTTGTCATATAAACAATATGAACAATATAAACATACATACACATGCCCTAGCATATAATGTTGGGACCCTTCTTGGAGGGACTTGCCTGATGTACAGTTACGATCATTATTATTATGATGATAAACTGGAGCAAGGGAGACAGCACTGAAGCGTTAAGTTGAAAGTAGAGATTTATTCCATATACATCTCTAAATCACCAAAAGTTTTCGGTCCATGTATGGACCTTCATCAGGGTGATTTATATATAGTAGGTCCCACAACTGTGCACTCCTTTGCAATACTAAGCCTCTGTCCTGGGTGCTAATCCTATATAAACATGTGATAGATAATACAAAAGAAATGCACTCACAAGTCTTTTGGCCCCAACCTGGGCCTTTATCAAGATGCTTTACAGACTAAACATACCACAGCCATATTTAAAGCAAACAGGTCTTACACTGAATTTCTTTAGATTTATAACAAAGTATTATAGACAGATATCTGGCACAGCTATGGAAAGCCCAGTAGCTCCTGAGTATGCTAACACATACTTGTTCCAGTATGAAATCACTCACATTTATCTGAAATATTAATTGTGCATCATTTGCTACCATTGTTTTATAGATTATATTTTCATGATCTGGAAGAGGGAAGAATCAAATTTACTTTCCTTTTCCATGACATGAATACTATTCCATCAATCATAAGATTCACTTCCAGCTATGACAGAGAAAGTACAGAGTTCTTGGATGTTAAACTTGTCATTAAAAACAAAGGTATGCAATCTACCAACGTTCGAAAAACAACAAGTTTTCATGTTTTTATCCTAGACACACAGTCAATAGTTTACCCTACTCACAAATGATCAGGATCATCAGGAATAACAGCAATAGGGAACAAGCTAAATTCCATCTGACTCATCAACAGATTTTTGGATAGAGGATATCCAGAAAAAGAACTGTTGATTCATTTGAAACAAGCTTTGTAACATTCACAGATATCATTATTATTTCCTGAGATATCACACAACAAGAGCAAACTTAAGTGCCTAGTTTTTCCCACTACTTAGTCCACAGCAAGTAATAGGATACACAACCTGGTGCATCGTTACTGGAACATTTTGGCTTTGGATAATATTCTTCCACAATGCTTTCAAACTAAGCCTCTGTTGTGTTTTAGGAGGGGTGCTAATCTTAAGGACATACTGGTTAAAACTAATCTGAATCATTGCTACAATAAGGGCACAACCATATGGCTGCATACTTTAAAAAGTAGGTTGTTTTAGCTGTCCAAATTGTGTGACTTGCTGGAACCTTATTGTTGGCAACCAATTCATCAATTCACTCACAGGTGAAATATTCAAAATCAAATATAGAATATTAATTATAGATATCAAGTACATACCTCATCTATTATATAATTTGCCCATGTGAAAAACTCTATATGGGGCTTACTACTTGTACATTTAGGGAAAGAATGGCAAACCACAGAGCAAGCATTCAAAAGGCATTGGCTGAAAGAAAATGTGACAAGCCAGTTGCAAAACATTGGCTGGACCACAAGCACTCTCCATCTTCATTAAAATGCATTATCATAGATCATATCATATCATCATATACCTCCCCTTAAGCAGGGTGGTAAAAGAGAGAGAGAAGACTTCACCAACTGGAAACTAAGTGGATCTTAAGATTAAGAACATCAGCTCCAGAAGGGCTAAATGAAAAGCCCTTGTTTTCCAATTTTTATTAAACAAGGAGTTACTATGCAGTGCAACATGGAGGAGACATGTAGGGGTCAGTGATTAATTCAGTCTCTAATTCAGAGGAAAGGAGACATCCTTTGGATTTGGCTTCTTATAACACCACTCGCCATCCAGGCTACCCAGCACGTTACCATATGACGACCTCTGAGAAGTCAATTCCAATTAAATTATGGATTATGCATTCTGGAGAGGCCATATAGGGGCCAGTAGCAGGACAGTCTTTACCCCAGGGGAGAGGAAACACCCTTTGGAGTCTGATTCTTTGGACGTCACTCAATGTGTTGGCGTGCATGGGGGATCCTCATTGCTTTACAGAAGCAGTGGTGTCCTTTTCTAGAACACTTCACCTATTAGATTGATGAACACAGTGTATCTATTCATGATTGGGTGATTGCCTTATCAGTAAGGTTTCTCTAGGGGGAGCCCTCATTTGAACCTAGGCAAGTTCTTAGAGAATTAACGTGGAATGTAAGCACTATAGTTGATTTTCATTTTTTGGGTGGCAAACTTTCTATAGGTTTTCATGATGATAATGAGAATGAATTAGAATTTCCCCCACACAAATGATGTCATTTTGGTGCTATTGTTTGCACCTGTTTGCTTTAAATATGGCTGTGATATGTTGATTCTGCAAAGCACATTTGTCACCTGAAAAAGACCTGTGAGCGCATTTCATATATATATATATATACATATATATATATATATATATATATATATATATATACTCTAAAAGAGGATGTGGTCACGTGACCACACATTCTCAGCCTGTGTAATTAAAATATGTTGGTCTTGCTCTAAATCCCTCATTTACTTACCTACAGCTGTCAGTAAGTCATGAAGTAACCTACAAATTTTTACCAATGCCCCGCCTACCACCCATGCCACCAGCAACAGCCCCTAAAACAGAAGTGTCTTCCACTCAAAGGGTTAATCAGATGGGCAACGCCTTCCAGCACTGCTAGCATAGATAGCTAGATAGCTAGATAGATAGCTAGATAGATAGATAGATAGATAGATAGATAGATAGATAGATAGATAGCGTATATGGGCAAAAGGGGATAATTACGTGGCAAATCAACTTCACCATAAGAAAAAAAAATATCCAAATTTGCATTGATTTGCAATGGATTTTTAACTCCTTGAATGCTAGAGAGGAATCCAGTATTTTGCTTTGCAATGATCTGCAGTCTTCTTTAGCATCCAAGGGGTTAAAAGTCCTATTTGAATCAATGAGAATATGTATTTATTTGTGGTGGTGTCCAAGAATTGCTCCACTTTGGCTTTTGTACATATTTTCCCAAGGGCTAATTTCAGGTTTTGCAATGTAGGCAAAGTGGGTTACCATGTTAGCCACGGCTAATGCAGGAGGCAAGTAGAATAAAAGTGATAGCCTCACTGGCCAACTGAGTAGCTTTACAGTGCAAGATTTAAAGAGTACTTAGATCTCTTCATCAGACAAGTTACAGTATCATGCCTGAAGAAGAACCCAAAGTGGTCCTGTAACCTTGCTTGGAATGTGTCTTTTAGTGCACTTTCACATGAGTGGCACAAATCTAGCAGCTTCCTGATGCATTTCTGTTGCCTGTGATTTTAACTCACCTCCTCCTGCATTCCCTGGAAGATCTGGCACCAAAATGGGCATGTAGATCATATGAAAGATCTGTGATCAGTCCCATGGGACATTGTTCAGATCTGCCCCACTACAGCTTTACTATGTTCCGATGTGAATGCAATAGTGTTGCAACATTCTGGTCCGTGGTTCATTTATGCAAGGCAATAGATGCTCATATGAAAGGCACCATATGATATCAGCACATTTTTCTGCATGGATAACATAAACAATACACATCACTGAGTTTATGCCACCTGTGTCAAAGGGGTCTACAGCTTATGAGTAGTGACAGGAGGCAGCATCAAAATGATATACTATATAGTCTGGTACTTGCGTGCCAAATTGAAATGTTATACACAGACAATAAATCAACAGGACATAATGAAAAACTCAATACAAAAATGTGTATATGTAAATTACGTTTGATAAAACCATGCATCATGATCCATGTGCATGGTTATGGTAACAAATCATATGACATAGATACCACAAATATCAAACAATTAGCAGGATTGTCTATGCAGTACCAAATCCATTCAAGAAAAGATCTCCAAACAATCCCTAATGTATCAAAAATTGCCAGGATAACTTATGCACCATCAAACCCACCATCAAGAAAATATATCCCTAATCTACTAGAATAAACAGTACCAGTGTCCAAAATAGATCCATCCTGATAAAGATATTATATTCTCTAAGTGGTAGCACCACCAAAGGGTCCAAGAGAACACACAATACCCACCAGGACCCAAGCAAAAGCGAGACCTCAGAGAAAAAATAACCTGAAATGACATAAAGCTACACTAATCTGCATATATACCCACTATCCCTAATCTAATATACCGGTAAATATAAAAGGAAAAATAAATAAAAAAAAAAAATAATATATAAAAGCATCCAATAATAGAAGTTCGCAAAAGTGAGGTTATATATTTCCCTACAATAAAAACAATCAATATGTAGACTAATAACTGTTCAGTCACTATTTGAAATCCTTAATCCCTTCAATGGTGGGTTAATTCAGATATCCTGGCAATTTTTGATACGTTAGGGATTGTTTAGAGTGTCTTTTCTTGATACTGCATAGACAATCCTGGCAATTCGTTGATATTTGCGGTGTCAATGTCTTTTGATTTGTTACCATTACCATGCACATAGACGCATGACACATTAAAGTTAATTTGCATTTACACATTTTGTATTGAGATTTTTCATTATGTTCTGTTGATTTTATTGTCAATGTATAGCATCCCAATTTGCCACTCAAGCACCAGCCTATACTGTGTATATTTTCTAGATGGAATTAGAGGAGTATTGGTTCAGGTCGGAAATCCGAGTGGTTCTTTTGTTTCCATTCTCTCCAGAATAGAGCCACCTACGTTGTATAAATTACAGAATCAAAATAACTATTAGGTTCTCTGCTAGTCCGTGTGAAGTGTTTATGTTTTGGATTTTTTTCGCCTGATTTCTTTTCTGTATTTTGTGATGACTTCCCCAACAAATCAGGCATTATTAGCATTTTTTAGTACTTTTTCTCAGTATTTCTAAATCCCACTTGAACTAATGTCAAAACTAAAACATTAAATGAACCAGTGTGTGATCTGTACTAGTAGGTTTTTCTGCAAGTTATATTAAATGTTTGATGTCCAGCATTCATACCATTTACATGGTTTATAAAAAAAGAGAGAGAAAAAGAGGAAGGCGCTCATAGGGTTAAACCTTCCTGGAATTTTCGTAATTGTTAAAACACAATCATATGCACTCACATTTCGTTGTGGCCACAGAATGATAACTTGGGGCTAATAGGCAAGTGGGGGATATTAAACTGCCCACCACACAGATATGTCACACCAGCTGCTCCCCGGAGTTCAACCTTCAAAAGAAGAAGTGAAGAAACAGGAAAACGAAAACACAACACAAGTGGGGGCACTCAATTATAGATGAATGAATTGTATTTAAACAGTACTTGGTTACTCACAGTTAGTGATCAACCAGTCATATATCCTATAACCGGTATATAGCATCAGAGGACGTCAACCTGCCTCTGTTCAATAAATTGGATTTTAAGTTTTGATCACCTGCTTGGATTCATTTATTGATCGCTTTGAGACATCTTAGAGTCCCACAGTATAGATGGTGAATGCCTGAACAGAAGCAGGTTGATGTCCTCTGATGCTGTATACCAGTTATAGGATATAGGACCGGTTGATCACTAACTGTGAGTAACCAAGTACTGTTTAAATACAATTCATTCATCTATAATTGAGCGCCCCCACTTGCGTTTTCGTTTTCCTATTTCCATGGTTTGCATTTTGAACCCCCTTTCTTTTTTCAGTCTACTATACAACCATCTTGACCATATCTCAGTTAAATTTAGTATTTAATTGAAATAAATATTGTATGAAATGTGATTGTATACAAATATGTACAAGGAATTTTTTATTCAGTCATTGATATGTACTTAGTTGATCAGTTTGAATTTGATCTTTGCTCCACTTATCTTGTCTAACATGGAATCACCCTGAAATTCATTCATGGACACATGAACACCACACTAGTTTCATCAGAGGAATACATTTAATTTGTGAAAGGGAACATTTGTCTATTAACATACAGATAAAGTAACACATTGATTGAAAGAGTTTCATGATCTAATTTCAACTTTATAACATGCATGAGGTTAGAGATCTAGAGTTATGGTCCATCTGCGTTTCTTCACTTCTTAATTGTACCCCCATGACTTCCATATCCTCCACTTCCTCCACCACTTCCTCCTCCATAATAACCTTCTTGACCTTGGCCTTGTTGCTGGCAGGGGTCAGCTGTACAGGGATCTATTGAAATAGCACACAAGCATTTCAGTGTTTGTTTGATTCTATAAATCCCATAATTTTTCATTATCCAACAAATGCTTCTGATTACTCAGACATTAAAGTATATTTCTATTTTATCTTCCAGTTATTGTTTTCTATGCTTTGATTTTTACAGTTTTTGCTTTTGTATCTCATTCTCTAGAAGGGAGGAAAAGGAAAGATGGCACCATTCTTCTACATTGAAGGATATCTGACTAGAACAGACTTGTTCTATCTTTACTTTAAAAACAAGCCCCATAAATGACAGTTCACTGGATCTACAGACAATTATTTGAGATGGGAAAACAAGTAACTCAAACTGTTGTTTCTGCTTTTTACCACTTTGTTGCTGTCCTCTTCACTGGACATCAGATATTTAGGCTTTATTCACAAATGAAGAGACACATGGGTAGGAATACAATTTAAGGGGCCTTTTAATGTTAGAGAGGCAATGCATTGTAAACCTCTCTAGTATTCAAGAAGTTCCAAGCCTCATTTAAATCAATGTGAATTGTTGCCATTTTTATTTCTCCTAACTGATGCAGGGGATTTGCTCCAGAATTTATCCTATTTCATTTAATATATAAGGCTATTTATATGGTAAATAAACTGAACTCCCTCTTTACACTGTCATATATTTATCTGGCATAAAACTCAAATTGCATGGAAAGGAGTGCTGGTTCTGCAAATGCTCATACCTTGGCATTGTGGTGGGGGTGGTTCTTGGCACTGCTGCCCTGACATTGGACATGCTAAAATAAAAAAGATAGGACAATAGTATTCACAAACACTATCATTTACATGCATTCCAAAAGGTATCAGCATTATAACAAAAACAAAACATATACTTTATTATGTTTGAAATGTAGCCTGTAACATAAGAAAACAAATGTAAAATATGTTGTTAATATTGATATCATAGCCAACACTGTACAAAAGGTTTGGTCATCCTCCTCTTGAAAGGTCAACATTAGACTTGATTTATTTGAATCTCTCCTTGAGTTCAGGTAGATCAACCAAATGTTTGAGTTGAATGGAATATATCACAAACAATACTTGGGTATTATACATATTTTTGCGCAAATCTATTCACAATAATTACATCACATTTTGCTATGTATTAATGGTTTAGAGTGTTTCAAAGTTAAAATACAGGTGTACACTATAAGTCCTCACACATACTTCAGAATGAGACATATTTTCTGCATTCTACTGCTGTACAAAAATTAAACACACAGCAAATTCTGAAGCATCAGCACTTTTATTAATACTTTCAATCTCTTCTGCTGTTGCAAACACATATATTCTAATAAAAACTATATATAAATATATATTATGCAAAACCAAATTTTGATACAGCAACAGTTACAGTATATGTTGTTTTACTATCAAACATTTATATCCCAAACTGCTGCATGCAACAGATATTGCAAAACAATAAACAATAATCTTTGCCAAAAGAATTTACTTACGATCTACAATAATCTTTTGAGGATTGTATCCACCACTTCCACCAGTGCCTCCACCTCCACCAGTGCCTCCACCACCGCCACTTCCCCCACCTTTAACTGACATGTTGTGCTTGTTGAAGGAAGATTAAGCTGTAGGTATGCCATCAATACTTGAAGATACTGCTTATATACAAAACTTGATGTAATTCCCTGATGTTGAGCAATAGTGCATATATAGGCACAACCAATAGCATTCATTCAGCAATTAGGATCACTTAATTTCAACTGTTATTTGCATACATGAAGGGCAGGGTGTTTTCTTATGAGGTATTTAATTCAAATTATAATTCATCCCTGCTTTAAGTGAATCATTTTTCATGATAATAATAATGATTGATACACTGGGATTAGAAAATATATACATTATACATAAGGTTAATGTACCAACAAGTGTAGCGCAGGGAGCCCGGCCAAATTAGGGGCCTACGGGATGATAAAAATATAAAGTGTTTTGCATTTTTCAATAGCTTAAATTAATTGTGGGCTGACACTTTTTTTTTGCCATGGTCCTCATTCACAAAGCCCACCTCTGCTGTAAAAATCAGTAATTTAGATAGTGACAAATGAACAGTATACAGTCAGGGAAAGACCGTTCATATACCTTTTCTGTTGATTATGTCTGGGTAAGAATAAACTGTTTGTATGTCATGCAGAGTTTATAACACTGTCAGACTAAAGGATAATTACAAAAATCCTTCATTCTCTTCAGGAGATTTTTCAAGATCATTCCCGTTCACTTCTCAGTGGAATTTTGATAAGATTTGAAGGATTTCATTCTCATTCAGTTCTTCCTTCAATGGGGGTTTATCTTCATCATTCATAGCAAAGTTGTGTTTTAGAATTAACTTATGGATACATTTCTATAAATCCATATAAAGCACAGAATTACTCTGTTCTTTGTTAGTTAAACATTTTAGGCCTTCAAGCAATAAAATATTATTCTTATTGAACTTGTAGGTGGAAAGATCGGCTATCCCATTTTCTAATGGCTGGCCTTTTCCTGATGTCTTCTTTTTAATAATCTTTCTCCCTTCTCTCTTCTCTCTATATGTATGTTTGTTTCATTTTATTCATTGGTCTAGTTCTGGAGGATATTTGATCAATTCTTCCTATACCCATTTTCTAAAGAGCACTCTTGATCCTATTCCTAAAAAATGCTTCTTGATTTTACTCTTCAGTTTTGCTCCTAACTTGTTAAACATTATTTGTCCATCTTCCTTTGTAATTTCTAAATGTTTATTGTCTTTTTGGTGTCCTTGTCTGTCTTGTTTTTGCAGGTCTTTCATGTTTACTCTCTTCTTTTCGCACAAGATTGTCTTTTATTTATCTTTGTAATGGTTCTTGTATGTGCGTGTGTGTGGGTGGGTGACCCGCATTGTCTTTCAGACATCCAAATCTGTTTTCCAGCATAACCTCATAAGTTACCCATACTACATCTCTTTCTATGGTCACCAGAGTGTCAAGTGATCCAGTTCCCATACGATGAGACTTCCACCTTATATCTTTTAGAGATCCCTCCTCTCTCTTCTTCAAATTTCACAGAGAGTAGGTTTTCCTCTCTCTGTTTTTAAAATGCTTAAGCCCTTTCCTATTCCAATACTTTACTCATCCATCTATATAGTTTTCATGATTCCTTCCCATTTTCTTTTGTTTTCAAGCAGCAAATTATTTTTCAAAACCCTATGTTCTTTTATAAGCAGTTTGATCCAATGTCAAAAATTCTAGCTGATTTCTTGTTGAAAACCAAGGGTTTGGAGAGCTGATGTCATGTGTAGCTCCTCGCTGCCATATCCCAAACTTCAGTAATGTTTCCATAGTGGCTGTGCCATAATTGTACAAGCAGGTAGTTAGTGTGGTAGGCAAAGAGTTGGAAAGCTTGTACAGGAAGAAAATCCACCTAACAACAGATCTGTGTACAAGTGGACAGAGCACAGACTATATAACTCACTGCTCAATGGGTTTACCTCTTACTACCACCCGTGGGCAACACTACTAGCTTACAGCATGAGGTGACAGCCAGTAATCTTGCCTCTTATTATGGCAGTATGATTGAAAGGCAGCAGCAGCAGCAACAGGTTAGCCCTTTCCATTGTGCATGCAGAGCTTTGATAGACAGTCCCACAAATCTGTAGATGTATTAAGTAAACTATAGTAGGTGATAGATTAATTGCTTGTACCCAGCTCCTCAAAAGCTGGCTTGTGTCTGAAGGATAATGGCTCCATATTATTGCTGCTTTGAGAACAGGTGATATGGTGCATGTGCCCTGCCCTGAGACTAATATTCTAAAAAATTAACCAACATCTAATACTATCTGAGTATCCGGTAGAAGAATGGACAAAACCACACATGACAGCGAAAGCCAGGGTACATGTATTATTAACAGCAGCACAGGTGATGAAGAGGATGAGTTGCTACCATCTACCACTGTTGGAATCACAGCTACGACCAATAATCAATGTGTGTCAATAATCTGAGAATAATCATAGCTTTCATTTGATTCAGATATGATAATGGCAATAACTGCTGTGGGAATCATGAATATATAGTTACATCAGTCACACTACACCAATACACCACCACCATACACATCTGGCATATTCATTGTAGGTTGTACTTTTTTTTTTTTTTAAATCTCTTTTAAAATAATGGTTATCCAGCATAGCAGCAGGCTTATACAGAAACAGCAAGATTAGCCAAACAAAAACCTGTCACAGTACCTTGTAGTGCGGCCGCTTCTGGCGATGCTCACTATGACGCTCCGGCGTCATTTCCACGAGAGGTTGGACACATCAATGCCAGATGCATCATCTGCAGGCACGAGGCTTCAAGCATGCTGCAGACCTCTGTTTTATATGTGTTTGTTTCCTGTAGTCTCCTCCTACCTATTTCCTCCCTCTAAGCTGCTCCTCCTACCTACTTCCTGTGGAGGGGTTTAAAGGGCAGACTGAGTCCTGATTCAGTCACCCTTACATTGTTGTTCTGAGCAGTTCATTTTCTAGTATTCCTGATTCCTGTCTATGATCCTGCTTGTCTGTCCATCCATTCTGGTGTTGACACGTGGCTCTGTCTAACTATTCTCCTTTCTGCTTTGGCTCAGATATCCTTTCTGGTGCAAACCTGTGGCTCTGGCTGACTACCTGCTCCGTATAGACCTAGGCTTCTCTGGCTACCCACTCTGGTGTTGATCTAGGGCTCTATCCACTGTGTATCCAGCATACATACGCTCCAGTGGATATCCTATCTGGGGCAAACCTGTGGCTCTGGCTGACTACATGCTCTGTGTATGACCTACGCTTTTCTGACTACCCACTCTGGTGTTGACCTGGATCTCTATCCACTGCGCATCCAGCATTCCATCTCTTCAGTGGATATCCTATCTGGTGCAAACCTGTGGCTCTGGCTGACTACCCACTCCGTTTATGACTTTGACTCATCTGACTATCCTATCTGGTGCTTACTAGTAGGCTCTGTCTGTTCGCTCAGTTTGTTGGTTCCATTATTAAGACATCCTTCCTAGTACTGACCTGGGGCTCTAGCAGACTCCTAGCTACTGACTGCAGGTTTGGGTCAGCAGCTGCCTTGGTTACATATAATTGAGACTCTGCTCCTAGACTGACTGCAGGCAGAGTCAGTATCTCTTGGGCGTTACCTTACCACGAGACTCCAGTGGGCTGAGGCATAGTCTCGGACAGTGTGGTGCAGAGATTGGGAGACTGCTATTCCTGATACAGTACTCACCCACTCTGTATGTATATATATATATATATATATATATATATATATATATATATATATATATTGCATTACTGCCATTATTATCATAATAAAAGTTCTATTAACTGTACCGTCTGACTCCTGGTTTTGCTTGCCAAGCGTATCAAAACCCTAAATAAATAATTTTTGCAGGACTCAGGCTTACAACATATACAAGGCCAGAAAAGGTTTTTTTTTTGTTTTTTTTTAAAAAAGAGCTTGTGTTGTGCCATCTTGGTTTGTCCCCTCCTTTCCCTTTTTCACAACTATGACACAATCACAAATAGCACACAATATAGTCAATTTTAACCCCTTAAGGACCCTTGACGTACCAGGGCCGTCAAGGGTAAATGTGCTCCAACGACCCTTGACGGTCCCGGTACGTCAAGGGTTAAACTCTTCCATTGCGGCCGCACGGAGTGATGGAAGAGCGCAGGCTGCTTCTTACTAAGTGTCCCGGTATCGGGACACGTAGTAACGAGCAGTAGATATATTGTTGCAACATGCGATTCGCTTCAAAAGCGAATCACATGTTGCAAAACCTGAATGACAGGGACAGTATTTGTAAATACTGTCCCTGTCAGATCTCTGTGCCTCGCTCCACCTTGCATACTGCTGAGGTGGAGAGAGAGACAGAGAGAGATGGTGTTCCAGTGTTCCTGGAAAAAAAAAGTAAAAAAAAAAAGTTTAAATAAAGAAAATTAACCCTTTGATCACTGTTCTGCAGTGATCAATAAGTTCCCCCCATCTGATCACTCTTGGAGTGATCAATTTGCTGCAGATCAGTGTTTTCTGATCTGTGGGACACGCCCCATCCCCCTTGAATTTTTTTAGATTTTTTAAAAAAAATGTAAATTTTTTTTTTTTTTTTTTTTTATTTGAATAGTAAATATAGTTTAGGTATTTTGGTAGGTAGTTGGGTAGGTTTAGTGTAGACGTGTGTTAGGGAAAGTTTTAGGGATAGATTTAGGTATAGGGACAAAAAAAAAAACCCCAACCCCCCCCCCCCCAAAAAAAAAAATTATATAAAATGAGCGCAGTTTAGATAGGTAGCTCAATTGGGTTAGGTAGGTTCAGGATATACGTAGGTTACGGTAAGTTTTAGGGTTAGATTTAGGTTTAGGGATAGCGTAAGAACCCCCCCCCCAAAAAAAGAAACCCAAATCCCCCCCTAAAAAATATATATATAATAAGTGCAGTTTAGATAGGTAGTTCACTTGGGTTAGGTAGGTTCAGGATATACGTAGGTAGGGTAAGTTTTAAGGTTAGATTTAGGTTTAGGGATAGCGTAAGAACCCCCCCCCCAAAAAAAAACCCAACCCACCCCCCCCCAAAAAATATATATATAATAAGTGCAGTTTAGATAGGTAGTTCACTTGGGTTAGGTAGGTTCAGGATATACGTAGGTTAGGGTAAGTTTTAGGGTTAGAGTTAGGTTTAGGGATAGCGTTAGCGTAAGAAAAAAAATATTTAGTGGGCAAAATGCAGCGCAGGTAGAGCGTTGAAGAGGCATATGCCTTTTTGGCTTCTGACTCAGAGGCAACAGACACTGCGTCAGATTTTGATATAGAGCAGTTTTCAGAAAGTGAGAGCAGCTCTAGTGACGACGCTGGGCCTTCTGTCAAGAAAAGACGCACTGCCCCAAGAGCTGCCCTGGCAACTGCCCCAGCACCTGCCAAAAGATCTGCCCAAAGGATTTACCCATGATAATTTTTTGGATTTGTTTTTGGGGGAAGACATTTTAGGTGAAATTGTGTCCCAAACCAATCTGTATGCTGCCCAGTATACTGCCGCCAACCCTAAGTGTGAAAAACGCTGTTTTTTTTTTTTACTTACGTCAAGGTTTACGAGGGATTGGTGGTAAAATGGCTATGTACAAAATTGGAAAACACACCTAAAATGAAAGCCTGGGGTGTCTACTTTCCAAAAATATATACGTTTGGTGGGAAATCTTAGAGTGGAGCACTGATACACAGCCCCAAATGAGACATGGCACCAGTGATGCAAGCTGTGAAGATTCAAAGTGTGAACCTGGAAACGCGCATGTTCCAATTTGGTCCCTGTAGCTCCCCCAAACCATGAGAAAGCTATGCATATGGGGTATTGCCGTACTCAGAAGAAGGAGCTGAACACTAATCAATGCAGTTAATAAAATCTTCACCTATTCTGTGCTTGAAATTCACATCAACATTGAAGGCAAAGTGTGAAAAATGCTGATTTTTTTTTTACTTACGTCAAGTTTTCACAGGATTGGTGGTAAAATGGCTGTGTAGAAAATTTGAAAACACACCTAAAACGAGAGCCTGGGGTGTCTACTTTCCAAAAATATACACTTTTGGGAGAAATCTTAAAAAAGAGCACTGTTACACAGCCCCAAATGAGACATGGCACCAGTAACACAAGCTGTGAAGATTCAAAGTGTTAACCTGGAAACGCGCATGTTTCAATTTGCCACCAGTAGCTCCCCCAAACCATGAGAAAGCTATGCATATGGGGTATTGCCGTACTCAGAAGAAGGAGCTGAACACTAATCAATTCAGTTTATAAAATCTTCACCTATTCTGTGCTTGAAATTCACATCAACATTGAAGGCGAAGTGTGAAAAACGCTGTTGTTTTACATGCATCAAGTTTACGAGAAAGTGGTGGTAAAATGGCTGCGTAAAAAAATTTAAAACACACCTAAACTGAAAGCCTTGGGTGTCTGCTTTCCAAAAATATACACTTTTGGGGGGAAATTTTAAGATGGAACGCTGATACAAAGCCCCAAATGAGACATGGCACAAGTGACGCAAGATGTGAAAATTCTAAGTGTGAAACTGGAAACACACATGTTCCAATTTGGGCCCCGTAGCTCCCCCAACCCTTGAGAAACTTATGCATATGGGGTATTGCCGTACTCAGAAGAAGGAGCTGAACACTAAACAATGTATTTTTAAAAATCTTCACTTATCATGTGCTTGAAATTCACATCAACATTTAAGTGCAAGTGTGAAAAACGCTGTTTTTTTTTTAACTTGCGTCAAGATTTACGAGCGATTGGTGGTAAAACGGCTGTGTAAAAAAATTGAAAACATACATAAAATGAAAGCCTGGGGTGTCTACTTTCGAAAAATATACACTTTTGGGGGGAAATCCTAAAGTGGAGCACTGGAACGTAGCCCAAAATGAGTAATGGCACAAGTTAACCAAGATGTGAAAATTCAATATTTGTTCAATATTGGGCCCCGTAGCTCCCCCAAACCTTGAGAAACCTATGCATATGGGGTATTGCCGTACTCAGAAGAAGGAGCTGAACACTAAACAATGCATTTTTAAAAATCTTCACCTATCATGTGATTGAAATTCACATCAACATTGAAGTGCAAGTGTGAAAAACGCTGTTTTTTTAACTTACATCAAGATTTACGAGCGATTGGTGGTAAAATGGCTGCGTAAAAAAATTGAAAACATACATAAAATGAAAGCCTGGGGTGTCTACTTTCCAAAAATATACACTTTTGGGGGGAAATCTTAGAGTGGAGCACTGTTACACAGCCCCAAATGAGACATGGCACCAGTGATGCAAGCTGTGAAAATTCAAAGTGTGAAACTGGAAACGCGCATGTTCCAATTTGGGCCCCCTAGCTCTCCCAAACCTTGAGAAACCTATGCATATGGGGTATTGCCGTACTCAGAAGAAGGAGCTGAACACTAAACAATGCATTTTTAAAAATCTTCACCTATCATGTGCTTGATATCAACAGTAGTATTGAAATGTAAGTGTGAGAACTGCAAAAAAAACAAAATATTGCCACAATTTTGAAAAATATTTCCGGAAAAATAGCTGCATGAAAAACTCCAGAATTCTCCTGATTATTTACCTTATGATGTGTAGTTTTCAGAAACATATACCTTTGTGGGACATTTTTGGTTCTGGCACCGTCAGCTAAGCTATGATGCTCACATGCCAATTGTTGAAAAATCACAAGTTGGAAATAACGGCAGCCATCTTGTAATATTTACCTTGTAAATGTGAGGAAAGGACTAAAATACTAGGCATATGGGGTACTCTTATATTCAGGAGAAGCAAATGAATATATAAATGTAAGCAAAATGTTGTTTTTTTCAATTTTTTTCTTCTTTTTTTCTATTTTAATCAAATTAAACAATGAGGTATTCATATAAATGTGGTATCAAAAGAAAGCCCTACTTGTGCTTAAAAAAACAGTATATAATTTATGTGGGTGCACAAAAGGAATTAAAGAGAAAATATGGTTGAACAGAGATATAGTCAAAAAAGTCAAAATTGCTCCGGTCCTTAAGTCAAATCTAACTCAGATTTTCCCGGTCCTTAAGGGGTTAAAAAAAAAAACCAAAACACTGGTGGTAGTCTGGGGAATGTGGCCTCCCAGTCTGTTAAGCACTGGTAGTGCCACTGCTAATAACACCTTCTCCATAGTGAGTCACTGGCTACAGGGTTCATCCAGCTTCTCTTTTTTTTTTTTTTTTACAACAGTGGCCATGATCATAATGTCAACAAGCACTGTGAACCACTAAGTAACTAATTTTGTACATAAGCAAGACTTGTCGCCTCATTGATTAACAGTGGAGAGGAATGGAAGAATTTTTGCACATTTTTCTGTGTTCCTGGGGAAAAGTTGGAAAATCTGCATGTTCCATTATGGGCGACACTTCTCGCTGGAACACAACAGGACTTTTCACCCATCCCTATTAGTGATACGCTAAAGTTGATACGTTTTTTGCAAATGTTCTAAAATAGGAATCTGTGAAATAAAACCAATAATAACCTTTGTCATCTTCAATGTAATGCAGGTGTTATGTATTTGTTCTAGGTATTAACACTTTGTGCACAAAAGAAAAAAGGATCAATTTTTCAGCAAATCAGCTTTATCATAGGGGACAACATTCTCAAAATTCCCATAGATTTAAATAGAGTTTTAAAGTGGAACTGTCACTGTATAACACATATTTGATTTATATTAGATTTACTTGTATATAGCATTTCTTTTATTTCAAAGAATGGTTCAAAAGCTAATTTGTTTATTTGTCAGTCTATGCAAATGTTTTTGTACAGACTGATAGGAAGTGGCAGTAGGGATGGGGAGCAATGTGGAATGTTAGTTTCTGGCAAGCATTCCAGCCAGTATACTTAAACATGATTAAGATTGTGACTAAAACTGAATGCCTCATAATTTATTGTTAGGAATAAAAAAATGGCTGAAAAAAGATATGTGCTTTTGAAAGCTTTTTCAAAATCATATAGTTGATACAAAATGCCAGTTCCACTTCAAATAAATGAAATTGTGTATTTCTCCCTCTGTGGTGCAGTTAGTTTAGTCTAGAATTTCTCCATTTTCTTTTGTACGCATGATCCTTGGTTTCTAAACTAGTAACACCAGTTGAGGGGATAAAAGGGTGTAAGGCAGTGCTCCTATGTCATGGTTTGCACTAGAGAAAGCTGAATCATCTGCCTCACCCATATGTGTATTATGTCTGTGGTTTTGCAAATAAACAGAGTAACATTTTTCATTGCTAAGGTGATTAAAAAATGTATGATGATAATATTTTGTTATTTATTTTTTACAGATATTATTTGAGATGATTATTTAACTTGTCCATTAAAAGCAATGAGGAATACATTCTTCCCACTTTGTTGGACACCTGCTTCAAACCAAAATTTCTGAATTTGTGCCAAAGGGCCATCAGCAGTTTGTCACAACAAAGAGTCATGAAAATCAGTAGCAACTCTTTGAGGAATCAGATTCTGTGAAGGATATCAAGATATGCTTATTGATTGAGTGAAGGGTTGCATTGTGTAGGATGAGAGGGAGAAAGTGAGGGCACAAAAAACATTTAGACAGTATGGTGAAAAGGAAGGCAGCAAAGCATTTCAACCAGCAGAGGAAGCTACATCATCAGCCAGAATATCTCATTCTATACACATGGGTCTCAGCAGGGGTGGCAAGAAACCAACATTAGTGGTGGTGGTGGTGGTGGTGGCACATCTCTTTGGGACTTGCTCCCTGAATGTAAGTTGGTAACTGACACAAAGGAACACCATGTAGATCCTTATACTTGCTTGAAGGTTATATATACGATCTATGTAGCAAAGTGGATTAGCCATACCTATTGGCACCATACTGCTGGATCTTTTTAGACCTCAGAAGATCTCTCTAAATATTTATTTTCTATTTTTTAATGCTTTTTACAGATGTAATAAACTAATAATAGATGATTTAATCTTACCCCCTATCTTAATATTATGTGAAGAATTGCATGCGCACATACTTTTACATCATTAAATAGTTCCCATTGAGGTTTTGCATATTAAATATTGATATGTGATTTTACCTTGGGAACAACATTTACTCCTATGAAACTGTTTTGGAGCCAGTGACAACAACATCAGTCCCGAGTGATACTCCGAACTGCTGGGCAGGCATTATAAACTGAGAGGCATGCTAAACCTCTCTGTAAGGTGAGTACATCCACTTGGGGGGATTAAAGGAAAAGTCCATCTGTGCATTGTATAATACTACACTTAGAGGTGTTGTGGTTGTGCTTTTTGTATGTTTTATTTTCTGTAGTCTATGACTCTTGCCATCTCCTACAGTAAAGTCAGAGTCATCATACTACTCTGCATCAGGAGCCATAGATGTTAATTGGAGTGAACTAACTGTTGGCAGTAGTACACTCTCTGACACATAAATAACTTCACTACTTCCTTTTCTGCCCCAGAGCCCTGGGAACTTTATAGAGTGTTTCTACTGCTGTTGCTGCTAGTTGTGACACCTTTGACTTTCTGATAGTGTGTCTCCTAGTCAGACCTGTGGTTGTGCTTCAGGTGGCATCTCACAGAGGAGGTGCCTAGGTGTGAGCCTGCTTTCCCCCTGCTCATGTGTTTTTTGCACAGACAATAGGCAGTAACATGCTTAGCTTTAGGATCCTGAGTGAAGTATCTCCATACTGTGGACTCATAGACTGAGAGGTTCCTGAGGTGCTGCTACTTCTACTACTGTGGCTATACGTTGATGCAATTCTATTGCTACTACTACTAGGTGTCAAAGGTGCAGCACTTCCAGCAGTAGGGATGGGCAAAAATTTTCACCTCAAACTGAAATCGAAAAAAATGGCACTTTTCGCTTGGCGAAAAATGTCCTGTGATTTTCCATTTTTTCTCGCTTTTTTGCCTGGTTCATTGTGCATTGAAATCAATGGGAAGAAAGATTTTTCTTCAACACACAAAAGTTTTCTACAGCCATATAGGCAAGACACAGACAGCTGGGGACCTTTTAGTTTGCTGATCTTGCTGTTATTGTCTCTGTGCTGGGTTGGGAAGTCTGGGGAAAGAAGTTGCTGATTTTTTTTAGTTATAATTTGTACAGACTGTGACAGTGATAAGACAGGGTGGACAACTTAAAAAAATAAACCTAAATATATTAGGTGATAGTGACAGACAGCTGACTGGGCTTAGGGAAGAGATCATATTCCATCAGTTTTGTTGTGTAGAGTAAGAACACAATAGTTGAGTAATGTCCAACAAACTCACAAGGGGGAGGGGAAGGGTGGAGAATTGAAGGGATGTGAAAGTAAAGTAGTAGTTCAAAAACTGACTGCAGCAATGATTGCTGCAGCATGTGCAATCAATGATGATGATCCCTCTCCTACAAGGGAGGATGCAGTTTGTCAAACTTACGCACCACCAGTGCCAATAGAACTAAAGAACCATATAAGAAGAACACTTAAGACAACAACAAGTCTCATTCAAGTGGTCATGATGGCAATAGAATAATAGAGGAAGGTGTAGCAGCTGAACTGCCTGCTGCATCAGATAGTGAGAAAAACATGCACCAAAACACCTGTCCTCAAAGTAGAAGCGAACTTTGTTACAGTAAAAGTAAAAATAAATTGTTTGAGACCTCTAAAAGCTTACAGGAATATAAGGGTAGGAGTTGGCAAGAACTGTTAGGTGATGTAGATGCTACTGCTGATGACCTAATAATGACTGATGATGATGATACAGATCCCTCCAGCATCCTTCTCTTGTTCAAATACAGATGAAATTGAGAGTGAGGATGATGACATGGCTATAAGGTTAGCAGAAAGTCAAAGGCTGAATCTTCCACCAAAAAATGTATCTGCTTTAAAAAGCTTTTTCAGAATCATATATTTGATAGAAAATGACAGTTCCACTTCAAATAATTTATAATAAGTATCTCTCTCCTGTGGGGAAGTTAGTTTAGAATGTCTCCATATTCTTTTGTACCTTGCTTTCCAACCTAGTAACCCAGATTGAGCAGATAAAAGTTTGTAAAACATAATCAATATCTAGAAAACAAGATAATGAGTAAATGGGAGGATCAGGTTCCAGTGTGGACCACAAACAAACAGATGAGGTTCAGAGTACAGCGTAAAGTCACTCATCCTTATTCAGGTTATCTCCCTTGCATTTTTCTTTAATAAGCTAGTACTGATACCACATTTGGAGTATTACATTTAATATACTCCATATGCTACATGGGTCACCTTCACATAACACAGTTTGGTGCAATTCATCTCTGGAAGAGCCTGATAACTTTAGACACTGATTGTTCATCTCACAGTGTATCACTTTGAGATACATTGATTGGTTGGTTATCTGTGTTTCTGGTTACTATACAAGTACCATGGTTTGGAAGTGTCCCAATTTCTATGCTTCTGTTGCATTCATTAAAGCTGATCCACTAAAAAAAATGGGAGCACTTCTGATGCAAACCCTCACCATAGGCAATGTGTTGGAAACAGCTCTATCATTCAATAGGTTAAAAAAATTTTTTTTTTAAAACAGAGGGAATTTTCATTTACTCCTATGGTGCAGTTGGTTTGCCCTTTGATTACTCCAGCTCTACTTAGCACATCAGTCTAAGGCAATTTGTTGGAAGACAATGCGAAGATGTATTAAACGGATTCTTAGTTTATGTTTAACCCTTGAGCACCAGAGAGGAAATGCGTTGCGTACCCTTCTGGTACTCAAAAAAATGGTTAAGAACTGTCATTAAAATTTGCAACAACGGGTCATATTTATAAAGAAGTAAAGCCAACTTTATAAATATGTCTATCTGAAAATTTCCTGAGACTATTCTGAGATTATTTGTTGAAAATTTGCAAATGAGATTTTGTTGTGTATAAATAACTAATATTATTTACTTCCATTAAGAACAAGTTATACTTGGCACTAAGATTTAATTACTAAAACTGACTTTATTTTTGGCGCAATTAATCAATTTCTTTATACATACATTGTAACACAATTCTTTTTTGGATAAGACCATTTCTACTTCCCTTTTTCAAAAAGTCAACTGCCTGGAGATAGTACTTAGTGAATGTTTATACATAGTTTTGTCATCTTGAGTAAATTATACAGACACTTTCTTTATTACTCCAGTTTCAGACATCGCCACAATGAGGCTAATGTACTAAGAAGAACATGAGGGCAATGTGGTAATGGGCGACGCTTAGGCCAATTGTGTGTCTGGAACTGTGACATGATTAATTTGCCGTGGAGAATATAACCGGTTTTGGGTAGGTGCCAAAGGTGCAATACACCCATGCCCATTAATTTACAGCAACACAGCCAGTGAATTGATATTGTGTTGGAGCTCAGTATCAACTGACAGGTTGCTGTCTGCAGTAAATATAGATTCTGCCTGTATGCCTGTGTAGCAATGTTAACACAGGGGACTTCTTTGACAATGCAAGAACAGATAGGCTGGCTCTCTGAGCTTCCTTATGTATGTTTGGTGGCATTCTCTAAGGACCCTTGATTGTATGCCAAATTCTTCATCCATTGAGCAATTTCTGCGCAACCTGTTGAACTGTAACAGGAATTCTACAAACCATATGTATGGGGTGACATGATTTTGCATGTAACAATGAATTACCCTCACAGGATTTTCTGTATATGGTTGCAATTATAGTCTCACCACTAAATTTCAATTTAAGATCCAGAAAAGAGATCTCCCAGTTATCAAATTCATGAGTAAACCTCAAATTTAGATCATTCAAATGCATATAATCAGTGAACCAAGAAAAATACTCTAGACCGTATGAACAAAAGGTTGTCAATGAACTGATTATATAACTCAATATATTCCCTGAATTGATTTTTGTTGCTTAAAATGCTGGGACCCCTCAAACCAATCCATGTCAGCAAAATATGATGCAAATTTTTCACCCACTGAGGTACCACACTACTACAATAAAAAAGTATCATCATATTTAAAGAAACTATGTTTGAGTAGATAATCAACAGACAAAAACATCTTCTTAAGATCCTCAGAGGAAGTACAATAGGTATTCAATAGTATTCAGTAACATAATACTCATAGTATTCAATAGCATGCTGTCACGGTTTGTTTTGACTTTCAGATACAGAGTTAAGATAAAAACACAACTTTATTGAAAGTTTAAAGAAAACCCTCATGGGTTAGACATACACATATATCTCAACACGTAATTAGTACAATGCATAGGTGAACAGTGGTACGGTGAATAATAATAGAGAGGCTCTACCGGCCTTGCGAATACCGGGTAAGGCAACCTTAGAATAGGCACAATATGGAAATAGGCTCTACTGGCCTTACCAATATACCGGGCAAGGCAGCCTGGAGTCTGGTACAACGTGAGAGAAGGCTCTACCGGCCCTGCCAATATACCGGGCAGGGCAACCTGGAGACTGGTACAACGAGAGAGAAGGCTCTACCGGCCTTACCAATATACCGGGCAAGACAGCCAGGAGACTGGTACAAAGAGAGAGAAGGCTTTACCTGCCCTGCCAATATACCGGGCAAGGCAGCCAGGAAACTGGTACAATGAGAGAGAAGGCTCTACCGGCCCTGCCAATATACCGGGCAAGGCAGCCAGGAGACTGGTACAACGAGAGAGAAGTCTCTACCTGCCCTGCCAATATACTGGGCAAGTCAGCCTTGAGCCCAGAGGCGACAAGTACTGGTACAGGAGCGTAAGTGGCCACAGTGACTGAAAAGTGGTGGAGCAAACCAGTCACACATACTGGACTACACAGAGGCCTACCGGTGCTATATAGGTGTCAGCGAGCAACCGGTGAATTTAGGAGCATACCAGTATATGCGTACTGGAGTATACATAGACACTACCGGTGCTGTATGGGAAGCAGCAAGCAACCGGTGATATATGGAGCTAACCAGTACCCGCGTACTGGAGTACACATAGACACTCAGGGATGAAAATGTCGCCCAGGTGACATGAAGACGGAGAACTCTGCACACGATCCAGAAGCAGGAACAGACAGCCAGGCCGGGACAGGAAGCTGGAACAGTAACGGCAGACGATCGAATCAGGAACGGAAGCAGGGACGTCAGCCGAAACCGGATCAGGAACGGAGGCAGGAACCACTTCAGCAGAGGAGGCTGTCAGGCAGGTAAGCAGATGGAATCTGGAAGGTAGTGTATGCAGCAAAGGCCCAGGGAACTCAGGAAAAGGATGCAGGTGGCTATAGACATAGAGACACCACGAAAGGGCAATCAAAGGGTGCCAGAACCCAGTCTATATAGGCAATACTGGGCGGATTCAAGACAGGCAGCCAATGGAGAGCCTTCACAGATAACTGACAGGAAAAGGCAGCAATCATGTGCACCGTGATACATGCCTTCTTCTTTCAGGGGGTATCATGGAAAAGAGAGATGTCACATTCATAGAACACCATTTAAAATTACTCTTCACCTTCATTTCTGTACGTTTATGCAAAATATGTCCAGCGTCACGAGTATAGCTCCTTAATCTCAAAACCAATGGCAGCAGATAACCATCTACAAATTCGACAGGTTCTTATTAAGGGAACCTGTACTTGACACTATGGGTCTCCCCAGTGTGGACAATATGTTTTATGTATTTTTGGGAGGTGATGGAAAATAGGTATAACAGGATATGGACCAAGTAAATGCTCACCTTCTTTGTTGGTGAGAACTCGTAAAGCATGCCCATCCTCCACCAACCTACCCAACAACTTAGAATAAGGTTACATGGGAAAGGTTTCATTGGACTATCATCAAAATCTGATATGATTCTGTATCCTGCAACTGATCTTTCTAGTAAATGATTGTAACAGCACTACAACAGAAAACAGCAAGTTAAAGCAAAACAAGTTTGAGATTTAATAACTGAGAATTGAAAATTTCTTATCAGTGGGAGTAGCTTTCTTTTACTCAAGAGAAAAAGCCTTGTAACATGGACATTTTAGTAAAAAGTATACTGCTTCTTTAAGTGATACATTTAATCTTATGAAGATTAGAAAACAGATAATAGAAAATAGCTATTAACTCCTTGGAGGCTAGAGAAGTCTCCAAAACATTGCAAGACAATGTGATGGAGACTTCTCTAGCCTCCAAGGGGTTTCAGTAAGAAAATATTAAGTAAGAAATATTCAAGCATTCATTAAATTCTATATAATGTAGTTATTTTTATCAGTTCTCAGGGTGTCTCATATTCAATACCAAGATGTCACTTGTGATACAGAGATTCCAGGTGTGCAGTCTGTTGTATAAGGACTCTATTTGGAATCTGCTATGATGTTGGTGTTCTCAGCTGTGATAGCAACATTTGCCAAACAATATGTGAAGAGACAATACAAAAGGGAACTCATTTAACATGTCAGGGCTTTCCAACCAGTGGACAGTTAGCACCAGTTTGTGCCATATTTTTTGTAATACATGCAGGGCCAAATCTGTTATTGATAGCAGTAGTAAATCAGATCCTTTAAGTTAATCAAATATTTTATTTAGAAGTAGTACAAAAGCAGTAAAAAAAGTTTAATAAACTTTATTCATGCACAATTGCAGTTATGGGTCTAGTGCTGGTCAATCAATTTTGGTCACATCTGTTTGAATACTGATATTTAAAAGAAAAACATTCGAACCATATGCATAAAAAAGCCAACTGCAATCTAAAGAATACTTTTTCTTTAACCCATTGGATGATGGCGACGTCTGGAATGCATTGTGAAGCAACACACTTGCAGTGTATTATGAATTCAAGAGGTTAATACATAGGATGCAGTTGTTTTGATGCAGAATTTATCTTCACTCATATGTCAAATCCATATCTTAATAAAATATAATACTTACATAATACATTGATTATGCATAAGCCTAAGAGCATAAAAAGTGTGGCTCTAATCTAGGTATTTGGGATTTTAGGTACACCACAGTTGCATATTAACAAACAAGCAGTTCACTGCATACCTCTCTTGTCCTTAAGGGGTTAAAACTGACCAAACAGCTGGTATTGGTTTACATATGTGGACTCATTAACTGGGTTGATATTGTCCTTACATGAACTTATTTCCATAATACTTAATTTACATAAATGAAACATTGCTCTGGTATGTGATCTGTTCTATTATCATATCATTGAATCATGCAAGCATATATCTACCTTCTAATCTTATAATTTCATAAATAGGAATACAAACACACACTTATCTTATGAACAATATGAACAATATAAAAATACATACACATGCCCTAGCATAAAATGTTGGGACCCTTCTTGGAGGGACTTGCCTGATGTATAGTTACGATCATTATTATGCATAATAATGATCATAACTGTTTATATAGTTCATATGACAAGTGTGTGTTTGTGTTTATATAGTTTAAATGACAGATAAGTGTGTACATATTCAAACACACTCTCACAAACATACCCCAGCACCCAATATTGGGACCCTTCTTGGAGGGAAATGCTGAGTATGCGGCCCTGTATATATATATATATATATACTAGCAGTATGGGAAAGTTTTGCCCTTCTGATTAACCCCTTGAGTGGCAGACACTTTCGGTTTAGGGGCTGTTGCTGGTAGCATGGGTGGGGCATTGGCAAAAATTTGTAGGTTGCTTAATGATCTACTGACAGTTGTATGTAAGTGAATTAATGATTTAGAGCAAGATTAACATATTTTGATTAAATAGGCTGACTTATAAATACACATGCTGATCATTGTGATACATGTATATAGGCACCTAGAAAGAGTAGGAAAGAGGGATGGCACATTCTAAAGAGGGACACTTTGGAGATATATATTGCTTTGTAAGGCAGAAAATGTCTGTAGCATACAAGGGAACAAACTCCCAATTTAGATCAATGAGAATGTTGGGAAGTTTTTGTATACCCTATGGTACACTTGGTTTTCATTAGTTTTTTTCTTAATATATCAGACTCAGTGGTATCCTTGAGGAGCAGAAGTGTGACCATGTTCTCTTTTATAGTATAGATGTGTGTGTGTGTATATATATATATATATATATATATATATATATATATAGAGAGAGAGAGAGAGAGAGAGAGAGAGAGAGAGACAGAGAGACAGAAAGACAAACCTGTGTTCCTCTATATAAAATATTTATGTGTGCCTTGTATTGAGCATGCATAATATTTCTTAGTAAATAAGTGAGATTTTAGCTCTCACAAATTGGCCAAGTTGTGTATAAGCTTGCCACCACTTCTCTCTTGATATATATATGGGCAAAAGGGGATAATTACGTGGCAAATCAACTTCAAATCAAATCAACCATGTTAGAAAAAACAATATCCAAATTTGCATTGATTTGCAATGGATTTTTAACTCCTTGAATGCTAGAGAGGAATCCAGTATTTTGCTTTGCAATGATTTGCAGTCTTCTTTAGCATCCAAGGGGTTAAAAGTCCTATTTGAATCAATGAGAATATGTATTTATTTGTGGTGGTGTCCAAGAATTGCTCCACTTTGGCTTTTGTACATATTTTCCCAAGGGCTAATTTCAGGTTTTGCAATGTAGGCAAAGGGGGTTACCATGTTAGCCACGGCTAATGCATGAGGCAAGTAGAATAAAAGTGATAGCCTCACTGGCCAACTGAGTAGCTTTACAGTGCAAGATTTATTGAGTAGTTAGATCTCTTCATCAGACAAGTTACAGTATCATGCCTGAAGAAGAACCCAAAGTGGTCCTGTAACCTTGCTTGGAATGTGTCTTTTAGTGCACTTTCACATGAGTGGCACAAATCTAGCAGCTTCCTGATGCATTTCTGTTGCCTGTGATTTTAACTCACCTCCTCCTGCATTCCCTGGAAGATCTGGCACCAAAATTGGCATGTAGATCGTATGAAAGATCTGTCATCAGTCCCATGGGACATTGTTCAGATCTGTCCCACTACAGCTTTACTATGTTCCGATGTGAATGCAATAGTGTTGCAACATTCTGGACTGCGGTTCATTTATGCAAGGCAATAGATGCCCATATGAAAGGCACCATATGATATCAGCACATTTTTCTGCATGGATAACATAAACAATGCACATCACTGAGTTTATGTCACCTGTGTCAAAGGGGTCTACAGCTTATGAGTAGTGACAGGAGGCAGAATCAAAATGGTATACTATATAGTCTGGTACTTGAGTGGTGAATTGAAATGTTATACACAGACAATAAAATCAACAGGACATAATGAAAAACTCAATACAAAAATGTGTATATGTAAATTATGTTTGATAAAACCATGCATCATGATCCATGTGCATGGTTATGGTAACAAATCATATGACATAGATACCGCAAATATCAAACAATTAGCAGGATTGTCTATGCAGTACCAAGCCCATTCAAGAAAAGACTTCCAAACAATCCCTAATGTATAAAAAATTGCCAGGATAACTTATGCACCATCAAATCCACCATCAAGAAAACATGTTGCAAATATATCTCTAATCTACTATAATAAACAGTACCAGTGTCCAAAATAGATCCATCCTGGTAAAGATATTATATTCTCTAAGTGGTAGCACCACCAAAGGGTCCAAGAGAACACACAGGACCCAAGCAAAAGTGAGACCTCAGAGAAAAAATAACCCGAAATGACATAAATCTACACTAATCTGCATATATCCCCACTATCCTTAATGTAATATACCGGTAAATATAAAAGGAAAGAAAAATAAATACAAAAAAAATAAAATAATATATAAAAGCATCCAATAATAGAAGTCCGCAAAAGTGAGGTTATATATTTCCCTACAATAAAAACAATCAATATATAGACTAATAACTGTTCAGTCACTATTTGAAATCCTTAATCCCTTCAATTGTGGGTTACTTCAGATATCCTGGCAATTTTTGATACATTAGGGATTGTTTGGAGTGTCTTTTCTTGATACTGCATAGACAATCCTGGCAATTCGTTGATATTTGCGGTGTCAATGTCTTTTGATTTGTTACCATTACCATGCACATAGACGCATGACACATTAAAGTTAATTTGCATTTACACATTCTTGTATTGAGTTTTTCATTATGTTCTGTTGATTTTATTGTCTATGTATAGCATCCCAATTTGCCACTCAAGCACCAGCCTATACTGTATATATTTTCTAGATGGAATTAGAGGAGCATTGGTTCAGGTCGGAAATCCGAGTGGTGCTTTTGTTTCCATTCTCTCCAGAATAGTGCCACCTACGTTGTATAAATTACAGAATCAAAATAACTATTAGGTTCTCTGCTAGTCCGTGTGAAGTGTTTATGTTTTGGATTTTTTTTCGCCTGATTTCTTTTCTGTATTTTGTGATGTGAGTTCCCCAACAAATCAGGCATTATTAGCATTTTTTAGTACTTTTTCTCAGTGACTGTTTCTATGAAATTCAGTATTTCTAAATCCCACTTGAACTAATGTCAAAGCTAAAACATTTAGTGAACCAGTGTGTGATCTGTATTAGTAGGTTTTTGTGCAAGTTATATTAAATGTTTGATGTCCAGCATTCATACCATTTACATGGTTTATAAAAAAAGAGAGAGAAAAAGAGGGAGGCGCTCATAGGGTTAAACCTTCCTGGAATTTTCGTAATTGTTAAATCACAATCATATGCACTCACATTTCGTTGTGGCCACAGAATGATAACTTGGGGCTAATAGGTAAGTGGGGGATATTAAACTGCCCACCACACAGATATGTCACACCAGCTGCTCCCAGGAGTTCAACCTTCAAAAGAAGAAGTGAAGAAACAGGAAAACGAAAACACAACACAAGTGGGGGTGCTCAATTATAGATGAATGAATTGTATTTAAACAGTACTTGGTTACTCACAGTTAGTGATCAACCAGTCATATATCCTATAACCGATATATAACATCAGAGGACGTCAACCTGCCTCTGTTCAATAAATTGGATTTTAAGTTTTGATAACCTGCTTGGATTCATTTATTGATCTCTTCGAGACATCTTAGTGTCCCACAGTATAGATGGGGAATGCCTGAAGAGAGGCAGGTTGATGTCCTCTGATGCCGTATACCGGTTATAGAATATATGACCGGTTGATCACTAACTGTGAGTAACCAAGTACTGTTTAAATACAATTCATTCATCTATAATTGAGCGCCCCCACTTGCGTTTTCGTTTTCCTATTTCCATGGTTTGCATTTTGAACCCCCTTTCTTTTTTCAGTCTACTATACAACCATCTTGACCATAGCTCTTTTAAATTTAGTATTTAATTGAAATAAATATTGCATGAAATGTGACTGAATTTTTTATTCAGTCATTGATATCTACTTAGTTGATCAATTTGAATTTGATCTTTGCTCCACTTATCTTGTCTAACATGGAATCACCCTGAAATTCATTCATGGACACATGAACACCACACTAGTTTCATCAGAGGAATACATTTAATTTGTGAAAGGGAGCATTTGTCTGTTAACATACAGATAAAGTAACACATTGATTGAAAGAGTTTCATGATCTAATTTCAACTTTAAAACATGCATGAGGTTAGAGATCTAGAGTTATGGTCCATCTGCGTTTCTTCACTTCTTAATTGTACCCCCTTGACTTCCATATCCTCCACTTCCTCCACCACTTCCTCCTCCATAATAACCTCCTTGACCTTGGCCTTGTTGCTGGCAGGGGTCAGGTGTACAGGGATCTATTGAAATAGCACACAAGCATTTCAGTGTTTGTTTGATTCTAAAAATCCCATAATTTTTCATTATCCAACAAATGCTTCTGATTACTCAGACATTAAAGTATATTTCTATTTTATCTTCCAGTTATTGTTTTCTATGCTTTGATTTTTACAGTTTTTGCTTTTGTATCTCATTCTCTAGAAGGGAGGAAAAGGAAAGATGGCACCATTCTTCTACATTGAAGGATATCTGACTAGAACAGACTTGTTCTATCTTTACTTTAAAAACAAGCCCCATAAATCACAGTTCACTGGATCTACAGACAGTTATTTGAGATGGGAAAACAAGTAACTCAAACTGGTGTTTCTGCTTTTTACCACTTTGGTGCTGTCCTCTTCACTGGACATCAGATATTTAGGCTTTATTCACAAATGAAGAGACACATGGGTAGGAATACAATTTAATGGGCCTTTTAAAGTCTTTTATGCTAGAGAGGCAATGCGTTGTAAACCTCTCTAGTATTCAAGAGGTTCCAAGCCTCATTTAAATCAATGTGAATTGATGCCATTTTTATTTCTCCTAACTGATGCAGGGGATTTGCTCCAGAATGTATCCTATTTCATTTAATATATAAGGCTATTTAAATGGTAAATAAACTGAACGCCCTCTTTACACTGTCATATATTTATCTGGCATAAAACTCAAATTGCATGGAAAGGAGTGCTGGTTCTGCAAATGCTCATACCTTTGCATTGTGGTGGGGGTGGTTCTTGGCACTGCTGCCCTGACATTGGACATGCTAAAATAAAAAAGATAGGACAATAGTATTCACAAACACTATCATTTACATGCATTCCAAAAGGTATCAGCATTATAACAAAAACAAAACATATACTTTATTATGTTTGAAATGTAGCCTGTAATATAAGAAAACAAATGTAAAATATGTTGTTAATATTGATATCATAGCCAACACTGTACAAAAGGTTTGGTCATCCTCCTCTTGAAAGGTCACCATTAGACTTGATTTATTTGAATCTCTCCTTGAGTTCAGGTAGATCAACCAAATGTTTGAGTTGAATGGAATATATCACAAACAATACTTGGGTATTATACATATTTTTGCGCAAATCTATTCACCATAATTACATCACATTTTGCTATGTATTAATGGTTTAGAGTGTTTCAAAGTTAAAATACAGGTGTACACTATAAGTCCTCACACATACTTCAGAAGGAGACATATTTTCTGCATTCTACTGCTGTACAAAATTAAACACACAGCAAATTCTGAAGCATCAGCACTTTTATTAATACTTTCAATCTCTTCTGCTGTTGCAAACACATATATTCTAATAAAAACTATATATAAATATATATTATGCAAAACCAAATTTTGATACAGCAACAGTTACAGTATATGTTGTTTTACTATCAAACATTTATATCCCAAACTGCTGCATGCAACAGATATTGCAAAACAATAAACAATAATCTTTGCCAAAAGAATTTACTTACGATCTACAATAATGTTTTGAGGATTGTATCCACCACTTCCACCAGTGCCTCCACCTCCACCAGTGCCTCCACCACCGCCACTTCCCCCACCTTTAACTGACATGTTGTGCTTGTTGAAGGAAGATTAAGCTGTAGGTATGCCAGCAATACTTGAAGATACTGCTTATATACAAAACTTGATGTAATTCCCTGATGTTGAGCAATAGTCCATATATAGGCACAACCAATAGCATTCATTCAGCAATTAGGATCACTTAATTTCAACTGTTATTTGCATACATGAAGGGCAGGGTGTTTTCTGATGAAGTATTTAATTCAAATTATGATTCAGCCCTTTTTTAAGTGAATCATTTTTCATGATAATAATAATGATTGATACACTGGGATTAGAAAATATATACATTGTACATAAGGTTAATGTACCAACAAGTGTAGCGCAGGGAGCCCGGCCGAATTAGGGGCCTATGAGATGATAAAAATATAAAGTGTTTTGCATTTTTCAATAGCTTAAATTAATTGTGGGCTGACACTTTTTTTTGCCATGGTCCTCATTCACAAAGCCCACCTCTGCTGTAAAAATCAGTAATTTAAATAGTGACAAATGAACAGTATACAGTCAGGGAAAGACCATTCATATACCTTTTCTGTTGATTATGTCTGGGTAAGAATAAACTGTTTGTACGTCATGCAGAGTTTATAACACTGTCAGACTAATGTATAATTACAAAAATCCTTCATTCTCTTCAGGAGATTTTTCAAGATCATTCCCGTTCACTTCTCAGTGGAATTTTGATAAGATTTGAAGGATTTCATTCTCATTCAGTTCTTCCTTCATTGGGGGTTTATCTTCATCATTCATAGCAAAGTTGTGTTTTAGAATTAACTTATGGATACATTTCTGTAAATCCATATAAAACACAGAATTACTCTGTCCTTTGTTAGTTAAACATTTTGGGCCTTCAAACAATAAAATATCATTCTTATTGAACTTGTAGGTGGAAAGATCGGCTATCCCATTTTCTAATGACTGGCCCTTTCCTGATGTCTTCTTTTTAATAATCTTTCTCCTTCTCTCTATATGTATATTTGTTTCATTTTATTCATTGGTCTAGTTCTGGAGGATATTTGATCAATTCTTCCTATACCTATGTTCTAAAGAGCGCTCTTGATCCTATTCCTAAAAAATGCTTCTTGATTTTACTCTTCGGTTTTGCTACTAACTTGTTAAACATTATTTGTCCATCTTCCTTTGTAATTTCTAAATTTTTATTGTCTTTTTGGTGTCCTTGTCTGTCTTGTTTTTGCAGGTCTTTCATGTTTACTCTCTTCTTTTCGCACAAGGTTGTCTTTTATTTATCTTTGTAATGGTTCTGGTATGTGCGTGTGTGTGTGTTTGTGTGTGTGTGTGTGGGTGAGTGACCCGCATTGTCTTTCAGACATCCTAATCTGTTTTCCAGCATAACCTCATAAGTTACCCATACTACATCTCTTTCTATGGTCACCAGAGTGTCGAGTGATCCAGTTCCCATAAGATGAGACTTCCACCTTATATCTTTTAGAGATCCCTCCTTTCTCTTTTTCAAATTTCACAAAGAGTAGGTTTTGCTCTCTCTGTTTTTAAAATGCTGAAGCCCTTTCCTATTCCAATAGTTTACTCATCCATCTGTATAGTTCTCTTGATTCCTTCTCATTTTCTTTTGTTTTCAAGCAGCAAATTATTTTTCAAAACCCTATGTTCTTTTATTAGCAGTTTGATCCAATGTCAAAAATTCTAGCTGATTTCTCTTTTTAGCTTCAGGCTCTTGACTTATGCTTTTAAAACTCTCTTCTCTATAATTCACTAAACACTGCATTATTTAAATGGACATTAATTCAGAACAGAAAGCCATCTCTCATAAAAGGCTGTGTCCTCCATTACACAAGTTGGTTCCTTAGTGAGACTGAAACCTCATGGGTAGAGAGGGGTTAAAGATTTTTCCTCAAACAGAAACGGGAGAAAAATGGCACTTCCCACTATAATGATTTTTCACTTTTTTCCACCATGCCCATTGCATTGTAATCAATATTAAAAATGAATCCCCCTGTCACACACACACACACACACACACACACGCACACACACACACAGACACACACACACACACACACACACACACACACAGACACACACACACACACACACACACAGACACACACACACACACACACACACACGCGCACACACGCACACACACACACACACAGACACACACACACACACACACACACACACACACACACAGACACACACACACACACACACACACACACACACACACACACACAGAAAGTTTCCCTTCTTTTCCCTATGGGATGGTATAAAATGGGTATCAGGTTCTCACAGTGTGCCATACTCTGCTTATGAAAGAGAGAAAGGACAATTTTGGAGCTAGGGAAAATAGGCAAAAATGTAAATTGAACTAGCATTTAGTTCAGGGCATCTTGTGGGTAGGAAACTTGCTTTTGGGACTCTGGGTGATTGGGAAGAGACAGAGGAGATTTGCCCAATAACACACTTGTACTATTAAAGCAGAACCTTAAATGCAATAACTTTGCACCTCAATTGATTATTACATTAGCAATATGCACACACTTATTTTTATTTTCAAGTATAATTGCTCCTTTAATGAAAAATATAACCTTTAATGTAGACAGGAACCAGATGGGATCTTGCAGTAGGTGATTTCTGTGCCTGCTCTGTCAGTCCCTTCTGGTGCCTTTCAGCACAGTGGAATTCAACTCACCAATAGTGGAGCTGAAGGGAATTGACAGCTCAGAAGCAGAAATGCTGGCTCTGCAAGATGTCTGCATTGTGTTCCCCATTGCCTGCATAAAAGGTTATATATCCCTTTGAGTGCCAGTGGGGTACACAAAGCATTGCAAAGCCTCATATGAGGCAAGAACTTTCACTCATCCCTATTTGTGTGTATTTGTATTGAATGTGTAAGTTGTGTTTGTGTGTGTTGCATGTGTGTGTGCATAGAATTCCTTGCAGAGACTTTCACTGGAGTGGCCAGGGTGGCCACTCCTGTGAAAATCGCTCCCCCATGGTTGGACCAAAGGGACTTGCAGTATAGAGGAGACTGAAATAATTCCTCTTTACTGTCATCTCTGGGTGTGTTTTCCAGGCACACAGAAGTCTTTATCTATCTATCTATCTATCTATCTATCTATCTATCTATCTATCTACAATCTTAACTCTATAGTTATATATAAATATGTTTTAATATTTCTTATCAAATGTTGTAAAAGCTATATCTAAATTTGATGAGGTCATTTAACTGTTTGAATGCAATTGAATATGAATTTAGCTTTATATGATCAAAAATAGAAATTTTCAATAAATAAAACATTGTACTGATGCATGGCATATTCTTTCACTTTTTACATTCAGTTTTTATATACAATTTTTATATTCTCTCTTTACTAATCAGTCATCTTATTTGTGTGACGCATAATGAAATGGCTAAACTGAAATAAATATATCTGTTTGAGTCACTGTGAAGGTACTTTGACATGTATCAAATTAATATAGATTGATTTAGTAAACAAACTTGAATGACTGGTTTCAAGTAAGACTTAAATTACTTAAAAAAAGAACAGGTATAAACATGGATTAATTACCCTGTCAATGTATTTTATATTTCATTGTTGTACTGCTTTAAAGGCAAGCTACCACCTCCCAAACACACACACACACACACACACTTAACTTATTATGACCAGAACATCCCAATGGCTAAGTGGGCGGTTATAATCAGGGCCGGATTTCCAATTAGGTATAGTAGGCAACTGCCAAGAGCTCCAAATTTTGAGGGGAGCTTCAGCTGTGCTGCCACACCCACATTCTAAATTGTGGTTGTGGCCAGAGCAATCTCAATACCCCTGTACAAGCTATTATTTAACCCCTTGGATGCTGGGGAAACTATATATATATATATATATATATATATATATATATATATATATATACAAGAGGATGGGGAGGGGGAAAGGAGTAGGAGCAGTGCAGTGACGAGGGAGTAAAGTGGTTGTCCAAAAACTGAGAGCAGCCATGGTTTCTGCAGAGTGTGCAATAAATTATGGTACTCCCTCTCCTCCCGGAGAAGATGCAGTTTATCAAGGTTCCACCGAAAGTGCCACTAGAAACCGCACCGATACTGTTAAAAAACCATGTAAGAACACTGAAGATGATAACCAGTTGTGGTCTAATGTTGATGATGGCATACTGAAAGAAGGTGTAGCTCATCCACCTGCTGTATCTCCCAGTGAGGCAAACAAGCACCAAAAACACCTATCCTCAAAGTAGCACTGAATTTTGTTAAAGCAAAGTAAAATAAAATTGTTTGAGACCTCTAAAAGCTTAGAGGAATGTAAAGGTAGTGTGTAAGAAGCAGGCAAGAAGTGGCGGGCAATGCTGATAATGACCTAATGATGACTGATGATGATGTAGATCTAGAATATGTCCCTCCCGTATCAACCTCTTCTTCAGATATAGATGAAGTTGAGAGAGAGAGAGAGAGAGAGAGATGATGACATGGCCAAAAAGATATCTAAAAGGCAAAGGCTCAATCATCCACCACTGAAAAAGAGCACTGTGCCTGTTTATAAAGTGTTTGAGAAAACAATTGGAAAGTCTGACCCTGTACAAGCCAAGATGCCCAAAAATACATAGCCATGTTGTCAGTCATCAGCATTGTCATTGCTTCCAAGTCCAAGTCCTACTCACTCATACACACACTACTAGTATTGAGTAACCAGCAACAACAACACAGGTTATTAACATCCACAATTTCACCTTTGATGAGTGCCTCTGCTTATGCTGGAATTGTTGCACCTTTGACACCCAGTAGTAGTACAACTGCATCAACATCTAGCCATAGTAGTTGTATCAGCCCCTCGGGAACCCTGCAGTCCATGAAGTCCAAAGTATGGAGATACTTCATTCATGATTGATAAGCATTTTGCTATCTGTTGTCTGTGCAAGAAGCATGGAAGCGGGGGAAAGCATTTTTACTCCTAGGCACCTCCACAATGAGATCCCATCTAAAACACAGCCACAGGTCTGGCTGGGAGACACAATATCAACATGTCAGAGGTGCCACAACTAGCAGCAGTAGTAGAAGCACTAGAAACAATCCCTGGGTCTCTGGAGTACATAATAAAAGTAGTGATGTTCTTGATGTGTCAGAGAGTGTGGCAAGAGTTTGTTTATTCCAAATAGTACCTATGGCTCCTGCTGCAGAGGAGTATGATGACTCAATACATGCTGCCTCCACCTCTACCACCTCCTCATCTAGTCATGGTGTTAAAGCTACTAAGTTACAGGGTTCATCTGCTATGTACTAGTAGCCCACACTTATTGAGATTTTGGGAAGGAGTCAAAAACTTCACAAAAATAATCCCAAAGTACACTTGTGGAATGGCAAGGTTGCTAAAATGTTGGCAGTGGACATGCTGCCATATTCTCTTGTTGAAAAACAAGGGTTTGGAGAACTGATGTCATGTGTAGCTCCTCGCTGCCATATCCCAAACTTCAGTAATGTTTCCATAGTGGCTGTGCCAGAATTGTACAAGCAGGTGGTTAGTGTGGTAGGCAAAGAGTTGGAAAGCTTGTACAGGAAGAAAATCCACCTAACAACAGATCTGTGTACAAGTGGACAGAGCACAGACTATATAATTCCCTGCTCAATGGGTTTACCTCCCACTACCACCAGAGGGCAACACTACTAGCTTACAGCATGAGGTGACAGCCAGTAATCTTGCCTCTGGTTATGGCAGTATGATTGAAAGGCAGCAGCAGCAGGATAGCCCTTTCCATTGTGCATGCAGAGCTTTGATAGACAGTCCCACAAAGCTGTAGATGTATTAAGTAAACTATAGTAGGTGATAGATTAATTGCTTGTACCCAGCTCCTCAAAAGCTGGCTTCTGTCTGAAGGATAATGGCTCCATATTATTGCTGCTTTGAGAATAGGTGATATGGTGCATGTGCCCTGCCCTGAGACTAATATTCTAAAAAATGAACCAACATCTAATACTATCTGTGTATCCGGTAGAAGAAGTGGACAAAACCACACATGAAAGCGAAGCCAGGGTACATGTATTATTAAGAGCAGCACAGGTGATGATGAGGACGAGTTGCTACCATCTACCACTGTTGGAATCACAGCTACGACCAATAATCAATGTGTGTCAATAATCTGAGAATAATGATAGCTTTCATTTGATTCAGATATGATAATGGCAATAACTGCTGTGGGAATCATGAATATATAGTTACATCAGTCACACTACACCAATACACCACCACCATACACATCTGGCATATTCATTGTAGGTTGTAGTTTTTTGTTTTTTTTTAAATCTCTTTTAAAATAATGGTTATCCAGCATAGCAGCAGGCTTATACAAAAACAGCAAGATTAGCCAAACAAAAACCTATCACAGTACCTTGTAGTGCGGCCTCTTCTGGCGATTATCACTATGACGCTCCGGCGTCATTTCCACGAGCGGTTGGACACATCAATGCCAGATGCATCATCTGCAGGAGCGAGGCTTCAAGCGTGCTGCAGGCCTCTGTTTTATATGTGTTTGTTTCCCGTAGTCTCCTTCTACCTATTTCCTCCCTCTAAGCTGCTCCTCCTACCTACTTCCTGTGGAGGGGTTTAAAGGGCAGGCTGAGTCCTGATTCAGTCACCCTTACATTGTTGTTCTGAGCAGTTCATTTTCTAGTATTCCTGATTCCTGTGTATGATCCTGCTTGTCTGTCCATCCATTCTGGTGTTGACACATGGCTCTGTCTGACTATTCTCCTTTCCGCTTTGGCTCAGATATCCTTTCTGGTGCAAACCTGTGGCTCTGGCTGACTACCTGCTCCGTATAGACCTAGGCTTCTCTGACTACCCACTCTGGTGTTGATCTGGGGCTCTATCCACTGTGTATCCAGCATACATACGCTCCAGTGGATATCCTATCTGGGGCAAACCTGTGGCTCTGGCTGACTACCTGCTCTGTGTATGACCTACGCTTTTCTGATTACCCACCCTGGTGTTGACCTAGATCTCTATCCACTGCGCATCCAGCATTCCATCTCTTCAGTGGATATCCTATCTGGTGCAAACCTGTGGCTCTGGCTGACTACCCACTCCGTTTATGACTTTGACTCATCTGACTATCCTATCTGGTGCTTACTAGTAGGCTCTGTCTGTTTGCTCAGTTTGTTGGTTCCATTATTCAGACATCCTTCCTAGTACTGACCTGGGGCTCTAGCAGACTCCTAGCTACTGACTGCAGGTTTGGGTCAGCAGCTGCCTTGGTTACGTACAATTGAGACTCCGCTCCTAGACTGACTGCAGGCAGAGTCAGTATCTCTTGGGCGTTACCTTACCACGAGACTCCAGTGGGCTGAGGCCTAGTCAAGCACAGTGTGGTGCAGAGATTGGGAGACTGCTATTCCTGATACAGTACTCACCCACTTTGTATGTATATATATATATATATATATATATATATATATATATATATATATATATATATATTGCATTACTGCCATTATTATCATAATAAAGGTTCTATTTACTATACCGTCTGACTCCTGGTTTTGCTTGCCAAGCGTAACAAAATCCTAAATAAATAATTTTTGCAGGACTCAGGCTTACAACATATACAAGGCCAGAAAAGGTTTGTTTTTTTTAAAAAAAAAAGAGCTTGTGTTGTGTCAACTTGGTTTGTCCCCTCCTTTCCCTTTTTCACAACTATGACACAATCACAAATAGCACACAGTATAGTCAATGGATACTGCACTGTGCCTGCCCCAAGGGAAAAATATTCCCACACTCCTGATTTTAGTGTGGAGAGAGGTGAAGAATAGTCTTCTTCTTCTTCTCCAAACTCACCTTCACTGAATGGGGTAGGTAATGCTGCTGCCTCAACATCATCACTGGATCTAGGACCAGTATTATTGTTGGTATGTGGTGCAGGCCCTGGTTCCTTATTGCTGGTTGAAGAAGCCATTCCCATGTTGGTCATGGTTCTCAGACTGTAGTACAATAGCCCTCTCATCACCATCCTGCTGCTTAGACAGAGTAAATAAGTCAGCCACCCCTAGATCACAAGAGAGGGATGACATTGAGGGATTTTGCCTCTGGGTCTGGGGAATGTGGGCTCCCAGTCCATTTACCACTGGTGGTGCCACTGCTGCTGTTAGTGACACAAACCTCCTTAGAGAAAGAGTCACTAGCCTCAGGGTCCATCCAGCTTCTATTTAAAAAAACAAAACAAAACACTGGTGGTAGTCCGGGGAATGTGGTCTCCCAGTCTGTTAAGCACTGGTAGTGCCACTGCTAATAACACCTTCTCCATAGTGAGTCACTGGCTACAGGGTTCATCCAGCTTCTCTTTTTTTTTTTTTACAACAGTGGCCATGATCATAATGTCAGCAAGCACTGTGAACCACTAAGGAACTAATTTTGTATATAAGCAAGACTTGTCGCCTCATTGAGTAACAGTGGAGAGGAATGGAAGAATTTTTGCACATTTTTCCATGTTCCTGGGGCAAAGTTGGAAAATCTGCATGTTCCATTATGGGCGACACTTCTCACTGGAACACAACAGGACTTTTCACCCATCCCTATTAGTGATACGCTAAAGTTGATAAGTTTTTTGCAAATGTTCTAAAATAGGAATCTGTGAAATAAAACCAATAATAACCTTTGTCATCTTCAATGTAATGCAGGTGTTATGTATTTGTTCTAGGTATTAACACTTTGTGCACAAAAGAAAAAAGGATCAATTTTTCAGCAAATCAGCTTTATCATAGGGGACAACATTCTCAAAATTCCCATAGATTTAAATAGAGTTTTAAAGTGGAACTGTCACTGTATAACACATATTTGATTTATATTAGATTTACTTGTATTAGCATTTCTTTTATTTCAAAGAATGGTTCAAAAGCTAATTTGTTTATTTGTCAGTCTATGCAAATGTTTTGTACAGTCTGATAGGAAGTGGCAGTTGGGATGGGGAGCAATGTGGAATGTTAGTTTCTGGCAGGCATCCCAGCCAGTAAACTTAAACATAATTAAGATTGTAACTAAAGCTGAATGCCTCATAATTTATTGTTAGAAATAAAAAATGGCTGAAAAAAGATATTTGCTTTTGAAAGCTTTTTCAAAATCATATAGTTGATACAAAATGCCAGTTCCACTTTAAATAAATGAAATTTTGTATTTCTCCCCTTCTGGTGCAGTTAGTTTGGTCTAGAATTTCTCCATTTTCTTTTGTACGCATGATCCTTGGTTTCTAAACTAGTAACACCAGTTGAGGGGATAAAAGGGTGTAAGGCAGTGCTCCTATGTCATGGTTTGCGCTAGAGAAAGCTGATTCATCTGCCTCACCCATATGTGTATTATGTCTGTGGTTTTGCAAATAAACAGAGTAACATTTTTCATTGCTAAGGTGATTAAAAAATGTATGATGATAATATTTTGTTATTTATTTTTTACAGATATTATTTGAGATGATTATTTAACCTGTCCATTAAAAGCAATGAGGAATACATTCTTCCCACTTTGCTGGACACCTGCTTCAAACCAAAATTTCTGAATTTCTGCCAAAGGGCCATCAGCAGTTTGTCACAACAAAGAGTCATGAAAATCAGTAGCAACTCTTTGAGGAATCAGATTCTGTGAAGGATATCAAGATATGCTTATTGATTGAGTGAAGGTTTGCATTGTGTAGGATGAGAGGGAGAAAGTGAGGGCACAAAAAACATTTAGACAGTATGGTGAAAAGGAAGGCAGCAAAGCATTTCAACCAGCAGAGGAAGCTACATCATCAGCCAGAATATCTCATTCTATACACATGGGTCTCAGCAGGGGTGGCAAAAAACCAACATTATTGGTGGTGGTGGTGGTGGTGGCACATCTCTTTGGGACTTGCTCCCTGAATATAGGTTGGTAACTGACACAAAGGAACACCATGTAGATCCTTATACTTGCTTGAAGGTTATATATACGATCTATGTAGCAGAGTGGATAAGCCATACCTATTGGCGCCATGCTGCTGGATCTTTTTAGACCTCAGAAGATCTCTCTAAATATTTATTTTCTATTTTTTAATGCTTTTTACAGATGTAATAAACTAATAATAGATGATTTAATCTTACCCCCTATCTTAATATTATGTGAAGAATTGCATGCGCACATACTTTTACATCATTAAATAGTTCCCATTGAGGGTTTGCATATTAAATATTGATATGTGATTTTACCTTGGGAACAACATTTACTCCTATGAAACTGTTTTGGAGCCAGTGACAACAACATCAGTCCCGAGTGATACTCCGAACTTCAGGGCAGGCATTATAAACTGAGAGGCATGCTAAACCTCTCTGTAAGGTGAGTACATCAACTTGGGGGGAATAAAGGAAAAGTCCATCTGTGTATTGTATAATACTACACTTAGTAGTACACGCTCTGACACATAAATAACTTCACTACTTCCTTTTCTGCCCCAGAGCCCTGGGAACTTTATAGAGTGTTTCTACTGCTGTTGCTGCTAGTTGTGGCACCTTTGACTTTCTGATAGTGTGTCTCCTAGTCAGACCTGTGGTTGTGCTTCAGGTGGCATCTCACAGAGGAGGTGCCTAGGTGTGAGCCTGCTTTCCCCCTGCTCATGTGTTTTTTGCACAGACAATAGGCAGTAACATGCTTAGCTTTAGGATCCTGAGTGAAGTATCTCCATACTGTGGACTCATAGACTGAGAGGTCCCTGAGTTGCTGCTACTGCTACTACTGGGGCTATATGTTGATGCAATTCTATTGCTACTACTACTAGGTGTCAAAGGTGCAGCACTTCCAGCAGTAGTGATGGGCAAATATTTTCACCTCAAACTGAAATAAAAAAAAATGGCACTTTTCGCTTGGCGAAAAATGTCCTGTGATTTTCTATTTTTTCTCGCTTTTTTGCCTGGTTCATTGTGCATTGAAATCAATGGGAAGAAAGATTTTTCTTCAACACACAAAAGTTTTCTACAGCCATATAAAAGAGTGTCAGACTCTCACAGCATGCCATTCTGTGTTTGTGAGGAGAGAGCAACACGTTGTTTGAGCTAGAGAAGATAGGGAAATTGAAGTTTAGCTTACGGAATCTTTTAGGCAGGACATTTGTACTCTCTATTAGGAGAGTCATTGAACCACTCTGGAGAGATGAAGGGAGGAAGGAGGTTGACCCCAAATACCCGAAAATTCCACATGACTGACAGGCAAGACACATACAGCTAGGGACCTATTAGTTTGCTGATCTTGCTGTTATTGTCTCTGTGCTGGGTTGGGAAGTCTGGGGAAAGAAGTTGCTGATTTTTTTTAGTTATAATTTGTACAGACTGTGACAGTGATAAGACAGGGTGGACAACTTAAAAAAATAAACCTAAATATATTAGGTGATAGTGACAGACAGCTGACTGGGCTTAGGCAAGAGATCATATTCCATCAGTTTTGTTGTGTAGAGTAAGAACACAATAGTTGAGTAATGTCCAACAAACTCACAAGGGGGAGGGGAAGGGTGGAGAATTGAAGGGATGTGAAAGTAAAGTAGTAGTTCAAAAACTGACTGCAGCAATGATTGCTGCAGCGTGTGCAATCAATGATGATGATCCCTCTCCTACAAGGGAGGTTGCAGTTTGTCAAACTTACGCACCACCAGTGCCAATAGAACTAAAGAACCATATAAGAAGAACACTTAAGACAACAACAAGTCTCATTCAAGTGGTGATGATGGCAATAGAATAATAGAGGAAGGTGTAGCAGCTGAACTGCCTGCTGCATCAGATAGTGAGAAAAACATGCACCAAAACACCTGTCCTCAAAGTAGAAGCGAACTTTGTTACAGTAAAAGTAAAAAGAAATTGTTTGAGGCCTCTAAAAGCTTACAGGAATATAAGGGTAGGAGTTGGCAAGAACTGTTAGGTGATGTAGATGCTACTGCTGATGACCTAATAATGACTGATGATGATGATACAGATCCCTCCAGCATCCTTCTCTTGTTCAAATACAGATGAAATTGAGAGTGAGGATGATGACATGGCTATAAGGTTAGCAGAAAGTCAAAGGCTGAATCTTCCACCAAAAAATGTATCTGCTTTAAAAAGCTTTTTCAGAATCATATATTTGATACAAAATGACAGTTCCACTTCAAATAATTTATAATAAGTATCTCTCTCCTGCGGGGAAGTTAGTTTAGAATGTCTCCATATTCTCTTGTACCTTGCTTTCCAACCTAGTAACCCAGATTGAGCAGATAAAAGTTTGTAAAACATAATCAATATCTAGAAAACAAGATAATGAGTAAATGGGAGGATCAGGTTCCAGTGTGGACCACAAACAAACAGATGAGGTTCAGAGTACAGCGTAAAGTCACTCATCCTTATTCAGGTTATCTCCCTTGCATTTTTCTTTAATAAGCTAGTACTGATACCACATTTGGAGTATTACATTTAATATACTCTATATGCTACATGGGTCACCTTCACATAACACACTTTGGTGCAATTCATCTCTGGAAGAGCCTGATAACTTTAGACACTGATTGTTCATGTCACAGTGTATCACTTTGAGATACATTGATTGGTTGGTTATCTGTGTTTCTGGTTACTATACAAGTACCATGGTTTGGAAGTGTCCCAATTTCTATGCTTCTGTTGCATTCATTAAAGCTGATCCACTAAAAAAAATGGGAGCACTTCTGATGCAAACCCTCACCATAGGCAATGTGTTGGAAACAGCTCTATCATTCAATAGGTTAAAAAAATATTTTTTTTAAAACAGAGGGAATTTTCATTTACTCTTATGGTGCAGTTGGTTTGCCCTTTGATTACTCCAGCTCTACTTAGTACATCAGTCTAAGGCAATTTGTTGTGAGACAATGCGAAGATGTATAAAACGGATTCTTAGTGTATGTTTAACCCTTGAGCACCAGAGAGGCAATGCCTTGCGTACCCTTCTGGTACTCAAAAAAATGGTTAAGAACTGTCATTAAAATTCGCAACAACGGGTCATATTTATAAAGAAGTAAAGCCGACTTTATAAATATGTCTATCTGAAAATTTCCTGAGACTGTTCTGAGATTATTTGTTGAAAATTTGCAAATTAGATTTTGTTGTGTATAAATAACTAATATTATTTACTTCCATTAAGGACAAGTTATACTTGGCAGTAAGATTTAATTACTAAAACTGACTTTATTTTTGGCGCAATTAATCAATATCTTTATACATACATTGTAACACAATTCTTTTTTGGATAAGACCATTTCTACTTCCCTTTTTCAAAAAGTCAACTGCCTGGAGATAGTACTTAGTGAATGTTTATACATAGTTTTGTCATCTTGAGTAAATTATACAGACACTTTCTTTATTACTCCAGTTTCAGACATCGCCCCAATGAGGCTAATGTACTAAGAAGAACATGAGGGCAATGTGGTAATGGGCGACGCTTAGGCCAGTTGGGTGTCTGGAACTGTGACATGATTAATTTGCCGTGGAGAATATAACCGGTTTTGGGTAGGTGCCAAAGGTGCAATACACCCATGCCCATTAATTTACAGCAACACAGCCAGTGAATTGATATTGTGTTGGAGCTCAGTATCAACTGACAGGTTGCTGTCTGCAGTAAATATAGATTCTGCCTGTATGCCTGTGTAGCAATGTTAACACAGGGGACTTCTTTGACAATGCAAGAACAGATAGGCTGGCTCTCTGAGCTTCCTTATGTATGTTTGGTGGCATTCTCTAAGGACCCTTGATTGTATGCCAAATTCTTCATCCATTGAGCAATTTCTGCGCAACCTGTTGAACTGTAACAGGAATTCTACAAACCATATGTATGGGGTGACATGATTTTGCATGTAACAATGAATTACCCTCACAGGATTTTCTGTATATGGTTGCAATTATAGTCTCACCACTAAATTTCAATTTAAGATCCAGAAAAGAGATCTCCCAGTTATCAAATTCATGAGTAAATCTCAAATTTAGATCATTCAAATGCATATAATCAGTGAACGAAGAAAAATGCTCTAGACTGTATGAACAAAAGGTTGTCAATGAAATGATTATATAACTCAATATATTCCCTGAATTGATTTTTGTTGCTTAAAATGCTGGGACCCCTCAAACCAATCCATGTCAGCAAAACATGATGCAAATTTTTCACTCACTGAGGTCCCACACTACTACAATAAAAAAGTATCATCATATTTAAAGAAACTATGTTTGAGTAGATAATCAACAGACAAAAACATCTTCTTAAGATCCTCAGAGGAAGTACAATAGGTATTCAATAGTATTCAGTAACATAATACTCATAGTATTCAATAGCATGCTGTCACGGTTTGTTTTGACTTTCAGACACAGAGTTAAGATAAAAACACAACTTTATTGAAAGTTTAAAGAAAACCCTCATGGGTTAGACATACACATATATCTCAACACGTAATTAGTACAATGCATAGGTGAACAGTGGTACGGTGAATAATAATAGAGAGGCTCTACCGGCCTTGCGAATACCGGGTAAGGCAACCTTAGAATAGGCACAATATGGAAATAGGCTCTACCGGCCTTACCAATATACCGGGCAAGGCAGCCTGGAGTCTGGTACAACGTGAGAGAAGGCTCTACCGGCCCTGCCAATATACCGGGCAGGGCAACCTGGAGACTGGTACAACGAGAGAGAAGGCTCTACCGGCCTTACCAATATACCGGGCAAGACAGCCAGGAGACTGGTACAAAGAGAGAGAAGGCTTTACCTGCCCTGCCAATATACCGGGCAAGGCAGCCAGGAAACTGGTACAATGAGAGAGAAGGCTCTACCGGCCCTGCCAATATACCGGGCAAGGCAGCCAGGAGACTGGTACAATGGGAGAGAAGTCTCTACCTGCCCTGCCAATATACTGGGCAAGTCAGCCTTGAGCCCAGAGGCGACAAGTACTGGTACAGGAGCGTAAGTGGCCACATCGACTGAAAAGTGGTGGAGCAAACCAGTCACACATACTGGACTACACAGAGGCCTACCGGTGCTATATAGGTGTCAGCGAGCAACCGGTGAATTTAGGAGCATACCAGTGTACGCGTACTGGAGTATACATAGACACTACCGGTGCTGTATGGGAAGCAGCAAGCAACCGGTGATATATGGAGCTAACCAGTACCCACGTACTGGAGTACACATAGACACTCAGGGATGAAAATGTCGCCCAGGTGACATGAAGACGGAGAACTCTGCACACGATCCAGAAGCAGGAACAGACAGCCAGGCCGGGACAGGAAGCTGGAACAGTAATGGCAGACGATCGAATCAGGAACGGAAGCAGGGACGTCAGCCGAAACCGGATCAGGAACGGAGGCAGGAACCACTTCATCAGACGAGGCTGTCAGGCAGGTAAGCAGATGGAATCTGGAAGGTAGTGTATGCAGCAAAGGCCCAGGGAACTCAGGAAAAGGATGCAGGTGGCTATAGACATAGAGACACCATGAAAGGGCAATCAAAGGGTGCCAGAACCCAGTCTATATAGGCAATACTGGGCGGATTCAAGACAGGCAGCCAATGGAGAGCCTTCACAGATAACTGACAGGAAAAGGCAGCAATCATGGGCACCGTGATACATGCCTTCTTCTTTCAGGGGGTATCATGGAAAAGAGAGATATCACATTCATAGAACACGATTTAAAATTACTCTTCACCTTCATTTCTGTACGTTTATACAAAATATGTCCAGCGTCACGAGTATAGCTCCTTAATCTCAAAACCAATGGCAGCAGATAACCATCTACAAATTTGACAGGTTCTTATTAAGGGAACCTGTACTTGACACTGTGGGTCTCCCCAGTGTGGACAATATGTTTTATGTATTTTTGGGAGGTGATGGAAAATAGGTATAACAGGATATGGACCAAGCAAATGCTCACCTTCTTTGTTGGTGAGAACTCGTAAAGCATGCCCATCCTCCACCAACCTACCCAACAACTTAGAATAAGGTTACATGGGAAAGGTTTCATTGGACTATCATCAAAATCTGATATGATTCTGTATCCTGCAACTGATCTTTCTAGTAAATGATTGTAACAGCACTACAACAGAAAACAGCAAGTTAAAGCAAAACAAGTTTGAGATTTAATAACTGAGAATTGAAAATATCTTATCAGTGGGAGTAGCTTTCTTTTACTCAAGAGAAAAAGCCTTTTAACATGGACATTTTAGTAAAAAGTATACTGCTTCTTTAAGTGATACATTTAATCTTATGAAGATTAGAAAACAGATAATAGAAAATAGCTATTAACTCCTTGGAGGCTAGAGAAGTCTCCAAAACATTGCAAGACAATGTGATGGAGACTTCTCTAGCCTCCAAGGGGTTTCAGTAAGAAAATATTAAGTAAGAAATATTCAAGCATTCATTAAATTCTATATAATGTAGTTATTTTTATCAGTTCTCAGGGTGTCTTATATTCAATACCAAGATGTCACTTGTGATACAGAGATTCCAGGTGTGCAGTCTGTTGTATAAGGACTCTGTTTGGAATCTGCTATGATGTTGGTGTTCTCAGCTGTGAAAGCAACATTTGCCAAACAATATGTGAAGAGACAATACAAAAGGGAACTCATTTAACATGTCAGGGCTTTCCAACCAGTGGACAGTTAGCACCAGTTTGTGCCATATTTTTTGTAATACATGCAGGGCCAAATCTGTTATTGATAGCAGTAGCAAATCAGATCCTTTAAGTTAATCAAATATTTTATTTAGAAGCAGTACAAAAGCAGTAAAAAAAGTTTAATAAACTTTATTCATGCACAATTGCAGTTATGGGTCTAGTGCTGGTCAATCAATTTTGGTCAAATCTGTTTGAATACTGATATTTAAAAGAAAAACATTCAAACCATATGCATAAAAAAGCCAACTGCAATCTAAAGAATACTTTTTCTTTAACCCATTGGATGATGGCGACGTCTGGAATGCATTGTGAAGCAACACACTTGCAGTGTATGATGAATTCAAGAGGTTAATAGATAGGATGCAGTTGTTTTGATGCAGAATTTATCTTCACTCATATGTCAAATTCATATCTTAATAAAATATAATACTTACATAATACATTGATTATGCATAAGCCTAAGAGCAGAGAAAGTGTGGCTCTAATCTAGGTATTTGGGATTTTAGGTACACCACAGTTGCATATTAACAAACAAGCAATTCACTGCACACCTATCTTGTCCTTAAGGGGTTAAAACTGACCAAACAGCTGGTATTGGTTTACATATGTGGACTCATTAACTGGGTTGATATTGTCCTTACATGAACTTAGTTCCATAATACTTAATTTACATAAATGAAACATTGCTCTGGTATGTGATCTGTTCTATTATCATATCATTGAATCATGCAAGCATATATCTACCTTCTAATCTTATAATTTCATAAATAGGAATACAAACACACACTTATCATATGAACAATATGAAAAATATAAAAATACATACACATGCCCTAGCATATAATGTTGGGACCCTTCTTGGAGGGACTTGCCTGATGTACAGTTACGATAATTATTATGCATAATAATGATCATAACTGTTTATATAGTTCATATGACAAGTGTGTGTTTGTGTTTATATAGTTTAAATGACAGATAAGTGTGTACATATACAAACACACTCTCACAAACATACCCCAGCACCCAATATTGGGACCCTTCTTGGAGGGAAATGCTGAGTATGCGGCCCTGTATATATATATATATATATATATATATACTAGCAGTATGGGAAAGTTTTGCCCTTCTGATTAACCCCTTGAGTGGCAGACACTTTCGGTTTAGGGGCTGTTGCTGGTAGCATGGGTGGGGCATTGGCAAAAATTTGTAGGTTGCTTAATGATCTACTGACAGTTGTATGTAAGTGAATTAATGATTTAGAGCAAGATTAACATATTTTGATTAAATAGGCTGACTTATAAATACACATGCTGATCATTGTGATACATGTATATAGGCACCTAGAAAGAGTAGGAAAGAGGGATGGCAAATTCTAAAGAGGGACACTTTGGAGATATATATTGCTTTGTAAGGCAGAAAATGTCTGTAGCATACAAGGGAACAAACTCCCAATTTAGATCAATGAGAATGTTGGGAAGTTTTTGTATACCCTATGGTACACTTGGTTTTCATTAGTTTTTTTCTTAATATATCAGACTCAGTGGTATCCTTGAGGAGCAGAAGTGTGACCATGTTCTCTTTTATAGTATAGATGTGTGTGTGTATATATATATATATATATATATATAGAGAGAGAGAGAGAGAGAGAGACAGAGAGACAGAGAGACAGAAAGACAAACCTGTGTTCCTCTATATAAAATATTTATGTGTGCCCTGTATTGAGCACATTTCTTAGTAAATAAGTGAGATTTTAGCTCTCACAAATTGGCCAAGTTGTGTATAAGCTTGCCACCACTTCTCTCTTGATATATATATGGGCAAAAGGGGATAATTACGTGGCAAATCAACTTCAAATCAAATCAACCATGTTAGAAAAAACAATATCCAAATTTGCATTGATTTGCAATGGATTTTTAACTCCTTGAATGCTAGAGAGGAATCCAGTATTTTGCTTTGCAATGATTTGCAGTCTTTTTTAGCATCCAAGGGGTTAAAAGTCCTATTTGAATCAATGAGAATATGTATTTATTTGTGGTGGTGTCCAAGAATTGCTCCACTTTGGCTTTTGTACATATTTTCCCAAGGGCTAATTTCAGTTTTTGCAATGTAGACAAAGGGGGTTACCATGTTAGCCACGGCTAATGCATGAGGCAAGTAGAATAAAAGTTATAGCCTCACTGGCCAACTGAGTAGCTTTACAGTGCAAGATTTAAAGAGTACTTAGATCTCTTCATCAGACAAGTTACAGTATCATGCCTGAAGAAGAACCCAAAGTGGTCCTGTAACCTTGCTTGGAATGTGTCTTTTAGTGCACTTTCACATGAGTGGCACAAATCTAGCAGCTTCCTGATGCATTTCTGTTGCCTGTGATTTTAACTCACCTCCTCCTGCATTCTCTGGAAGATCTGGCACAAAAATGGGCATGTAGATCGTATGAAAGATCTGTCATCAGTCCCATGGGACATTGTTCAGATCTGTCCCACTACAGCTTTACTATGTTCCGATTTGAATGCAATAGTGTTGCAACATTCTGGACTGCGGTTCATTTATGCAAGGCAATAGATGCCAATATGAAAGGCACCATATGATAGCAGCACATCTTTCTGCATGGATAACATAAACAATGCACATCACTGAGTTTATGTCACCTGTGTCAAAGGGGTCTACAGCTTATGAGTAGTGACAGGAGGCAGAATCAAAATGGTATACTATATAGTCTGGTACTTGAGTGGTGACTTTAAATGTTATACACAGACAATAAAATCAACAGGACATAATGAAAAACTCAATACAAAAACGTGTATATGTAAATTATGTTTGATAAAACCATGCATCATGATCCATGTGCATGGTTATGGTAACAAATCATATGACATAGATACCGCAAATATCAAACAATTAGCAAGATTGTCTATGCAGTACCAAGCCCATTCAAGAAAAGACACTGCAAACAATCCCTAATGTATCAAAAATTGCCAGGATAACTTATGCACCATCAAATCCACCATCAAGAAAACGTTGCAAATATATCTCTAATCTACTATAATAAACAGTACCAGTGTCCAAAATAGATCCATCCTGGTAAAGATATTATATTCTCTAAGTGGTAGCACCACCAAAGGGTCCAAGAGAACACACAGGACCCAAGCAAAAGTGAGACCTCAGAGAAAAAATAACCCGAAATGACATAAATCTACACTAATCTGCATATATCCCCACTATCCTTAATGTAATATACCGGTAAATATAAAAGGAAAGAAAAATAAATACAAAAAAAAAATAATATATAAAAGCATCCAATAATAGAAGTCCGCAAAAGTGAGGTTATATATTTCCCTACAATAAAAATAATCAATATATAGACTAATAACTGTTCAGTCACTATTTGAAATCCTTAATCCCTTCAATTGTGGGTTACTTCAGATATCCTGGCAATTTTTGATACATTAGGGATTGTTTAGAGTGTCTTTTCTTGATACTGCATAGACAATCCTGGCAATTCTTTGATATTTGCGGTGTCAATGTCTTTTGATTTGTTACCATTACCATGCACATAGACGCATGACACATTAAAGTTAATTTGCATTTACACATTCTTGTATTGAGTTTTTCATTATGTTCTGTTGATTTTATTGTCTATGTATAGCATCCCAATTTGCCACTCAAGCACCAGCCTATACTGTATATATTTTCTAGATGGAATTAGAGGAGCATTGGTTCAGGTCGGAAATCCGAGTGGTGCTTTTGTTTCCATTCTCTCCAGAATAGAGCCACCTACGTTGTATAAATTACAGAATCAAAATAACTATTAGGTTCTCTGCTAGTCCGTGTGAAGTGTTTATGTTTTGGATTTTTTTTCGCCTGATTTCTTTTCTGTATTTTGTGATGTGACTTCCCCAACAAATCAAGCATTATTAGCATTTTTTAGTACTTTTTCTCAATGACTGTTTCTATGAAATTCAGTATTTCTAAATCCCACTTGAACTAATGTCAAAGCTAAAACATTTAGTGAACCAGTGTGTGATCTGTATTAGTAGGTTTTTGTGCAAGTTATATTAAATGTTTGATGTCCAGCATTCATACCATTTACATGGTTTATAAAAAAAGAGAGAGAAAAAGAGGGAGGCGCTCATAGGGTTAAACCTTCCTGGAATTTTCGTAATTGTTAAATCACAATCATATGCACTCACATTTCGTTGTGGCCACAGAATGATAACTTGGGGCTAATAGGCAAGTGGGGGATATTAAACTGCCCACCACACAGATATGTCACACCAGCTGCTCCCCGGAGTTCAACCTTCAAAAGAAGAAGTGAAGAAACAGGAAAACGAAAACACAACACAAGTGAGGGTGCTCAATTATAGATGAATGAATTGTATTTAAACAGTACTTGGTTACTCACAGTTAGTGATCAACCAGTCATATATCCTATAACCGATATATAACATCAGAGGACGTTAACCTGCCTCTGTTCAATATATTGGATTTTAAGTTTTGATAACCTGCTTGGATTCATTTATTGATCTCTTCGAGACATCTTAGTGTCCCACAGTATAGATGGGGAATGCCTGAACAGAGGCAGGTTGATGTCCTCTGATGCCGTATACCGGTTATAGAATATATGACCGGTTGATCACTAACAGGGAGTAACCAAGTACTGTTTAAATACAATTCATTAATCTATAATTGAGCGCCCCACTTGCGTTTTCGTTTTCCTATTTCCATGGTTTGCATTTTGAACCCCCTTTCTTTTTTCAGTCTACTATACAACCATCTTGACCATATCTCTTTTAAAGTTAGTATTTAATTGAAATAAATATTGCATGAAATGTGACTGAATTTTTTATTCAGTCATTGATATCTACTTAGTTGATCAATTTGAATTTGATCTTTGCTCCACTTATCTTGTCTAACATGGAATCACCCTGAAATTCATTCATGGACACATGAACACCACACTAGTTTCATCAGAGGAATACATTTAATTTGTGAAAATGAACATTTGTCTGTTAACATACAGATAAAGTAACACATTGATTGAAAGAGTTTCATGATCTAATTTCAACTTTAAAACATGCATGAGGTTAGAGATCTAGAGTTATGGTCCATCTGCGTTTCTTCACTTCTTAATTGTACCCGCTTGACTTCCATATCCTCCACTTCCTCCACCACTTCCTCCTCCATAATAACCTCCTTGACCTTGGCCTTGTTGCTGGCAGGGGTCAGGTGTACAGGGATCTATTGAAATAGCACACAAGCATTTCAGTGTTTGTTTGATTCTAAAAATCCCATAATTTTTCATTATCCAACAAATGCTTCTGATTACTCAGACATTAAAGTATATTTCTATTTTATCTTCCAGTTATTGTTTTCTATGCTTTGATTTTTACAGTTTTTGCTTTTGTATCTCATTCTCTAGAAGGGAGGAAAAGGAAAGATGGCACCATTCTTCTACATTGAAGGATATCTGACTAGAACAGACTTGTTCTATCTTTACTTTAAAAACAAGCCCCATAAATGACAGTTCACTGGATCTACAGACAATTATTTGAGATGGGAAAACAAGTAACTCAAACTGGTGTTTCTGCTTTTTACCACTTTGGTGCTGTCCTCTTCACTGGACATCAGATATTTAGGCTTTATTCACAAATGAAGAAACACATGGGTAGGAATACAATTTAATGGGCCTTTTAAAGTCTTTTATGCTAGAGAGGCAATGCGCTGTAAACCTCTCTAGTATTCAAGAGGTTCCAAGCCTCATTTAAATCAATGTGAATTGATGCCATTTTTATTTCTCCTAACTGATGCAGGGGATTTGCTCCAGAATGTATCCTATTTCATTTAATATATAAGGCTATTTATATGGTAAATAAACTGAACTCCCTCTTTACACTGTCATATATTTATCTGGCATAAAACTCAAATTGCATGGAAAGGAGTGCTGGTTCTGCAAATGCTCATACCTTTGCATTGTGGTGGGGGTGGTTCTTGGCACTGCTGCCCTGACATTGGACATGCTAAAATAAAAAAGATAGGACAATAGTATTCACAAACACTATCATTTACATGTATTCAAAAAGGTATCAGCATTATAACAAAAACAAAACATATACTTTATTATGTTTGGAATGTAGCCTGTAACATAAGAAAACAAATGTAAAATATGTTGTTAATATTGATATCATAGCCAACACTGTACAAAAGGTTTGGTCATCCTCCTCTTGAAAGGTCACCATTAGACTTGATTTATGTGAATCTCTCCTTGAGTTCAGGTAGATCAACCAAATGTTTGAGTTGAATGGAATATATCACAAACAATACTTGGGTATTATACATCTTTTTGCGCAAATCTATTCACCATAATTACATCACATTTTGCTATGTATTAATGGTTTAGAGTGTTTCAAAGTTAAAATACAGGTGTACACTATAAGTCCTCACACATACTTCAGAAGGAGACATATTTTCTGCATTCTACTGCTGTACAAAAATTAAACACACAGCAAATTCTGAAATATCAGCACTTTTATTAATACTTTCAATCTCTTCTGCTGTTGCAAACACATATATTTTAATAAAAACTATATATAAATATATATTATGCAAAACCAAATTTTGATACAGCAACAGTTACAGTATATGTTGTTTTACTATCAAACATTTATATCCCAAACTGCTGCATGCAACAGATATTGCAAAACAATAAACAATAATCTTTGCAAAAGAATTTACTTACGATCTACAATAATCTTTTGAGGATTGTATCCACCACTTCCACCAGTGCCTCCACCTCCACCAGTGCCTCCACCACCGCCACTTCCCCCACCTTTAACTGACATGTTGTGCTTGTTGAAGGAAGATTAAGCTGTAGGTATGCCAGCAATACTTGAAGATACTGCTTATATACAAAACTTGATGTAATTCCCTGATGTTGAGCAATAGTCCATATATAGGCACAACCAATAGCATTCATTCAGCAATTAGGATCACTTAATTTCAACTGTTATTTGCATACATGAAGGACAGGGTGTTTTCTTATGAAGTATTTAATTCAAATTATGATTCAGCCCTTTTTTTAAGTGAATCATTTTTCATGATAATAATAATGATTGATACACTGGGATTAGAAAATATATACATTGTACATAAGGTTAATGTACCAACAAGTGTAGCGCAGGGAGCCCGGCCGAATTAGGGGCTTATGGGATGATAAAAATATAAAGTGTTTTGCATTTTTCAATAACTTAAATTAATTGTGGGCTGACACTTTTTTTTTGCCATGGTGCTCATTCACAAAGCCCACCTCTGCTGTAAAAATCAGTAATTTAGATAGTGACAAATGAACAGTATACAGTCAGGGAAAGACCATTCATATACCTTTTCTGTTGATTATGTCTGGGTAAGAATAAACTGTTTGTATGTCATGCAGAGTTTATAACACTGTCAGACTAAAGTATAATTACAAAAATTCTTCATTCTCTTCAGGAGATTTTTCAAGATCATTCCCGTTCACTTCTCAGTGGAATTTTGATAAGATTTGAAGGATTTCATTCTCATTCAGTTCTTCCTTCATTGGGGGTTTATCTTCAGCATTCATAGCAAAGTTGTGTTCTAGAATTAACTTATGGATACATTTCTGTAAAGCCATATAAAGCACAGAATTACTCTGTCCTTTGTTAGTTAAACATTTTGGGCCTTCAAGCAATAAAATATCATTCTTATTGAACTTGTAGGTGGAAAGATCGGCTATCCCATTTTCTAATGACTGGCCCTTTCCTGATGTCTTCTTTTTAATAATCTTTCTCCCTTCTCTCTTCTCTCTATATGTATGTTTGTTTCATTTTATTCATTGGTCTAGTTCTGGAGGATATTTGATCAATTCTTCCTATACCTATGTTCTAAAGAGCGCTCTTGATCCTATTCCTAAAAAATGCTTCTTGATTTTTCTCTTCGGTTTTGCTACTAACTTGTTAAACATTATTTGTCCATCTTCCTTTGTAATTTCTAAATTTTTATTGTCTTTTTGGTGTCCTTGTCTGTCTTGTTTTTGCAGGTCTTTCATGTTTACTCTCTTCTTTTCGCACAAGGTTGTCTTTTATTTATCTTTGTAATGGTTCTGGTATGTGCGTGTGTGTGTGTTTGTGTGTGTGTGGGTGGGTGACCCGCATTGTCTTTCAGACATCCTAATCTGTTTTCCAGCATAACCTCATAAGTTACCCATACTACATCTCTTTCTATGGTCACCAGAGTGTCGAGTGATCCAGTTCCCATAAGATGAGACTTCCACCTTATATCTTTTAGAGATGCCTCCTTTCTCTTTTTCAAATTTCACAAAGAGTAGGTTTTGCTCTCTCTGTTTTTAAAATGCTTATGCCCTTTTCTATTCCAATACTTTACTCATCCATCTGTATAGTTCTCTTGATTCCTTCCCATTTTCTTTTGTTTTCAAGCAGCAAATTATTTTTCAAAACCCTATGTTCTTTTATTAGCAGTTTGATCCAATGTCAAAAATTCTAGCTGATTTCTCTTTTTAGCTTAAGGCTCTTGACTTATGCTTTTAAAACTATCTTCTCTATAATTCACTATAGATTGCATTATTTAAATGGACATTAATTCAGAACAGAAAGCCATATCTCTTAAAAGGCTGTGTCCTCCATTACACAAGTTGGTTCCTTAGTGAGACTGAAACCTCATGGGTAGAGAGGGGTTAAAGATTTTTCCTCAAACAGAAACGGGAGAAAAATGGCACTTCCCACTATAACGATTTTTTACTTTTTTCCAACATGCCCATTGCATTGTAATCAATATTAAAAATGAATCCCCCTGTCACACACACAGAAAGTTTCCCTTCTTTTCCCTATGGGATGGTATAAAATGGGTATCAGGTTCTCACAGTGTGTCATACTCTGCTTATGAAAGAGAGAAAGGACAATTTTGGAGCTAGGGAAAATAGGCAAAAAATTTAAATTGAACTAGCATTTAGTTCAGGGCATCTTGTGGGTAGGGAACTTGCTTTTGGGACTCTGGGTGATTGGGAAGAGACAGAGGAGATTTGCCCAATAACACACTTGTACTATTAAATCGGAAACTTAAATGCAATAAATTTGCACCGCAATTGATTATTACATTAGCAATATGCACACACTTATTTTTATTTTCAAGTATAATTGCTCCTTTAATGAAAAATATAACCTTTAATGTAGGCAGGAACCAGATGGGATCTTGCAGTAGGTGCTTTCTGTGCCTGCTCTGTCAGTCCCTTCTGGTGCCTTTCAGCACAGTGGCATTCAACTCACCAATAGGGAATTGACAGCTCAGAAGCAGAAATGCTGGCTCTGCAAGATGTCTGCATTGTGTTCCCCATTGCCTGCATAAAAGGTTATATATCCCTTTGAGTGCCAGTGGGGTACACAACGCATTGCAAAGCCTCATATGAGGCAAGAACTTTCACTCATCCCTATTTGTGTGTATTTGTATTGAATGTGTAAGTTGTGTTTGTGTGTGTTGCATGTGTGTGTACATAGAATTCCTTGCAGAGACTTTCACTGGAGTGGCCAGGGTGGCCACTCCTGTGAAAATCGCTCCCCCATGGTTGGACCAAAGGGACTTGCAGTATAGAGGAGACTGAAATAATTCCTCTTTACTGTCATCTCTGGGTGTGTTTTCCAGGCACACAGAAGTCTTTATCTATCTATCTATCTATCTATCTATCTATCTATCTATCTATCTACAATCTTAACTCTATAGTTATATGTAGATATGTTTTAATATTTCTTATCAAATGTTGTAAAAGCTATATCTAAATTTGATGAGGTCATTTAACTGTTTGAATGCAATTGAATATGAATTTAGCTTTATATGATCAAAAATAGAAATTTTCAATAAATAAAACATTGTACTGATGCATGGCATATTCTTTCACTTTTTACATTCAGTTTTTATATACAATTTTTATATTCTCTCTTTACTAATCAGTCATCTTATTTGTGTGACACATAATGAAATGGCTAAACTGAAATAAATATATCTGTTTGAGTCACTGTGAAGGTACTTTGACATGTATCAAATTAATATAGATTGATTTAGTAAACAAACTTGAATGACTGGTTTCAAGTAAGACTTAAATAATTAAAAAAAGAACAGGTATAAACATGGATTAATTACCCTGTCAATGTATTTTATATTTCATTGTTGTACTGCTTTAAAGGCAAGTTACCACCTCCCTAACATACACACACACACACACTTAACTTATTATGACCAGAACATCCCAATGGCTAAGTGGGCGGTTATAATCAGGGCCGGGTTTCCAATTAGGTATAGTAGGCAACTGCCAAGAGCTCCAAATTTTGAGGGGAGTTTCAGCTGTGCTGCCACACCCACATTCTAAATTGTGGTTGTGGCCAGAGCAATCTCAATACCCCTGTACAGGCTATTATTTAACCCCTTGGATGCTGGGGAAACTATATATATATATATATATATATATATATATATATATATATATACAAGAGGATGGGGAGGGGGAAAGGGGTAGGAGCAGTGCAGTGACGAGGGAGTAAAGTGGTTGTCCAAAAACTGAGAGCAGCCATGGTTTCTGCAGAGTGTGCAATAAATTATGGTGCTCCCTCTCCTCCCGGAGAAGATGCAGTTTATCAAGGTTCCACCGAAAGTGCCACTAGAAACCGCACCGATACTGTTAAAAAACCATGTAAGAACACAGAAGATGATAACCAGTTGTGGTCTAATGTCGATGATGGCATACTGAAAGAAGGTGTAGCTCATCCACCTGCTGTATCTCCCAGTGAGGCAAACAAGCATCAAAAACACCTATCCTCAAAGTAGCACTGAATTTTGTTAAAGCAAAGTAAAATAAAATTGTTTGAGACCTCTAAAAGCTTAGAGGAATGTAAAGGTAGTGTGTAAGAAGCAGGCAAGAAGTGGCGGGCAATGCTGATAATGAACTAATGATGACTGATGATGATGTAGATCTAGAATATATCCCTCCCGTATCAACCTCTTCTTCAGATATAGATGAAGTTGAGAGAGAGAGAAAGAGATGATGACATGGCCAAAAAGTTATCTAAAAGGCAAAGGCTCAATCATCCACCACTGAAAAAGAGCACTGTGCCTGTTTATAAACTGTTTGAGAAAACAATTGGAAAGTCTGACCCTGTACAAGCCAAGATGCCATAGTCATGTTGTCAGTCATCAGCATTGTCATTGCTTCCAAGTCCAAGTCCTACTCAGCCATACACACACTACTAGTATTGAGTAACCAGCAACAACAACACAGGTTATTAACATCCACAATTTTACCTTTGATGAGTGCCTCTGCTTATGCTGGAATTGTTGCACCTTTGACACCCAGTAGTAGTACAACTGCATAAACATCTAGCCATAGTAGTTGTAGCAGCCCCTCGGGAACCCTGCAGTCCATGAAGTCCAAAGTATGGAGATACTTCATTCATGATTGATAAGCATTTTGCTATCTGTTGTCTGTGCAAGAAGCATGGGAGCGGGGGAAAGCATTTTTACTCCTAGGCACTTCCACAATGAGATCCCATCTAAAACACAGCCACAGGTCTGGCTGGGAGACACAATATCAACATGTCAGAGGTGCCACAACTAGCAGCAGCAGTAGAAGCACTAGAAACAATCCCTGGGTCTCTGGAGTACATAATAAAAGTAGTGATGTTCTTGATGTGTCAAAGAGTGTGGCAAGAGTTTGTTTATTCCAAATAGTACCTATGGCTCCTGCTGCAGAGGAGTATGATGACTCAATACATGCTGCCTCCACCTCTACCACCTCCTCATCTAGTCATGGTGTTAAAGCTACTAAGTTACAGGGTTCATCTGCTATGTACTAGTAGCCCACACTTATTGAGATTTTGGGAAGGAGTCAAAAACTTCACAAAAATAATCCCAAAGTACACTTGTGGAATTGCAAGGTTGCTAAAATGTTGGCAGTGGACATGCTGCCATATTCTCTTGTTGAAAACCAAGGGTTTGGAGAACTGATGTCATGTGTAGCTCCTCGCTGCCATATCCCAAACTTCAGTAATGTTTCCATAGTGGCTGTGCCAGAATTGTACAAGCAGGTGGTTAGTGTGGTAGGCAAAGAGTTGGAAAGCTTATACAGGAAGAAAATCCACCTAACAACAGATCTGTGTACAAGTGGACAGAGCACAGACTATATAATTCCCTGCTCAATGGGTTTACCTCCCACTACCACCAGAGGGCAACACTACTAGCTTACAGCATGAGGTGACAGCCAGTAATCTTGCCTCTGGTTATGGCAGTATGATTGAAAGGCAGCAGCAGCAGGATAGCCCTTTCCATTGTGCATGCAGAGCTTTGATAGACAGTCCCACAAAGCTGTAGATGTATTAAGTAAACTATAGTAGGTGATAGATTAATTACTTGTACCCAGCTCCTCAAAAGCTGGCTTCTGTCTGAAGGATAATGGCTCCATATTATTGCTGCTTTGAGAATAGGTGATATGGTGCATGTGCCCTGCCCTGAGACTAATATTCTAAAAAATGAACCAACATCTAATACTGTCTGTGTATCCGGTAGAAGAAGTGGACAAAACCACACATGACAGCGAAAGCCAGGGTACATGTATTATTAAGAGCAGCACAGGTGATGATGAGGACGAGTTGCTACCATCTACCACTGTTGGAATCACAGCTACGACCAATAATCAATGTGTATCAATAATCTGAGAATAATCATAGCTTTCATTTGATTCAGATATGATAATGGCAATAACTGCTGTGGGAATCATGAATATATAGTTACATCAGTCACACTACACCAATACACCACCACCATACACATCTGGTATATTCATTGTAGGTTGTACTTTTTTTTTTTTTAAATCTCTTTTAAAATAATGGTTATCCAGCATAGCAGCAGGCTTATACAAAAACAGCAAGATTAGACAAACAAAAACCTATCACAGTACCTTGTAGTGCGGCCTCTTCTGGCGATTATCACTATGACGCTCCGGCGTCATTTCCACGAGCGGTTGGACACATCAATGCCAGATGCATCATCTGCAGGAGCGAGGCTTCAAGCGTGCTGCAGGCCTCTGTTTTATATGTGTTTGTTTCCTGTAGTCTCCTCCTACCTATTTCCTCCCTCTAAGCTGCTCCTCCTACCTACTTCCTGTGGAGGGGTTTAAAGGGCAGGCTGAGTCCTGATTCAGTCACCCTTACATTGTTGTTCTGAGCAGTTCATTTTCTAGTATTCCTGATTCCTGTGTATGATCCTGCTTGTCTGTCCATCCATTCTGGTGTTGACACATGGCTCTGTCTGACTATTCTCCTTTCCGCTTTGGCTCATATATCCTTTCTGATGCAAACCTGTGGCTCTGGCTGACTACCTGCTCCGTATAGACCTAGGCTTCTCTGACTACCCACTCTGGTGTTGATCTGGGGCTCTATCCACTGTGTATCCAGCATACATACGCTCCAGTGGATATCCTATCTGGGGAAACCTGTGGCTCTGGCTGACTACCTGCTCTGTGTATGACCTACGCTTTTCTGACTACCCACCCTGGTGTTGACCTAGATCTCTATCCACTGCGCATCCAGCATTCCATCTCTTCAGTGGATATCCTATCTGGTGCAAACCTGTGGCTCTGGCTGACTACCCACTCCGTTTATGACTTTGACTCATCTGACTATCCTATCTGGTGCTTACTAGTAGGCTCTGTCTGTTTGCTCAGTTTGTTGGTTCCATTATTCAGACATCCTTCCTAGTACTGACCTGGGGCTCTAGCAGACTCCTAGCTACTGACTGCAGGTTTGGGTCAGCAGCTGCCTTGGTTACGTACAATTGAGACTCCGCTCCTAGACTGACTGCAGGCAGAGTCAGTATCTCTTGGGCGTTACCTTACCACGAGACTCCAGTGGGCTGAGGCCTAGTCTCGCACAGTGTGGTGCAGAGATTGGGAGACTGCTATTCCTGATACAGTACTCACCCACTCTGTATGTATATATATATATATATATATATATATATATATATTGCATTACTGCCATTATTATCAAAATAAAGGTTCTATTTACTATACCGTCTGACTCCTGGTTTTGCTTGCCAAGCGTAACAAAACCCTAAATAAATCATTTTTGCAGGACTCAGGCTTACAACATATACAAGGCCAGAAAAGGTTTGTTTTTTTTTTAAAAAAAGAGCTTGTGTTGTGTCAACTTGGTTTGTCCCCTCCTTTCCCTTTTTCACAACTATGACACAATCACAAATAGCACACAGTATAGTCAATGGATACTGCACTGTGCCTGCCCCAAGGGAAAAATATTCCCACACTCCTGATTTTAGTGTGGAGAGAGGTGAAGAATAGTCTTCTTCTTCTTCTCCAAACTCACCTTCACTGAATGGGGTAGGTAATGCTGCTGCCTCAACATCATCACTGGATCTAGGACCAGTATTATTGTTGGTATGTGGTGCAGGCCCTGGTCCCTTATTGCTGGTTGAAGAAGCCATTCCCATGTTGGTCATGGTTCTCAGACTGTAGTACAATAGCCCTCTCATCACCATCCTGCTGCTTAGACAGAGTAAATAAGTCAGCCACCCCTAGATCACAAGAGAGGGATGACATTGAGGGATTTTGCCTCTGGGTCTGGGGAATGTGGGCTCCCAGTCCATTTACCACTGGTGGTGCCACTGCTGCTGTTAGTGACACAAACCTCCTTAGAGAAAGAGTGACTAGCCTCAGGGTCCATCCAGCTTCTATTTAAAAAACAAAACAAAACACTGGTGGTAGTCCGGGGAATGTGGTCTCCCAGTCCCTTAAGCACTGGTAGTGCCACTGCTAATAACACCTTCTCCTTAGTGAGTCACTAGCTACAGGGTTCATCCAGCTTCTCTTTTTTTTTTTTTTACAACAGTGGCCATGATCATAATGTCAACAAGCACTGTGAACCACTAAGTAACTAATTTTGTATATAAGCAAGACTTGTCGCCTCATTGAGTAACAGTGGAGAGGAATGGAAGAATTTTTGCACATTTTTCTGTGTTCCTGGGGCAAAGTTGGAAAATCTGCATGTTCCATTATGGGCGAAACTTCTCACTGGAACACAACAGGACTTTTCACCCATCCCTATTAGTGATACGCTAAAGTTGATAAGTTTTTTGCAAATGTTCTAAAATAGGAGTCTGTGAAATAAAACCAATAATAACCTTTGTCATCTTCAATGTAATGCAGGTGTTATTTATTTGTTCTAGGTATTAACACTTTGTGCACAGAAGAAAAGAGGATCAATTTTTCAGCAAATCAGCTTTATCATAGGGGACAACATTCTCAAAATTCCCATAGATTTAAATAGAGTTTAAAAGTGGAACTGTCACTGTATAACACATATTTGATTTATATTAGATTTACTTGTATTAGCATTTCTTTTATTTCAAAGAATGGTTCAAAAGCTAATTTGTTTATTTGCAGTCTATGCAAATGTTTTGTACAGTCTGATAGGAAGTGGCAGTTGGGATGGGGAGCAATGTGGAATGTTAGTTTCTGGCAGGCATTCCAGCCAGTATACTTAAACATGATTAAGATTGTGACTAAAGCTGAATGCCTCATAATTTATTGTTAGAAATAAAAAATGCCTGAAAAAAGATATGTGCTTTTGAAAGCTTTTTCAAAATCATATAGTTGATACAAAATGCCAGTTCCACTTCAAATAAATGACATTTTGTATTTCTCCCCTTCTGGTGCAGTTAGTTTGGTCTAGAATTTCTCCATTTTCTTTTGTACGCATGATCCTTGGTTTCTAAACTAGTAACACCAGTTGAGGGGATAAAAGGGTGTAAGGCAGTGCTCCTATGTCATGGTTTGCACTAGAGAAAGCTGAATCATCTGCCTCACCCATATGTGTATTATGTCTGTGGTTTTGCAAATAAACAGAGTAACATTTTGTCATTGCTAAGGTGATTAAAAAATGTATGATGATAATATTTTGTTATTTATTTTTTACAGATATTATTTGAGATGATTATTTAACTTGTCCATTAAAAGCAATGAGGAATACTTTCTTCCCACTTTGCTGGACACCTGCTTCAAACACAAAATTTCTGAATTTCTGCCAAAGGGCCATCAGCAGTTTGTCACAACAAAGAGTCATGAAGATCAGTAGCAACTCTATGAGGAATCAGATTCTGTCAAGGATATTAAGATATGCTTATTGATTAAGTGAAGGGTTGCATTGTGTAGGACGAGAGGGAGAAAGTGAGGGCAGAAAAAACATTTAGACAGTATGTTGAAAAGGAAGGCAGCAAAGCATTTCAACCAGCAGAGGAAGCTACATCATCAGCCACAATATCCCATTCTATACACATGGGTCTCAGCAGGGGTGGCAAAAAAACAACATTGGTGGTGGTGGTGGTGGTGGTGGCACATCTCTTTGGGACTTGCTCCTTGAATATAGGTTGGTAACTGACACACAGGAACACCGTGTAGATCCTTATACTTGCTAGAAGGTTATAAATATACGATCTATGTAGCAAAGTGGATTAGCCATACCTATTGGCGCCATACTGCTGGATCTTTTTAGACCTCAGAAGATCTCTCTAAATATTTATTTTCTATTTTTTAATGCTTTTTACAGATGTAATAAACTAATAATAGATGATTTAACCTTACCCCCATCTTAATATTATGTGAAGAATTGCATGTGCACATACTTTTACATCATTAAATAGTTCCCATTGAGTTTTTGCATATTAAATATTGATATGTGATTTTACCTTGGAAACAACATTTACTCCTATGAAACTGTTTTGGAGCCAGTGACAACAACATCAGTCCCGAGTGATACTCCGAACTTCAGGGCAGGCATTGTAAACTGAGAGGCATGCTAAACCTCTCTGTAAGGTGAGTACATCCACTTGGGGGGATTAAAGGAAAAGTCCATCTGTGTATTGTATAATACTACACTTAGAGGTGTTGTGGTTGTGCTTTTTGTATGTTTTGTTTTCTGTAGTCTATGACTCTTGCCATCTCCTACAGTAAAGTCAGAGTCATCGTACTACTCTGCATCAGGAGCCATAGATGTTAATTGGAGTGAACTAACTGTTGGCAGTAGTACACTCTCTGACACAAATAACTTCACTACTTCTTTTTCTGCCCCAGAGCCCTGGGAACTTTATAGAGTGTTTCTACTGCTGTTGCAGCTAGTTATGGCACCTTTGACTTGCTGATAGTGTGTCTCCTAGTCAGACCTGTGGTTGTACTTCAGGTGGCATCTCACAGAGGAGGTGCCTAGGTGTGAGCCTGCTTTCCCCCTGCTCATGTGTTTTTTGCACAGACAATAGGCAGCAACATGCTTAGCTTTAGGATCCTGAGTGAAGTATCTCCATACTGTGGACTCATAGACTGAGAGGTTCCTGAGGTGCTGCTACTACTACTACTGGGGCTATATGTTGATGCAATTCTATTGCTACTACTACGAGGTGTCAAAGGTGCAGCACTTCCAGCAGTAGGGATGGGCAAAAATTTTTGCCTCAAACTGAAATCGGAAAAAATGGCACTTTTCGCTTGGCGAAAAATGTCCTGTGATTTTACATTTTTTCTCGCTTTTTTAACTGGTTCATTGTGCATTGAAATCAATGGGAAGAAAGATTTTCCTTCACCACATAAAAGTTTTCTACAGCCATATAAAAGAGTGTCAGACTCTCACAGCATGCCATTCTGTGTTTGTGAGGAGAGAGCAACACGTTGTTTGAGCTAGAGAAGATAGGGAAATTGAAGTTTAGCTTAGGGAATCTTTTAGGCAGGACATTTGTACTCTCTATTAGGAGAGTCATTGGACCACTCTGGAGAGATGAAGGGAGGAAGGAGGTTGACCCCAAATACCCCAAAATTCCACATGACTGACTAGCAAGACACAGACAGCTGGGGACCTATTAGTTTGCTGATCTTGCTGTTATTGTCTCTGTGCTGGGTTGGGAAGTCTGGGGAAAGAAGTTGCTGATTTTTTTTCAGTTTTTTCAATTTGTACAGACTGTGACAGTGGTAAGACAAGGTGGACAACTTAAAAAAATAAACCTAAATATATTAGGTGATAGTGACAGACAGCTGACTGGGCTTAGGCAAGAGATCATATTCCATCAGTTTTGTTGTGTAGAGTAAGAACACAATAGTTGAGTAATGTCCAACAAACTCCCAAGGGGGAGGGGAAGGGTGGAGAATTGAAGGGATGTAAAAGTAAAGTAGTAGTTCAAAAACTGACTGCAGCAATGATTGCTGCAGCGTGTGCAATCAATGATGATGATCCCTCTCCTACAAGGTTGGATGCAGTTTGTCAAACTTACGCACCACCAGTGCCAATAGAACTAAAGAACCATATAAGAAGAACACTTAAGACAACAACAAGTCTCATTCAAGTGGTGATGATGGCAATAGAATAATAGAGAAAGGTGTAGCAGCTGAACTGCCTGCTGCAACAGATAGTGAGAAAAACATGCACCAAAACACCTGTCCTCAAAGTAGAAGCGAACTTTGTTACAGTAAAAGTAAAAAGAAATTGTCTGAGACCTCTAAAAGCTTACAGGAATATAAGGGTAGGAGTTAGCAAGAACTGTTAGGTGATGTAGATGCTACTGCTGATGACCTAATAATGACTGATGATGATGATACAGATCCCTCCAGCATCCGTCTCTTGTTCAAATACAGATGAAGTTGAGAGTTAGGATGATGACATGGCTATAAGGTTAGCACAAAGTCAAAGGCTGAATCTTCCACCACTTTTAAGGAGCACTATGCCTGTCTATAAACTGTTTGAAAAAGCCATTGGAAAGTTTAACCCTGGACAAGCACATATCTCAAAAAGCACATAGTCACATCAGCATCATCGCCTCTTCATACTACAAGTCCTGCTTAGCCACACATACATGTTTTGAGTACCCAGCAGCAGCAACAACAACAGCAACACAGGTTATTACCATCCACAATGTTAGATACGACGAGTGCCTCTGCTGCTGCTGTAAGAGCTGCACCTTTGACACCTAGTAGTAGTGGCAGTAGAATTGCATCAACATCTAGCCCCGGTAGTAGTAGTAGTAGCAGCAGCACATCAGGAACCCCTCAGTCCATGAGGTCCTCAGTATGGAGATACTTCACTCAGAATCCTCAAGCTAAGCATGTTGCTATCTGTTATCTGTGCAAAAAATACTTGAGCAGGGGGAAAGCAGTCTCACTCCTAGACATCTCCTCTATGAGATCCCACCTTAAGCACAACCATAGGTCTGACACACTATCAGCAGGCTAAAGTTACCACAACTAGCAGCAGCAGAAGCACTTTAAAAAGTTCCCAGGGCTCTGGGGCAGAAAAAAGAAGTAGTGAAGTTATTTATGTGTCAGAGAGTGTGCTACTGCCAGTGCCAACAGTTAGTGCAGTCCAAATAACACCTATGACTCATTTTGCGGAGTAGTATGATGACTCTGGGTTTGCTGCAGGAGATGGCAATAGTCATAGTCTTCCCACACTGACTGAGTTCCTGGGAAGGAGTCAAATACTTCACAAAAACAATCCTAAAGTACACCTGTGGAATGGCAAGGTTGCCAAGATGTTGGCAATGGACATGCTGCCGTATTCTTTTGTAGAAAACCAAGGTTTCAGAGATGGGATGTCATGTGTAGTCCATGATGGAATATCCCAAGCCACAGTTATTTTTCCAGGATGGCTGTGCCTGAATTGTACAAGCAGGTACTTAGTATGGTGAGCAAAGGGCTGAAAAGTGAATATAGCAAGAAAATCCACCTGACAACAGATATGTGGATAAGTTGGAGGAGCAGAGACTATATAAATGTGACTGCTCACTGGGTTCCCCCCAGCACCAACAGTGGACAACACAAGCTTACAGCAACAGATGAAAGCCAGTAATTGTGCTTCTTGTTCTAGCAGTGCGATTAAAAGGCAGCAGCAGCAGTAGAAACAGCAGGCTAGCCCATACCATCTGCACACCACCTTGTGCATGTAGAGTTTTGAGAGAGAGAGCCACAAAGCTGTAGATTTTCTAAGTAAGCTAGAGCAGGTGATAGAGGAATGGCTTCTATCCTGTTCCTTAAAAGCTGCTTTTGTGTCTGCTGATAACGGCTACAACATAATCACTGCTTTGAGAGTAGGTGGTATGGTGCATGTACCCTGTTTTGCCCATGTGCTAAATTTAGTTGTGACAGATTCCTGGCAGAATCCAAAACCCTCAAAGAGATGCTTACTATTGCCTGCAAAATCTGTGCCCATTTTAGTCACTCCTAAAGTGCACACAATGCTCTATGTTCCGTACAACAGAGTAACATTCTGCCCCATCCCCAGCTGAAAATGGAGGTCCCTATCGGATGGATCCACATGCTAGAGCATTTGTACAAGCAGAATAAGACCATTAGCCAGTACACCATGCAAAACTGGAAGGCTTTGGAGGGACTCTCTTTGCCACCCAGCCAATGTCAACTAATGTGCAATCTATGTGAGGTCCTGAAACCCTTTGAGGAGGCAACCATGCTGGTGAGTTGCATTGGGGTAGGAATTTGTGAAATTCTACCACTGATATTTTTATTGCAGAACAAAATAAGGAACATGGCTGAGGATTCTTACCATAATGACAGTACAGACATGCATCAGCTGGTAAAGGATATGTGAGCGTGCTTTAAACAAGATCCTCACATAGTGTCTATTAAAAGCAATGAGGAATACATTCTTGCCACTTTGCTGGACCTCCGATCAGCATCAACTCTCTGATGAATCAGATTCTGTCAAGGAATAGTGAGACATGCTTATTGATCGAGTGGAGGGTTCTATTGTGGTGGATGAGAGGGAGAAAGTGAGAGCACAACAAACATCTAGACAGTATAGTGAAAAGGAAGGCAGCAAAAACATTTCAACCAGCAGAAGCAGCTACATCATCAACCAGAATATCCCATTTGGAACACAAGGCAATTCATGAGTCTCAGCAGGGTCAGAAAAAAAACAACATTGGTGGTGGTGGTGGCAGCACATGTTTTTGGAACTTGCTCCCTGAGTGTGAGTTGGTAACTGTCACACAGGAACACCGTATAGATCCTAGAAGTGGTCCCACTGCATGTGAGATAGTTTCTGCATACTTTCAGGATAGCTATGTTCTAGGTAGAAACAATTACCCCATGGACATCTGGCAAACAAAGCTGTGTGTGTGGCCAGCATTGACACATAGTGCAGTGGAAACCCTCAGTTGTCCTCCAGCAATCATTGAGTCTGACAGGGTTTTCAGTTTGGCTGGTTATATTGTCAATGACTGCGGGACACGGCTATCATGCAGCAATGTTGGGAGACTAACATTCTTAAAAATGAACCAACATCTCATACCATCTGAGTATCAGGTAGCAGAAACCATACATGACAGACAAAGCCAGGACAAATATATTAAAGGGATAGTAATACTTTGCTTTATCTTTATTGTATTTTGTAGGCATTAAAAACATAAAGAATGATATAAGTCTTAACTCTCAAACCTTTATGGTTTGAGGGATATTCACAAGCAAAGTTTCTTCTCACTGACTAAAACAGTCAACTCTGCCATCTAGTTGTCAGATTTGGAATCCGGTCCAGGACTGGCCGTGGCTCTACAGCAGAGCCGAGATCACGAGATATAAGAAGAACTACTTAATTTGAATAGTCTACAAAGTGTGCCTGGTTTGCAAGCACACTGTTTAGACCCTTCCAATGAAATAGTTATTTTTATATCTTGCGATCTTGGCTCTGCTGAAGAGCCACCGGTTGATCTGTGGACCGGATTCCAAATCTGACAGCTAGATGGCAGACTTGACCATTTTGGTCAGTGAGGGGAAACTTTGCTTGTGAATATCTCTCAAACCATAAAGGTTTGAGAGATAAGACTTATATCTTTCTTCATCTTTTTAATGCCAACAAAATAAAATAAAGATAAAACAAAGTATTTCTATGCCTTTAAGAGCAGCACAGATGAGGAGGTGGTGGAAGGATGTAAAGAAGGGTTGCCACCATCTATCCCACTTGGGACCACTGCAATGAGTGACAAGTAATGTGTTAATAATCTGAGAAGGAGGATAGCAAACATGACAATAGTAAAAACTATATACATACACAAATCACACCATACCATCCAGTCCCCCACCACCAACACTACAATACACATCTGCCACACTGTAGGATGTGTTTCTTTTTTTTATATTATCTCTTGACATCATCGTGAATATGTACCAGTGTCACTTAAGAAGGAAGTTAGTGTTGTGGGCAAAAGACAAATGCACTCTGCATGCTAACACATTTTTCAAGGCATATGTTCTATAGAATGCACAACTTTGACTTTCAGTGACTTATTTCTAAACTACAGCCCTTAAAAGAAATAATATTACTGTGGGAAATGTAGTACCTATAGGAAGTATAGGAAAAATCTAAAAATTGTTTGCAAAAAGTCATGCTGGAAATTTTTCACACTTTTCAAACACCCCTTAGTAGCAGAAGGTATCCATTTTAAAAGTTACATATAAAATATTGCGTGACTAGTAGCCGTATTAACCATGTCACCCTGTTTAAAATGGGAACATGACACCGTGCACTGCATAAAAGTGCGAGATTCTCATGTCTTCACTTTAAAAGTCGCTACCTTCCATCATGCACAGCGCTGCTCAAAAGTAATGTAAAGCATTGAGAGGGAGAAAAAGATGAAACCATTTTCAGATCGTCCTGATCAAATACTGCTGGAGTTTCCCATTTAATATTTCTGCACAACATAATAGAAGATCTCCTTTCTTAAGATGCCCGGAGGAAGATGCTGCCTTCTACATGGTAGACCTGTATATTTTAGGAACTTACCCTGATCTGCACAGCGCTGCACCAGTTCTCTCTCCCTGCTCCTCCTGTCATTCTGGGCTGTCTCTCTCTCCCTAGAGCTCCAGTAGGACCATAAATTGTCATCCATGGATTGCCTGTGGAATAACAGGAGAAGCGAGAGACAACACACAATGAAAGGTGGAGCGGGGAGGGAGAACCGGGCAGCGCTGTGCAACTCACGATAGGTTCCTAAGATATATAGGTCTACTATGTTATCTATTATCCATAGTAACCATCTTTCCAGGGTACTCGGGTAGATCTCATCGCCTCTCCTGTGAGGACCCACCTATTATGCTCCTGCATTTTCTTTTTGGTAAACCACAGTTGGAACTGGAATGCCTAAGGCTTTGTAGAAGGCAGCAACTTCCTCTGGGCATCTTAAGAAAGCAGATCTTCCATTATGTTTGGAGAAATATTAAATGGGAAGCCCCAGCAGTATTTAATCTGCAGGATGATCTGAGAATTATTTAATCTTTTCTCCCTCTCAATGCTTTACATTACTTTTGAGCAGCACTGTGCATGATGGAAGGTAGCGATGTTTAAAGTGGCGACATGAGAATCTCACACTTTTATGCAGCGCGAGGTTGTCATGTCACCATTTTAAACAGGGTGACATGGCTACTAGCTGCGTGATATTTTATATGGGACTTCAAAAGTGATCTGTAGCAGAGGCATTCGTCATATCTAACATTGTGGATGTTATTAACCTTTGTTGCTGTTGTTGTTGCTGCTAGGTACTCAATACAGGTGTGTGTGGCTGACTGGGACTTGGACTTTGAAGAAGCAATGATGCTGATGATGACTGATAGGGTAACTATGTGTACTTTTTGACATCTTTGCTTGTCCAGGGTCAGATTTTGCAATGGACTTCTCAAACAGTTTATAGACACAGTTCTCCTTTTAAGTGGTGGATGATTCAGCCTTTGTCTTTCTGCTAACTTTATGGCCATGTCATCTTCTTCACTCTCAATATCATTTGTATCTGAACAAGAGAAGGATTCTGGAGGAATATATGTTAGATTTGCATCATCATAAGCCATCATTAGGTCATCCTCAGCAGTATCAGCATCACCTGCCACTTCTTGCCCACTACCTGTATATTCCACTAAGCTTTTAGAGGTCTCAATTTATTTTTACTTTTACTGCAACAAAATTCACTACTACTTTAAGGACAGGTGTTTTGGTGCTAGTTTGGCTCCCTATAAAACTGAATTTGATGAGTAATGACAATTCCCACTTGGCGAATAATTTCCAGTGAAAAATGCAGTTTTTCCACTTTTTTCGCCTAGTTCATTCAATTGAAATCAATGGGAACACTGAATTTACATACAACACAACAAATATTGTCTTATTCCCAAAGGCATAGTATAAAAGGGGTGTGAGGGTGCCTTTGTTGGTGGGGTGTGGAGAAAGAATCATTTGAACAGGGAATGCTTATTTTGGGGGGGGATTGTTTACTGGGATTGGAGACAGTTAATAAAAAATAAATCCTAAATACAAATAAAAACCCCATAAGACATGGCATGAAAGGGATCTGAGGAGGGTGCCTTTGTTGGTGGGTTAAGTCTGGGGAATGAATCAGTGATAGAGACAGGTAACCCCTGAAATAAGCTGCCACTGGGGTAGACTGATACTTGATATTATAGAGTATTTTGTAGTGGATGATTTGTTAGATTTTCTGTTAATAGACTAAGCCCTGAGGAAACATTGATTTGTAGGACTTAGGCTTGTTTGGCACAAGACCTAAGGAAACATTGATTTTTAGGACTTAGGCTTGTTAGAAACAAACCCCCCTCCCCCAAATTGTTTCTTTTTTTTGTAGGACTATGTTTGTTTGTTTTTTTTTTGTTTTTTTCAAAGCACAAGCCCAACAGTTCATGCCCTGCTGGCCAGTGTCCACTGAACATTGTCAAATGCCCTGATGTAGATGCAGAATTTGTGACTGCTGTTCTTGATGCTGCTGCTGAGTTGTTGAAACAGCAGGATGATTAGGAAGCTGAAAGGAAATTGGATCAACAACAGCAGTAACATGGTTGATGGATGATGAAGGTTCCACTTGCCATGATTAGCACCAGTGATGCATCTGAGGCAGTAGAAGCACAATAAGTAGCCCCTAGTATATGTGGTGAAAAGAAGAAGTTGGCCAATAATTCTTCTCCACCTGCCCCTCCTCCAAAATCATGGGTGTGTTTTTATTAGAATATAAATTTTTCCGTTGAGAGTAGGAATTGTGCCTCTCATCAGCAACTGCAGTGTACACAGTGTATGTGTGTGTGTGTGTTAAATAACATCTGGAGGCACAACTGAATCCAAACACCATGACACCAGAGCCCAAGTACTGCCGCTGTCATTATATCCCCTGTCCAGACCCCGCAAAGGAAACATGACAACTTGCTGGCAGTTTAGTAGTAATGATGAACCCTCCCTGCCACTATCTTAGCGTATTCTGCAGGATGGAATCTCCTTAGATGCCACTTGATGCCCTGCTTGCGATTCTCCTCCACCACACTACCACGTGTGGTCAGTGCACCACACAGTGTGCAATGGGTGGACACCAACTGCCACATCCTAACATCTACAGAGTGGCTATCATTTGGCAGGGAGGTAAAGATGAACGAGGTGGATTGGCAGAAGATGTAGTTACCCTAGATGAAGAAGGTGATGGTGACAACAAGCTAGTAGGGGTGGGAGAAAGTTGTCACCGTGATTTTGTGGGACATTTCTCGAAAACCACGTTGTTATCCGCTTTTTCATGGGAAAATTCGCTTTAAAACTAGAGGTTAAAATTTTTGCATCTTTCGCCCATTGGCCAAAATCTTTCGCCATTTTTTCAAAGGCTAAAAATTTTTTGCCTATTGATATACATTGTTTTTGCTCTTCCGCTATAAAAACGTGATGTTTTCACTGAAGGCAGACAAAATAGAAGCAGCTACAGAGCGAGATAGACGTGCTGTGCTGTTCTCTTGTGATATTTAGCAAAAATGGAAGCAGGAGATGCTCATAGTGACTCCTATCACTATGAGCAGCAAAAACAGGAACTGGAAGGACCCTTATTATGTGTCCACTGAGACTGAGGAGGAGGAAGTGACTAGCAGTACTGAACCAATTCTGCCCAGTCCCCCTAAATCACCCCAAGGGATCTTGGGGAATTTAATAAGAAGGGAGGGAGAAAAGGGAAAGGGAAGGAAGGGAGAAAAGGGAATGGGAAGGAATGGAGAAAAGGATAGTGAGAGCAGGACAGGTCAGCTGCCTTTGCCTGCTGCAAGACGTGCTGCCCCTGCTGCCAGTACCACCATTTCTGTAACTGCAGCCACTAGGTTTGTACCTGTTGCCAGACGTGCTGCCCCTGCTGCCAGTGCCACCATTTTTGTAACTGCAGCCACTAGTGTTGTACCTGTTGCCAGGGGTGCTGCCCCTGCTGTCAGTGCCACCATTTCTGATCTTGCTGCCACTAGTGTTATACCTGTTGCCAGACGTGCTGCCCCTGCTGCCAGTGCCACCATTTCTGATCCTGCAGCCAATAGTGTTGTACCTGTTGCCAGACATGCTGCCCCTGCTGCAAGTGCCACCATTTCTGATCCTGCAGCCACTAGTGTTGTACCTGTTGCTAGACATGCTGCCCCTGCTGCCAGTGCCACCATTCTGATCCTGCAGACACTAATGTTGTACCTGTTGTTAGTACTGAACCTGCTGCCAGTGCTGAACCTGCTGCCACCAATACTTTGCCTGCTGCTAGTGTTTCTTGTAGTACTCAGGGGGGAAGGAGAAAATGATGCCAAGTGTGACAACAAGGGACCCTAAATCACACTTGCCATTCCCAAGCAGTCCTGCCACTGTTAGTACTACTGCTAGAGGAGTGAAGGAGGGGGTAATCAACAATATTCTGATATTACTAGTGACTGTGAGACTGAGGAGGAAGATTCTGCAGCTGAACGTAATGTGGTTGGTGTTAGTAGTAGTGAAGCAGCTGGAGTGGTAGAGGAAACATTTTACAGCATCCAGACTAGCGGTCAAGGGAGCCCACACCATTCTCCTGACCCTGGGAATAGGAGTCCTCCCCTTCTCTTCATTACAGTGTTCAGGTGGAACATGAACCTGAAGAGGCCAGAACTGGTGTTGGGGAGGAGAGCAGGCTATGAATTAATGCCACCACCACCAGCAGGAGCACCGATCAGTTGCATGTGCCTGCTGCTGTTTCTGCTAGTGGTAGTCTGCCTTCTTCTTCAGGTCAAAAGGGAATGGCAAGTGTGACATTAGGGGACCCTCTGTCACATTGTTCGTCACGTCCTTCAAGCAGCAGTGAGATGTTTGGAATAGAACAGCAGCAGAAACAACAGCATGTAGGGACTAGTGGTGGTGATGATGCTGGAGGAGCATGGATGGAAGAGACTTTGATGGCCTTTTTAGCAGAAACTGAGGAGGAATGGGAGACAGGAATGAGGATGGACATCACCACTACCACTAGCAAGGACGTCTTGGAATTAGAGGAATTTGCAACTGCTCTAATTTCTTCTGATGCTGAGATGAAAGGGCAGCAGGATGCTGAGGAGCAGGTTAGTGTGCCACAGACCACAGTGGGAATAGGGTCAACAAGCGATGCGGGACTAGGATAGGTTCCACTTGTTGCAGTGCTGACTCTGAGGCAGTAGCAGCAACAGCAGCACCATTATCCGCTGCCACAGACAATGAATGGGAATGTGGAGGACAAGAAGAAAGAGGCCATTCTTCTCCACCTTTCCCCTTCCCTCTGAAGTCATCATGGGTGTGGGACTATTTTTCTGTTGGGGCAGGCACAGTACAGTCATCAGCAACGGCACTGTGCACAATTTGTGACAAGTCAGTGAAAAGAGGAAAGGAGGAAACACACCTTGGCACAAGCGCCTTCATATGACACATGAAACACAGACACCATGACATTTACTCCAAATATGTTAAAGCCAAACACCCACCACATAAATCAAGCACTGCTTTTGCTGTCCCTGACTCACCAGAAAGGCAACAAGAGGTGAGGTGGCGATCAAAGAGGAGGAGCAATAAAACAAACCAGGCAGAGACTGGAAGTTCCAGGATGAGTGAAACAACAAGCTCGCCATCACCTTCTAGGGTAACTACATCTTCTGCCAATCCTCCTCATTCATTACCTCCCCCGCCAAATGATAGCCACTCTGTTGATGTTAGGATGTGACAGTTCATCCCTACCCATTGCACAGTGTGTGGTGCACTAACCATGCCAGTGTGGTGGAGGAGAATCGCAATCAGTGCATCAAGCGGCATCTGAGGAGATTCCATCCTGCAGAATATGCTAAGATGGTGGCAGAAAGGGTTCATCACTACTATTAAACTGTCACCAAGTTGTCATGTGTCCTTAGCGGGTGTGGAAAAGGGGTACAGTGACAGTGGCAGTACTTGGTTTCGGGTGTCATGATGTTTGGATACAGTTGTGCCCCCAGATGTTATTTACCACACACACACACACTGTGCACATTGCAGTTGCTGAGGAGACCCACTGATCCTGCTCTCAAGGGAAAAAATATATTCTAGTAACAACACATCCATGATGATTTTGGAGGAGGGGCAGGTGGAGAAGATTTAATGGCCAACTTGTTCTTTTCTCCACAAATAGTGGGGGCTACTTATTCTGCTGCTACTGCTTCAGGTGCTTCAGGTCGTGGCAAATGGAACCTTTATCATCCATCTTCCATATTACTGCTATTGTTGATCCCATTCCCTTTCAGCTGCCTAATCATCCTGCTGCTTAAACAACTCAGCAGCAGCAGTACAAACAGCAGCTGCAACTCAGGACTCAGAAGGACATTTGACAGTGACCACTGGCCAACATGACCTGCCAGCATTAGGCCAGTAGGGCATTTTTATTTTTTTCTTGCTTGTGCCAAACAAGCTTAAGTCCTACAAATCAATGTTTCTTCAGGGCTATGTTTCTTCAGGGCTTCAGGTCTAAGTCCTACAAAAGCCTCTTACAACAAATCAAACAAATTATCCTCTACAAAATACTCTATCAAGTCAAATACCAGTCTACCCCAGTGGCAACTTATGTCAGGGGGTTCCTGTCTCTATCACTTTAAATACAAATATCTTATTTTATTTTATTGATTTATTTTTTATTAACTGTCCCCCAATAGCAGTCAAGAAAACCCCCCAAAACAAATTCCCTGTTCAAATGATTTATTCATTCATCAACACAGGCACCCTCCTTAGACACATTTATACCATGTCTTATGGTTTTTATTTTATTTTATTTAGGATTTCTTTTTTATTAAGTGCCCCCCAATCCCAGTAAACAATCCCCCCAAAACATTCCCTGTTCAACTGATTCTTTCCTCACACCCCACCAACACAGGCACCCTCATGCCCCTTTTATACAATGCCTTTGGGAAATAAAATATTATTTGAATTGTGTTGTGTGTAACCTCTATGTTCCCATTGATTTCAATGGGCGAAAAAAGTGGAAAATCTGCACTTTTCACGGGAAATTTTTTTGTAAAGCAGAAAGTGACATTTTTTGCCGATTTCAGTTTGAGGCGGAAAGTTTCGCCCATCCTTACAAGCTAGTTGTTTGACTCATCATGGATATTCCAGTCTTTGCCTAGGTTTCTCTTTTTCCTCTTCTTTGATCTCCACCTCGCCTCTTGTTGCCTTTCTGGAGAGTCAAGGGGTACAGCAACAGCAGTGCTTGATTTCTATGGTGAGTGTTTGGCTTTAACATCTTTGACATAAATGTCATGGTGTCTGTTTTTCATGTGTGTTGTCAGGGAGATTGTGCCAAGGTGAGTTCCCGCCTTTTCCCTTCTCACTAACTTGTCACAAATTGTGCACAGTGCCGCTGGTGATAACTGCACTGTCCCTGCCGCAAAAGAAAAATAGTCCCATACTCATGACTTCAGGGGATAGGGATAGGGAACAGGTGGAGAAGAATGACCGCTTTCTTTTTGTCCTCCACATTCCCCTTCACTGTCTGTGCTGGCAGCGGATGATGTTGCTGCTGTTGCTGCTCAGAATCAGCACTGCAACTTGGACCAGGACCCAGAGTATTGCTTGCGCTGGCAAATGGAACCTGTCCTAGTCCTACATCACTTGTTGACACCATTCCCACTGTGTCCACGGTGGTCTGTGACACACTAGCCTTCTCCTCAACATCTTGCTGCTCTTGCATCTCAGCAGCAGCAACAATTTGAGCAGTTGCAAATGCTGAAAATTCCAAAAGCTGACTGCTATTGATGGTGGTAATGTCCAGCCTCATCCCTGTCTCCCATTCCTTCTCAGTTTCTGCTAAAAAGGTCATCAATGTCTATTCCCCCCAGCTTCTCCATCATCATCATCACCACCCCCACTAGTCTCTATGTGCTGCTGCTCTATTACAGACATCTCACTGCTTGTTGGAGAAGGTGAGGTGATAAGCAATGTGAGAGAGGATCCCCTAATGTCACACTTGTAGCAGCAGGCACAGGCAGATGATATGTACTCCTGATGTTAATGGTGGTATTATTATTTCTGTGTCTGCTATCCTCCAGCAGTTCTGGCCTCTTCAGGATAATGTTCCACTTGGACACTGTAGTAAAGGGAAGGGGACTTCTGGGGACCGCTAGTCTGGATGCTCTCAAATGCTTCCCCTACCACTCCCCTAACACTAGTTCCACTGGCTGTTTCACCATTACTGCTACTACTACTACTACTAACACCAACCACATCAAGTTCAGCCCCAGAGTCTTCCTCCTTACAGCTACTAGTTATATGAGGACATTGATCACAACCTCCTTCACTCCTAACACTAAAAAGCTGTTGGACCTACTTAGTAGTAGTAGTACTAGCACTGTCAGCACTGCTTTTGGGTCCACTGCTGTCACACTTGGCATCATCTTCTCCTTCTCCCTCCTGAGAATTACAAGACACAATAGCAGCAGGTTCAGTACTGTGGCAGCAGGTTCAGCACTGGTAGCAGGTACAACACTGGAGTCAGCCGGAGCAGCACGTCTGACAGCAGGCACTGCAATGGTGGTAGCAGTAGCAGGATGAGCATGTCTGTCAGAAGGCACAGCACTAGTGGCAGCAGAGGCAGCATGTCTGGCAGCAGGTACAGAAACGGTGTCAGCAGGGGCAACATGTCTGGCAGCTGGCACAGGCAGCTGACCTGTCCTGTTCTCACTAGTACTACCCTTTTCTTCCTCCCTTCCTATTAAATTCCCTGAAATGGTTCAGTAGTGGTCACTTCCTCCTCTCCTCAGACTCAGTGGACACATAAGGTTCTTTCCAGTTCCTCCTTCTACTATTTTTAAACTTTCTCATAGTGATAGCAGTCACTATGAGCCTCTCCTGCTCAGTTTTTTCCAAAAGATCACAGCAGAACAGCACAGCACATCTACCTCTCTCTGTAGCTGCTTCTATTGCATCATGTTTTTATAGCGAAAAGGAGAAAAACAGGTAAATCAATGGGAGGAAACTTTCTAGCCTTTGAAAAAATGGCAAAGAATTTTGGCCAATGGGCAAAAAACGTGAACATTTTAATTATTTGTTTAAAAGCGGCTTTTCCTGCAAAAAAGCGGACAACAACATGGTTTTTGCTGGATTTCTCATGGGAACACAGCAAAAGCTTTCACCCATCCCTAATTGGGACACAAATTTGTTTGGACATATTGTCTTCCGACTTGGAATATGTGCATTACTTTGAAAAATGCACATTTTTCAAAGTTATGTTTTTGGGGCATATTTAATGTTTTTTTCTCTTTACAGGAAACTATATGAAATACAGAAAATAAGGAGACAGAAGATGGAGAAATTGATGAAGAAGGAAGATAGAATATTGAAGAAGAAGACGTCACTAGCTGACCAAGTTGCTGAAGGCTAGAGTTGGGTGAAAGGTCCTGTTGTATTCTCATGAAAAAATCTGAGAAAACCACATTGTTGTCCACGTTTTTGTGGGGAAATCAGTTTTTAAAAACAGCCAATAAAATATTCCCATTTTTCACCCATTGGCAAAAATTATTTGCCATTTTTTCAATGGCTAGAAAGTTTCCACCCATTGATTAACATATTTTTCACCTTTTCACTTATTCCAGGAAGTGAAACAGAACAGAAGCAGCTACAGAGCTAGGAAAACGTGCTGGGCTGTTCTGCTAAGATCTTTAGGCAAAATTGAGACAGAAGATGCTCATAGTAGCTGCTATCACTATGAGTAAGTTTAAAACTAGTAAAAGGAGGAACTGGAAGGACCCTTATGTGCCCACTGAGTCTGAATCACCTCAGGAGATCTAGGGGAAATTAATATCAAGGGAGGAAGAAGAGGGTAGTAGTGAGAGAAGGAAATGTCAGTTGTCTGTGCCTGCTTCCAGATGTGCTGTTTCAGCTGCCACCACTGCTGTGTCTGCTGCCAATCATGCTGCCCCTGCTGACCCCAGTGCTGTGCTTGCTGTCAGTGTGCCTTGTAATATTTAGGAGGGGGGAGGAGAACATGATGCCATGTGACAGTAGGGGACCCCAAGTTATACTTGCCATCCCCAAGCAGTCCCGCCAGTGCTAGTACTACTACTCAGAAGGTCCAGCAGCTTGTTAGTTTTAGTAGTGAATGGTGGTAATCATCATAATACTAGTGACTGTAAGGAGGAAGACTCAGGGGCTGAAATTTATGTGGTTGGTGTTAGTGTTAGTACTAGTAACAGTGATGGTGAAGCAGCTGGTGGGATTAATGTTAGGGGAGTGGTAGGGGAAGTAATTGAGAAAGTCCATACTAGTGGCCAAGGGAGCCCACACCATTCCACTGACCCTGGGAGTCCCCTTACCCCATGGCTTTGTCCTGGTGGAAAATGATCCTGAAGAAGGTAAGAATTGTTACCTAGCAGCAGTAATACCATCACCACCAGGAGCACAGATCAGCTGTCTGTGCCTGATGCTAGTGTTGCAAGTCTGCCTTCTTCAGGTCAACAAGAAATTGCAAGTGTGACATTAGGGGACACTCTCACATTTCTCATCACCTTCTCCAACCAGTGAGATGTCTGTAATGGAGCAGCAGAAGCATGGAAAGACTGGTGGTGGTGATGAAAATAGTGGAGAAGCTGGGGTGGAAGAGACATTGATGGCCTTTTTAAACCAAATTGAGAAGGAATGGGAGACAGGGATGAGGATGGGAATCACCATCACCACAAGCAGTGAGCTTTTGGAATTTGTGGCATTTGCTACTGTTCTAATTCCTGCTGCTGCTGAGTTGAAAAGGCAGCAGGATGCTGAGGAGCAGGCTAGTTTGCCACAAACCATTGTGGACATAGTGGGATTGGGGTCAACAAGTGATGCAGGACTAGGACAGGTTCCACTTGCCAGCAGCAGCAATACTCCTGGTCCTAGTTGCAGTGCTGATTCTGAGGCAGTAGCAACAACAGCAGCAGCATCATCCTCTGACCCAGACAGTTAAGGGGAATGTTGAGGAAAAGAAGAAAGATGCCATTCTTCTCCACCTTTCCCTTCCCCCTTGAAGTCATGGGTGTGGGGCTATTTTTATCTTGGGGCAGGAACAGTGCAGTCTTCAACAATGGCACTGTGCACAATTTGTAACAAGTCAGTGAGAAGGGAAAAGGAGGGAACACGCCTTGGCACAAGAGCCCTGATAACACACATGAAACACAGACACAATGACATTTATTTGAAACATGTTAAAGCCAAACACCCACCACATAAATTGAACACCACTGTTGCTGTACCCCCTGTCTCTCCCAAAAGGCATAAATATCACAGTCTCTCAGCCTGGGTCAGGGTTAGCTAATGTGTGGTGGTTGTCGGAAGGCAGAGACACACTAGCAACGACACATGGTCGAAACCCTAATGCGGAGTACGGAAGATGAACCACAGGTCCAGGGTCGAAAGTCTGTTGGTAGCACACAGAAGAGGTGCGGGTAGTTGTACGATAAGCCAGGAGTAGCTACAAAGATATTTGGATGCAGATGTATACAGTTAATCAATACCTTAGAGTCGGAGGAGTAGAGAGGTGCAGATAGTCGTAGGGCAAGCCGGAGGTTGATGCACAGAAGGTTGAATACTGGAGACAAGCGGAATGTCATGGGCCAGAGCTGGTACACAGTAGGTTGGATGATAGAAGAGAAGTGGAGGGTCAGTGACCAGGGCCAGAGTCGGTACCACAGTAGAAAAGCTTAAGGTCATTGAGCAGAGTCGGAGTACGCCCACAGGAAGACAGATAGCAAGAGAGTAATGGGTAGTCATAGAACAGAGCCAGAGTCAGGAAGTCACATATCAGGAACAATGAAAAGTAGTCCAGGTCACAACAAGAAACAGAGAAAATCAAGATCACAGGTACTAGACGCTGAGTAATGACCATCCAAGGGAAAGGATAGCAGGAAGGACCAAGGTTTAAGTAGGCTGCAACAAGGTGTGGATGCTTAGCAATCAGTGCTAGGTCTGCCTACAAACAGGAGGAGTTGGACGGGTTGTCACAGTAGCCTCCTCGAGGACTGAACCCTGGGTGATTGGCACCAGGGCAAGTCTGGTATTTCTTATGGTACTGTTGGACAAGGTGGGGAGCATGAACATTGGTAGCCAACAACCAGGATCTCTCCTCTGGACTGTATCCTTTCCAATGCACTAGATACTATAAGGACCTTCTGAGGAAGCGGAAATCCACAATGGCCTGGATCTCAAACTCCACTGGGCCAGGAGCAAAAACCCTCCAGGTATACCTGTTGCAAACTAGAGGTTTAAGGATGCAGATGTGGGATACCCCAGGAATGTGGAGAGCTCTAGGTAGAGAGAGTTCATAGGCTACAGGATTTATCCTTCTAATTATGCGAAATGGGCCAATGAAATGAGGTGCCAGTTTCATGGTGAGTACCTTGAGACTTCACTGGGGAGTAGAGAGCCACACCCTATCACCAGGAACATTGGTGGGAGCAATAGACCACCTTTTTGTCTGCACAAAAAGATATGGTCAACAACCATCAGTACGGTAGTATTCCCCTTGGAGGGTAGCAACTCCACTACAATGTCCGCCACTAGGAGATCACATAATTGAAACGAGAGAGAATGGGGTAGGTATTCTTTATGGTGATTTTATTAAGACCTCTGTAGTCTATGCAGGGATGAAGGTCTCCCTCTTACTTTTTTGAAAAGAAGAACCCCACTCTGTCCATACAGAGATCAAGGTTGAGATAGTATGGGTGTCACGGTTTGTTACGACTCTCAGACACAAAGTTAGGTAAAAACACAACTTTATTGAAAATATTTAAAAGGTGATCCCTTAGGATTCCAACATGACATACAACATACAATAATAGCGAGATACAGATACAGGCTCTACCGGTCCTGCCAATATACCGGGCAAGACAGCCAATAATCCAATCCAATAGGCTCTACCGGCCTTGCCAATACCGGGTAAGGCAACCCGCAGATGGAGTATGTACCAGGTTCTACCGGCCTTACCAATACCGGGCAAGGCAGCCCTAGGAGTTAACAAGCTCTACCGGTCTTGCCAATATACCGGGCAAGACAGCCGTACCTAATGCTGTAGGCTCTACCGGCCTTGCCAATACCGGGTAAGGCCACCTGCAGATGGAATATATACCAGGTTCTACCGGCCTTACCAATACCGGGCAAAGGCAGCCCAAATTATCTCAAGAAAGGCTCTACCGGCCTTGCCAATACCGGGTAAGGCAACCTGTAGATGGAGTATGTACCAGGTTCTACCAACCTTACCATTACCGGGCAAGGCAGCCCAAAGGTGCTCACTCAGGGACGCTCAACAGTGAGTACAATCAGAATGCTCATGGAGCAAACCAGCGTCCGCACGCTGGGACCAATAATAATGTATAGACCGCAATGCGTTGGAGCAAACCAGCGACCGCACACTGGCATCAACAGCAATGTAAATAGCCACCAGGCTTGGAACAGACCAGCGACCGCACGCTGGGACCAACAGTAATGTGTAGCCACGAGGCTTTGGAGCAACCAGCGTCCACACGGTGGAACCAGCAGTAATGTGTAGCCGCAAGGCTTTGGAGCAAACCAGCGTCCGCACGCTGGAACCAACAGTAATGTGTAGCCGCAAGGCTTTGGGGCAAACCATCGTCCGCATGCTGGGACCAACAGTAACGTGTAGCCGCAAGGCTTTGGGAGCTTACAGGTGTCCGCACGCTGGGACCAACAGTAATGTATAGCCGCAAGGCTTTGGAGCAAACCAGCGTCCGCACGCTGGGACCAACAATAATGTGTAGCCGCAAGGCTTTGGAGCAAACCAGCGTCCGCACGCTGGGACCAACAATAATGTGTAGCCGCAAGGCTTTGGAGCAAACCAGAGTCCGCACGCTGGAACCAACAGTAATGTGTAGCTGCAAGGCTTTGGAGCAAACCAGCGTCCGCACACTGGGACCAACAGTAACGTGTAGCCGCAAGGCTTTGGGAGCAACCAGCGTCCGCACTGGAGTAAGAATGTCGACAAAGCGATCAGACGTCAGGAATACATCTAGCTCGACACGAGACGACAGGAACTCGCAGGAAACCAAGCGTACTGGAAAGTTCAGTGAAGGCGATCAGCAGACAACGTCAACATCACAGGACTAGGCCGGTATACTCTGGAACAACTCTGCAAACAGGAGATTCAGGAAAAAGATGCATACTGGAACTCAGGAACACAGGTACAGGTACTGCTGGATACTAGAACATGTTCAAAGCTAAAGTGGTCAGAGACACCAGGAAAGGGCAACCATAGTATGCCCAAACCAGATTTAAATAGGCAGCCTAAGGAGGGATAAAGGCAGACAACCAATAGGAGCCCCCTAATGGTGACTGACAGGGAATTGCAACAATCACTGGCACCGTGATAATGCGAAGCTGATGCAGCAACCCAACTGGAAGTGACCTGGGAGTTTTGGATGGGGCGCAGGTCTGACATGCCAATACAAAGTCCTTAACATCCTGTCTCCACTCTGGCCACCAGAAGACTCTGTAAATTAAGTCCTTAGTGCGGGCAACTCCTGGGTGACCTGCCACCTTGGAATTTTGACACTGTCTCAAAACCTCCACTCATTTTTCAAAAGGCACAAAGAGCTTCCCAGCAAGTACATTGACAGGAGCTTTATTCTGATTGTCGTGAAGGTAATCCAAGAGAGGAGAGGAGAGGGTGGAGTGGGAGTTGACTGAGTGTGCCTTCTGAGGGGATATTATAGGTGCCACCTGTTGACTCTCCTCGCTGGGCTCTGTGAACATTCTGGAGAGGGCATCGGTCTCGGTGTCTTGTGCCCCGCCACTAGGAGATCACATAATTGAAACGAGAGAGAATGGGGTAGGTATTCTTTATGGTGATTTTATTAAGACCTCTGTAGTCTACGCAGGGACGAAGGTCTTCCTCTTACTTTTTTGAAAAGAAGAACCCCACTCCTGCTGGGATGTGAAACATTGTAGAAAGCCCCTCCTCAAATTATCTTTGATGTACTTCTTCCGTGGTGGGACAGTACCAGGCAAAACATCTATGGGACAGCCCAAAGCCAGGTGAAGAGGTAACTTCTCTGACCCCTTCCTGCTGAAAAAAATCTGCAAATTTCCAGTACTGTTCTGGAATCAAAAAAGAGGAAGTCTGGGTAGTCCTGATGTGTACTGATCCAGAGGTATTTAAACAGTGATGGGAGCAGAAGGATCTCCAGGAGGCAATCTGTCCTGTCTCCCAATTGACGTGGGGATTGTGTAAGGACAGCCAGGTGTATCCTAGTATAACAGGACAGGAGGTTGACGTAATAACATGTAGGCTCAAGGCCTCAGTATGTAGAACCCCTACTTGGAGATGAAGGGACTGAGTCTCTTGAGTAATCATAGAGGGATGAAGTGGTCTGCCATCAATGGCCTCCAGTAGCAAAGGATGAGTTTTGGCAAGGCAGGGGATACCTTGATCTTTACAGAAGGTCTCATCAATAAATGACCCAGCAGCTCCAGAGTCTATGAGCGCAAAGGTAGATACATGAGACAACACCTAGAGCAGAGCCCCTGATACCCTGATAGGTGCAGGTGTTTCCCTTCTCCATTGGGCAGTTGCGGACATAATGACCAGGTCAACTGCAGTATAGGCACAAGTTATCTCTCTGTCTCTGTAGTTCCACCTCCTCACTCAATCCCATGGACCCTAGTTGCATGGGCTCCTCAGGGTGAATGACCAGAGGTTCTGTATTGGAAAACCTGGGAGCTAATTTCGCAATAGCTTTCTTGCTGCGGTCCCCCAGGAGTTGTCTATCCTGGAGCCAGAGGTCAATGCAGGAAACAAAAGTAATGAACTCCTCTAACTCCTCAGGTAAGTCTCTAGCAGCCAACTCTTTCTTCAAGCAGTCTGAGAATCCATTAGTAAATGCTGAAAACAAGGCCTCATTGTTCCAATTATACTCGGCTGCAAAGGAGCAGAATTCAATGACATAGTCCAGGAGAGAAAGTGAGCCTTGTTTAATGGTGAAGAGGGAGGATGAAGTAGTCACAGCTCTGCCAGGAAGATCAAATACTTGATGGAGGCAACGGATAAACTCTGCATAATTATTCACCAGAGGAGTACTACTATCACGGTGCCCGTGATTGGTGCTGTTCAGTGTCAGTCACTTGCTGAGTATCATGATTGGCTGTCTGTGATTAGCCCTCCTCACACAGCCTTTTTAAACCCAGGCTGAGCACTTCCAGATTGCCCTTTCGTGGTGTTTCTGACTTCACTCTGCCTGACCTGTTTGTCAGGCTTCTGGGCCTGTTCCTGCTGTTCCTGCTGTTCCTGCTGTACTTGCTGATCCTGTGTTCCAGTGTTCCAGTGTTCCTGTATGCTAGTGTTCCTGTGTTCCAGAGTTCCAGTGTTCCTGTGTTCCAGCACCTCGCGGGTTAATCTTACTGAGTTCCAGTGTTCCTGTGTTCCAGCACCTCGCGGGTTAATCTTACTGAGTTCCTGAATTTCCTGCTCCAGCCGTCGCTCTGGTGACATTGTTCTTCTCGCTGCTGATCATACTTTGTTGGTTCCTGGTGGCGATATACATTGTTGGTCCCAGCGTGTGGACGCTGGTTTACTCCACTAAACCTGTTTGCGATATACATTGTTGGTCCCAGCGCGTGGACGCTGGTTTACTCCACTAAACCTGGTTGCGATATACATTGTTGGTCCCAGCGCGCGGACGCTGGTTTACTCCACTAAACCTGGTTGCGATATACATTGTTGGTCCCAGCGCGCGGACGCTGGTTTACTCCACTAAACCTGGTGGCGATATACATTGTTGGTCCCAGCGTGCGGACGATGGTTTACTCCACTAAGCCTGGTTGCGATATACATTGTTGGTCCCAGCGTGCGGACGCTGGTTTACTCCACTAAACCTGGTTGCTATATACATTGTTGGTCCCAGCGTGCGGACGCTGGTTTACTCCACTAAACTGGTTGCGAGATACATTATTGGCTCCAGCGTGCGGACGCTGGTTTGCTCCACTAAACCTGGTTGCGATATACGTTGTTGGTCCCAGCGTGCGGTCGCTGGTTTGCTCCATTAAACCTGGTGGCACTATTACCATTAGTCCCAACGTGCAGACATTGGTTTGCTCCTGAAAATCCAGTACTGTGGTCAGTCGCTGTCCACTTCCTTGCAGTTCTCTGAGTATCCCTGGCAATAGACTCCTGCTGAGTAAGACCTCTATACTTATGCTCTATGCTGTCTTAGTCACCTGACAGCTGGTCTACTCGCTCAGGCTGCCCTGCCCGGTATTGGTGAGGCCGGTAGTACCTTGACGATACCATCCTGTAGGTTGCCTCACCCGGAATTGGCAGGGCCGGTAGAGCCTACTCCAGTACTCCTTTGGGCTGCCCTGCCCGGTATAGTTAAGGCCGGTAGAACCTTGTAATTCACCATCTTTAAGATTGCCTTACCCGGTATTGGGAGGGCCGGTAGAGCCTACATTCAGCATTACGTGGGGGCTGCCTTGCCCGGTATTGGTAAGGCCGATAGAACCGGTATATGTCATCTCACTGTTGCCTTACCCAGTATAGCCAAGGCCAGTAGAGCCTGTCATTAAAACTGTCACTTGGGTTGCCTTGCCTGGTATTTAGGCAAGGCCGGTAGAACCTATTATATGTTATATTACTGTTGTATTGTTATGTAAGTTTACCCTACGGGGACTGCCTTTAACTTTTAATAAAGTTAAGTTATTTTACCAAACCTTAAGTCTGAGAGTCTTCAAAAACTGTGACAACTCCTCTCACATAGAGGGGAAGCCCAGGCAAGAGCATTCTCCACCAGTAGAGAAATTACAAATCCACCTCAACACGGTCAGAGGGAAACAAATGGGGTGTCATTTCAAAACGTATAGAACATTGGTTGAGGAAACTGCGACAACCAGCTGGAGCAACTCCATAACAGGGAGGAGCTGGCAGTCTCATGGTGGACATGAATCAGGTGGATTGGCAGAAGATGTAGTTGTCCTACAGGAAGAAGGTGATGGCAAGCTAGTTGCTTCACTCATCAGTGAACTTTCAGCCTCTGGCTGAGTTTCTCTATTCTACCTCCTCTTTGAGGGTACAGCAACAGAGGTGCCTGATTTTGGTGGTGATTATTTGGCTTTAACATGTTTCACATAAATGTCATGGTGTCTGTGTTTCATGTGTGCTATCAGGGCTCTTGTGCCAAGGTGTGTTCCCTCCTTTCCCCTTCTCACTGACTTGTCACAAATTGTGCACAATGCCGTTGTTTATGACTGCACTGTGTCTGCCCCAAGAGAAAAATAGTCCCACACCCATGACTTCAGGGGGGAGGGGAGAGGTGGAGAAGAATGGCCTCTTTCTTCTTGTCCTCCACATTCCCCTTCACTGGCTGGGGCAGAGGATGATATTGCTGATGCCTCAGAGTCAGCACTACAACTAGGACCAGCAGTATTGCTGCTGCTGGCAATTGGAACCTGTCCTAGTCCCACAACACTTGTTGACCGCATTCCCACTTTGTCCATGGTGGTCTGTGGCACACTAGCCTGCTCCTCATCATCCTGCTGCCCTTGCAACTCAGCAACAGAAGGAATTAGAACAGTACCAAATGTCACAAATTCCAAAGTTTGGTCTAAAAAGGCCATCAATGTGTCTTTCACCCCACCTTCTCCACCATTTTCATCACCATAACCACCAGTCCCTCTGTGCTGCTGCTCTATAACAGACATCTCACTGGTTGGAAGAGGTGGTGAGAAATTTGACAGAGGGTCCCCTAATGTCATACTTGCCATTTCTTGTTGACCTGAAGAAGGCAGACTGGCAGCACAAGCAGCAGACAAGGGCAGCTGATATGTGCTCCTGGTGGTGGTGGTATTATTGCTACTAGGCAACAGTTTTGCCTTTTGCAAAATGATACTCCCAGGGTCAGGAGAATGGTGTGGGCTCTCTTGACTGCTAGTCTGGATGTTCTGCATCATAACGATAGTCCCACCAGCTGCTTCACCATCACTGTTACTACTAACACCAACCACATCAATTGCAGTCCTTGAGTCTTCCTCCTCACAGTCTCTAATAATATGATGATCACCCTCTCCTCACTCCTAACAATAACAAGCTCCTGGACTTTTTAGTAGTAGTAGTAGTGGCGGGATTGCTTGGGGATGGCAAGTGTGACTTAGGGTGCTCTGCTGTCACACTTGACATCATCTTCTCCTCCCCCCTTCTGAGAATTAAAATACACACTGGCAGCAGGCACAGCATTGGCAGCAGGTTCACTACTGACAGCAGATACAGCACTGGTAATAGCAGGGGTAGCACTGGCGCAGCACTGGCAGCAGGAACAGGCAGCTGATCTGTCCTGCTCTCACTACTAGACTGGGATATTTTATTTAAAGGCAAAAATACTGAGGAAAAATGGTCAGAATTCAAATTTAGGTTGCAGAAATGTACCCAACTGTATATACCAATGGGGAACAAGTGCAAAAGAAGTAAGTCACAGCCAATGTGGTTAACTGCACATGTAAAGAAGGAAATGGCAAGGAAAAAAAAGCATTCAAATTATTTAAGTCAGAAGGAACTGAACAATCTTTCTTAAAATACAGGGAGTGCAACAAAGATTGCAAAAAGGCAATTAGGGTAGCAAAAATAAATAATGAAACTCGAATTGCAAGGGAAAGCAAGACTAATCCAAAAAAGTTTTTTAAATATATAAATAGCAAAAAACTTAAGAGGGAGTGCATTGGACCATTCAAAAATGAGATGGGTGAGTTGGTTAGTGAGGATAAGGAAAAGGCCGATGTTTTAAACACTTTCTTTGCATCAGCATATACAAGGGAGCAAGGAATGGTAGAAGAGCCTCCGCAAGTAACAAATAAAACAATACAATTAATAGATATTGGGTTAACTCAAGGAGATGTCATGGGAAGACTGAACAAAATTAAGACCGACAAAGCACCGGGTCCTGATGGTATACATCCAAGGGTTCTTCAGGAACTCAGTGCAGTGTTAGCAAAACCCCTATATTTACTCTTTAAAGATTCTATTACCACAGGCTCAGTGCCACAGGATTGGCGAAGAGCTAACATAGTGCCTCTATTTAAGAAGGGAACTAAAACAGAACCTGGGAATTATAGACCAGTGAGTTTGACCTCTGTAGTGGGAAAACTATTAGAAGGCATAATAAGGGACTATATTCAGGATTACAACACAAAAAATAAGATAATTAGCACGAATCAACATGGTTTTATGAAGAATAGATCATGCCAAACTAATCTTTTCAGCTTCTATGAGGAGGTGAGCAGCAACCTTGACAATGGCAAGGCAGTAGATGTAGTATATCTAGACTTTGCAAAGGCATTTGATACAGTACCACACAGAAAGCTGGTGTATAAAATAAGGAAATTGGGGCTAGGAGATAACCTTTGCAATTGGATACAAAACTGGTTGAAGGATAGGGAACAGTGTGTGGTTGTAAATGGAAAATTCTCCAGTATAGTTAAAGTGGAGAGTGGAGTACCTCAGAGTTCAGTATTGGGTCCGCTGCTTTTTAACATGTTTATAAATGACCTGGAAATAGATATAGAAAGCAAAATATCAATATTTGCAGATGATACTAAATTATGCAAAGTCATTAATTCAGAACAGGATATTTTCTCTCTACAGAGGGACTTACATACAATGTCAGATTGGGCAAATATGTGGAATATGAAGTTTAATGTGGGGAAGTGTAAAGTCATGCATTTGGGAGGAAACAATCCCAAGGCTACTTATAAACTTAAAGGGATAGTAATACCTAAAATGTAAAAAAAAATATGTTGTAGGGTTTATCCCCCTGAGTAAAACAAGAGTACTCCCACTGCTGAAAGATGTTTAATTCAAAAGTTATTAATTTTCAAAGTTGAATTTTTTAGGTGCAATATCACAGTGGCCTGAAATTTTACAGTGGCGCTGTTGCTACACCATCCTATGGAGATTTATGGTCCTGAGACCAGAGCTGTCCATAGGATCGTGTAGCAACAGCGCCACTGTACAATTTCAGGCCACTGTGATATTGCACCTAAAAAATTCAACTTTGAAAATTAATAACTTTTGAATTAAACATCTTTCAGCAGTGGGAGTACTCTTGTTTTACTCAGGGGGATAAACCCTACAACATATTTTTTTTTACATTTTAGGTATTACTATCCCTTTAATGGAATAATTTTAGGTGACTCGTTGCTAGAAAAAGACCTGGGTATCCTTGTCAACTACAAACTTGGAAACAGTGACCAGTGTCAAACAGCAGTAGCAAAGGCAAACAAAGTAATGGAGGACTTGACATATGAGGAACGACTAAACAAACTTGGTTTATTTACTCTAGAGAAAAGATGACTAAGAGGAGATCTTATCACATGTACAAGTATATGAGAGGTCAATACAAGGATCTCTGCAGTGAGCTATTTATTCCAAGGCCTGATCAGGTGACCAGGGGACATCCCTTGAGATTAGAGGAAAGGAGGTTTAAACTTCAGCAGAGGAAGGGTTTTTTTACGGTAAGGTCTGTCAAATTGTGGAATTCATTGCCCAGGGAGGTAGTTATGGCAGATACAAAGGATACATTTAAGAGAAGATTAGATACATTTCTTTCAAAAGGGAACATACAGAGTTATACTGTTTATCAGTAGGCTGATCAGGAAGGTCTGATAAAGACTAATTTAATTGGTAGCAGGAAAGCTATAAAATTCTCAGTTACTGAGGTATGAAGTGAAGGTTGAACTTGATGGACTTGTGTCTTTTTTCAACCTAATTTACTATGTTACTATGTTACTAATAAAGAAAAATCACAGGCTTTTAACCGCTCAAGGTACAGAACTAAACATGCCACTGTAAAATACTAATTGTTAACGTGTGCCAAAAATAGGGAAACTTTACTCACCTTGGTATTATAAGCCATGCATCGGTGTATGTTTAATCACTCCAATAAGCACAGAAGGTGCGGGACTCAAGAAACTCCACTCCTTTAACTCCATGGAACAGCAAAAAACAAAGTCCGCACTCCGGCTGAAAATTCCAATAGTAAAAAATCACAGATTTTATTCAGTGTTTAAAAACTTACAAAACATGGATACAAACAAAAAGGAACATCATCCCCACCAACTCCTAATGCATTTTGGACCTAAATGGTCCTTACTGCTCTCACTACTAACCTCTTCTTCCTTCTGCAAGATACATTTCTCCAAGATCCCTAGGGGTGCTTTAGGAGGACTGGCCAGCATTTGGTCTGGGTAATCAGGGCATGCAGACCCTTCAGTGCTGACAGTGGTCACTTCCTCCTCCCCTTCGGATTCACTGGACATGTAAGGGTCCTTCCAGCTCCTCTTTTTATTGTTTGTAAACCTTCTCATAGTGATAGCAGTCAATATGAGCCTCTGCTGCCTCAGTTTTGCTATAAATTTCACAGCACAAAAGTGAAAAGGCAAAAGACAATAAGGGGTGAACATTTTCTAGCTATTAAAAAAAATATAGAAGAATTTTTGCAGATGGGCAAAAACAGTAAATACTTTAGTCACTTTATTTAAAGAGGATTTTCCTGAGAAACAGGACAACCATAACAGGGCCTTTTTCCATCCCTGCTAGCCCGTTCTGCCTTATTCAGTATAGTTCCCCAGGGGGAAAGTGTCAGGGCAATGGGAATCACAGGGCCAGGGGTATATTATAGACTTCCTCCTTGACTGCTACTAGTCTGGCTGCTCTCTTCCTCTTCCACCTCAGCATTAGGGCCCATAGAGCTAGTCCGAGCAGCTGCTAAACCACCTCTGTCCTCACCCCCACCAGTGGGACTGCTTGGGGATGGCAAGTGTGACTTTGGGTCTCCTACTGTCACACTTGCCATCATCTCCCCCGCATTCTCTGTATTACAAGGCACACCAAAAGCAGTAGCAATATGCATAGGCATCTGACCTCTGCTGCTCACTCTCCTGCATAGTTATGATTGTGTATTTGTCACTATTTTTCTCCCAGATGCCAAGGTGTAATTGAATCTTGGGAATGTGGGCTCCCAGACCCTTCCATGCTGTGGGTGGCGACTTCCTCCTCTGTGTCACTGGATGCATCACGGTCTACCCAGCTCCTCCATTCTTTTTTTATGATGGGTGCTCATATTGTCAGCCAAAACTATGAGGCCCTACTACCCTTATTTCTCTGATTAAAGAGCTTGAAAATCACCTTTTGCCCTGTCTATTTCTCCAGCTGCTTTCTCTCAGTTTCACTTCCTGGTTACATCATGGTTTTTGGCACTGGAAGTTTCTACACATTGAAAGACATAGGCAAAACATGGAAACATTTTTGCAACACATTTTTTGGTGTAGGCAAAATGGAAATATTTTTAATGGTTTTGCTATGGACAAAATTGTATGTGAAGAAGTGGCGAGTCACATGATTTTGGTGAAATATCTCACTGGTACAAAATGGGTCCTTTCGCCCATCCCCAACCAGGAAGGAACTTGGATCACAGCCGCCTGTGTCTTTCCAGTCAGTTATATTGAAGTTTGGAGTATTTGGGATAATTGTCCTTTGCTCCTGTCTTATACTCCCATATTCCCCTAGCACAGAGATAACAGCAAAATCAGGAAGGAACTTCCACAATATCTACCTGTGTCTTTCCAATCAGTCTCACAGAATGTTGGGGTATTTGGTGTAAATCTCATTTGCTCCCTTCTCTTATTCCCAGACTTCCCAAGTACAGATATAATTATCAGCTCAAGAAGGAATTGGATCACAGCTACCTGTGTCTTTCCAATGAGTCACACAGAATGTTGGGGTATTTGGGGTAAATCTCCTTTGCTTCTTTCTCACACCCCAAGACTCCACTAGCATAGATCCAGATCAGGAAGGAACTTGGATCACATCTGCCTGTGTCTTTCCAGCCAGTCACACAGAATGTTTGGGTATTAAGGGTAAATCTCATTTGCTTCCTTCTTACATCCCCAGACTCCCCTAGAACAGCTAGGTCAGGAAGTAACATGGATCACAGCTGCCTGTGTCTTCCCAGTCAGTCATATAGAATTTTAGAGAATTTGGAATAATTCTCCTTTGCTCCTGTCTTATACCAACATATTCCTCTAGCACAGAGATAACAGCCAAATCAGGAAGGAACTTGGACCATATTTGCCTGTGTCTTTCCAATGAGTCACACAAAATGTTGGGGTATTTGGTGTAAATCTCATTTGCTCCTGTAACGGTTAGTTTGACACTCAGACACAGTAGGTTTGGATAAAACACAGTTTTATTGAACAGTTGCAATAACAATAACCCTCACGGGTCCGGTAATATATAAGCAATATAGTACAGACACAGGACAGGTTACACGGGTCCAGTATATGCAAATTACAACATACAATATACTGACACAGGTCAGGCAACTCTCATGTGATACTCCAGTTAGGTAGCACTGAATGGGTTACTATTAGTCCGGGAGGACTGGCAGGCCCTAATAGCGCAAGGCCCTTTAACATTCTCAATTTGAAGAGAGAGCACAATGTCGAGTAGCGCCCAAGCAGACAACGGGGACAAGAGTAACCTTGTGGACTGCCGTAGCAGTAACGGAGACCAGAGCAACTTGTGGACTGCCATAGCAGTAACGGAGACTGGCAACGAGCCTGGAAAGGCACCCAACCGGGGACTGCATGGAAGGATAGCTGGTGTCTTGCACCAACCCCGAGGGGTTAACAACACACAGAACAGAATCGACTGCACAATCAGGTAGACTTCCTGAGGCACCAAGAGAACCCAAGCTCAGCGTGAATGGCAGGAAACGGTGCAGTGGAAATTGGTGCACGGATGGAAGGAACACACCAGCAATGTTGCCTGGGCAACACCGACACAACGGAGACTAGACTGCAGGGAGTAACTGTCCGGGGACAGAGAGGATCCTGGGACAAACCCAACCGGAGACCGGATAAGGTGTCAGCAGGAGGGATATGCAACCACAGGAGCCCGACCGAAACTAGTCGGTACACAGAGCAGGAACGACAGCCGGGCCGGGTCGGTACACAGAGCAGGAACGTCAGCCAATCCGAGTCGGTACACAGAGCAAGAACGAGATGAAGAGTAGTCAAGCAGTCCGGGTCGGTACACAGGTAGGAACAAGATGCAGAGTAGTCTGGCAGTCTGGGTCGGTACACTGAGATCACACGAAAACAGGAACAAGCGCTGGTAATGGAAACACCACGAAAGGGCACCGGACAAGTGACAAGACCCAGTATTTAAGGACAAATAGTGGGTGGGGACACGTCACCTCAACCAATGAGTGTAAGCAGCAGTGGGAACTGAAAGAATGTCGCCAGCATAGCAAGGGCACTGTGATAGCTCCCTTCTCTTATTCCCAGACTGCCCAAGTAGAGATATCCATCAGATCAGGAAGGACTTGGATCACAGCTACCTGTGTCTTTTCCAATGAGTCTCACAGAATGTTGTAGTATTTGGGGTACATCTTCTTTGCTCCCTTCTCACACCCCCAGACTCCACTAGCACAGAGATAACAGCCAAATCAGGAAGGAACTTGGATCACATCTGCCTGTGTCTTTCCAGCCAGTCACACAGAATGTTTGGTATTAGGGGTAAATCTCATTTGTTCCCTTCTTACATCCCCAGACTCCCCTAGAACAGCTAGGTCAGGAAGGAACATGGATCACAGCTGCCTGTGTCTTCCCAGTCAGTCACATTGAATTTTGGAGTATTTGGGATAATGTTCCTTTGCTCCTGTCTTACACCCCCATATTCCCCTAGCACAGAGATAACAGCCAAATCAGGAAGGAACTTGGACCATATTTGCCTGTGTCTTTCCAATGAGTCACACAAAATGTTGGGGTATTTGGTGTAAATCTCATTTGCTCCTGTAACGGTTAGTTTGACACTCAGACACAGTAGGTTTAGATAAAACACAGTTTTATTGAACAGTTGCAATAACAATAACCCTCACGGGTCCGGTAATATTTAAGCAATATAGTACAGACACAGGACAGGTTACACGGGTCCAGTATATGCAAATTACAACACACAATATACTGACACAGGTCAGGCAACTCTCATGTGATACTCCAGTTAGGTAGCACTGAATGGGTTACTATTAGTCCGGGAGGACTGGCAGGCCCTAATAGCGCGAGGCCCTTTAACATTCTCAATTTGAAGAGAGAGCACAATGTCGAGTAGCGCCCAAGCAGACAACGGGGACAAGAGTAACCTTGTGGACTGCCGTAGCAGTAACGGAGACCAGAGCAACTTGTGGACTGCCGTAGCAGTAACGGAGACTGGCAACGAGCCTGGAAAGGCACCCAACCGGGGACTGCATGGAAGGATAGCTGGTGTCTTGCACCAACCCCGAGGGGTTAACAACACACAGAACAGAATCGACTGCACAATCAGGTAGACTTCCTGAGGCACCAAGAGAACCCAAGCTCAGCGTGAATGGCAGGAAACGGTGCAGTGGAAATTGGTGCACGGATGGAAGGAACACACCAGCAATGTTGCCTGGGCAACACCGACACAACGGAGACTAGACTGCAGGGAGTAACTGTCCGGGGACAGAGAGGATCCTGGGACAAACCCAACCGGAGACCGGATAAGGTGTCAGCAGGAGGGATATGCAACCACAGGAGCCCGACCGAAACTAGTCGGTACACAGAGCAGGAACGACAGCCGGGCCGGGTCGGTACACAGAGCAGGAACGTCAGCCAATCCGAGTCGGTACACAGAGCAAGAACGAGATGAAGAGTAGTCAAGCAGTCCGGGTCGGTACACAGGTAGGAACAAGATGCAGAGTAGTCTGGCAGTCTGGGTCGGTACACTGAGATCACACGAAAACAGGAACAAGCGCTGGTAATGGAAAGACCACGAAAGGGCACCGGACAAGTGACAAGACCCAGTATTTAAGGACAAATAGTGGGCGGGGACACGTCACCTCAACCAATGAGTGTAAGCAGCAGTGGGAACTGAAAGAATGTCGCCAGCATAGCAAGGGCACTGTGATAGCTCCCTTCTCTTATTCCCAGACTGCCCAAGTAGAGATATCCATCAGATCAGGAAGGACTTGGATCACAGCTACCTGTGTCTTTTCCAATGAGTCTCACAGAATGTTGTAGTATTTGGGGTACATCTTCTTTGCTCCCTTCTCACACCCCCAGACTCCACTAGCACAGAGATAACAGCCAAATCAGGAAGGAACTTGGATCACATCTGCCTGTGTCTTTCCAGCCAGTCACACAGAATGTTTGGTATTAGGGGTAAATCTCATTTGTTCCCTTCTTACATCCCCAGACTCCCCTAGAACAGCTAGGTCAGGAAGGAACATGGATCACAGCTGCCTGTGTCTTCCCAGTCAGTCACATTGAATTTTGGAGTATTTGGGATAATGTTCCTTTGCTCCTGTCTTACACCCCCATATTCCCCTAGCACAGAGATAACAGCCAAATCATGAAGGAACTTGGACCATATGTACCTGTGTCTTTCCAATCAGTCTCACAGAATGTTGGGGTATTTGGTGTAAATCTCATTTGCTCACTTCTCTTATTCCCAGACTTCCCAAGTACAGAGATAACTATCAGATCAGGAAGGACTTGAATCACAGCTACCTGTGTCTTTCCAATGAGTCACACAGAATGTTTGGGTGTTTGGGGTAAATCTCATTAGCTCCCTTCTCACACCCTCAGACTCCACTAGCACAGAGATAACAGCTAGGTCAGGAAGGAACATTGATCACAGTTGCCTGTGCCTTCCTTGTCAGTCACAGACAATTTTGGGGTATTTGGGTTGTCCCAGTTAGTCACACAGAATTTTGGGGTATTTTGTGAATTTCTCATTTGTTTCCTTCCCAAACTACCAGATTCCCCTGACTCCACTGACACAGGGATAGCAGCCATATCAGAAAGGAAGTTGGATCACCTCTGCCTGTTTCTTCCTAGTCAATCACACAGAATTTTGTGGTATTTGGAATAATTCTCCTTTGCTCCCTTCTCATACCCCCAGACTGTCCTAGCACACAGTTAATCACCAGGTCAGGAAGGAACTTGGATCACAGCTGCCTGCCTGTTTCCAATCAGTGAAACAGAATGTTGGTGTATTTGGGGTTAATTTCTTTTGCTTCCTTCTCACATCCCTAGGCTCTCCTAGCACATAGATAACAGCCAGATCAGGAAGAAACTTGGATCACTGCTGCCTTTGCCTTCCAAGACACTCGGTCACACAAAATGTTGGGGAATTTGGTGTAAATCTCCTTTGCCTCATTCTCACACCCCCATACTCCCATAACACAGAGATAATAACAGCCAGATCAGGAAGGAACTTGGATCATGGCTGCCTGTGTCTTCTCACAGAATTTTGGGGTCATCCTCCTTTCTTGTTTCCTGGCCCCCAGACTCCTCCAGATTCCCCAAACACAGAGAACAGATTTTCCACTTAATAATTTATTATTCAGTCTTCCCATTGATTTCAATGCAATGAGCTAGGGGTAAAAGCAGAAAACTGGCACTTTTTGTGAAAAATGTCCTGCTCCTTTTTCACTTTTGATTCAAAAAGTTTTGCCATCCCTAGTTACCAGATAAATTGATATAGAGACCAAAAAATGAATAAAAGATGTTTACACGTGCTAGGTATAAAAATAGTTATATCAACCAATTTCATTCTTTGTTGTTAGTGTTCCTTTACAATACAATCACTCAGAGAGACGTACTTGACATCATATGGGGGCAAAGCTGGAGTAGAAGAGCTCTGCAGCCTTTAACCTGCCTCCCAAGTCATCCTATATGTCCTGAAGTGCTCCTAATATCAATTGCTGATGTAGCCAAACTAACCAACAATCTTAGAATGCGTCGCTCAGTGTATGCGTAACCTCTAGTGTTGAGCGAGCACCCCGATGCTCGGGTGCTCGGGTGCTCTGATCGAGCACCCCCTGAGGCTCGAGTGCTCGGCCGAGCACCCGAGCCCCATTGAAATGAATGGGGCGACACGAGCATTACACCAGGCACCCCCTGCTCTGATGAGGGGAGGGTGCCTGGTCAATGCCCCCCTTCATCTCCGCTATGCCCCCTTCATCTCCGAATGCCCCCTTCATCTCCGCAATGTCCCCCTTCATCTCCACTATGCCCCTCTTCCACAATGTCCCCCTTCATCTCCGCTATGCCCCTCTTCCACAATGTCCCCCTTCATCTCCTCTATGCCATAGAGGAGATGAAGGGGGACATTGTGGAAGAGGGGCATAGCGGAGATGAAGGGGGACATTGTGGAAGAGGGGCATAGAGGAGATGAAGGGGGACATTGTGGAAGAGGGGCATAGCGGAGATGAAGGGGGACATTGTGGAAGAGGGGCATAGAGTCTATGCCCCTCTTCCACAATGTCCCCCTTCATCTCCGCTATGCCCCTCTTCCACAATGTCCCCCTTCATCTCCGCAATGCCCCCTTCATCTCCGCAATGCCCCCGTACCTCCAGTCCCTGGTGGTCCAGCGGAGCGTCTTCAGATCTGTGCCTCTTCCGGCACAGATCCCCGCCACCCGAACATGGCGGGCGAGCACATGGCGGTACTCGACGAGTACCGCCATGTGCAGAGCAGAGCGATGCTCGAGCCGATCCGAGCATCGGCCGAGCACGCTCGCTCAACACTAGTAACCTCACATGTGCAGTGGGGACTCGCAGAACAGGCTGATCCAGAGCGGAGAGCTCCGGAAGACTGACATCCTGTCTGTGATCCCAGCTCAGGGGCAGCAGCGGAAGCGGCTTAATGACAAACTGTCACCCAACGCCTCCGCTGCTGCCCCGGAGCCGGGAGCACAGACAGGCTGTGAGCCATCCGGAGCTCCCCACTCCGGATCAGCCCGTGTATACGGGCCTTGTAACTAGTTAAGATAATAATTTAAAAGCTAAATATCTCATTTTTATAAAAAGGTATATATTATTAAAGCACATTTACTTTAATATAATGTAAATCTTGTTATAAGTCTGTTTGGGATTGTGGATATCCTTTTTACCAGATTTATGTGTAATTATAAGTATGTAATAGGAAAGACAAGAGGATGACTGGTTCCCAGCACAATCCTAGACCAGATACTCTTACTGGACACAGACTATTTTTCTCAACATTATTCTGATAAAAGTGTATGATGAGAAAATATGTCATACAAGCTAAACACAAGGCATAAAAGACTGGTGAGGACCATGATATCTAACACTCTATATCATGAAGGTAAATTACCTTAGGATACCTCTCATATATTAAGTATCACTTCACAGTGGGATCCATAGATCAGTTTAGATTTATGCCAAACAAGGAACATTGTCATTCGAATTATTTTGCTAAGGAGATATGAGCTATATTTTATGTGAATGAACATGTCATTTTGCTGGAAAACAGTAGGAGGCATTAGAGGGCCAGTTTTTTCTTTGCACAGGATCTAATTTCTTCAATATGCTCTTGTATCCATTCCCTGAATTGTACAAGCATTAACCTTAAAGTGCCAGTGGGACACTGGCACTCTAAGGGTTAAACTTTGTTAAATACTGTGTACACAGCAGTACTGTATAAATGACCTCACACAACATATACTACAGGTGGACAGGTATGCAGTTTTGTGAATGAACATGTAATTTTGCTGGAAAACAGTAGGAGGCATTAGAGGGCAACTTTTTTTTTGCACAGAATTTAATTTCTTCAATATGTACTTGTATTTATTCCCTGAATTGTACAAGCGTTAACCTTAAAGTGCCAGTGGGACACTGACACTGTAAGGGTTAAACTTTGTTAAGTGCTGTGTACACAGCAGTCCTGTATAAATGAACTCACACAACATATACTACAGGTGGACAAGCATGCAATTTTGATGAAAATCAGTAGGTGGCATCAGGAATCAATTACATGAAATGCTATAATGTGCTGTAACAAATAATGAGACTGTTGTTGTAGCTAGAATAACTGAACATATACTGTGTCAAACCAACTGTATCATATGGGACATAAAATCCTCCCTGATTTAAATTAGAATTTTAACCCCTTTAATGCTATAAAAGTTTCCAGCTCATTGATTTGCAATGTTTTGGAGACCTCTCTAGTTCTCAAGTAGTTAACATTTCCACATACGATGCAGAGGGCTTGCTCCAGAATTACAGTACCTCAGTTCTTCATAGTACCTCAGTCTCAATATCTCTTTACCCATATGAAATGGAGTAATAAGTTGCAAATGCAATCCAGTAGTAAGTAACTAAATCTAATTCTGACATGAAATACGCTATACATTAAAACATCAAGACAGATCCTATTTTCAAGGTATTTTTAACTATTCAAAAGCATAAATCACATATTTTGTATAAGACAACGTTATTTCTAAGAGGTCCATTACACAATTAGTACTATGCTATTAGTGCACCAAACCTCTGCCCTAAATCTATACTTTACAAGCAGATGTTCTCCATTCCTATTTTGACTTGAATAGTGGCTGCTTCCTATTCACTCATGGATACATTGGAGGTTGTGTGCTAAGGCATGATAAAGAGGTGATAAAGCTGAGCTAACTTCTCCAGTGATATCACTTCTCCATTTGATTTGTTATTCTATAGAACCTATTTAGTAAGGGCTAGATTTAAAGGATTGAGTTAAAACAGCCAATAGGGCCAAACTGAGTACCGACCGACACAATAAAATGTCTAAGTCGGTATTTAAAGGCCCTAGCAGCTAAAAGCACAATGAATGTTAGGCCACAGAAGTGGTCTTGTGGCCAAATGTCCGTGTCTCAGGCAAATAAGCACACAAGACAGGTACAGTAAAATCAACACAATTTTATTTAGGAAAAATAAATATAAAGCACTTCCCCAACCCTACCCGGGGTCAGGTGTGAGGACAGCGCTACAGCCCAGTACCCAAGGCTGAACACTAACCTAGCCTGCACTACTAGGAAAGGTAAAGCAGATGGAAGAGAACCTATCCTACAGTTCTCTACAGGAGAGTGAACGTGGCCTACCTGAGATGGAACAAGGGTAGCTGATAGGAGGCTACACGGAACCCTAGAATGCTAGGGTCCAAGGCAGTAAAGCAATACCCTAGAATGCTAGGGTCCAAGGCCAGTACCCAAGGAACACCCAGAACAATGGCAATACCTGGGAGGCAACAGACTAACCCGAGGCCACACAGAGAGGTAGTCAGACAAAGTTGGGGTAATAGTGGAGCGGAATACCGACAAGGCCAAGAAACAAGCTCTGAGCGAGAGTCATACAATGCCAAGGTTCATACACAGAGGGGGTAGTCATGCAAGGCCAAAGTTCATACATGGAGCGGGTAGTCAGGCAAGGCCAAGGTTCATGCACAGAGTGGGTAGTCAGACTAGGCCAAGGTACATACGCGGATTGGGTAGTCAGACAAGGCCATGGTTCATACACGGATCATGTAGTCTGTTCGGAGTTCGGAGTCGGATCATTTTTTCCGAATGACCCTTGAGTTTCGGACTGGCCGAATGTCTCCGAATTACCCCATTTTCGACGAAATCCGAATGTCTCCGAATGAATTCTCACATGTCTAATATGTGCAGTCTCTGTTCAAATTCCCTCACATCCATTAGCTGAGATGTGCTTACGCACATCACAGCCAATCAGATTCGAGCAGCTTTGCTTTAAACTGGCTGGGATGCACTTTTAAGCTTTGATAAAGTGACTTTTTACAGCCGCAAAATGCGGAAGCGTTAAGCTTAATTGTGTATTTTGACAATTTTAAGATTTTATTTTAATAAAACTTTTTTGACAATACTTTGAAGTCTCTGCCTATTCCAACTGGATTATTCACTGGTACTGCACCCAAACAGTGACAGGTTAAACTCTCCATATGCATGACAGGCAGAATTTTTGGTATCAAGATTCTGACAGCTTGATCTTGTGAGTATATTATTGTAATTACTCTAACTGATGTGTGAATTACACTATTTGGTGATCCTTGTTCTTTTGTCTCTTTGGAAGAAAGGACAGAAGATGACCAAAATTCTGAGGACTCAGATGAACATCAGGATCAATGGTGTTACTTGCTTTGTTACTTAATTGGGTTAACCCTATGAGTGCCGGCAGGGTAATTATACCCCACTGGCACTCACAGGGTTAATTCTACTAACATTGAACACTTTTTAGGCACTTTGGATGTAATGATGTGGGGCTTAAGGCTCCATATGAATACATCCACCGGGGACTCACTTTAGGGCATAAAATTTAAGACCCAAGTTTTTTTTTTTTTTTTACTAAAGTACTTCATCAGATCTTTAAAGGGATAGTAATACTTTGTTTTATGTTTATTTTCTTTTGTAGGCATTAAAAAAACATGAAGAGCGATATAAATCTTATCTCTCAAACCTTTATGGTTTGAGAGATATTCACAAGCAAAGTTTCCCCTCCCTCCCCTTTTACCTAGTATAAGCCATCAGATAACAGCAGGGGACAATCTTCTTCCTATGAGAACAATGAAAGCCCTGCCCCCTTGACAAGTTTTTCAGGTTTTTCCCTTATCTTATTTGAAGATTGTCCCTCTCTGCAATCTACCGGGGTACCTTCCTTCTGCTCTGGCTGAGCAGTGTTACATCAGTAAAAGGGACAGGAGGGGGATACTTTGTCATTGAATTACTCTTGAACTACAACTCTGACAGAATTGAAATAACATTCTCCATGGTCCAAATACTATGATGATTAATTAGAGCTGCTTTTATTATGAAACATTACTATCCCTTTAAGGCAAACTCAGTCATGAGAGTAATGAGAGAGTCATGACAGTGTCTGCCCCGCTTCCCCAGCATTATGGGGATGACTCTAACCAGTGCAGAGGTTTCCTGAACCAAGTTGTATCTATCTGGAGATGGTACCACAGTCCTTCTTGTTTGATAGGAGTAAGGTGGGCCTTGTGATTTCCTTAGTCTCTGACAGGGCCTTGGCATGGACTAATCCCCTTTGCGAGACGCAGAAACCTATTGTATACAATTACCTTGAGTTTGTGACATCCTTTAAAAGGGTATTAGATGTACCGGGGCCACTCCACCTCGGCTGCCAAATAACTAATGTCCATCCAGCAGGGTACTATGACGGTTTCCAATTATGCCATAGAATTTCGTACCCTGGCTGCCGAAGTTGGTTGGAATAATGAGGCTCTCATGGCTGCTTTCTCTAATGGGCTGTCAGATACGGTTAAAGATGAGATTGCAGCCCGGGACCTCCCCAGAGATTTCGAGGAACTGGTCTCATATTGTGTCCTGATTGACTCCTGAATCTGTGAGAGACCTACCTTCAGGGAGCGCCTGCGGAGGCATCCCGTCTGTTTAACTCCGAGCTTTTCGTCCCCATCTGTGCCTCCCTCTCCTCAGGCGATGTGGAGCCCATGCAGATTGAGTTCACTTGACTTTCAGTTGCGGAAAAGTCCTTGAGAAGGAGGGAGGGCCTGTGCCTTTACTGCAGTAAGTCAGGGCACCTACTGCAAACTTGCCCCACACGTCCGGGAAACGACCGTTCCTAAGGTCCTGTAGGGTGGCATCTTAGCGACCCCGGATATTCATATGGATAAACTACTAATCTCCTCTGGGCTCTCTTGGGGCAAAAGTTCCATTACCTCAGAGGCACTTATTGACTCATAAAAACTCATAAAAACCTCACCTACTTGTCCGAAGATAAGCGCTTGTCTCCAAGACAGGCCAGATGGGCCTTGTTTTTGTCTCGTTTTAATTATGTGGTCTCATACCTGCCGGCTACCAAAAATGTCCGGGCTGATGTCCTGTCTAGAGAGTTCTCAGGTGCTAAAGAGGAGAGTCTTCCTAGTCCTATTATTCCGCAGGACAAAGTACTGGCCACCATACGTACCAGCATAATATCTCCCGTTGGGGCGAAAATATGGGACGCCCAAGTAGATGCACCTGCTGAGACTCCTTATGGGCTCTGTTTTGTACCTATTAACCTCTGTACCAAGGTACTTTCTACCTACCATAATACTAAGTCAGCAGGTCATCACGGAAAGAACCAGCTTCTCTGGTCAGTTTCCCATCTCTCCTGGTAGCCAGAACTTAGCAATGATATTGCTGCCTTTATCACTGCCTGTCCAGTCTGTGCGGAGACTAAATCACCCCGTCACCTTCCAGTGGGCCTTCTCCAACACATACCCAATGGGAAGAAGCCATGGTCACACCTTGCCATGGACTTCATAGTCAACCTCTCTTTGTCTAACAGTAACACAGTCATCCTCATAGTCGTTGACCGATTTTCTAAGATGATTCATTGCATACCATTAAAAAAAAATTCCATCCTCTAAATAGTTTGTTACGGTCTTTGTCAAATAGGTCTATTGACTACATGGGGTTCCTAAAGTCATAGATTCCGACCGGGGTAGCCAGTTTGTCTTGAGATTCTGGAGGTCCTTCTGTCCGCAAGTAGGTATTCAGCTTTCCTTCTTCTTGGCCTATCACCCTCAATCGAATGGGGCTGCTGAAAGGGCTAATCAGGCTTTGGAGCAATTCCTGCGGTGCTACATCTCAGACCATCAGAACAATTGGTTGGACCTGCTACCTTGGGCAGAGTTTGCTCAAAACAGTGCTGTCTTGGCTTCTACCCGGCTCTCCCCCTTCATGGTGAATTATGGGTATCAACCCTCCATGATTACAGATTTGTTTGCTCCCCAGGGGATCCTGGCATTGGAGGATCATCTTCAGAGAATCAGTTCCACATGGGTACAGGTCCAAGAGTCATTGTGATGCTCACAACAATCCTAGAAGCTCCAGGCCAATCGTAAACGCTTACCCGCACCCTCCTACCAGTTCATGGAGAGGGTCTGGTTGTCCTCCAGAAATCTCCACCTCCGAGTGCCCTCTCAGTAATTGGCTCCCCACTTTGTGGGGCCTTTCCGTATCCTCCAACTTCTGAACCCTGTGGCCTATGCCCTATACCTCCCTCCCAATATGCAGATCCACAATGTGTTCCATGTCTCGCTGCTGAAACCCCTGGTATGCAATCGTTTCACTACAGTCACTCCTCAACCCCATTCGGTGCCTGTTGACAGACCTGAGGAGTTCAAAGTCTGCTCCATAGTCAACTCTCTTAGGTTCAGAGGGAGTGTTCAATATTTGGTCCATTGGAAGGGGCACCGTCCAGAAGAGCGCTCATGGGTTCCAGCAGCAGGCTTGCATGCCCCCTCCCTCCTCCATGCTTTCCATGCACGCTTTCCCCATAGACTTGGTCCTGTCCAAATGGGAGGTTGTTAAGGGGGGTTACTGTCAGGGTTAGGCTGAGTTGCTCTAACTCTGCCTATTGATTCTGCTGTCTGAGCTAATCTAGTGCACTGCTATCCATTGCTGCTGACTTCTGAGTTCCTGGGTCAGGCTGAATCAGTTGACCTCTCTGATTACTCACCTGACTGTTATCAGCCAACCATCTCAGGGTATTTAAAGCAGCTTGGCTCACTTCCTGATTATCCTTGTGTTTTTTGCTGCTGGCTGCTGTGGATTCTCCTGCACTCCTGTTTAGCTGTGTTCCTGACCCTTGGCTTGTTCCTAACATTGTGGACTTCTGTGTTCCTGACCCTTGGCTTGGTTTATGCCCTTAGATCACGATTCTGTTTTTGTTACTTAAATAAATGTGTATTGCATTATACATTTTGTGTCCTGTCTGGTTCCTGGTTCCTAACAGTTGCAAAAACAAGAAGCAGTTACTATTCAGGTCTCATGATAAGAACAGCACAGAGAATATCTCCCTGCAAAGCATACATTTAATGGTAGATGTGCTGATACAAATCAGTTATTACATAAAGAGCAAAAACTGGTTTTACAGTGCTGAGATAGCACTAATCAATTAAATAGACCCTTAAATGATTAAAACTATCTAACATAGTAACATAGTTGATTAGACTGAATTAAGACATGAGTCCATCAGAGGAAAATAGGAAAAAGCCATTTCCAATTCTAATGAAAAAATACTATGCTAATTAATATAGCTTGCCCAAAAATGATAAAACTATGTAGTTTATTTGAAACCAGCAGTGTGGGACGGTGTGGTCCGTCTTTTTATTTTAAGCAATGCTTAACCCTTTGAGTAGCAGAGAGATAGAAAACATTTTGCAATGCATTGCGTACCATATGTGCAGTCTATGTCCTGCTGCTTTTTGTGTGTGTCTAAGATCTCCTGCACTGTCTGTCTTCCTGCATGTATGATCTCCTGCAGTGTCTGTCCTCCTGAGTGTGTGTGTGATATGTGTGATATCTTGCAGTCTGTGTCCTCCTGCGTGTGTGTGTGTGATCTCATGCAGTGTCTGTCCTCCTGTGTGTGTGTGTGTGTGTGTGTGTGTGCGCGTGATCTCCTGCAGTGTCTGTCCTCCTGTGTGTGATCTCCTCAGTGTCTGTCCTCCTGCATGTGTGTGTGTGATTACCTGCAGTGTCTGTATCACGGCGCCCGTGATTCCAGCGACAGTTTGACAGGCTTATTTCCTGGTGCCTTTTCATTGGCTGCGCTGTACAGTTTCTCCCAGTGACAGCCTTTATAGACTCTTGGCTGTCACTTATGGGTTGCCCTTTCGTGGTGTACCTGATGCCTAGTGCTTGTTCCATTATATTGATACCAGTGTATGACCCGGACTGACTGACTACGCTATTCGTTACTGTTCCTGCTTCTGTGTACCGATTCAGATTGGCTGACTAGCTCTTTTGCATATGCAAATTGCCCTTGGGACTAGTCACCCTAAGGGTAACAGGGTAATCCAGACGTGGACCCCTTGCTCACAGTGCCTAGAGAGATCAGCTGCACCTCACTGACGAGGCCTAATAAGGCTGAAACGTACGTCTGGGGTTGGCTGCTTCTCTTGTTCAGAGAGGAATTGCCTGGCATTTCGTGGCTGGACTGCCTTTTGGTAGGATCAGTATGATATGCTTTAGGATATTTTCTCTCTGTGAAAGGCACTAGTGAGCTAAAAGAGATTGCACCCTGGGTAGGATACTTATCCTATAGAGCCTCATCACTTTGAGGGCAGGCTCGATCCTAGTTGAGCATCTCTGACTAGCTCTTTTGCATATGCAATTTTCCCTTGGGACTAGTCACCCTAAGGGTAACAGGGTAATCCAGACGTGGACCCCTTGCTCACAGTGCCTAGAGAGATCAGCTGCACCTCACTGACGAGGCCCAACAAGGCCGAAACGTACGTCTGGGGTTGGCTGCTTCTCTTGTTCAGAGAGGAATTGCCTGGCATTTCGTGGCTGGACTGCCTTTTGGTAGGATCAGTATGATATGCTTTAGGATATTTTCTCTCTGTGAAAGGCACTAGTGAGCTAAAAGAGATTGCACCCTGGGTAGGATACTTATCCTATAGAGCCTCATCACTTTGAGGGCAGGCTCGTTCCTAGTTGAGCATCTCTGACTAGCTCTTTTCCATTATATTGATACCAGTGTATGACCCGGACTGACTGACTACGCTATTCGTTACTGTTCCTGCTTCTGTGTACTGATTCGGATTGGCTGACGTTCCTGCTTCCTGTTCTGACCTGGCCTGGCTGACGTTCCTGCTCTGTGTACTGACCCGGCGAGACTGATGACCCTGCTCCGTGTACCGACCCGGCTTGGCTGACGTTCCTGCTCCGTGTACAGAATCGGCTTGGCTGAGGTTCCTGCTCCGTGTCCTTCCAGCGAGATTGTTGTTCCTGCTCCTTCTATGGCCGGCTGGGTGAAGATCCTGTATAGTGCCTGTTGCTGTCCTCGCTCTGTGCACTGTCACTCACGCTACTGTGCACAACAGAGCTATGGTACTCTGGTTGCCTTCCGCATTTAGACCATAGCGTTCATTAACCCCTGCTGGGGTGGTGCCTTGTGCCGCTACTTATTCCACCACTGTTATCCTCCATTCCGTTACACTACGATCGCTTGGTCTTCCGCTCATGGGTTCAGTTGGGCGCATCTGGTTGCCTTCCACATTTAGACCATAGCATTCATTAACCCCTCCGGGGGTGGCACCGGGCACATGGTGGTGGATAGTCTCCGTTGGGCATACGTTCCATGGCACAAGAACTGACTCACACTGTTGTAGTCTCCGGTGGGCTTCCACCGCTGCAACCTCCCGCTCAGGTTGTCTTGCCTGCTCTCCGCTGACATCTTGTCACTGTCGCTATCACTGCCTGTAGAGCGACATTGGGCCTCCTCTTATCCGGGCAGACTTAATCAGTGGCTCCACTGGTATCTCTGGACTCCCTTACACTGTATCAATTCCTATTTACCTGACCTGTGTCAGTATTGTATTCTGCTGTACATACTGGACCCATGTGGGTTAAACTTGTTAATGTAACCTGTCCTGTGTCAGTTATCTATGTTCTATATGCTGGTCCCGTGAGGGTTTCATTATTCATTGTGTGCTATAAATAAAATTATGTTTTCTACCAACATCTACCGTTTCTGAGTGTACTGAACCGCAACAGTCTGTCCTCCTGTGTGTATGTGTGAGCTCCTGCACTTTGTGTCCTTCTACTTTTGTGTGTAATCTCCTGCAGTCTTTGCCCTCCTGCATGTGTGTGATCTCCTGCAGTGTCTAGCCTTGTGTGTGTGTGTGTGTGAGATCTCTTGCAGTCTCTGTCCTCCTGCAGTTGTGTGATCTCTTGCAGTCTCTGTCCTCCTGCAGGTGTGTGATCGCCTGCAGTGTCTGTCCTCCTGCGGGTGTGTGTTATCTCCTGCAGTGTCTGTCCTCCTGCATGTGTGAGATCTCCTGCAGTCTCTGTTGTCCTGCGGGTGTGAGATCTCCTTCAGTCTCTGTTGTCCTGTGGGTGTGTGATCTCCTGCAGTCTCTGTCATCCCTCGGGTGTGTGATCTCTTGCAGTTTCTGTCCTCCTGAGTGTGTGTTGTGGTGTCTGTCTTCCTGCATTTTTTGTGTTTGTGACCTCCTGCATGGGATTTCCAGCAGTTAGTCCTCCTGCATGTGATCTCCTGCAGTCTGTCTTCCTGTGTGCTATGTCCTGGAATGTCTGCCCTCCTGCATGTGATGTCTTGCAGTCTGTCCTTCTGTGTATGATGTGTGTGTTTTCCCTTCTGTGTGCGGTGACCTGCAGTGTCTGCCTCACTGTGTGCCTTGTCTTTGTGTGATATCTTAAAGTCTTTCCCCATTAGTCTGATGTTTTTCAGTGTGTGCCTTGCTGTGTGTGATCTCTTTTAGTGTTTTTCCAATTGTGTTGTGATCTCTTGCAGTGTCTTTCCTGATTTGTGTGATATCTTGCAGTGTGTTTCCTGGTTTGCGTGTGATGTGTTTTTGGCAATATGTCCGTCCCTCAGGTGTGGTACTAACAAGCATCTTTGCTCAATAGTATGCCTACTTATAGACAGACTATATGCATGTAATTTGTGCCTATAGAGCACAGTGTGCAATGCACAGCCTTGTAGTGGATGTTAGACTACTGCTCCTCAAAGAGGCAGGTGCTGAGGCTGATGTTTATTGTAATGAAAAGAAAAAAAAGGATATCTGCAATTTGGTTGCATCTCTTTAAGGATCATTGTGTAATTGTTAGATGAGTACAGGGCGTGGGGGCAATATTTCAGCATGTGGTAGCCAGGATAGTGGTGTTTTTGTCAGAACTGTTAACCATACCTGGGAAGTTCGATATTTAGTCTCTCTAAAGGAGAGTTCTGTTGTGCAGCTGTTGGGATAAAAATGATGTGACTTGTATCAAAAAGGGGCGGGGCTTAACAGGCAGGCAAAAAGTGGGGAAGGAAAAGAATCGGCAGAAGTGGTCCAAGTTTCAGTAGAAACACCCCACATCCGGAGACTCGGCCTCTGCCTGGAGACTTCCCAGCTATGCTGGTAACCTTTTGAGTGCAAGACTGGTATACAACGCATTGCAAAGCAATGCATTGCATACCACTGTGGCAATGACAGGGTTCATAAAAAGTGATTCAGAGGGCAAGGATTCTTTCCCAGTAAGCACCTAGCGAAAGTAATTGTAAAAGTAATGCAGGTAGCAGAGGAGGAAGCAGGCACACTGTGTGAGAGAAGGTGAACCCTTTGAGTGTCAGGCAGCCGTGAGAATGGGAGGCGGGTTATTATAGAGCAGAAAAGTGATATAGAGAGTGGAAATGTGGGTAATGACTGGTAAGGCAGCAGCAGGGGATGCGAGCGCAGTGTGTGACAGAAGAAGGTTATGCTTTGCAACCTCTCTAGTACCTCTAGGGTTTAGCTGCACATTGTCCAACAGGAAGTGGGAGTGAGGCTGGTGGGAGTGAGGCTAGGTGGATCTACGAACAAGTGGAAGTATGGGTACTAAGTCATAAGGCAGCAGTGGAGAAAGCAGTTACAGTGTGGCCTCCTCTGCCCTATGAGTGTGTCACAGTTTTATTGAACACTCAGACAATTTGGTAAGATAAAACAATGAAGCTTTATTAAATAACTTATTAAAGAACAGAGATGCTCTACATCGGTCCAGACTTCAAACAGTGGATAATACTATTGAATCTGACACAGGTCAGGGCACAAACAGTTAACAAAATAAGCAATAATGACTGGAACAGAGACAGGAACAAAGCCTCACCAGTACAGGTCCGGAGAGGCCCTAAGAGGGAACTATACTGCAGGGCAGACACCCCAATATAGGGAAGTAAATAGGCTCTACCGGCCTTACTTATAACCGGGTAAGGCAGCCCAAGAAATAGTACCAACGAGTATATTGAGGAAGTGCCCGGAGGCACGCAGAGTAGACACCATCTGCACGGGGCGCAACAGGTGTTGATATAGGCAGACTGCTCTAAATAGCGTAACCGGTGGTAGCGGGTAAGTACGGACTGACAGGTGGTAGAACCGCTAGTGACCGTAGCGCACAGGCTGTATAGTATGCAAACAGAGACTGCAAGGAGGCACAGACTGAGAGACAGCGCAATCGGAGGCAGCGGATAAGAGCAGACTGACAGGTGGTAGCACCGCTAGTGACGGGAGATCACAGGCTGTATAGTATGCAAACGGAGGCTGCAAGGAGGCACAGGCTGAGAGGTAGCGCAACCGGAGGCAGCGGGTATGAGCAGACTGACAAGTGATAGCACCGCTAGTGACCGGAGGGCACAAGCTGTTTAGTATGCGAAAAGAGGCTGCGAGGAGGCACAGGCTGAAAGGTAGCGCAAACGGAGGCAGAGGCTAAGAGCAGACTGACAAGTCGTAGCACCGCTAGTGACCGGAGGGCACAGGCTGTATAGCATGTAATGGAGGCTGCAATGAGGCACGGCTGACAGGTAGCGCAACCGGAGGCAACTGATAAGCACCGACTGGCAGGCGACCGTTAAGGCAAAGGCAATGGGCACAAGACATGGACAACAGAAGCACTAGCAACAAGCGGACCTAGGTGAGTAGCCAAAGCCTGGAACGGTACACAGAGAGCGGAAGTCAGCCAAAGCCAAAATCGGTATACGGAAAGCGTTAGTCAGTCACAGCCTGGATCGGTACACAGAGAGCGGTAGTCAGCCAAGCCTGGGTCGGTACACAGAGAGCGGTAGTCAGCCAAAGCCAGGATCGGTACACAGAAAGCGGTAGTCAGCCAAAGCCTGGATTGGTACACAGAGAGCGGAGTCAGCCAAATCGGTAACGGGTCCTAGTCAGGCAAGCCAGGTCCAATAATACAGGCAGTGGATACAGGAGCAAGGTCAGACGAAACCGGATCATACACGGAACAGGAACACAGCAACAAGCGTCAGGTCAGGAACACCACGAAAGGGCACCAACATAGTGACAGGAGGGCGTATATAAAGGCAAGCCCTGGGAGGGGTTAACAACCCAGAACCAATAAGAAGCAGCCAAAGCAAACCCGGAAGTAAGAATGTCACTCAGGCAGAATCACGGGCACAGTGATAGTGTGTCAGACACTACAGTACTTCCGCTGCTGTGCTTGATAACTTGGGCAATAAGAGAGACAGACAATAGCTTGAGCCATAGGTTTCCTACCGGCAGAAGGTGGTGGTGGTGTTCTCATTCAGTGTTGGTTTTCCGTAGGCCTGCATGCAACTGGAGTCTGGCTATAAGGCATGGAGAGAAGAAAGTGAGCAGGGCATGTGTGTTTTTTACATCCAGTGAGGTGAGTTAGCCATGTGTTTTCTGTGTGTGTGTGTGTGTGTGTGTGTGTGTGTATGTCTGTGTGTGGCAGCTTCATTTTCATGTTCTGCATCTGCCCAGTAATTTTCTTATATTCTAAGCCTCTTTTTCATGTTCTGAGCATGCTTATTCAATTCCTTGAAGTCCAAGCCTCCATTTCACATCCTGAGCACAACCACATAGTTCTAAACAGCCTAGTAAGTCCTTCTCAGTCCCTACAAGACCCACAACAGAAAATTTCCAGGTGGCTACATGTATGTATGTGTAATTGTGTGTGTGTGTGTGTGTGTGTGTGTGTGTATATGTGTTTCACAGTGTGTGTATGTGTGAATGTATGTATGTGTGTCACAGTATGTGTGTGTGTGTGTGTGTGTCAGCCAAGTTTTATTTTTCTTTCAGGAGGAAAACTCCTTGCAGAGGTTTGACAGGAATGGGCAGAGGCCAAAGGGGCAGAATCACACCCCCTGTATCTCCACTACTGGCATTAGGGAGAAGCTATGAATAGCTCCTTCTTACTGCTGCCCCTGTGTGTGCAGGCAGACAGAAACATTATTTTACACACACACACACACACACATATATATATAAATACACATTGGTTTAATATATACTTTACACAGGGTTTTATAATTTTTGGGCAATCTGTATTGATTAGCTTGGGATTGTTTACTTCTTTGGCTTCTAGGTTCACCTAGTTAGGGGACTTGGAGGGTCCCCTCTATCCTTGCTGCTTTTCGTATCTCATTTACCTGGTATCTTTATTTCACTTACATGGTATATGTATATTTATGGTGTGTTTAGTGTTGTGAGTTTTCTTTCTCTTTTTGCGCAGAATTTCCAATGCTGACCCGGTTAAAGACAATTCTTCCTGACTTCCAAAAAGCACCTGATAATGCATTGGATTTACATAATCTCTATATGAAACCAACTGTTATAATTCAGAATATTGTTCTGAGACATAAGATTATCAAACTATTTTTTGAAAGCATCAACAGTATCTGCGCCCTGAGGCAAAAAATAACTATCTTACTGCCCTTTCTGTAAAAAAATATTACTGCCATGTTTTAGTCAAAAGTGCTTTTCCTCTAGTCTTAATGGATGACCACTTGTTTTTACTTTACTCATTGAATAGGGTTTCATAGATATTTCTTTGTATTGACCTTGAATATACTTGCAAATACTAACCATATTAAAATATACAGTGCAATTTCCAAACTTACAGTACTCACTCTTTATTTAAATCCACCAATTTAACACAGGCTGCCAGAGGTTGTCAACCAAGGTCACCCTTCATTGGTTTCACCCTTGAGAAAGTAAAATATTCAGTCTCCCTCCTTCCATCCTTCCATCCTCCCTGTTTCCTTTTGTTCTCTTTCTCCTCCTCACTTTTTCCACCACACTCAGATTTTTCCTTCCCTGTTACTATCTCTCACAGCTCTAATGCCATTCTTAATGCTTGATATTTCTATTGTTGATTCCCCCTTTCCTGTGTTTACTTAGCTCAGTAGATAAAGCTAAAATGTCTTTCAAAATGTTCATGAGAGGTCAATACAGGGATCTTTCTGGTGAGCTATTCATTCCAAGTCCTGATCAAATAATCAGGGACACCACTTGAGATTAGAGAAAAGGAGGTTTCAACTTCAGCAGAGGAAAGGGTTTTTTACAGTAAAGTCTGTTAAATTATGGAATTCCTTGCCCAATTATCTGGTTATGGCAGATACAATGGATACTTTTAAGAGATTAATACATAAATTTCTTTCAAAAGGGAAGGTACAGGGTTATACTGTGTATTAGTATGCAAAACAGGAAGACTAACTTAATTGGCAGCAGGAAAGCTATATAATCCTCATATCTCTGGGTTATGAGGCAAAGGTTGAACTTGATGGACTTATGTGTTTTTCAACCTAATTTACAATGTTACTATGTGTTTTATTTCTCTCCAATATTTTTTCCTTGAACTGAAGACTAATTTATAATGTTATATTATGCTGAGACAACATACACAAGAGGAAGGAAGATTTACAATATGCTCATAGGCCAGACACCAAGGCCGGTATACTGAGAACTGGTGCCATTCTGGAACAACCACATGTACCATAGACATAGGGGCATAATTCAGCATTCGTGTTGAATTAAATTGGGCTATTAACTAATTGAATGCTAGAGAGGTTGCCAGTGCTGCTTGGCCAAGTTAACAGCCACTTTAAAATCAATGGGTATTTAAGGAAGTTTAATGTATCCTCTATTGTGCAGCTGATTTTTCCAGAATTATTTCAGTTACTCTTTGTTAATCATCCTCTTTGTGTTATTGGAAAAGAGACCTATTGTTTTGTCAATAGCATTATGATAAAGAGAATGCAAGCTTATAATCCTCAGAATAAAACTATTATGGTGGACATATAATTAAAAATAGCTTTTTACAGAGAAGGCATTGGCAGGGTAAGTTGGAAGTACATTTTTGTGATTCTTGACCACTTAGGAATTGTACCCTTAGTGTTATCAGGCATTATGAGCCTTTACCCTCAGCCATCTGTGAAAGTTTTCATTAATGGTGCTCCCTCTCTCTCTCTCTCTCTGAACCCTTCTCTATCACTAATGGCACCAGACAAAGTTGCCCTCTCTCCCCTCTTATTTTTATTTTCACATTGGAACCTCTCCTTACTGCCATTCAGAAGAAACCCTTTACTTCTGGACAAAACCCATTTAACCCTTTGAGTGCCAAAGGGGTACGGAACGCATTGCTTTGCAATATTTTCCGTACCCCTCTGGCACTCAAAGGGTTAAAACAGTTGCCTATGCAGACAATATTTATTTTTGATTTCCCATCCTGCAACTTTCATTCCCCCTTTAATGATGCTATTAGAAGAATATTGTTCCTCATCTCAAACTAAAATCAGTTATTCTAAATATGAAATACTGGAAATAGGTATACCATCACACAGCTCCGTCTCTTTCCGAAGAGCCTCTAAATTTAAAAGTACTGACTCCTCCATTTTATATCTTAGTATCCACCTTTCCCAAACCTAGTAAATCTACCGGACATTAACTTATTTCTCTTTTTGAAAGCAATCACAAAATATTTACACACCTGGAATGCCCTCTTTCTGCCCTTCATCGGTAGGATTAATCTAATTAAAATTATTATACTTTCCAATATTCTTTACACTCTCAATGCCCTTCCTATCTATTAACCCAAACACTTCTTAGATTCCCTCCGATCTTCCATTAATGCATTTGCTTGGGCACATAAAAAGCTTAGACTTAGTCTCTCCGTCCACTCACAAAAAGTAGATAGAGGTGGACTGCCCTGTCGGATATTCATAGCTATAAAGGCTCCTTAACCATTGCAAAACTATTCAACTTCTCTCCTCCTTCCCCCAAGTTATAGACTAGCACACTTCATGAAGCGTTAGGATGTCCTGATTTCCTTCAGCTATGTTGGACCAAAGACATATCCCTGTCTTCTCTTGGTCTTCAGCATCCTCTTCTGGTACACATTAATTCCACTTCACCCAAATTCAAAAAATCATCTAGTTTCTCCCCTTACCCTTCCACCCTAAAATCAATTTTTGGTAGTCCTGATTTCCCATCAGCTCTTAATTCCCGTAATTTCTCTATAGTGACTTCACTCCCTGGACACAATCAGAGCTCTGACTTACCAAGATTCCTTCATCTCTCATGCTCTTCTCCAAGATAGACTTGATTGTGCTCATGTCCCTTGGTGGCCCAGTCTCCAGATCAAACATTGGTTCCAATCAGCAAGTAAATCAGGTCCCATTTCCTGACCATTAACAGCATTCGAGAAAGCACTTTCACGCCCCCCACCCCCAATATCAGACCATTATCTTATGCCATTCTCTTATTCTTTAGGGGTGGGCGAAAAGTGTGAATAATCTCCTGCATGACTTTTCGTGATAACTTGCCAATTTTTTCCTTTTCTCATAAAAAATTTTGCCTTTCCACCTATGCAAAAAATATCTTCCTTTTCCCCTATTTTAACACATTTCACCTATATTTCCTATAGGTACTACATTTACCACTGTAATATTACTTCTTCTGAGGATTTGAAGTTTAGAAATAAGTGGCTGAAAGTCAAAATTGTGAGTCCTACAGCAACATATGGCTTGAAAAATGTGTTAGCATGCAGAATGCATTTGTCCTTTGCCCACAACACTAACTTCCTGCTTAAGTGACACTGGCACATATTCGTGATGATATCAAGTAATACCTCTGCTTACCTCTGCAAATACAGAATTCTTTTGTTTTTAAATGACATAATAGAAATTAATATTTTATTCTCAGAAGAGTGCCATTCAAACAGGTTTTCCTTTTTGGACATTCTCTCTTTTTCCCTGCCGCTCTATATGTTATTACTCCCGTAGGCACTACTGCCCAAGGCTATTATATACACAAAACAGCCTGCACAGGAGTTTGTGCGGACCATTCTTGAATTTGAAATTGTTCTCCTTTACACCACATACAGCTCAGCTAGGGTGGTCATGCCTCCCGTCTCTTCTTAATGCTGCCACTGAGGTCCCAGTATTCTTGGGTAAGACTGGCAGTTCTCCTATATTCCTTTGGCTTACCAAGTGAATGCACTCATATCCATGGAGAAACATCATGCACTCCCACCAACACCATACCTATCTTCCAAAATAAATGGAACCTATGGTTAGATAGATGAGGCCTTTCGACAACACCCAATTTTACAAACCGGTGGCTTGGGGTGCAGAGTGGTAGTGGGATTACAGCAGTGGGAGGAGGAGTCCCCCCTTTTTTCTCTATCTTCCCTCTTGGCCATACCTTCACCTTCTTTTCTCAGCCTCCTTACCAAGTCTTGTATGGATGGCTTCTGCTACCCCCCCATGTTGTAATCACAACACTGATATATCCTCCTTGTCATTAATGTATACTTTACATGATAAATGTTCTTTTTTATGATCTGATCTGCACAAACTTGTCTCCCCCTTCCCTCTAAGAAGCTGTTTGACACATTTATTCATCCCTATTCCTTCTACCTACTGTACTGCTTGATTAATATCAATAAAGCTTCTTTAAAATAAAAACAAAATGTGAAAAATAACTTTTTTATATATATGTTAATGGAAACTTAAACCTTTGACTGTGAGAGGATATGAAATGTACCACAAAGCAATGTACTGCTCTGGCACTCAAAGGGTTAAAAGTGATGGATCGTGCATGTTGATCTCAATGGATAAATAACCAGAAATTATCAATATCATGCAGGTGAAATACCAAGGGAGCTATGCACAAAGACGTGATAAAGAGGTGATAAAGTAGAGATATCTTCTCCAGTGAGATCACTTCTCCAGTTCCTATGTTATTCTATGGAGCCAATGCACTAAGATTTCTCCAACTTTGGAGATCTTAGTGCAAAGGCTCTGTAGAATAACAAAGGAACTGGAGAAGTGATATCACTGAAGAGGTCATCTCCACTTTTTCGTCACTTTATCATGTCCTATTGCATAACACCCCCCTGGAAAATCAAGTGCACATTTTGAAACATGCAATTTTGCTGATAAGCAGTAGGAGGCATTAGTGAGCAATGACTTGAAATTCTATAATGTGCTGTAAAAATAATGTATCTCTTCTAACATATAAAATGGAATGTTCTGAACCAGTTATAAGCATATAATTCTTTATTTGGCAACTCATACAAGGTACATACAAGGCAAATTAAATCGGAGCAAAGGCTGTTATTAAGAAGTTGGAAATATGAACTGCATCTTTTTTATAAGGCAACACTCAGGCTGATGTACTAAGAGGAACTGGAATAATTTAGGGGCTATCCAGATGCAGCATAGAGGAAAAATATGAATTTCCATTCATTCAAATGAGGCTTTTATTTCATTCACTGCTAGAGAGATTGTCAGCTAATTGCTTTGCCATGCGTAGGATAGCTATCTAGCATTCAATTAATTAAAAGCCCCATTTAAAGCAATACATTAATTTGTGGTAGCTATATGAGTCCAGTTTTAATGATACAATGATATGAGTACTTTCATATCTGGGGATGCCTTTTTAAGTGGACTAATAGTTTATATTTTAAGACACCCTCTTCTTCAGGTCAGGCAGTACTGTTTAAGTACTGTTTACGAAAAGAATGTGACGAGCGCACACCGAGAAAGAGCAAAATAAAGTAGTTTGCTCAAGGCATGTGTGGCCCCTCAGGTGCTGCTCAAGTCACGTTTTTTGCTCCCATGTGCCATTGCAGAGAGGAAATTTCCATATTCATATCAGTCTGGTCCCACCCACAGGCAGTCCAGCCGCGAAACTTCAGGCAAATCCTCTCTGCACGAGAGAAACAGCAAAACCCCAGATGTACGTTTCGGTCTATGTGGACCTCGTCAGTGGGATGCAGCTGTTCCCCTCTAGGCACACTGAAGCAAGGGCCCATGCCTGGGATACCCTTCCACTTAGGGAGACAACAAACGAAAAGAATGTGACGAGCGCACACCGAGAAAGAGCAAAATAAAGTAGTTTGCTCAAGTCATGTTTTTTGCTCCCATGTGCTATTGCAGAGAGAAAATTTCCATATTCATATCAGTCTGGTCCCACCCACAGGCAGTCCAGCCCCAAAATGTCAGGCAAATCCTCTCCGCACGAGAGAAACAGCACAACCCCAGACATACGTTTCGGTCTATGTGGACCTCATCAGTGGGATGCAGCTGTTCCCCTCTACGCACACAGAAGCAAGGGCCCATGCCTGGGATACCCTTCCACTTAGGGAGACAACAAACGAAAAGAATGTGACGAGCGCACACCGAGAAAGAGCAAAATAAAGTAGTTTACTCAAGGCATGTGTGGCCCTTGCTTCTGTGTGCCTAGAGGGGAACAGTTGCATCCCACTGATGAGGTCCACATAGACCGAAATGTACGTCTGGGGTTGTGCTGTTTCTCTCGTGCGGAGAGGATTTGCCTGACATTTCGGGGCAGGACTGCCTGTGGGTGGGACCAGACTGATTTGAATATGGAAATTTCCTCTCTGCAATGGCACATGGGAGCGAAAAACGTGACTTGAGCAGCACCTGAGGGGCCACACATGCCTTGAGCAAGCTACTTTATTTTGCTCTTTCTTGGTGTGCGCTCGTCACATTCTTTTTGTTTGTTGTCTCCCTAAGTGGAAGGGTATCCCAGGCATGGGCCCTTGCTTCTGTGTGCCTAGTAGGGAACAACTGCATCCCACTGACGAGGTCCACATAGACCGAAACGTACGTCTGGGGTTGTGATGTTTCTCTTGTGCGGAGAGGATTTGCCTGACATTTCGGAGCTGGACTGCCTGTGGATGGGACCAGATTGATATGAATATCGAAAGTTAACCTCTGCAAGGGCACATGGGAGCGAAAAACGTGACTTGAGCAGCACCTGAGGGGCCACACATGCCTTGAGCAAACTACTTTATTTTGCTCTTTCTCGGTGTGCGCTCGTCACATTCTTTTTGTTTGTTGTCTCCCTAAGTGGAAGGGTATCCCAGGCATGGGCCCTTGCTTCTGTGTGCCTAGAGGGGAGCAGCTGCATCCCAGTGACGAGGTCCACATAGACCGAAACATACGTCTGGGGTTGTGCTGTTTCTCTCGTGCGGAGAGGATTTGCCTGACATTTCGGGGCTGGACTGCCTGTGGGTGGGACCAGACTGATATGAATATGGAAAGTTAACCTCTGCAAGGGCACATGGGAGCGAAAAACGTGACTTGAGCAGCACCTGAGGGGCCACACATGCCTTGAGCAAACTACTTTATTTTGCTCTTTCTCGGTGTGCGCTCGTCACATTCTTTTTGTTTGTTGTCTCCCTAAGTGGAAGGGTATCCCAGGCATGGGCCCTTGCTTCTGTGTGCCTAGAGGGGAACAGCTGCATCCCAGTGACGAGGTCCACATAGACCGAAACATACGTCTGGGGTTGTGCTGTTTCTCTCGTGCGGAGAGGATTTGCCTGACATTTCGGGGCTGGACTGCCTGTGGGTGGGACCAGACTGATATGAATATGGAAATTTCATATCTGCAATGGCACATGGAAGCGAAAAATGTGAATTGAGCAGCACCTGAGGGGTCACTCATGCCTTGAGCAAACTACTTTATTTTGCTCTTTCTCGGTGTGCGCTCCTCACATTCTTTTTGTTTGTTGTCTCCCTAAGTGGAAGGGTATCCCAGGCATGGGCCCTTGTTTCTGTGTGCCTAGAGGGGAACAGCTGCATCCCACTGATGAGGTCCACATAGACCGAAACGTACGTCAGGGGTTGTGCTGTTTCTTTTGTGTGGAGAGGATTTGCCTGACATTTCGGGGCTGGACTGCCTGTGGGTGGAACCAGACTGATATGAATATGGAAATTTCCTCTCTGCAGTGGCACATGGGAGCTAAAAATGTGACTTGAGCAGCACCTGAGGGGCCACACATGCCTTGAGCAAACTACTTTATTTTGCTCTTTCTCAGTGTGCGCTCGTCACATTCTTTTTGTTTGTTGTCTCCCTAAGTGGAAGGGTATCCCAGGCATGGGCCCTTGCTTCTGTGTGCCTAGAGGGGAACAGCTGCATCCCACTGACGAGGTCCACATAGACAGAAACGTACGTCAGGGGTTGTGCTGTTTCTTTTGTGCGGAGAGGATTTGCCTGACATTTCGGGGCTGGACTGCCTGTGGGTGGGACCAGACTGATATGAATATGGAAATTTCATCTCTGCAATGGCACATGGGAGCGAAAAACGTGACTTGAACAGCACCTGAGGGGCCACACATGCCTTGAGCAAACTACTTTATTTTGCTCTTTCTCGATGTGTGCTCGTCACATTCTTTTTGTTAAGTACTGTTTAACCTTAGGACGAGAATTGATCTCTCGAAAGCTTGTCTTAAAATATCAGCTGTTAGTCCAATTAAAAAGACACCACCAAATATCAAAGTACTCATATATTTTGATTAAAGCAATAGGATTTTTTGTTGGTTTGCTCCAAAATTACTCTTGTTGCTCTTAGTTCACCAGATTCATTATGTGAAAGAAAAGTTACCTACCACTCCACTAGCACTCTTTGTGTACCTCATGTCTAATTCATTGTATCACAGGAAGTGCCTCTAGGGTTCACACGTTCATCCACAGTGTTTGCACTACTGATGTTTTGATTTTCAACTCAGTACCTCACTCCACTCACTACAGTCTTTATTTTCCCGTTTACTTTATTTAATCCCAATGTTCAATATTTCTCTTATTCTTAATGTTTGGTGGGTTTTTGTGCACCTGTTGCATTAAGTTTAAGTCCATGTAAAATTGTTAAGCATTTCTAATATATGCTGTTCAGCATCCAACTCTAATAGTTTAATGAGCAAAGGTTCAAAAACAGGCTCCAGAACTGATAACAATAACCAGTTTTTTATGAAACAAAAAACCTCTACTAGTTTAAAATACAGCATCCTAATCCTGTGACATTTGAGGCTCAGATAACTCAGCAGCAGGAAATAAATTAGCAAACACCACAATATTACTGTTGGATGGCTGGCAAATAATGCTGTGGTGTCTTAATAGAACCTGGCAATACTAGAAGCAGGCCCATAGGCTTTCAGTGCAAACAATATTTAAAGGCTTGCCTTGCTACAAGTAAGTCTGCAAACATTTTTAAAGTCTTGCCTTTCTGCAAGCATGCAAACATTTTAAGAATTGACATGCTACAAATTATTTTCAAGGCTTAACTTACTGAAAGCATAGACACATTTATTTCAAGGATTGCATTTCTGCAAGCCTACAAAAATAATATTCAAGCCTTTCAGCAGGTTGTCCTGCTGTAACCTGTTAACACTTATTTTTGGAGCTTGTCTTGAAGTAGATAATTAAAATATAACATTTTGAGTTTAATGTGATGGATGGGGATCAGGGTGGTAAATATATCATAGTGATGATGAACAGGAAAGGATGTTAGAGAAATTATATGCTGTATCATAAATTATTCCAGTCTAATCTTGACTTAAAAATGTAATTTTCCCAACACAGCTGCTGGATAGACTTGTCCTGTGATCATTAACGATATATAACCAGCGGTACTGTAAACCCGCTCTGACCGCACACTTCCTGTTGGGCATCTGAGGTTTTCCACAGTAGTATACAAGAGTTTTGGCCACACATTTTTTTTTTTGCCAGTATTCAAGTGGGTTATCATTTCAATCTAGAGCATAGTTATACTGTTAGTATGATGTAAACATCTCACAGGCACTCCTTGGAGAGAGACGGTATTCATGTGAATCATTTATCAATCCATATTTTGAGAGCAAGTCCCATAGAGATGTGCCAATGCCAGTGCCACTTCCTCCATAAATGGTTGACTGGTGCCCTTGAGACACATTAATTGCTTTTTTTGATGATGATGATGATGATGATGATAATGTGTTCTGAAATGTGATGTTGTTCTTGAGATACTTATGAGGGTATAAGCCCTTTTGTTTACTTCCTTTTCGTGATGCTTTCTAGTAGTTTTTTTTGCCCCTATATTTTTTCTCTCATCCTCCACAATGTGATCTTCTAATTGATCTATAAGGATTTATTTATTTACTATTTTTTTACAGAATTCAATTCCTCATACTGCTGCTTCCCAAGACTTGGCACAAATTCAGAAACTTTATTTTCTGGGGGGGGTTTCAGGAATGTATCAAGAATGCTTTCCTCAATGCTTTTGTTGGAGACTATGCAAGGATTCAGCTTCAGGCATGATAACATGTCATACACCAACTGATTCATGTCTGTGTTATCATTCATTTTTTTAATAGTAAATACATTTGTGGAAGAATCTTACAGATTCCTGCACCAGCACAACTATCCAGCAGGGTAAGAGTTGGCAGTTACTGGGTCCAGCTGGAAACATGCATTTTGCGATTTTTAGACATGACATTTTTATGGCGTAAATAAAAAAAAACATTAAAAAAAAAAAAATCATTCTCATTATATTTTCATAGTGTTAGAGCTAAGGAAGGAGGGTTGTGTTCTGAAAGATAAAAAATACAGGATGTTTTGGGGGGGAAATTAACCAAATAATAAAATGATAACTGTTACAGCACTACTGCATTGCATGTACATGATACTGTTTGAAGCAGTAGCTAATGTAGAACCCAGGTTTTGAAGGACAATCAGGACAGTAAAATGTGGTATGTATCTACACTTCACACTCTGAAGCCTTTCTGTGAGGTTTTGTTTTGAGTGGTTGGGGGGGATTTTAAAGCAATATTGTCCTACACCAGGTCTCTGTGTTATAACTTCGGATGCCCCTTGAAACAAAAAACTGGAAATCAAATGAAGCTGGAACTGCAAAAAAAAACTTACCCTAAACCATGCATATCCTGAACCTATCTAACTCAACTTAAACTACCTAATTAACAAAAATATGAATAAATTTCAATATTTAAGGAAAAAAAAGAAGAAATAAAATGGAGGAGGGCAAAAAAAAATACCACAGATTAGCAAATGCTGATCTGCAACTAATGATTACGGTGAACAGTGATAAAAGTGGGAATGATCAATTGATAACTGTGCTCACAGTTATCAAAGAAGGTGAATCAAATTTTATCTATTTTCATAAAATGTAACACGGCTGGAACACTTTGTGGGACACTGAAATATGCTGTATCAATGTCTCTCTGTCTCTCTTCTCGCGATCTGTGTGAGGAGGAGGGAGACAGAGAGAAGTGACAGGGGCAGTGTTTACAAACATTGGCTCTGTGATTTTGCATCTAATACATGTGATTTGCTATTTTAACAAAACGCATGTGGCAACAATGCAAGAATTGGCTGAAACTAAGTGCTCAGGTACGGGAGCACTTACTAACAGCCTTCTCCCTGCTCTCCCATCTCTCTCTGAGGTAACCCTTGACGTGCCAGTATTGTAACTGGCCCTTAAGGCATGGACACCAGTGACTGTCCTGGCATGTAGCTGGTCTTTAAAGGGTTAAAAAGCAAGTGTATGAATACATTTTACAGCTGAATGATCAAATTTATACATGCTAGCTGTAAGTATGTGTTTTTTAAAGCTACTTCAACCTAGTTAATTTTTTTGTGTTAGTGTTCCTTTAAGTAGGCTCATGCATACTGCCTGCTTTAGTTTGAAAAAACATACAGAAACTGTGACGTTCCCTTCTGTGTCATGTAATCCAGGACCGACTGAAAATGTTATTGCTTGATACAAGACACAAGCACAACATTCATAGGGACCATTAATATTTTCTGGCCATTGCATTGGTAACTGGGAAGATTATGATAATTTAATCGGGTCATGATATTTGCATAAAAGAACCAGACAGAGGAGTTAGGGTAATCTAAACTATGAGATAATTAGGCTAAATAGAGGTAATTGTATTATCCCTGTATAAGGCAGCCTTTGGCCCCTTTGCGCAAGACTTGTTTAAGAAAAAAGTGTATGACCACACCTTTAAAGAGGCAAGTTTCTCCACCTACAAAAATACAAATTAATATTCCTTGTCAGACCATAAGGACAAATGTAATAACTTTACATAAAAGCTGATTATGGACTGATACAATTTTCTGTATGACTACTACGCACAGGGCTGCGTTTCTCAATAAGCAGACTGGGCAACTGTCTAAAGCTCCAAATTGTAAGAGGTGTCTCAGCTGTGCTGGTCACACCCACGTTCTGAATTGTGGTTGTGGTCAGATCAATCTCAGTGTCCCCACATCATGTTTATACCCCTTTATATGTTATTATTTAACTCACTGAATGCATTTACAATGCACTGGCCATCTATCTAGCAGCCAAGGGCTTACATTTGTTTTTGTCCTTGCTTGTTATGTGAGAATGGGGATGTGGCCATGGGTGGAGCTAAGGGCTCATAGAGTGCCTTGCCTGGGGCCACCTGACTAGCCATAATCAATAAAATACATGAAAGAAGGCACAGTTATGGATTGCATCTGTAAGGTCTTTTGCCGAGCTACAGCTATTGGTAAAATGCACCCGAGAAGCCTCCTCTTTGTTTGACATACAGATACAGAAAATCTTTGGTTTCAAGGGAGGTCTTCAGTGCATTGCACCCAAATGGCTATGCTTCCAATTGGGATGCATATTAGTTATAGTAATTATTAAAAGGCTTACTTTTTTTATACAAAACACTTCAATGCCCTCCTAAGAGGTTGTTAATAGTTGAGACACATGTTAACTTTACTACGCCTAGAGAAATGGAATATGCAGAAGCTGATCATTCACATGAATTGCATCCAAAACATATGAATTGCATCCAAAACATACAATTAACCAGAAGCTAGGAGATATGCACTATACAAATTTAGCTTCATCCAAAAGGCTTTCTTAAATCAGAATGCTGCAGTTTCAGAATCAGCCTGTTACTAATCAGACCTATTATGCTCTTTAAGGAGTTAAGAAACAAGAAAGACTGAGTTGTAAAACAAGAATGATTTGTCACATGCCAAACTGTATTTAAGGTGTTATTGTTACTTACAGATAAATCATCTGTCTGAGATCATAATTATGAAGTCTAAATGAACAACTCTGTAGATCATGTAATATCATGAAAATGAAGATTGACACACTATAATAAGTCATTTTAATAAGTCATTGTAATTCCTTATGTGCCACTACCAGGTCAGATTGTAATACAGTCCCTACATGAGCAGATTAGTTCAATCAAAATAATTGTGTCATATTCACAAGTAGGTTTATTCTTTTTTTTTTCAAAAATATCTTTATTAAAAGTTTTCGAAGTATAACACAGGGCAAGGCGGGGAAAAGTGTGAGGGGTGGGTGGGTGGGAGAGAGAAACAGAGGTCAATAGGATTTAAATTCAGTCATCATACACATGTGCAAAATATAACAATGTGCTTCATATAACACAGTTTGGTTATGACAATTGTTACATAAAATGTAATAGGGCTTCAAAATCCCAACACAATTCAATAACAATAGAAAATTCCTGAGGTCAAGAAAAAAGAGGGAAGGGAGGAAGGAAACTGAGTACAAAGCCACAGTCTGACCCAAGAGCAATGAAGAGAGGGAAAGGGTAGACAAATAAGAGGGGACCATGCATAATTACAAGGCAAAAGTACAGGGGCATAGACCCAAAAGAAAGGGTGGGAGAGAATTAGGGAGGAGTAGGAGGAGAGGAAAAGGGAGGAAGGGAAGAGAGGGGGTAGGGTCCATCATCCGGGACTATGACCCGCTTCAAGTGGAGAGTGTAGGAATATGTGGACCAGCCACATGTCCCATCAACAAAAACAGATAACTAAAATGGGTTAGAGGGAATTAATGCCATGAATTACAAAGAGTCGTCCAAGGCCCAGGAAGTGTTTTTGAATGTCTTCTTATATCTCATGGCCTGTGCGGGAGGGAGATACTCAATGAATGGTCTCCAGACCTTCCAGAAGGCTAGTACCATAGATTCCAAATCACGAAAGCAATGTATCCATTCTGCCCGGACCATGACAAGCTCCGTAATGTGCCATTTTGATAAGGTTGGTGCCAAGACCTCCAACCACTGTGTTATGATAGCTTTCAGGGCTGTGATGAGCAATATATCATATAACTTGATTTGGGCCCTAGAAAGGGAGGAGGTCTGATCAGGAATCCCCAATAGCAGTTCTTGGGGAACCAGTGTGAGGTGTGTGTGCAACATGGTGGAGATGTCTAACTGTACTTCAGACCAATAGGTCTGGATTTTTGCACAAGACCACAGGTTATGCAGCAGGTCAGCTTTTGGCAATGGACACTTGCGACAGTGATTGGTCTGGGAGATTTTCATATGTAAGGCTTTTGTAAGGGCAACGCATGCTGCATGGGTCAACATGTAGAGAACAATATGCAGATAGGCTTTAAGCATCTATGAAAGCTGTGCAAGATGTTCTCATGGGTCAACTCTGAGAAATGTTTAAGCCAAAATCCAACACCCGAGGCATTCTTCCCTTCGGCAGATATGGTTTATGGCCGATGTCGCGCAGCGGGTCCGGGCGGTCAAGGCAACGTATTTAACCCAAGAGGTGTCAACACATCTGGCTAGGGAACTTCCTAGCTCAGAGTGGAGGTAATATCGGGCTTGGAGACAGGAAAAAAATGGCTGTTGGGAAGTCTATATTTATCTTTTAATGCCTGAAAATCCCTGATCTGGCACAAGTAATTAGGGTTATACATTTTAACATATTTTTCATTATGAAGATTGCTAAATCTAACCCTAATTTTGCATTTTTTAATGCATTCATAGACTACCCAATATAGATACAAATTGTTTATGTAATTGTGTACAACTAGTGATTTAATGTAGTGAGATTAGTAACCACCTCTCCTTCATTCAGGAAGGTTAATATCTTATATCAGGCCCATTAACAGACAATATAACATTACCACTTCTGAGACATCTATCATGACTGCTATTGTAATGGGAACCCTGGAAAAAGCATGAATAGATCTCCCTTCAAAGCACATTGAAGACTAGATTTCAAGAAAGGTTTTAGAGAGGCCAGCCTGGAGTACAAGGTATTTAAGTGTGTAAAACTCCAGATCATTTTGAAAAGGTAGTGTTCCTTTAAAATTGGTTGCATTATTAGAAACTGATGGCTTGGTTTTGCCACTATTCGACCAACTGAAATATCAGTGATGAAAGAGAATTGATACTTAAGAGAAAAAGTGTTACCATAATAGGTCATGTTCTGAGGAGAGACTGCAGCAATCTTTTGGCAAATGTGTAGACACACTTTTAAAAAGTCTATAGGGTTCATGAACTAGCTTCCCAGTGGAATAAAATATGCTAATACAGTAATGGAATGAAATAATTTAAGATATAGGAATAGAGCTATCTTGTTGACATTGTTATTATTATTATAAGTATTATCATTTGTTTATTGAGTGTAAATATAATTATTAGATCCCTAGGGAGGGAGAAGAACAGACTTTAACAAATGGTAGTGAGGTTCCTGCCTGCAAGAGCTTACAACACAAATGGATGATGGAGACAAAAGGTGAGAGTAGTTAGTAGTGATGGTAAAAGGCAGGTGTCTAGAGCTAGTAGAAATGAGGAGTGAGGTATGGGATCAGTCATGGTGTCAGGAATTTAGGAAGATGAAGTAAAACTTGTTTTGTGTAAAGCCTTGTGTCAAAATATGTTTCAGGGAAAGGTTTCAAGTGGATCTGTCACCTTGAATTTTTTTGCATACTTGAAAACATCTTATGTATCATGTAAGCTAGAAGTCCAGCAGATGTGTGGTTAAAGAAAAATGAAAGTTCCTTAGTGAAGCACAAGGCAAACATTACTATATACAGCTATATAAACAAAGTATAAATCTTCTGGTCTTTTGGCTAACATTCTACATGGGCAGTTTCTAATACAAATTTCAATTATACCATCTTGAATCATAGTGACAGGTCCACTTTAATAAAAACCCAAACTACTTTACAGCTGAAAGGTTGATGGGCTGGAAGAACTGCAGCAAAAAAAGCTCTTTTTGATTTTTTTTTAAATCATTCCGCTTGCTAAGCATCTCAAAAAGGTTATATATAACAAGCCAGGTAATACTCCCCTAGAACATCACAGGAAACAGCCATTGGAGTGATTACATGGCATAAGAATGGCCTTTCCAAAATGTCTTTGGCACCTGACTGGCCAATATCTGCTTTTATAGCTCAAAGCTCAAACACCTTTTCCACACTTTAACTTGTCTCTTGTCTGCCTTACAAGTTTGCAGTGTATTGCTATACAATGCATTACCAACACACAGTCAACAAAGCAGTTAACACTGTTTAATAGAAAAAAAAAAAATGCTAGCGCAAAATTAACTCACCAGGTCAAAAAATAAAGATCTAAGTGCATATGTCAGTCACAGATATGCAGCAGTATATCGGATGGTACCGGAAATCAGAAAATATAAAATAATGATGCAAGGTCACAAATATATGTAAATGATATAATAACAATAATATAATGTAAGTCTCTCCAGACAATAATCCCAAGTCTGCAAATAGCAAATAAAGTCACATAGATGAGAATGAGATGAGAAAGTGATAAGGATGATGAAATGCCAAAAATGAAAATGATAAAGGATGATGATGAATGAAAATGATGAAGATGAATGAATTCCAAGTCTCTCCGTTATTAGTTTGATGCTGCTATAACGTTTGGTGTCCTTGTACACCCAATGGAACAATCTGCAGTAAGTCAAAGCGCAAAACAAAACAAAAAAACCAGAGAGAGATAAAATCCAAACTAAGTGTAGTATTTTAATAAACATATACCAAATATAAACAACATGTATTGCACTCACATTTAGCCCCTCTTGGGCTTGATGCATCTAAGAGGTCCCACCTCTACTAGCCTTCGAACTGCATCCCAAAACAGTCTCCTTAGTCCAGTCTCCGTCTTTAAAAGATGGTTATAGGTAGAACTTTTCACCGATGGCTCAGTCCTTGTGATAGAGGAAGAAAGGAAACATCCGTTCTAAAGTCCTCCAAATATCCCACACGGGAAGGTAAATCTCCCAATCGATCCTCTCTGTGATGTAAGTCACACGGTAAAAGATCCTCCAGTGGTGAAGGTATCACCTCGTGGTCTGCCGAAAAATGCTAGAGACACTGACCTGGTGTGCACCGGCTGGAAGAGGCGAATGGGAGAACTCGCAGGGGGCGTAGGCGGGACCAATAGCGTGAGTGCCGTACTGGTGATAACCCGACGCGTATCGTGGAGTTATCGCTCCACTTCCTCAGTTTAATAATTTAATTATGCTGGTGTATGGTAGTTATTATTGAGGTGTATGGTAGTTGCACAAACCATTTTGTCTAGAGTATCTGATAATGACCCTTTGAACCGAGAAGCTGTAAGGTTGGTGCATTAAAAGGCCGTGTCTGATGATAAGGGAGCCAGTGATGGCAAGAAGTTAATGGAGGATGTAAAAAGAGAAAATTTGAAGCAAGAGGTTATAGGAACAAAGTAATTTAGATGAAAATAAATCAGATAAACGAAAGTGAGGGAGCCAAGCACCACAATTGTGTACAACTGAGATGTAGATCTTGTGAGGCAGATAACATACTCTAAGAGAACAATGGAGAGAATAGGTAGATTGCGCAAGTCTCAATGATAGCGAAAGAAACAGAAGTTAGGTAAAATGTGAACTGTTCTGCAAGAGGACCATAAGACACCTACATGTCCGCATTGCTGTCACAATTTCTTGGAGTGTGAGAGGACACCATAGGAGAGTGTGAATGTAGAAGCCGTGTTTCATTAAGAGACCAACAAGCCAAATAAGTTGCAATTTAATTAATTATACACAGCAGTAAGTATATTTCAGATAAAGTGAGCATTCAAAAGAGCACAGTACAAAGGGGGAATGATAAAATGTATTAGGTTGGGTGTGGGAAAAAAGAGCACAGTAGAAAGGGGGGATGATAAAATGTATTAGGTTGGGTGTGGGAATGAGCGTTACTTAAAAAGTCTTTAGCCAGAGAAGATATATATGTGAAAAGGTCACAGATTGGGAGAAATGTCACCACAAAAAGCAGCAACAGCTGAGACAGAAAAAAGGGATATGCCGATGGGATGTGTCCAGAGAATGCAGCTTGGAGTTGCCTAGGCTCGGATCTGTTCTCATATCCCTAGTTTTTCTTCCCTGTACCCTCTTCTTCCCATCACCCAAATCCCATTCCCCATCTCATCTTTACCCATGCAACTCAACACATTAACAGTGTTGATCTTGAGAAGAAACACACCAACACAGGAATAGGTATCAAATAAAGTGATCACAGCTTTTATTAGATAATCTTAACCAATTTAGGAGAACCCCTGGGGAAAACCCATCCAAATCTACAAAATAGTGCCCCGGCCAATAGTGGTGGCATCATGAGTCAACCCCTGTGTCCTATTGTCTCCCTCATGGTGGGCCATGAACACCACATCATGGCCCTAAATGGAATTCTACCTGTCATGAGTGACTTCTTAGCCTATGCATGACCTCTACTATAGCAGATTACTCCTGCTGCAGATCTACAAAACAATAAAAACTGGGTTGTGGCAAGTGGGAAAACAAACAGGTAAATGACTATCCCTTGAATCCTACAGCCACCTTTTACATCGCTCCCCCTCCCCTAGCCTCTACCTATCCAATTCCTTTGTGGCCTCTGGGGAAGGGTCGTTATACCTCTATTGTTAGTCTGGTAAGCTTCAACTCCTCCAGGCAGAGAGGAGGAAGTCCAGTGGGATTGAGTGTTATGATATACCATGTAACTTAACACCTTAACAGCGTTGATCAGGAGAAGACACATATAGACACAGGAATAGGTGGCAAAAAAAGATGTCATAGCTTTAATTAGATTGTTTTGACCAAATTATGCTGACTCCTGTGAAGGGCATTCACAGAAATTACCTCCATACCAGCCAGTCCAGATCCTGTTTATATGGAGGGAGCAAGTGTAGGGCAGAACCCTCCTAACCCCTCAGCATGGCACCTCGGACTAGTAGTTGCCGCATAGTGGGCCAATACCTGCACCCTGCTACCTTTCATTGTGGGTGGAGGAAACCTATCATGCCTTACAGCCACCATTTGCCCAATCCCCCAGTGGTGGATTACTCTAACTTGAGTTGAATTGGGAGCTGCAAATCCACCATGGTCTACTCACAATGTTTTCCCTGTTCCTTACTGCATTCTGACAATCGCACACTCTAAAGGTAGCCTGACCCCGGGCCACAGGCCCTTGCACCAGAAACATCTTGGTTACTGGCTGGGCCTGGAAGCACAGAGGGAACTCCTGAAGAGGGACCCGCTATGCCCCATTCCTTCGTCCCTGTGACCCAATGCTGTCAGGCCTCATGAATGTCTGGGTTAAAAATGTCTATGCCCTGTTCAGGCAGGTATATAGCATTTTCCCAGTAAAGACCCGACTTCCTACTATGGATGTTTTTATGGTTAATGGTGTGCCTTCCAAAAGACCAAATTAGCTTTGTATCACTCAAGTGTACCTTCTTTGTCGACCATTCAATGGTAAGCAGAGACCTTGCTCCCTGCCTGTGAAGCATAGACCATACACCATAACATTTTTACCTGTGGGCAGATGGATTTGATTATCTGGCATGCACCTCTGATTTATTTAATGATACCAACTGATTCAGTAGTGGTGAGGTCATTGCACCCCTGTGGACTATTAGGATATCGGGGCAGCCCCATTTCAACCAGGCTTCTTTGAACATTACATCCACCTGTCCCCAGCATAAACCCCTCTTACCAAGTCAGTTGATCATCACAAGCTTTAGGTCTAGTCTCATGTGCATGTCCCCTTTCACTGCTTGGCATGTCTGGCTACCTAGTGCACAAAGGATTGATCCAGTTTTAAACTTGCTGGGGGCACATAATGAATAAAACAAAGCAAGAAAAATAAAGAATTAGTAAAGGTAAATGCAATCATATGCCCAAAACATGAACTTTCCTACTTTCTTATAATGCATGATGCATGCTCAGAATGAATGTAGTGTTTAGATATATTAGAAGACCATCTGACTAATTTCTCTATCTGAATAGCTTCCCATAGCAGCATATTTATGTGTGCTGTACCATTTCTGATCTAGGCCTACTTTCCTCATTACTGTCATAACTCTTACAGAAGCAGTGCCTTGCTCTCTATGTGAATTAAGAATTAACCACTCATTTGTGGCCACCTGCTGAAGTAGTGAATAACTGACAAGACATACCATGTCATTCCTGAAACTGCCCTCTACCATTCTTATCATTCTTGGAGTGTTCCAGAAAACAGTGCACTACCCATGTGTACAATTGTACATGGCAATTCTGTAGTCCATCCTCCATCTTATTGCTGGATAATGAGATAAGCTCTCAGAGCCTGAATGCCCCATTAAAGGCTATTGCAAATGCTAAGCTAAATAATCTGCTTTCATATTCCGAGCTGCAAACCATAGGCAGGCAGGTCAAAATATCATGCAGCTTCCCAATGTCAATGGACCTGACTTTGTCCCGCAACTCTGTCCTCTTCCTACCTATCCTGCATAACTGGCTTTCTACTCCATTTGCTTCTTGAGTTTGAAGCAAAAGGAGATGACTGAAAGTGCTGTTGTTACCTGTGCCTGTAGCAACAGCACTTGCACCACAGACAAGAGGGTACGTTATCCCATTATACCTACACCTCCCACCTGTGCCCTGTTTTGTGGAACGGAAATTGGATATTCTACCCCAGACTATTTCTTTATAAGTCATTTATCATATTTATGCTCCAAACCTATTCCTGTTACTATAACTCCTACTCTATTATAACCTTTTTTGTATGTGAAAATCACAGATTTCAGGTAAGATATTATTTTAATAAGTGTAGCAATATTTGTATATTGGGAGAATTGTATTGATTTGGCACTATGGGGGAGACTTACAAAAGTGTATTTAATAGAAAAAGACGCATTAAAATATCTGTAAGATTGTCGCTGATAGTAATAAGAACATTAACAACAGTTTAGGAGGACATAATTCCATGTAGTACTTAACCCCTTAACGACATGTGCCGTACTATGACCATCACGGTCCTTGAAATACTCAAGGACCGATGACGGTTATAGTACGCCATGTACTTTTTACTTACAGCGCTCTACCGGGAGCGCTGTAAGTAAAAATAGGGCCTGAAATTGACCGCTCCAAGATTAGATTGATCTCTATCAGGCCCCATAGTGACGCGCCGATACACGCAACAGGTCACGTGTACCAGCACTTCCACATGGTTCAATGCGGTCCTTATGGGACGGAAACGTCCCAGGACCGCCAATCGTTAAGGGGTTAAAAAAATGGAGAAAGGAAGTTTGTAAAAAGTGGCACAGAGAATTTATAAAGAAATGTCACTATTTGCAGCAGAGATATAGTTTTTGACAAAAATTAAAGGGCATGTCTGACCTGTTCATATTTTTGCAGTCACCACATTCAAAATGTACCTAGAACACATTATAAATATCAACACTCATAATAAGGAATGAGGACATTTTAAGGATCCGTTCACAAAAATGAATAAGACACTTTTTATAAATCTGCCTCTATATTCCCCCAATGATTAGTAAACATCAGCTAAACAAATTATAAATAGATCACTACCAAGCCAAGTTTATAACTTGGTTATCTGCTGTTGAGATTATCTGTATGTTTGTGTCCTATGTAAAGTTGAAAAACAACAAAATGACAGTAAGTAGGTATTACTTGCAATCTCTGATTATCCTGTGTCACACCTCGTTCACCCGTGGTTCTTGCCTGGGTGTCCTGTCAACTCCGGGTGGTGTGTTGGCTCTCGGGGTTGCTTCTTTGTTATGCGCCCACTTCCGGTGGCGGTGCGCATGCGCATGTCAGTGGACCATAGAGAGGGGTTTGCAGAAGATCCGCCGACATTCTAGCCTCTCTTCCAGGGCTCCTTCCGGCTGGGGGCCTTTATCTTCTGGATTCCTGCCTGCCTAGACACGTTAGTATAGCGTCTTTCTGCTTTGCCAGTCTTTTGTGCTTGAATCTGTGTGTGACCCGGACCTGTTGACCTAGCCTCTGTCTGACCCAACTGCTCTTGATCCTGTGTATGACCCGGACCTGTTTGACCAAGCCTCTATCACCCTGCTATCCTGATCTCCTGTGCATGACCTGGACCTGTTAAACCAAGCTTCTGTCAGACCACACTGATCCTGATTCTGTGTATGACCCGGACCTGTTTGACCAAGCCTCTATCACCCTGCTATCCTGATCTCCTGTGCATGACCTGGACCTGTTAGACCAAGCTTCTGTCAGACCCCACTGATCCTGATTCTGTGTATGACCCAGACCTGTTTGACCTAGCCTCTGTCTGACCCAGCCATCTTTATCTTCTGTTCATGACCTGGACCTGCCTTGACCTGGCCTCAGCCTTTGCCTATTGTCTACCTACCTGTGAGTACCACCCGGACCAATATTTGACCCTGCCTCTTTTGTTCCAGCCTCCAGTGGTTCCTCAAGGACCGTGCCAACTTCTCTTCAAGGAGTGTCCCACCAGCAGTACCTACCTCGTGGGAGTCTTCTACCAGCAGTACCTTCCTCGCGGGAGTCTTCTTCCACGGAGTCCTGAGTGAGTACCTTATTCTCTTGGAGATTTCTATCCTCCCTGGGGACCTCTGAGTATATTTTGTCTGGGTTGGGGTTATCCGGGGTTACCCAGCAGCTCCTCTGCTGGGGGCCACAACATCTGTCTTCGCGGCCAGCACCTATAGGCGGCTCAGCCACAACACAACCCTGGCTTAGGCAACCTCCGCTCTCTAGCCCTGATCCCAAGCGTTGCTCCCTAGCATCTTGCTCAGCGGCCCCTTGTTGGAGGAGCATCCTTTTCCTGCTCCTAGGTACTCCAGTCCCTTCCCTATCCTCTCCCTGGGGACTGACATCCTGATTGCAGAAACCATAAATATTGGTATTTTTATGATCAGTAATAGATTATATTTAGTCTTCCAGACACTGAGTTTGTAACACAGTAATAACATAAAACTCATATAATGTGATGAATAATGCACAATTGAGAACTAACACTAAACAGATACCACCCATTCTTTGCCTAATAGATTAGAAGCTATATTATCCTAGCTACTGAAAAACAGTTGAAATGGGCTATTTCACACAGACAGTTCATCAATAAATTATCATATTTGTGTTCAGGAAAATGTTGCTGGTAATTCAAATTCCACTCCATTATTAACTTGCGTATATGAATAAAATCTCAGATGATCAGTAATATACTATACTAATAAGTGTAGCAGTATGTGTTTATTGTGAGAATTATATATATATTATAGAAAATGTCTGTCCTCAATGGTAATTTGATCTAGCCCTTATACAAACAATTGGATTTCTGTGCCAAAATCATATGAGAAGAGAATGATGTTGTAGTATGGGATTTTGAAAATAATATTTTGCATTAGAGAAATATTTGTAGATAGCTATCAGAGGAATAGGGGTAATTGATTCCTATATGCAGCCAAATATTCAAGTGCTCATTCAAATGCATAATTTAAGAATATAGAGTATAATATTTGAAGAGAGCAATGTTTCTGGGAAACAGAATAATGGTCACATGACAGCTCAGGTTCAAATTACAACATTTCTGTTGACTTGTCATACTGTTCTCCTCTGATGGCTATGATGGGTCTCTGAGCTGTGTCCAAAATTGTCACAAGCCATAGTATCTGACAGGATCTTAATGTACAAGCACACCAATACAGGTATAATAACAACAGTGCTAAGTGGAAACCAAAGAAAATATCCAACTAATAAGAAACCCATACAACTAGCCATGTTTTTGTTAATATCTTTTTATATATTATTGAGTCAAAACTGTTTTACTGTAGAACAGTTTCATCAAAACAGGTTGTCCTGATGAAGCTGCTGTAGTGCAAAAAAATGTGACCTTAGCAAATAAATGATCACATACTTCTTCATGCCATGGAAGATGTGACCACATTGCTCTCATTTTAAGACTAAAACTACTGTTCATTTAAGAAAACTAAAAGTGTAATGTCAAATGCAGACTTCATTTTAAGGGACTTATATTATGTAAGTTATGTTAATTCATTTTCATCAGTAATCTAATGATAACATGTTTTTCTAAAAATCAACGATTCTCACTTTGAATTTCCAGAAGAAGTTCAAGGGGTTCCCCGGAGCAAATATAAATAATATCAAACAGGGGATCAAGGCTGAGGTGACAGTCAGGGTATGCGTGTGTGCTTACATGTGATGTGTGTGTTTGTGTGGGTATGTGTGTGTGTTTGTGTGTATGTGTGTGGGTATGTGTGTGTGAGTGTGTGTGTACATGTGTGGGTATGTGTGTGAATATGTCTGTATGTGAATGAGCACAAGTGTATATGAGTGCATATGTGTGTTTGCGTGCTTGTGCATGTATGTGAGTATGCATGTGTGTCTGTGTGCATTTGTATGTGACTAAGTGTGTTTGTGTCTGAGTGAGTACTTGTGTGTGTGTGTGGTTTAGGTACTGACATTGGCTGTGGAAGCTGGATACATTTCACACAATGCAATTTTTGTTTCTGTTAGATTTCTTGGAATAAGCAATATGACCTGATCTCTTCTATGACAAAATATCACTAGACATAATTTTGTGATATCACATACCCAGTACATTTTAGCCTAATAGTTTAATCTTGAGTACTTGTACCAAATTACATATGATCCTACTGATACAATGTTAACCTTGTGAATTGTAGAGAGGGTGCCAATACATGGTGAAGCGTGCACTGGAGACATCTACTATTTAAGGGGTTAAAATATGTGACTTTTAGAGTTCCTTAGGGATTTCATTTTAAATAAAAGGAACTTGTAAAAAAAAAATTGGGAACCATTGCTCAAAAGTAAAATGCCACTCCAAGCATAAATGTTATGTTGACCTTTCTTGTACAATATGCATAATTAATCTTTTAACCAAAGCACTAAGTAAAACAAAGAATAATCAAAAACACATGTTCAGAAAATATGTTTTAATTATGTATTTAATCATATTTAATTTAAAAATATTAAAGTAACTATACTCAGTACATAAGTTTTAATAACATTACACTATTATAAATACTTTTATCACACATGATCCATTCAGTATTCTGAAGTATAACAGGTAAGCAAGCAATGCAAACAGTTTGTACAAGTATAGCCTTGTGGGAAATATGAGGAGGATCAAGTTATGTTGCAATCTTTATTTCTTCACACATTTCTGGTCCTGAGGACATTGAGGGATCGACTTGCATGGCTCTGTGTAAGAAATATAAAATGTATTAGAAATGGAATGCAATGACGCAAAATTTTTGAACACATCTTAAGTCACATAGGACAAAATATTATCAAAATATGGACCATATTCAGTTAGGAAAATATGAACAATTCTGAAACAAACCAAGTACATTTAATGGGAAATGAAAATGGCCACTAATATAACCCTTTAAGTGCCAGCGAGGCATCCAAAGAATTCCAAAGCAAAACTCTTGATACCTCTCTGGCACTGAAAAATTGAAAGGGATTTTTAACTTTTTGCCCCCATTTAACCCTTTGAGTGTCAGGGGGGTCTTCAAGACATTGCTTAGCAATGTATTGGACCCCCCATCTGGCAATCAAATGGTTAAATAAATCTGGATTTGGGGAATATTCATTTATAAAGAAATGTACCCTTTGTAACGCAGTTGTGTGCTGTAGAATTACTTTAGCGATTCTTAGTACATCAATGTCAAGTGACCCAATGCACTGGAAATGTCACTAACATCCAAGGAGTTAAAATAATCTTCCTAGTTATAATTATACTGCTTTTAATGCATGAAAAAGATCTATAATAAATATCCTACATGAATCAACTTTTCACACAATCCTTCCTATCTACTGATCAAGACTTGGGGGAGATTCACTAAGCAGTGGTAAAGAGGTGATAAAGTAGATACGACGTCTCCAGTTTATTACTTCTCCAATTCCTATGTTATCCTATGGAGTCAATGCACTAAGATTCCTTCATCTTTGGAGATCTTATTGCATCGGCTGTATAGAATAACATGGGAACTGGAGAAATGATTTCACTGGAGAAGTTTTCTCAGCTTTATCACCCCCTATGAGTGAATCTCCCCCTCTGAGTTTTTATTAAACGCATAGTGAATCTCCCCCTCTGAGTTTTTATTAAATGCACATTTCGTTTGTTATAAATTACAGATTTCCTGTCCAGTTTACTGGTGATAATTATTTTATATAGCTTGATTTATCCCATTTGTTCCATTTCATATGGTTAGCACAATAGTCCTATATGTACAGTATGTGTTGTCATAATAAAGTACATTTTTACCTTGTGGAGGTGGGCATTTCTGGACAGGTTCTGGGCACACTGGCTTGCAAGCTGCAAAAATATCATATGTTAATGTACAGTTTTGAAGTGCAATGCAAATTTATTTGTAAACAAATATAAATTTAGTCTACTCTATTGACATTGACAAGAGTGATTTACAGACAGGTCATGCCAGGTCAGTTATACAACACATTGTGTTAACTGGTATTAGACATGTAGACATTATACTATTATATGCCAACAGAAGGACAATGAACCATATTAAAATGAGGTGACCTAATACCTTTCTTTTTAGAATGCCACTCCTGCCTCCATAGACAACTGTATCAACAGTGCCTCATCAAAATGGAGGGCCATGGAAGTATTGTACATAAAATTCAATTTTTACTGTAATAACTTTTGAAATATGCATCTTCCAGGAGAGGTTGCAATTTGTTTTATTCACCCAAAAAAGTCCAATATATATCCTATATAATATTTTGCTAAAACGTGTGTAATGACGCAGTCATGCACAGTAGAGATTGCTGCACGTGCTGCAGTCATGCACAGTAGAGATAGCAAGTGATGAGGCTGATACAGAGCCGGGCACTCCGAAGGCATGTGCATGACTGCCCTACGACCGGCTGGCAGTGGCACTGTGGCCCATGTAACGGGCTCTTCAACTAGAAAACATATATATATATATATATATATATATATATATATCTTATAATATAAAGCGCTAGGCTGCAAAGCTCACTGTGTCTGTAACCACTCATGTGCAGTAGCGACTGCCAGAACAATGCAGTCATGTGCAGTAGAGACTGGCCGAATGCGCTGATCCGGAGCGAGATTAACTGAACTGCTCACCGCCTGTCTCTGCTCCCACAGGAAGGTCCATGCGTGGTCCGAAAAGTTAGACATGAATGCAATAAATTAACTTTATTTTTTGCTACATCTGCTTCAAGAGTGCTGTCTCTTACGAAGCCAGGAGCATCCCAGGCTGAGTATATTTGAATATAAGTATATATATATATATATATATATATATATATATATATGTATCTTCCAAATTATGCAGTCCTTTTCCTTTAAAAGTTAACTATCTTTATCCATAGACAGCAATTCATTACTCAAATAAGGGGCTTAACAAAAAAAGTACATATAGGACCACGTGATCAAGAGAAAAGTGGAGAAATTCTGGGGCAAATCATTTGCACTATAAGGAATAACTAAAAATTCAAAAAATTCCCATTGATGCAGTGGTATAATAATTCAGAAGAGATATTGATTTCACAATCTATTGTGTGTGGTCATTTCTTTTCTCCTGGCCTGTATATCTGTCTCCTGTTATTTAAGAACAAATGTCAGCTGAAATAGAGTCCCCAGAGTCTTGCAGCAATCGCATCTGACCACAAAAATTCACTCCTACTATTTTATCCAGTATTGAAATGTATTTATATGTATATTATATGTCTATTAAATCATCATAGTTATAATAGTTTCTCAGCTAAAGAAAAGAGGTTTTGATACTTACGATCCTGGCATTTCTGTGGTGGCGGACATGGCCCTGGTGGGCATGGCTCAGGGCATTGCTTCTGTAGTCCCTTTACTCCAGACATGATTGAGTTTCAGAAAAATGTTGATGTGAAGAGATTTTAACTGTGTTTATTGTCTTACAGCTTAGTGCTTTTATACACATGAATAAAAGACTCTTATCAGTTTTTGCTGGTGGACTCTGTTCCATTACTCAAAGACTCTATTAATTGTGAAATAATGCAGGCAGAATTTGCATACAAAACGTTTGTCATCTTTCCTCAAAGGTAGGGTGGATTCCCTGGTCCTGTCATGTCTTCCTTAATGATTTAACGTATGAAACATCTCCTCAGGTCAGGTGTACAGTAGTTTAAAAAAAAGAACAAATTAATTCCAAGAAGTATGTAAAGTATGTACTTATGAAAAATAATCTTCCATTGTGCAGCTAATGTGTTGTATTTATATTTATCTATTTAATTATTTATGTCAAAACACCAAATCTAAACCTGATATGAGTTCAGCTTGATATGAAATATTATTTTAGATTAAATATGTTGTTTGTCATCAAAAATAGTCATACCTGTTTTTTTATTAATTAGCGACATCTATCTCTCTATAGAAGATAAGAATAATACTCTAAAATTCTCCAAGATATCCATCAAGATCATTATGTATATTGATGTGATTTTCTATTTTTAGCATTTTTTTATGTTTTATTCTTTATTTTATTTATGTATTGATAATGAAACTGAACTTCAGATAACTTTCCACAAGATTTCTTAAAAATTATTTCTATTTTGGAAATTAAATTGTATATACTAAAATGTCATACTCAATAGCGTGTTCTTTTAAAGCATACAAAGCTGATTTTTGTACTGTATAATTAGTGGACATTGATTTGGAAGTTGCCTTATTTTATTTTCAGTCAATGAAACAATCTAGAACAGGAGTAGCCAACCCATGCCCTGAAGAGCTACCAACAGTGCATGTTTTCAGGATATCCCAGCTGGAGCACAGGTGGACTATCCAAAGGATCAGTCACTTTAAAGGGATAGTAATGTTTCATAATAAAAGCAGCTCTAATTAATCATCATATTTGGACTTTGGAGAGTGTTATATCAATACTGTCAGACATGTAGTTCAAGAGTAATTAAATGACAAAGTATCCCCCTCCTGCCCCTCTTACTGATGTAACACTGCTCAGCCAGAGCAGAGGTGAGGTCCCCAGGTAGATTGCAGAGAGGGACAATCTTCAATTAACATAAGGGAAAAAACCTGAAAAACTTGTCAAGGGGGGCAGGGCTTTCATTGTTCTCATAGGAAGAAGATTGTTCCCTGCTGTTATCTGTCTGGTCTATGGACTGGATTCCACATCTGAGAAGAGATGGCTTACACTAGGTAAAAGGGGCGGGAGGGGAAACTTTGCTTGTGAATATCTCTCAAGCCATAAAGGTTTGAGAGATAAGACTTATATCGTTCTTCATGTTTTTTTAATGCCTACAAAATAAAATAAAGATAAAACAAAGTTTTACTATCTCTTTAACTGGTCTACTTGTGCTCTTGCAGTGATATCTTGACAACATGCACTGTTGGTATCTCATGAGGACATAGATTGGCTACCTTTGATTTAGAAAATACATATGCTAATCCTTTGACATCTTTGGGCATTTTGGATAAAGGCACAGTTTGCAGTAATTCTGGGGCAAACCAACTGCACTGTAAGGGACAGATAGGCATTTACCTAATTCTAATTAACTTCAATGGTCTTATTAACTCATTGAATGTTAGAGAGATTCCAAATACATTCCTTCTCAATGAATTGGAGATCTTTCTAGCATTCAATTGATTAAAAGCCCCTTTTAAATCAATGGGAATTTTCATTTCTATCTATGTTACAGCTGGTTTATTGCACAATTGTAATTCCCCCTATTTTCCTTTATATGTAATTCCTGTGGTGTCTTAAATCTTAAACATCCTTTTGTGGTAAGTGGCTTTGTCTTGACATTGGTAAAGTATTGTAGTCACATAGACCTTTTCTGCTGCTGCACACCCCTTTGGTCCTAAAATGGTTAATAAAGATGTGAAAAACATTTAAACCCAATATTACAACAGATTTATGCTGGAGCTGTTTGTCTAAAAACTTCATGATCACGAGTTTAAGTATATCATTGGTCATTACAAAGATTACGTATTGCAATGATGTATTGTCATATTGGCTACAAGTAAAGGAAGGAGTGCCGAAATGTATGCTTTTATACTGGAGATTTGTCAGTATATACTGTTTGCCTTTGACAAAGCTGGGGAACACTGGAAAAACATGTTAGGCTTTTTTTTCATTTATCCCCATTGATATCTTTTGAACTTGTGATATTGACTTAATGATTTGGCCAAATTCTACTTGAGCCATTACATGTTTAGGTTTCTGAGTGATGACTGAGTGATGACTTTTAAGCATCAATGTGATGACTTTGAGGCTCTTTCTGTATATATCTTCCTATACATAACTGTGCGCTGGTTACAAGCCGGGTAACGTTCCCTAGAATGCTCACATTATGATTCGAATTACTCTTTAAGCCGTGCTTTGATTAGAATGTGTTGCCACTCTGATGAGCTATTACTTAAATAATTAACAGCATATTATTGTTGTGGAAGTTAGTGATAACTACCCCTGATTCCACATATCACTGATATACCCTACAAGGTACTATTAGCATTATAATACGCATGACATTAAACTGGATTGTAGATAAAATCCCACAATTAGTACACCATAACAACTGTGATTTTCTATATCCTGTTTTTATTCAATAGGAGATATATATGATCTTATTTTAATTGATTTTATTTTACTTCTTTTTACAAAAAGCTATGTTTTAACCGTGTCAGTAGTTCTTAGTAGAACATAAGAAGCATGTGATTACACAAGCCGAATATAATCAGGACTCAATTATAAATATAATTTTGGCGCACTAAAAAAGTCCTAGTTAATTTAAACACACAATATAGCAGTCAGATGACCCTATGGTTGCCAGAAAAGAGGGACTTATCAACACAGGCACACGCATCCAAAAGTCCAAAAATATCAAATACTTTATTGAATCATCTATTATGCAGCACACAATCTAAAAACAAATTAAAAATGCCCATACAAGAGAGGTGATATATAATCATGAATAGAAAACGCTAAGATAAAAATCCCCATGAATATTATTGTTGAAATGAACAGAGTATCTATATAAACAGGGACGAAGCCACATGTGTGGCGATACGTTTTGGGTTCGGGTGTACATGAGAGGTTGAACGCTCAGACATTTCCCTATGTTACCACTTCATGTCTTATTTACAGATGAGTATTTGTTATTATGTATTTCTTTACTATCATTTAGTATTGTATCTTGTACATTTATATAGATACTCTGTTCATTTCAACAATTTGTTTTTAGATTGTGTGCTACATAATAGATGATTCAATAAAGTATTTGGTATTTTTGGACTTTTGGATGCGTGTGCCTATGTTAATAAGTCCCTCTTTTCTGGCAGCCATAGGGTCATTTTTTTCCCATCTGACTGTATATATTGTGTTTAAGTAGTTGTTAGTAGGCCACACACGGAATATATGTTTGGTGATAATGAATGCCTAATAAGTAGTTTCTGTTTGTTGTCCTTTTGTTATTGCTACATTGTTTTTGCTACAAGGTACCACCATTATATATCATAGTGGTTTACATCTCCTTGATTAGACCAGGTGGTGCCTCTCTTTTTCCTTTGTGTCTGTTTGCCCCAGAACTGCTCCATCATTACATTTATACATATACCCCGTTTATATTTTATAACATTTCTGTACAAACCCTCTCACAGAATAGCTGTCTCTGCTTACCTGCAATCTTGGCTGCTCACTTACGCACTCAAGGGATTAAAGGGATCTAAAGAACTTTTTAAATTATTGGAAAGTATATTTGTCTTCTGTGGTGCAGTTGATTTATCCCATAACTTACACTGTTCTATTTAGTGCATCAGCCTTTGCATCTGTTTGTCTAAAAACACAGACTTGATTGTGCCCAGCATTGGTGACCAAAGTCACTGCTTAACAGAGTGGTGCTGTTGTCCTATGTTACCGAATAAGAATGAGTGAAATTTTTTTTGCTGTGGCATGAAATAGACACATCCTGCAGGAATACCATATATGCCTATGTCTTCTCACTGAGATGTAAGCAAATGAATATGTGTATGTATGCATGGACAGTTGAGGATATGTGTGTGCATATGTAAGCTTGTATAATGAAATGTGTGTGTATGATGACATGATGAAAACATTTTTGTAAAGTTGATACCTTTATTGACTTTACAAAAATTTTGGCATCCTGTATTTCTCCGGCTAACACGGTACCAACTCTCATCTATTATGATGACATGTGCGTATATGTATGTGTGTCAGCAAGTATGCCAGAAGAGTAAGTCCAATTGAATCCAATGAGCTTAACTTTCCAGCTTAACTTTTTATGATTTTTATAATGAACAGGAAGAAATAAAATCAACCCCAGTACACCATTAAATATTAAGCAGTTGTTTTTCTGCTCTAAGAATGGCAAACCAGATTTATTAACCATAATTCACAAGTTTCTCTAACTACATATGTTAGGAGTTTACCTGGCTGAACACATGTTACATACATGTTAGTAGATCTTTTATTCTGATTCCTTCACCTGTGCTCCAATACAGACTTAAAACCTTAACTGTTAGGGGTATTTGAGGACCACGGTAGAGAAACTTTGTGATAAACACAATGGGAAGTGAAGAAAAAGTATAGACTCACAACTGTAAGTCTTTTTTAAGCGACCCATACTCTCAAAAGATATGTGTAAAATATACTAGACTCAGTACATAGCATGAGTGATTTGTAGTACCCAGGCACTCTACTGTTATTTATTGAGCCTGCCTTTTATTGGACTTTGTGAGCAAGTTTTGTACTCTCTGAAGTCACAAATGTTGTTTAGTCCTTACTGCTTATTTTGACTCTTATCCCATTAAATATATATATAACCACTGGGATAAAGGCCTATTGCTTATTTCTATAGTTCTTGGTATCACCCCTTTCTTCATTTCTCTGACCTGGGCCTTTTGTTACTGTCCATATACTAACAAGCCACAGAGGGAATTACCATATAATTATCACAATTTCCTGCACATGCTATAGAGGTGGTATTCAGGGCTTGTTTGCTTTGAAGTCTGAATGATGACATTGTGTGTGTGCTAGTATGTGGTAAAGTGAGAAGACACACTAGTAATGGCATGGTACCATGTTAGCCATAGAAAAAAGCAGGAGACTGGCAGAGTAAAAAAAACCTAGCACCATTCTAGAGTCACTCAGTTAGCCAATAAAGTTTTTTTTTACTGTACACACTAGTACATTCTCCAAAATGCAGGTACGTGATCTTTATTCCAGAAATCCACAAACTGAGCTGTGCTGGAGGATTTATATATTCCCCTTAGTGTCTTGTAAACTGGTACAAATAATGTAATTATTTTCAACAATTTTTGCCACTTTAAATGAATAGGAGTACTTTTAGATGGACAACGTTTTTATCTATGGAAATGAATGGAAATTATCAATCAATTTATGCAAAACATTAAATACCTCTTATGTTTTTACAACATTCAATCCAATGAGAAAGCAATATGAATTATATTTTCATGCCTTGTTCAGCATAATTAATACATTTTCATCTCAAGGAACTCAATGGGAATTAAAATGTTTGCCTTTTTACTATACCAAGAGATCCACTTTCCACTCTTTTTTCAGGACTTTTGGTATTCCATCGGCAAAGAGGAAAGTTATACTAATTTTATTATCAGAAGCTAAATTATTGATTGCCACACACTGGAAGGATAAAAATCCACCATCCTTTTCAGAATGGATAATAAAGGTAAATGATCACCTCATCTTAAAGGGATAGAGATACTTTATTATTACTATCCCTCATATTGTAAGTATTTGTAAAATAAGGAATAGACCCCAGGTTCATCTCTCAAACCTTTATGGTTTGAGAGATAACCAAAGGCAAAGTTCCCCCCTCCCTCCCCCTTCCCTGAAGTCAGCGTTGTGCTGACTGCAGGGGAAGTCTGTCGTACGACAGGCTTGCAGCTCTGCAGCTGAGCCAAGATCCCGTTAGTGAAGAAGAATTATTTCACTGAAACGCTCTTCTACATGTGCTTGATTTGCAAGCACATGTAGAAGACCGTTTCAGTGAAATAATTCTTTGTCACTAACGAGATCGCGGCTCTGCTGCAGAGCCACATGATGAAAGACAGACTGTATATCCCTGCAGTCAGCACAACGCTGACTTAAGAGAAGGGGGAGGGAGGGGGGAACTTTGCCGTTGGTTATCTCTCAAACCATAAAGGTTTGAGAGATGAACCTGGGGGCTATTAACTTATTTTGCAAATACTTACAATATGAGGGATAGTAAAAATAAAGTATCACTATCCCTTTAACTAGACTTTCCATACTCAAGAAAGGATTGGACACAAGCTCAATAACATCCTTCTTATCACAATGGAACCATTCAACTTTACCACTATCTGCTGTCTCATCCTCTTTTTAGACTGGATAGATGGATGGCTCTTAATGTTTTTCCTATTCATTATTTATTTATTTTTCCCCCTTTTACCTTTTCCCCTCGGACTTCCCTCCCCCACTCAACTATTATTCTACTATTTATTTACTTTAATATGTTCTCTAACTCTGTCTATTTTTTCTCATGTTCTCTTCCTACATCTATTTAGACATTAAATAAAACACAACATAGCAGAAAATTTTAGATACAGTTTTAGTCTTCTATTGGTATGCAATACAGTGAGCTCATAATAGAATATATCGATAAATCCAGTAGTAATACCTGTAATACTTGTTTGTCTATATTGTTCTCTGTATGCTTATATTCTTGTAATCTGCTGGTTGTGTTTAATAAAAATAAATTATAAAAAAAAAAGTTTGGCTTTTTAGCATGAGTTTTTAGAGAAAGCTGAACAATAGTATTAGTTTTACAGAAATACACGGAAGGAGAAAATTTAAGTTTCTGCCCAAACCTAGTAATAATAATTATGAAAAAATATGTATTCTCTATGGCTTCTCAAGCTAAGTTTAACATGGATATATTCAGAGGCAGGAGATGCTTCATTCAAATGTTATCACAACATATGACAATGTTTTCTGTGGCTTTGTAGCAATTGCAGTAGAGCTTTGCTCAACAACATTCTAGGAACTGTAAAATACGAAATACAATTATGTGAATATATGACTTGAGTAAATGAAACATTAACTGAATAATTACAGTTCCCAATGATATGCACACACCTTTTGTGTCTTTTAAACTATACCTAAAGAGATGTTTCATATGATAAATCATTCAGCAAGAGAAACTCCACCCTGGCCCTAAGGAAGAATGACACAAAAAAACAAATCATTTGCATGCAAAGCACATTGATGCAATTTCACAATTACTTATATATTCTGAGCAATAGGATGGACCCTAGTAAACAATGATTCACAACCGGTTTCAGCCTTTCACTCTTGTGTATATAAGCACTAGCCTGAGAGAGGCCAGACACAGTTGAATCATTTTTCCAGTTCTCCTGGCCTACTGAACAACTGTTACCTCTATTAAACAATGTCTGGAGTCAAGGGACAGCAGAAGAAATGCCCTGAGCCATGCCCACCAGAGCCATGTCCACCACCACAACAGCAATGCCAGGATCGTAAGTGCCACATCTTATTGTCTTTAGTTCAGAAACAATTATGTTTTGTAAGGAATTTATAATTAACATATAACATAAAATAAATCATCCTCTAGTAATAGTGAGGGGGATGTTCTAAGTACTGGTTTAATTCTGGAATAAACCCTAAGGAACAATTCAACAATTCCAGAATTAAAATGTATTGGATACCCCTCTGACACTCAAAGAGTTAAATTAAGCTTTTAACCCCTTAACTCCTAGAGAGGTCTCCAGTGTATTGCTTTGCAATATATTGGTGATATCTCAAAGGCTCCTTTTACATCAATAGAAATGTTTATTCCTCTCCTATAATATGCTTTGTTTACTCTAGCTGTTTGCTTACTCCAGAATTGCTTTAAAATGAGTCCACGGGGGCTATGGTGTGATTAAGTGGTGATAAAGTGGAGATGACCTCTCCAATGATATGTTATTCTATGGAGCCAATGCACTAAAATGTATTCTGTTTATCACCTCTTTATCATGCCTTTGTGCATAACCCCCATATTTAGTTTCCTAGTAGGCTAGTAATGGCATATTCCCAGTAGGATAGAATAAAGTATAAAATATACATAAATATATATTTTTTCCATATATACAATAAGTTTGAATTGAACATCAGATACAGGAATTGTTTCTTGTATTGATTCTTGGATTTGTTGCAATTTGGATCCCATTATTAAATAAAGGTTCCAGACTGTGCATTGAGTTGAAATTGTTATTTTATTAACTGAATTGCTAAATATGTGTTGACCAGAATTTGTATAGTTATAATAACAGCTAAATATTTGTATGAGCTAAAAAATTAGCATTCTGTTCTATTTCAGATCACCATTAACATATATCACAATTTTATTTCAGCTTGCAAGCAAGAGCCTGTGTGCCAGGAACCTGTTCAAAAATGCCCACCTCCTCAAGGTAAAACATAATATTATTATGATGTTCTATACATTATGCATTGGGGTAATTGTGCTAACATATCCAATAAATAGTCTGAAGGTCAATTTAATACTATGGGCAACACCAACACAGTGATGCTGAGTTTGATCAGTTGCCCATGTTGAAAGGTAATATACTGGACTATGGTTCCTTTCATGTGTGGTTATCATCCACAGTTACTCACAGAAGTCTAGAATGCTGCACAGTTTCTGTGTTCCCTTCAGGAATGAACTAAAGGTGACGCAATCTAGGTCTGCCTATGGGCCACCTTTGGGTCTGTAACATTAGTAGCAATGGTGGTTGTCTTGATCATCGCAACCTCCAATGAATAGCTGACCCACGTGAGTACCAGACATTAAAGTTGGCTTGTTCTCATGTGGGCCAGCTGAAAGTGGTGGATTGAAGGAGAGAGGTGAGTGGACTCCTATGGCAACAGAACTTACTCGGGGGCATGACAGCTATTGCCCTTCTGAAAGATGACTAAAGCTAAAGCAAAAGACCCTCTTAAGGAAACTAAAGAAAATCAACCCTGGAGCAGCAATCTGTGCCATAGGGGGCAAACGAAAATTTCCAAGTTGCCACTGATTTAATTGGGGCTTTTAACTTTCTGAAACCTAGAGAAGTCTCCAAATCATTTATTTGTGTTTTGTTTGAGACTTCTGGAGCATTCATGGGTTAAAACCCCATTGAAACAAATTGAAATTGGGGAGTCTGCATTTGTAAAATGTGTGCAGTTGATTTACTCCAGAAGTACTCCTCTGTATCTTCCTGAAGATGGCCCCAAGTTCTTTTCACATTGTGTTGAGGTTTAGAACTTCTGTTGATTGGGTACTATAAGAGATTATGGATTAGATTTACTATAGTGAGGAACACAGTACACATCTTTTACTCTTGCTCCAAGTGCAATGTAAATGGGATTTTAGCTGAGGCTGGTTGCACTGGAGCATTAAGGCCTATAAACAATGATGTGTGCATATAGGCACACAGAGAGCAGTGCACTCTATTTAGTACTTCAACATGATTACATTGCCTGTACTGCATCCCCATTTTATATAGCCAACCCAGAATATTTCATTTGGTTCATGATTCCCTAAACACTGGTTGATTTTATTGCCCCATGAAAGTAGATTTATATCTGAGATATAATATGCCACTAAATATCTCTCAGTTAAATACACATGTGAAAACAAATATTCCTATGGTGGACCCAGAAAGACAGTATGCAAGTAACTGAGGCTGATGATCTTAGAAGATCTAAAGGTATTTTAGAGCAAACCACCTATACCATGGTGACAAAGAGTTAATTTTTTCAGTGATGTTAATGGGCTTATGACCTCTTGAATGTTAGAGATCCATTGCTGGCAATGCATAGAGGCCTCCCTAGCATTCAAGGGGTTAAATAAATGCCCAATTTTGATCAATTGAAATTAGGGAAATGTTTATTTTTCTCCTTTTATGCAGTTGGCTTGCTCCAGATTTGCTCCATTGCATCATAGTACATCAGCTTCTTTGTCTGAATGAAAGCACAACTTATAAAGGGCATCTAACGTGATAACAAATTAAAGCTCAATATTTTACAAGTTACTATCTGCTACTCCCACTCTTGAGAATAATAGAACTCTAAATTTACAGTCCTAGGTTTTTGCAAAGATTCTTATCCCATGTCCTGTAAGAGCTGATGCTACAGATGGCAGCTTAACTCATATTGGTTGTGCTGGTGGGTGTGGTTTCACAGTAGCCAACAGAATAATCAGTTTCCTCTTCGGTCCTCAGAGCACCAGGTCTGAGTCAGTAGAAGCCATGGGTGCAACTATACAATGTAATCTGTATGTTTATAATGGTGTGTCCTCCAGAGGCAGGAGCAGTATCAGGTAACTTAAACAACTGAGCTTTGATAAATATATTTTCTTCATGTTAGATGTCCATCAATTATACAGACCCACATTTAAATACCTTGGCCTTTATCTACAGATTTCTCATGTTCTTGTTCAACTTATGTTGTGTCTTCTCATTTTACAGAACCATGCAAGCCAACCCCACAGTGTCCACAGGAGCAGAAGGGTGTGAAGAAATAAAGATTCAATGTTTCTGCAACCCAAAGGCATCAACTGTGCAAACTAATGAGATGCCTATTAATTGCATTTTAAGGAAATATATTGAAATGTCCAATACTGTGATTGTAATGAAGCTGCTATGTACAGTCTTCTCTTAACCCCTTAGATGCTATAGATATCTCCAGAGCATCGTGTATCAAAGAACTGGAGACTTCTCTAGAATCCAAGGATTAACAAAATATGATATCATAAATATGATTAAAATGTCTTCTAAAAATGAATTTCTGATTATGCTTTGTCTTATTTAGTTCTATTGGAGTAAAGTACATTTTTCTTGTGGATGGAAAAAATAGGAACTTAATTGTAGTCCTGCATTAATGCTTTGGATGAGATTAAATATATTGGAAACGTCTGTGGCACTCACGGGGTTAAGGGCTCTATAGTTAAAAAAGATTTGGAGTAACTGTAAGACAAACCAAGTGTATCATAGGGAAAATCTAGAAATGTTAACCCCTTGAATGTGTTGGAGGCATCTTTTGCGTTCAAGGGTTTCAAATCCCCTATTGAAGTAATGGGATTTCTTTAATTTAAACATTTCTCATGTTCTCATGTGTTGCAATAGGTATGCAACAGAGTTCCCCCACTTCTCTTTTGAAAATATACAGGTTCTTTTAATTAAAGGGCAGTAAATAATTAAATGTTAAGTATTCTCATGTTGCAGTTATCTATTATCCTTTCAGGAAACTTTTACTTAAAGGGAAAACTATAAATAAAGGGAGCTGCGAGCCTGATAGATGTCCTTTATCGGGGCTGGTCTTGTGGCTGTGGGAACAGGCTTGCAAAACTAGCAGTGACTGCATAGTAGGCCCAAAGTGATCAACTAGTTTGGGGGAGGGGTTTATAAAATACTCCACATAACTTTCTGATTGATCCCACAATGAAAGCATGAAACAATGAAGAACATGCACATTACTGTTTATGGGCTATGGTAATGTAGGGATGTTCATGGTTTAACCCTTTAAGGGCCAGAGGGGTGAGCAACTCATTGCTTCTCAAAGTGTTGTGCACCCTTCTGGTCCTTAAAGGGTTAAACCACATTTTTCATTTTGTTAGCCCACCCCAGGCAATTTTTTTGACTCTGAACTGACCATAGCTTATTACTAATACTGACTTAGTAAAATATGGTAGTTGCCCTTTAAAACTCTTCTTAATAATAAAATTTAGCATTCTAAATACAATTTCCACCTGTATCTCTGGTCAAGGTCATATTTCCCGTTAGGTCAGGCATGTCCATTTCAAGTGCATGAGAAGGCCTCATTTTCAAACATTCCAAATAAGGAGGGTCATGTACTCACAACAATAGCCACTGGTGTCTGTACTATTGGTTTTTTTGTGAAGGTCTGGGGAGATCTAGTTTACCTCTAGAACAGGGATACACAAGCTTTGGCTCAAACTATTTGAGATTACAATAACAACAGCTGAAGAGCCTAATGTCCCTACCCCTGCTCTAGAATGTGAAAACCAAGTTAATCTAAATCCAAATTAGCACCACTGCCACACTGCAATTAAAATAAGAAATCCTGCTAGGGGCTACAATTTAATAGCTAGGGTGCCATATGCAGTCACAAGGCCTTATATGTGGTATGAATGAATTAGGTAAAGTAGGCAACAGCCCCTTAGCACTACATTTTGAGAGGTGCCTCATCTGTACAGTCCATGCAGCATGGTCTTATTAACGTTGCATACTCATCAGGCAGTGAAAGTGTTAAAAGGTTCGCTCTTCTTCTGGCATAATTAGCAAGTCACTGGATTAATTTTAAGATGGGCAAGAACAGGAGAAAGGAAATCACCTTTCAGTGAATGAGAGTGGCTATGTAAAACCCCAATGCATAAAATCCCCTTGAGCCCACAAGGAGGAAAAAAAAGTATGCATTTTGATTTCTTGCCAAGAAGCACTTCACTGCATGAATATTATATGCCTGGAAGAAAATGACAGCGGCTGCAGTATCCTTAACCCCCATTCGTGTTTAGTTATAAGCACGCATCCCTCCACCCACATTCATTGCAACTTTGAACTCAACTGCTCATACCCGATCAATGAGGAAGACTCAGGTTAGGCTAAGTCACTGTGGCTCAGGCAGCACCAGAGTCCATGCTCACTCTCTGCTGCTGCTAGTAAGGAGGAGGAGGACCAACTCAGAAAGCAGCCAAAGGTGGATAACTATGATGTTCACTGTATGTGTGTGCATATTATGAAGTGCTATGAACAATTGTGATTCAATTTTCAGCATGTCACTGCTGCTCGAACAGCACATCTAAAGTAAAACGTGCATGATGTGATACAGGGCATAAGCCTGGGAAATGGGACATTCTATAAATGCAGCAGGACATCAGGATTGGGTTCTAAAATCGGGACTGTCCCATGTAAATCAGGACAGATAGCAGCTATGTAAGGATAAACTGTCCATTAGACAAGATTGAGAAATGAGCAGAATAGATTTGATAGACTGGCCAGTTGCTTATCTGCCATCATATTACATGGGACATATATATTTTTTTGTATTTAGAAAAATGTTTTACCAGGAAGAATACATTGAGATTTCTCTCGCTTTCAAGTCCTGGAGTGTTTACATCAAAGAGTTGCTTATTTGCACAAATACAGAGACAATATATATATATATACATATATATATACACACACATACACTAATAATGTTATTACATATTGTTTTTAGATATAAAGAAGCAGTTATTTTTAATTATTTTAGACTGGGAGAATATCTGAATAACGCAAATCAAATGCATCAACTTCTGTTTAGTTAAAGAAACACTCATTAAACTAATCATTATTACAGAGCATTAAAACTAATGCTTTTGGATTATTTAAATTATCAATAGATTTTCATTTGAAATGAGTGTCACACAAACTGTACATTAATACACTGAAAGGGAGAGACAGAATGGTATGCCAGCAGCAGTTATAACTAATGATCTGTGCCGTCAATTACAAGGCAATTATGATAATTCATGTTTATATAAAGATAATGGAGGGAATGTATGAATCTGCCTGCTCAGCTCATTTTCTGCACAGAGATGTGTGTCTCCTACTCTTGTGCCTACAATTAGGGAAATGCACTCGAGCACATGATAGATGAAGTGCAAACCATTCAGACACTCAGCCATCAGGACTTTAATGTGAGCAAACCCTGAATGCATTGTCAATAGCATTTGCAAGGAAATGGAGTAAAGTTGCTCCAAATTCCTTGACACCTTGTTAGCACTTAATGTAAAACATGGCAAAGAGAAAAGTATGCCCTGAAAAGTAAATACTCTTCCTTACAGCCCTCCCCTTTTAATATGTGGTGTTAAGAGAAACATTTATGTGTAATTAGCTAAGTAAAATAGTGTTAGGAAGCCACTGGTTTCACCACTAAGTTCCACTTAGAATTATATTAGTACATCTAAATTAATGTCAGCAAGGTTTAAAAGAATAATGCATTCTTAATATATAGAAGTCACTCAGACTACATTGTCACAAGATTAACAGTATATATAGTGTAAATGACATTATCCAAATAGCTCATGGAGCAACTTAAAGATAACTCTCATTAATTCTCATTTCATATAAATTAGGCCTTTGACTCAATACTTTGGTCTTATATGTTTTGTGTCATATTCAAATTGTGGCCTATATTCTATTGCAATTAATAAGGGTCATCAACAATTTTATCTACAAAATTCCTATTTGAAGTCAATGGATAATCTTGTAAATAAAACCCTCAATAACATGATCAGCTGCAATGTAATCCATGCCTGTGTTTGCAATGTAAACTCACTTACTGAAAGTAACTACTTGTTTACCTGGCGCAGAAATAAAAATGCACCAGAAGTGTGAAAGTCATACACAATGGCCTTGATTCTATTGCAATTGATAACTTTATCATTGGATTTTATCTGCAAATGTTCCCTTAGACTTCAATATGATTCTGTGAGATAAAACCAGTGATAGCATTTATAATATACAACGGAATCTAGGCCTAGGCCTATATTAGATAGATAGAGATAGATTGATAGATCGATAGATCGATAGATAGATAGATAGATAGATAAAGAGACATAGATAGTAAAGAGAATGGGAAGGATTAACAAGAAGGTTTATATATTAGGTAAAGGATGATGCAAGACATCATGGCATATGACAACTGGCAAGTTCAGCTGTGTTTTATATAGTGGCCACCATTTGTGATCTGTACATCACATTACTCCAGGAACTGTTGTATGAGCTTGGGGCAGGGGGAATCAAGGCAGAATTGACTGGTGTCTCCCTTATATCCTGTTCCTACTTAAGCGTATTGTGGCTTAAAGTGACTGTAGAAATGAAGCACATAATAGTTTAACCCCTTGATAGATATATCTAGTTTCTAAGGAGTTAAACAAGCTCTGTGTGCTGTGGTAAATCTTGCATTTAACTGCACCGATGTTCAAGCCACAGGATTCATCTCTGCAAGCCACAGTGAAATCAAGAGAGTGAAGAGAACCTACTGGGCAGAGAGGAAAACTGACAGGCCAGATCAATGGGGCAGTGGGCCAGATCTGACCCACGGGATGTATTTTGCACATGTATGTTATTTACTGGGGGGGTAGGCTAAACATACCAAACAACATCTGGCACCCAAGCTTCAAGAACCAATTATTCTATGTTTACACTTAATGTTATTATTTCTTATGTAGATTTTTTTGTTCAAAACATATATAGTATAAAAGTAATTTAGAAGCTATGTTGTTTGAATTTGGACTCATAGATAGCTGATTAGATACTGATTGAAGGATGTTGGAGATACGGTTTAGTGATACATGCATCATCTGCATTTGAATTCAATAATGTAACAATTAAGGTAACAATATGTTGGGTATATTTCATGAATATACTTTTACAATTGTTGTGGCAGAGATATTACAGCAGTGTTGATGAATACCAATAAGTTGTAACACCTGTAGCTGAAAATGTATTATTTTTGAGAGCAGGTGAAATAAAGCAAAAACTAAAAAGTGACACAGAGAGGTTGATCTACACAGAAGATCTAGAGTAATTCTTGGAAAAATTAACTTCACCATAGGGAAGCATACCTGGGAACTTTAGGAAAGCTTTATAAACCTGGCGTTATGCAAATGTGGCGTAAAAGTGACCTAGGAGTAAAGGGGGGTTAGGATTAGAATGGGAGGAAAGTGGGTGGAACAGATGGGAGATGGGCAGGTTACCCAGGAATCTCACCGAAGACAGACAGTCTTCATGTCAGATCTAGAAAGTTCCCAGGTATTGGGATAAATAAAAGTCATCCTTGATTTAAGGGGCCTTTCACTGATTATTTTACTGAAAAGATCTGACTGTATGTAACCTGAAACAGGCAAATGAAATTTACTTGTGTGGATAGCAAAAACACACAGAACAACACATTCACATTATCATAAGTAAAACCAACAGTAGAGGAAAAAACAATCCATATTTCCTTTTGGAACAGTGAAACCTGTTGTAATAGATAATTAGCTATGTTTGCTACTGCTCCACCTGTTATTCAAAGTGCTAGTCACACTTATTATTATAGATAATGCATGCTGTTGTTTCCCCAACACTTTTATCCTATTAATTGATAAGAGAAGTGTCCAACTCGTTGTGAAGCAAAGCATTAGAGAGCTTACTAGCACTCAATGATTTAAATCAGTGATTCTCAACCAGGGTGCCATGGCACTTTGGTGTGCCACGGACATCAGCTTAGGGTGCCCCATGTTTTCTATGCAGACTAACAAAAATGGACTTTTAAAGAAAGATTTATAGAAATTTTTATGCACAATATATTTAGTTTTGTTAATATGATTATAAAACCTAATAACAACTGTATATTTATGTATTGTACCCTTCTTATGCCCTTTATAAAGTACATTAAATATGTTAGGGGTGCCCCGAATGTTCTAGATTATGTGTTAGGGGTGCCCCAAACAAAAAAAGATTGAGAACCACTGATTTAAATCATTGGGCATTTGGGGAATGATTATTTGTATTGCTGGTTTGATCTAGAATTGCTTCTCTTAAAGTTTATGCATGCGGCCCATAGAATGTAGAATGTACGGCCTTCAAAACCCGTGGCAATGCTTAATGCTTATGATCACTCTAGTGTATACTGGTGGACACTCTGCCATCATCAGGACTTTATAAGAGAATTATTTTAATTAATATAAGCATCCACTAAACTTACCACATGTCTCTTTAAATCAGGGACACATATAAAAACATATACAGCAGGGTTACACTTATTCTGGTGCAGTCCTGCAGAATGACATTTTCATACCCCCCCCTTACCATATTACAGCCAGAAACAGTAATGGCCCCCAATGAATTGTGTCAATCTTCCTTTGTACAGTACCTGATATACATTTAATCTGTCCAGGATTTTACCAGGAAGAATACATTGAGATTGTCTCTCGTTTTCAAGTATGTACTAGACTAATTTTATCTACCTTAGAAAGGCGAAAGGCTGAGCTGACCTTGCCGGGACTAGAACCTGTAACCTCACAGTCTGAGCAGATTCAACAGCTGGTGCCTTAACCAACTGAGCCATCTCTCCAGTTAGGTTAAGGCGTGGCGGCATTTTAAACTGTAACAATTTGATGCCTGCATAATTTTCAATGCCCTATTCTGACACACACTTATAATTCTGCAACATTTTTATGATAAAGCATCTCTATGTCTATCTGTGAATCTGGTCAGTTCTCAGAACTACACATTTTTTTTGTAACTTAAAAGCTCAGTGGCCCTAACAGGATAGATAATTTTGTTTGCTTGTTTTATACTATGGCCCTCAAGAACTTTTAAAAGTATATTTTTAGGACATCACTTGAGGACACGTGGATATATTTCCTTACACAGCTTATTGTCAGCAGCAAAGATTGAGACTACTTCTAGATCATTAATAAACAAATTAAAAAGCACTGGGCCCAGGACTGAACCCTGTGGCACCCCACTAACAACTTTAGACCAACTTAAAAAGGTTCCATTTATAAAAATTCTCTGCCATCTGTCATATAACCAGTTCTCAATCCATGTACAGATATCACTCCCAAACTGTCACCTTTTAATTTATGCAGTAACCTATTGTGAGGCACAGTATCAAAGGAGTTTGCAAAATCCCAGTATACTACATCAAAAGCAATTCCCTTGTCCAAATTACTACTTACCCTTTCATAAAAATGCAAGTAAATTAGTATGACATGATCTATTCTTCATAAAACCATGCTGATACTTACTAATAATAGTTCTGAATACTGTCAGTTAGTAACCTTTCTAATATCTTACCCACTATAGACGTCATCTCACAGGTCTATAAATTCCTGGTTTCGATCTTGCTCCCTTTTTGAATAATGGAACTATATCAGGTTTCCTCCAACCACAAGACACTCTGCCTGATGAAAGTGAATCAATAAATATTAAGTACTAGTTGAAGACCCCGTGTACGGGCCACAGTGCCAGCCAACAATGGCCATGGTGCAGTCATGCACAGTAGAGACTGCCCGCGCTGAGGCTGATATGAAGTGGGGCTCTCCAAATTCAGACCGTAGTCCTCTCTGCGCACTGGACTACGGTCTGAATTCGGATCACCTCACTTTGTATCACTTGCTGCACAGGTTGTCTGTACTGCGCATGACTGTAGCACGCTCAGCCGTCTCTACTGCGCATGACGGCTTCTGACAAACACACACTTAGAAAATTATTATATAGGATAATGGGTGTATACCATCAGGTCCAGGTACTTTATTCACCATAACATTTTCCAGTCTCTTTTGGACTTTTTCCTCAGTAAGCCATGTGAATGATGGAGGAAATTCTGTGGATTTGTCTATTTGCCCATAGTCTGTCATTGCTGCTTCCATTGTATATACAGAAACAAAGAATGTATTTAGGATGTCAGCCATATCCTTATCCACAATAATCAATTCACAAGTCCTAGACCATAAGAGGACCGATATCAACCTTAACCTTTTTGTTATTAATATACTTGTAGAATTGATTAGGAATTTTCTTGATCTCTTTTGCAATACTTTTCTCAATTTCAATTTTAGCCTAATTGCTTGTTTGCAGATTTTATTACATTCTTTGTATTTTTTTAAATGATGCACCTGACCCGTCTGACTTAAACACTTTAAAAGCTTGCGTCTTATTTCTCAATTCCCTGCAAACCTCATTAATAAGACACGTTGGTCTCAATTTACTCCTCTTGTACTTATTCCCCCGTATATATTGACTAAGAGGATTTTAAACAAATGCCATGATTCTTATGCATTTTTATCTCTGAAGAATACATACCATTGAATATCCTTTAATACTGATTTTTGCTTAGTAAAATAAGCCATTTTAAAATTAAATGTTTTAGTTAAACCCTTGCTATTGGGTTTTTCATAACAAATTTCAAAGCATACTATGTTGTGGTTGCTACTGCGTAAATTATCCATTACCTGTATACTGTTTATCTTGTCAGAATTATTTGAAAGCACTAGGTCAATCAAGGCCTCTTTTCTAGTTGGCTCCTACTAGTTGGGACATACAATTGTCATTAATCATAACTAAAAAATAATTTACCTTTATTGTGTTGAAAGTCATATTGCACCATTCAGTTTCAGGATACCTGAAATCTCCCATTATGATTTCATGCTTGTTTTCATTGTTGTGAAATAAACGAGCGGCTATATAATGAAACATCTTATCTTAATAGGTACGTGCTTTTTATTATTTTATGTAGATCTCATCTTTACTATGCTATGCCTAATGAGATGTTTCACATGATATGTGATTCAGGAATATGGACAATACTCTTTAGGATCAGTCATAGAAATCAAGCATAACTCAGGGACTCCACCCTACCATTAAGGAAAAACACAAAAGAATCATAAGCAAATATACCGATAGCATTGCTCAATATCTAGGGTCTTTGTTAATAGAAAAAATGAAATAGTAAAAGCAATGATTCACAACTGGTGTGAGTATCTCATTCTTCTGTATAAAGCACCAGACTAATAGAGAGCAAATATAGTTAGAGAATTATTCATATCCAATTTTCCTGAGACCCAATCTATTGAACTTTATTATCAGTTTTAGCAATAACAATGTCTAGAGTCAAATAGCATCTTAAATAGTGCCCTGAACTATGCCTACCAGAGACATGTCCACCACCATAGACATGCCAAGATCATAAATATCACATCTTCTTGTGACTGAAAAATAAAGTATTAATATTTATATTTTGTGATAATTTTTTCAGTGAATGTGTAACTAGTACAATGTGTAACAGTGCCCTAGTTCTGACAGTTATTTTGTATAGAATCAATATATTTTGATTCAAGTTCTTTATTTAATTGCATTAATTCATCATAACATGCACAAAATAATAACATTTTATACAGTAGCAAGTACAAGAGTTTCTGAATACTTTGAGTTACTGTAAATAAATCAATATACAGTTATTTTTATTACTGACAGAACAGTATGTACATTGACAAACCTGTGCCTTGTTGTCTATATAATTTTTTAGGAATAATAGTTAAAATGAATATATGTAACTGAGCATTGAAATACAGTCAAACTTGAGTTGAAATACAATTTGCGTCCCTTGTATTGTATCTATCCCTAATTACTCTTGCAATATATTGCAAGCTACGAGAACGATAATATTTGAAGACTTAATTATCATTTGTGACATTCTTTTTTGAGCATGCAAGCAATAGCCAATAGAAAAAAAGCGGACAAAATATACCTTTCTTTTATTAACATGGTCCTATGATATTTTTTGCCTGTGAACTACACTGAAAGTATAAGACAATCATTGTACCATTGTATCCATGAATAAAGCAAGATAAGAGTAGAGCAACAGTAATGCATTAAAGGTGAATTAACACATCCCAATAATAATCCCCCACTTACCTTACTATGGCCAGGAAATTCTAATGTCCCCTATGCATTTTTCCATTGTTCGTTTGTTCAAGACATAACATCTCCAATCAGTCCTTGGAGGCATATACTTGGTCGTAGTAATATAAGTGGGTGTAATTAATAGTAAGTATTAATTCTCTATTAATTGGCTAACTAAATGTGTAAGCTTTCAAACCCACTTACTCTTGTTTAAGGAAAATACCTAAATGATCTTAAAAGTCTACTGAATTAGCCAATAAAGGTATTGCCATTGCTCGATTTGTTTTCTACATTTAAAGTCATTAAAAATCCTTTTGTGAGCCACATGTAAAGTAAAACACTTTTGACGAGCAATAGCTGTGAAAAATAATTTAATAATTTCAACAGTGTGCTCTCGCTCCATCAGCAAACTCTCAATCTCTCCTGAACTCCCCTTCCAGCATCTTTCTCTCTCTCTCTCTTAGACTTATGCACGGCAAAAAATTTCAGTAAAATTAGATTTCAGACAGATTTTTTTTTGTCTTTCAGAGGATCCTCATTTCGTACCAGACCTGTTCGACTAAATTCAGCGACATTCCGAATTATTTGGCCGAATTTGGCCCTCCCTCACAGATCACCAACACTAGGCATTCTCTCTGCTTCTCCAATTGGCTAGTAGGGGAGTAGAGAGGAGATTTTCAGCACCATGGACAGAATCATTCCCTTATCCCTTTGAGTGCCATAAGGATGTGCATTGCTCACCCGTGTGGCACTCAAAGGGTTAAAAAAAAGTACACCAAGCACTACACAATTATCCCCTCAGCTCTGTATCAAATTTTATGCATGCTGTTCACTCCCAAGGAAACAAGGCTGGAGATCAGGCAGCGTCCATGGGATTTGCGGCCACCACTTGCCCCCCAGACTTGTTCAATTGCCCAGTGGTAGCCACAGATCCCCATGCGCATGGTCTGACCCTCCCCAGCCTTTTCACCTTGCGCACTGGTAGCCACAAATCCCCATGAGCACTGCCTGGGCAAGGGAACAAGGCTTGGGGGGTTTCAAGCAGTATATGTGGGCTAACACACAATGGTGATGTTCCCCATGTTTCCCCACAATCCATATGTTCAATATGATGCCCCCACACAGCTCCAATAAGAGATATACTGCCCTCACATAGTTGAAATTCGACTAATGCTGCCTCACATAGTTCTAATTCAATGAAATGCTGCCAACACACAGTTAACAATTTGAGTGCCATGGGGTATGCATCATGATGCTTTCTTTGCAATACGTTGCTTACTCCTCTGGCACTCAAAGGTTTAACTTCACACATATGCTGCCCTATTCTGCCCCACACCATTGCTCTGTCTCACAATTTTTAACCTTTTGAGTGCCAGAGGGCACGTAATGCACTGCAAAACATACATCTCTGGCACTGGTTAACAAAATACAAATAGTGCAGCATCCCTAATCCTGCACTATGCTCCTTTTTTATTTTATTTATTCGTTTAATTATTTTTAATCTTGTATGTTTTTATCTTGTAAGACCTCTCAAGCGGCCTTTTGTTAATGAGCGTTTGTATCCTCCTACATAAGCCCTCTTTGGCAAAACCCAAAGCACTTGTATAGGGGGTTCTAGTGGAAGGCGCTGATCACCATTCTGATCCTCCTGGTCCCCCAACTATTGGATAGGTGATCAATGCCAGGGGGACATCAGGAGGGTTTCTGATGCCCTCTCGAGGTCTGACTGTAGTGCAATCACAAAAAACATAAGATTTTACCTTTAACCCTTTGTGTGCCAAAGGGTAAGCAAAGCATTGCACTGCAATGCGTTGCACACCCATCTAGCACTCATAGGGTTAATATACTACAACTTAGGCAGCATACATATTTTAAGTACAAAGGGACAACATATTTTTTGTACATAACACCTGGAGTGCCAGAAGGATACACAACACATTGCTTTGCAATGTGTTGCATATCCCTCTGTCACTCAAAGAGCTAACTTTGTGCAGGCTGCACAATGTATGTCAATGTGGAACTGTCAGGCATTATTTGTTGAGATGTTACTGTGTAAGGGGAAATGTACGTCAATATGGAACTGTGGAGCAACATGGGGAACATCAGTATTGTTTGCCCCCCCACATGCACTGTCTGACACACAGCCTTATTCCCTTACCCAGGTAGTGCCCATGGGGATTTGTGGCTACCAGAAGACAAAGGAGCAAGGCTGGGGGGTTCAGACAGTGTGAATGAGGTTTTATCAGTGGGCAAGGGAACAAGCCTGAAGGGGCAGCTGGTAGGCACAAATCCTCATGGACGCTGCCTGGCCCCCAGCCTTTTTCCCTTGTATGAAATAAATATTATACAGAGCTGAGGGGATAATTGGGTAGTGCTTGGTGTACTTTTTTTTAACCCTTTGAGTGCCACAGGGGTGAGCAATGCACATCCCTAAGGCACGCAAAGGGATAAAGGAGTGATGCTGTCCATGGTGCTGAAAGTATTCTCCCCTACTGGCCAAGTGGGAAGCTGAGAGAATGCTCTTAGACTTCAGGATTGTCATAGTGCTGATGATGTGTGAGGGAGAGCATACCTTCCAGACTGACAGCAGTTCCCAACCCTCCCTGTTTGTAATTAATTGAAGGCTGTTACCACATAGGAAATTACAGGGAAATCTCAACTTCACCAAACTCATTTAGGAGTAGTTGAGACTGTGAACTCCAACAACAGAAGCTGCTATTGGAGTTTAGTGAATGTGTCGAAGCTCAGCATTAACATATCAACACCCACCTTGCATATGGTACTGCCACATTATCCTGCATTTCCATATCAAAATGAGTCATTATGCTTAATCTCCATATGGAAATAGGCTATTATCGATGTGATGAGTGAATATTTCTAAAACTGTCGGATAGATGTTGATTTGGGCAAATTTTTGTTGGACTGATGGTGATGTGATGTAAAAGCCACTTTAGTGAATACTGTCCAAGTGCCTTTGACACTGCTCCGAGAAGACCTCTTCGAACTTTAGTGAATCAAGGCCAAGATGTTTTGCAGCCAGGTAGCACTATTGCTATTACAGCCTCTGAAAAACTGAGTGTCACATACATAAGCTTCTGCTAGACTGATGTAGCAACAGAGCCTCATGGCAACAAAATTGACCTGAAGTTATCATAAAATACATGTTATCTCTGTAATAGCTTTTGAAAGAGAGAATCAGCTGTACCCCACTGACAAGGCACACATAAGCCGAAATGTAAGTCTGGGGTTGTGTTGTTTTACTCATGCAGAGAGGATTTGCCTGACATTGCGGAGCTGGACTGTCTGTGGGTGGGATCAATCTGATATGACTATGGAAATTTTCTCTCTTCTATGGCACATGGGAGTAAAAATGATCACTTCAGCAGCACTTGAGAGCCTACCATGCCAGGAACAAACCATTTAATTTTGTTCTTTCTTGGTGTGCGTTCATAACACTTTTTATTTTTGTAGTATCCTTAAGTGGAAGGGTATCCCAAGCATCGTCCCTTACTTCCATATCCCTAGAGGGAATTAGCTGCTCCCCACTGATGAGGCCCACACAGGCCAAAATATATGTCTGTTATTGTGCTGTTTCTCTCATGCAGAAAAGATTTACTTGATATTTCGGAGCTGGGCTGTCTGAGGGTTGAACCAGTCTGATATGAATATGGAAAATTCCTGTCTGCAATGGCACAAGGGAGTGAAAAACTTCACTAGAGCAGAACTTGAGAGGCTATCATACCATAAACAAAACAATGCTGCTCTTTCTGTGTGTGCCCTTTTCACACTTTTTGTTTTTGTAGTCACAACTAAATTTAGGACATAGGAAAAGCACAGTACATGCACCATATCACCTATTCTCAAGGCAGCTATTACGTTGGAGCCATTATCAACAGACTTTCAAGGAGTGGGGTACACGTTATTCTTCTATTACCTGCTCGAGTTTATTTAACACATCTCTGACATTGTGGGATTGTCTGGTTACCCTTCTGCTGTGCTTTAATAATACTTCCAGAACCAGAGGCAAGATTACTGGCTGTGATCTGATGCTGCATGCTGTTGTTTCCCACTGGTGGTAGGGAAACCCAATGAACAGTGACAATCATAAAGTTTGTAATCTGTCCACATTGTCACATATCTGTTATCAGGTGAATTTTCTTTCCATATGAGGTTTCCAGCCTTTACCCACCACACTAACCACCTGCTTGTATGATTTTGGCACAGCCATCCTTGAAAAATAAACATGGCTTTGGATAGGACAGCATGTTATAACACAACAACAATTCTTTAAAAACTCTGTTTTGCACAAAAGAATAAGAAAATATGTCAACTGTCAACATTTTGGCAACTTTTATCATTCCATCAGCGTAATCTGGGATTATTTTTGTGACATTTTTGACTCTTTCCCAAGGACACAGAAAGTGTGAGTTGTCAGTATATGACAGAAGAACTGTGTAACTTCATTGATTTAACAACATGACTTGCGGAGGTGGTGAGGCTGGTGGTGATGGTATGTGTGGGTACTTCATGACTCTTGTCATCTATAACAAGACACTCAAAGTTATACTCCTCTGCATCAGGAATGTTGGTACACTCTTTGACACATCAACAGCACTTCTATTATGTGACCCAGAGTACAAAGGACTTTTAGGATTGCTTCTACTGCTGCTAGTGATGGCAGCTCTGAGATGTTGATGGTGTGTCTCCCAATCAGACCTATGGTTGGGCTTCAGGTGTGAACTCATTGTGAATGTGTCTGGGTGTGATTTTGCTTTCCCCTACTTCTTACAGAGACAAAAGATAGCAGTATGTTTCGCTTTTGTATCATGAGTGAAGTATCTCTATACTCTAAACTTCATAAACTAAGGGTATCTTGAGGGACTAATTCAACTACTGGGGCTAGATGTTGCTGCAACTTTACTACTAGGTGTCAAAGTTGCTGAGCTTCCAACAGTAGCAAAGGCACCGATCACAGTTATGTTTGTGGATGTTGATGACCTCCTTTGCTGATTACTCAGCATGCATGGCTGGCTGGGGGTTTGGACTTGGAAGAGGTGACAATGCTGCTGATGATGATTGACAGGATGATTGTGTATTATTGGCATCTTTGTTTTTCCAGAGTCAGACTTTCCAGTTGATTTCTCAAATATTTTATAAACAGGCACAGTGCTCCTTTTCAGTGATGGAAGATTGAGCCTTTACCTCTCAGATAATTATTCTGACCATGTCATCACTCTTAACTTCATCTGTATTTGAAGCTGAGGAGGATGCTGAAGAGATATTTCCTAGAACAACATCATCAGCTTCTTCCTCACTACTCTTTTATTCCTCTAGGCTTTTTGAAGACTCGATTTCTTTTTACTTTTTCTCTTAGATGGATTTTCAGAGAATTTGCTACTACTTCCAGGACAAATGTTGAACTTGTTTGTGTCACTGTCAGATGCAGCAGTTGGTAGAGCTGTTACACCTTCGTCCATTATACATCAATACTAAAATGTGATTCCTTCAATAAACTTATTTTTAGAATGTGAGCAGCCATTCCATGTCACATTGCCTACCACTGGAAATCTATCCCTCCAGGCACAGCCCAATTAGAAGCCAACATATAGCGACTCTTGCAAATGGAAAAGTAACTGCCTACATTCACATCTTCCTCCTACCTCAAGATTTGGTCGCCATGGGTGGAATACGCCACTCATCCTGGTTTCCATCTCAACCTACTCTAGCATTGACTCCCCTTGCTCATGACTTCTTTACCCCACATCCCCCCTCTCCTCCTGGTCTCCAGCCTTTACCCAGGTCACCATGCATGTCCCATTTTCTGGAGGTTAAAATTTCTCCCAAAACTGTGTATTTCCCATGAAGCTAATTTGTGACAGGGACTGTTTCTTTTAGGGTGCTGCTACTCAAACTTGCATGTTATTCTTTATTCCGTTATTCCCTACTTTCCTTAACCATTCATTGTAATGCTCTGTATTACTTTATAACAAATACTGTAAATGTAATAAACTTTGAATTAAAAAAATGTGACTTCAGTATTCTTTTATGGTTTATTAATGTTTCTTTTGGTTGCAGAGATTTTTATGTGACTTTGACAAACATCCTCTTCAGGAGGAGAATTATCAACATAATTTATTGCACATGCTGCAGCAACCATGATTGCAGTCAGTTGTTGGACTACCACTAACACATCCCTGCTCTGCTTCTACTCCTTTCCCCTACCCCTGCTCCTAGTACGCTTGCTGGACACAATTAAGCTAGTGTGTATTTTAATAGTGAAGTACATAACAGATCTGATTGTGTATGATAGTTGCCCTTTACAAAATACAGTGCATCTTCTAGTTTCTGACTGCCTCAGTCACAGCTCACTTCAGAGTGCCTGATTCTGTAACCTACAAGTAAACCTATATTTATTTATTTATTTATTTAACTATTTATTTATTTATGTAAACCATCCCTATTACATACACAGTCTACAAAAAAACACTCCCTGTGTAACTGCTTCTTCCTCTCTTAACCTGTAGCTAGTGTCTAGAGTATTTCAGCTGCTGATCTTTCCCTCTCTCCCAATGTCACTGCAGTGTTTTTTTTGTTTGCTTTGGTATTTTTTATTTTATTGCAGTACAAATAATGGTAGTCCTTACTAAATATTCTGGTCCATCCTCTTCTGGCTGTTGAAAGAGTCAGTGTCAGTTGATTTTGTCTGTCTATGGAGTGTCAGTCTGCTAAATATTTTGTCACTCAATCAGTGACAGAGTCTCAGTCAGCTCAGGAAGGAACTTGGATCCCCTACGTGTCTCATTCTGCTACCACTTACCTTAGTTTCAGAATCATCTACAGGAGCGAGGCTTCAAGCATGCAGCAGGCCTGTTTTATGTGTTTGCTTCCTGTAGTCTCCTCCTACCTACTTCCTCCCTCTGAGCTGCTCCTCCTACCTACTTCCTGTGGAGGGGTTTAAAAGGCAGACTGAGTCCTGACTCAGTTGCCCTTGTGTTATTGTGATTAGCAGTTATCTTACCTTGGGCTCTGTGTATGACCTGGCTAGTCTTCCATCCAACCTGGTGCTGACCTGTGGTTCTGTCTGACTATTCTTTTGCGTATTCCTTTTAGTGGACATCCAACCTGGTGCAGACCTGTGGCTCTGGCTGACTACCTGAACTATGCATGGCCTGGCTTGTCTGACTACCCCCTCTGATGCTGACCTGTGGCTCTGTCTGACTACTCTTACGTTTGCTCCTTTACCTAGCAGACATCAAACCTAGTGTGGACCTGGGGCTCTGGTAGACCAGCTCTGATACTGACTGCAGGCTTGAGTCAGCTATCTACTTCCTCTCTGACTGCAGGCTGAGTCAGAGTCCTTTCCTTACTGATGGCAGGTGTGTGTCAGTACATCTTCCACTTCGGATCAAGATCCTGTGTTATTGTTCTTGACCCAGTTCCTGCTCCTGTTCTGTTCCTGGTTCCAGTAGAGACTACCAGTGGCTGAGGCCTAGTCTCTAGCATTGTGGTCAAGCCTGGCAGCCTATTATTTCTGATAACTGTGCTCGCTGGCTTGTAATACTCTGCTTGTTACTACTGTATATATTTGCCTACCTACTACTATCAATAAATTGCATTTAACTATACCATACTGACTCCTGAACTTTTGTGGGAACTGTGACACATTCAAAAAATAATATGTGGTATCTTGGGTAAATCTCCTTTCTCCCCTCACAACTCCTTTGCAGGAATTTTCCTCCTCTCTGGGAAGTGACATTTTTTACCTGTTTGAGTTTTGATACAAAAAAGTTTTGCCCACCTCTAGGGTGCACATTGAGGAAAACTATAGGTTTTTTGTTGTTCCATTCCTGTAAGTCTTGTTTAACTCCATGTATTAAACCAGAGCAAAATAAATTGTGTAACCTTGTATGTATGTATCTTTATTTATATGGCGCCACACAGTGTACGCAGCGCCTTACAATAGACATATGTTACAATAAATAAGAGGGGATGAAATAAGTGCGACATTCATAGAAACAATGGGAGAGAGGTCCCTGCCCCGAGGAGCTTACAGTCTAAATGGATAAAGGGAGACAAACAATGGGGTAAGAGGGTGTTAAGTGCTGAGATTACAAGTGCTGAGTTTAGCCAAAGGCAGTGCATGGTCCTAGTGCTCCAGAAGATAAGACTTCAGGGTAGACTTAAAGACAGAGGGGGATTTTTCTAGGCGTAAGGAGAGGGGTATGGAGTTCCATAGGTATGAGCAGAAAGCGAGAAAGGTTTGAGACGGGAAAGGGCAGAGGGTGTGGATGGTGCAAAAAGAAGTGCATTGTGTGCTGAGCGAAGGAAGCAGCCAGGAACATAATAGGAGATGAGGGAAGAGATGTAAGGAGGGGTAGCAGTGTGGAGAGCGTTAAAGGTGAGAAGAAGGACTTTGTAATTGATGCGCTGCTGAATTGGGAGCCATGACAGATGTCTGAGAATTATGTGGGCAGGTTCAGTTTTTGGGGAGAGTGTGGTGATTCGTGCAGCTGAGTTTAAAACAGATTGCATAGGTGAAAGATGAGTATCAGGGAGGCCAGTTAGTAGGATATTGCAATAGTCTAAGCGGGACAGAATGAGGGCACGTATAAGAGTTTTAGTAGTTTGTTGGGAGAGGAACGGGCGGATTTTAGCAACCTTAGGGCATTTTCCTGTGCTTTCTGTGGAGCAAGCATGAGGGCTTGCTGGAATGCAACTCTTAATGATAGCAGAGTGTATCTGCCTGTATGCACTACACAGATACCACACTAAAATGTATACTCTGATGTGCACCCACTGTCACTGAAGGGTAACTCCGTAGGAGCTGCACTAGTGATTCACCTCATTGTGTGCTCATTCATTTTAACACATCTTACACATGTGAGTGCATTTGTGCTTATCTGTTTTCCACGTTACGATAAATTCAGTTATGTTTTTCACTAGACAGGGTGCTTTTGATGGAAGGCAAGAAACATCTGGCCTATCCAGACTGACTATTTCCCTATCAAATACAATACACAGTCATACTTACTTCTCAGAACAGATTTATGTCTATCAAAAGCATTTTTTAATTATCTGTCCCTTCCGTGTCTGCTGGGAGGCTATTCAATGAGTCTATCTTCCTTTCCATAAATTATGTAGAAAGAAAGGTGAGAGATGCTCAACTAGGGTCATGAGCTAGCAAATACTTGCAAGAAGCTCACAAATGCCAGACAATTCCTCTCTGAACAAGAGAAACAGCTAACCCCAGACGTACGTCACTGACGAGGCCCAAGAAGGCCGAAACGTACGTCTGGGGTTAGCTGTTTCCCTTGTTCAGAGAGGAATTGTCTGGCATTTCGTGGCTGGACTGTCATTTGGCAGGACCAGTATGATATGCTTCAGAATATTTCCTCTCTGTGTATGGCACTGATGAGCTAAAAGAGATTGCACCCTGGGCGCGAGGACACAGTCCCAGTGAGCTTCTTGCAAGTATTTGTTAGCTCATGAGCCTAGTTGAGCATCTCTCACCTTTCTTTCTACATATGCAAATTGCTCTTGGGGTTCGTCACCCTAAGAGTACTGAGGGTAATCCAGACGTGGACCCCTTGCTCACAGTGCCTAGAGGGATCAGCTGCACCTCACTGACGAGGCCCAAGAAGGCCAAAACGTACGTCTGGGGTTAGCTGTTTCCCTTGTTCAGAGAGTAATTGTCTGGCATTTCGTGGCTGGACTGTCATTTGGCAGGACCAGTATGATATGCTTCAGAAGATTTTCTCTCTGTGTATGGCACTGGTGAGCTAAAAGAGATTGCACCCTGGGCGCGAGGACACAGTCCCAGTGAGCTTCTTGCAAGTATTTGCTAGCTCATGAGCCTAGTTGAGCATCTCTCACCTTTCGTTCTACGTATGCAAATTGCTCTTGGGGTTGGTCACCCTAAGAGTAATGAGGGTAATCCAGACGTGGACCCCTTGCTCACAGTGCCTAGAGGGATCAGCTGCACCTCACTGACGAGGCCCAAGAAGGTTGAAACGTACATCTGGGGTTAGCTGTTTCCCTTATTCAGAGAGGAATTGTCTGGCATTTCGTGGCTGGACTGTCATTTGGCAGGACCAGTATGATATGCTTCAGAAGATTTTCTCTCTGTGTATGGCACTGGTGAGGTAAAAGAGATTGCACCCTGGGCGCGAGGACACAGTCCCAGTGAGCTTCTTGCAAGTATTTGCTAGCTCATGAGCCTAGTTGAGCATCTCTCACCTTTCGTTCTACATATGCAAATTGCTCTTGGGGTTGGTCACCCTAAGAGTAATGAGGGTAATCCAGACGTGGAACCCTTGCTCACAGTGCCTAGAGGGATCAGCTGCACCTCACTGATGAGGCCCAAGAAGGCCGAAACGTACGTCTGGGGTTAGCTGTTTCTCTTGTTCAGAGAGGAATTGTCTGGCATTTTGTGGCTGGACTGTCATTTGGCAGGACCAGTATCATATGCTTCAGAAGATTTTCTCTCTGTGTATGGCACTGGTGAGCTAAAAGAGATTGCACCCTGGGCGTGAGGACACAGTCCCAGTGAGCTTCATGAAAGTATTTGCTAGCTCATGAGCCTAGTTGAGCATCGCTCACCTTTCGTTCTACATATGCAAATTGCTCCTGGGGTTGGTCACTCTAAGAGTAATGAGGGTAATCCAGACGTGGACCCCTTGCTCACAGTGCCTAGAGGGATCAGCTGCACCTCACTGACGAGGCCCAAGAAGGCCGAAATGTACGTCTGGGGTTAGCTGTTTCCCTTGTTCAGAGAGGAATTGTCTGGCATTTCGTGGCTGGACTGTCATTTGGCAGGACCAGTATGATATGCTTCAGAATATTTCCTCTCTGTGTATGGCACTGGTGAGCTAAAAGAGATTGCACCCTGGGCGCGAGGACACAGTCCCAGTGAGCTTCTTGCAAGTATTTGCTAGCTCATGAGCCTAGTTGAGCATCTCTCACCTTTCTTTCTACATATGCAAATTGCTCTTGGGGTTGGTCACCCTAAGAGTAATGAGGGTAATCCAGACGTGGACCCCTTGCTCACAGTGCCTAGAGGGATCAGCTGCACCTCACTGACGAGGCCCAAGAAGGCCGAAACGTACATCTGGGGTTAGCTGTTTCCCTTGTTCAGAGAGTAATTGTCTGGCATTTCGTGGCTGGACTGTCATTTGGCAGGACCAGTATGATATGCTTCAGAAGATTTTCTCTCTGTGTATGGCACTGGTGAGGTAAAAGAGATTGCACCCTGGGCGCGAGGACACAGTCCCAGTGAGCTTCTTGCAAGTATTTGCTAGCTCATGAGCCTAGTTGAGCATCTGTCACCTTTCGTTCTACGTATGCAAATTGCTCTTGGGGTTGGTCACCCTAAGAGTAATGAGGGTAATCCAGACGTGGACCCCTTGCTCACAGTGCCTAGAGGGATCAGCTGCACCTCACTGACGAGGCCCAAGAAGGTTGAAACGTACGTCTGGGGTTAGCTGTTTCCCTTATTCAGAGAGGAATTGTCTGGCATTTCGTGGCTGGACTGTCATTTGGCAGGACCAGTATGATATGCTTCAGAAGATTTTCTCTCTGTGTATGGCACTGGTGAGGTAAAAGAGATTGCACCCTGGGCGCGAGGACACAGTCCCAGTGAGCTTCTTGCAAGTATTTGCTAGCTCATGAGCCTAGTTGAGCATCTCTCACCTTTCGTTCTACATATGCAAATTGCTCTTGGGGTTGGTCACCCTAAGAGTAATGAGGGTAATCCAGACGTGGAACCCTTGCTCACAGTGCCTAGAGGGATCAGCTGCACCTCACTGATGAGGCCCAAGAAGGCCGAAACGTACGTCTGGGGTTAGCTGTTTCTCTTGTTCAGAGAGGAATTGTCTGGCATTTTGTGGCTGGACTGTCATTTGGCAGGACCAGTATCATATGCTTCAGAAGATTTTCTCTCTGTGTATGGCACTGGTGAGCTAAAAGAGATTGCACCCTGGGCTTGAGGACACAGTCCCAGTGAGCTTCATGAAAGTATTTGCTAGCTCATGAGCCTAGTTGAGCATCGCTCACCTTTCGTTCTACATATGCAAATTGCTCCTGGGGTTGGTCACTCTAAGAGTAATGAGGGTAATCCAGACGTGGACCCCTTGCTCACAGTGCCTAGAGGGATCAGCTGCACCTCACTGACGAGGCCCAAGAAGGCCGAAATGTACGTCTGGGGTTAGCTGTTTCCCTTGTTCAGAGAGGAATTGTCTGGCATTTCGTGGCTGGACTGTCATTTGGCAGGACCAGTATGATATGCTTCAGAAGATTTTCTCTCTGTGTATGGCACTGGTGAGCTAAAAGAGATTGCACCCTGGGCGCGAGGACACAGTCCCAGTGAGCTTCTTGCAAGTATTTGCTAGCTCACGAGCCTAGTTGAGCATCTCTCACCTTTCTTTCTACATATGCAAATTGCTCTTGGGGTTGGTCACCCTAAGAGTAATGAGGGTAATCCAGACGTGGAACCCTTGCTCACAGTGCCTAGAGGGATCAGCTGCACCTCACTGACGAGGCCCAAGAAGGCCGAAATGTACATCTGGGGTTAGCTGTTTCCCTTGTTCAGAGAGGAATTGTCTGGCATTTCGTGGCTGGACTGTCATTTGGCAGGAACAGTATGATATGCTTCAGAAGATTTTCTCTCTGTGTATGGCACTGGTGAGGTAAAAGAGATTGCACCCTGGGCGCGAGGACACAGTCCCAGTGAGCTTCTTGCAAGTATTTGCTAGCTCATGAGTCTAGTTGAGCATCTCTCACCTTTCGTTTTCCATAAATTAGCATTTACACAATTTTTTTTTTAATTTTCTACCCTTTAACTTTAGACCACAACCTCTTGTTTCTAGTATTCCTCTTTTTCTGAAAAATGCTTCTCTCCTATTAGTGCCAGAGGGGTATCCAATGCAGTCCTTAGCAATGCATTGGATAATCCTCTGGCACTCAAAGGGATAAATATTTAACCCTTCGAGTGCCAGAGTGGTAAACAACACATTGCTTTGCAATGCGTTGCGTACACCTCTGGCACTCAAAGGTTTAATATACTTAAAGGTTTATATCATATCACTCCTCTCCTTCCATTATTCCAAGCAGTGTATAATAAGTCCTTTCAGTCTATTCTACTACAGTGGTTATGTGGTCTCCAGAACTGCACACAGGACTCTAATTGAGGTTTTACCAGCAAACTATAGAGTGGTATTAGTAGAGTACCCCTCTCTTCTTGCTGCTAAAGCCTATTCCTATACAGTCAAAAACCCGCTTCATTTTTCTCATTCCATTGCTTGCCTCCATTCAATTCAAGTCAGCACAGTACCACTAAACCTGTATTTATCCTCTCTCTCTCCCTCTCTCTCTCTCTCTCTCTCTATATATATATATATATATATATATATTTTTTTTTTTTTTTTATGAGAATTTTATTTTTCCCTTGTGATACATGTAGTTTACTCCAAAAGTACTTAATTTACTCTCAGTACAAAAGTCTCACATCTACTTCAATTATAAGAAATAGCACAAAAGTTCATCTTCAGATTCAGAAAACGTATCTGAGCCCTGTTATATTACAGAACACAATCTACCACCACCATTAATTAATATAAAGTTAGAATGGTTTAGCAATCACATCACTGCCCCTTCCCATGACTGTACAAGTTTGTTCATACACAACAGACAAAGCTGAAACACATTGTATTACTCAATGTATATCTCACATGATCATTGCAACAACACTTTAAATTTCCAAATAACTAAATTGTGAATATGATATATGGAACATTCACTGGGTGTGATCACTAATATATGTTAATTAGCATTTCAATATATAGAAACTAGGAAGAAATACAATTTTTTACTTGTTCAAGTAAATATTGTGTATCATCGAGTAAAATATTGAATTGAAAATATATATTTTTCTTGAAATTACACTTTACTTCTACTGGTTTAGAGAATGCATTTGAGGTATTCATATAATTTGCATTTCCAGCCTATTGATTAAGAAACAAGTTATATCTACAGAACCACTCACTGACCACTATCAACTACCGTAACCTGCAGGCACCCTTATGGGTGTACTAATATGATTCCATGCTATAACAGATGGACAGATGGTGGAACTGATTTCCTAGTTCTACACCTGCTTTTCATGAATTTACTAAGCTATTTACGCTGAAAATGTTCACCTTAATGCCACTTGTGCAAAAGTAGAGTAGAGAAAATGCATGGGCTTTTCATGGCACTTCTATTAAGAAAATTACCAGGTCACCTTAGTCTTGGTGAACAAAGAGCAAAAAGGTACCTGGTCACCAATAAAAGGTACAAGGTCACAGGTCTTGTATGACTTGGCTGAAAATTCACTCTGCACTAAAGTGATTTTAACCCTTTGAATGCCAGAGCAATGCATTCTGTACCCCTCTGGCACTCAAAGGGTTAAGCTGTCAGTAGGGAGCCGCCTGCGTAGAAAATAACCTGTGCAGCTGCAGTCATCCATTCCACCCCCCCATATTGTTTAATGTAAAAACAACTCCCCTTAACCTCTTAAGGACCGGCGCGCGCACATGCAGCCGGCACTTGGCATCTACGGGTCTTCTTTTTTTTTTTTCAGTTCAGGGCTTCCGGAGTGGCGTGCAGCCGCTCTCAGAGCCCTGAACTCCGTGACCTGCCAGGACCGCCACTGATCCTTAAGTGCTGGACCGCTGTGACGGTTCTGGCACGTCAGTGGTCGCAAAGGGGCTTAAGATATCCTTTGTTAATTGGGAGAGATGAAAATTGTAAACAAAAGTAAATGAAGTAAAAATATAGAAGGAAAATCATGATTTTGTTCAAATGTTTAAAGGGACAGTAATGCTCTATTTTGACTTTACATGTCATGCAAGGGCAGATTATGTAGAAGCAAAATGTTTATACTTTTTATTTCCTGAAATGTAAACATTTTTTTTACATTTTTATATCTGTCTTAGGCCTCGATTCCATTGAGGCTGATAAAACAGCTGGCAGGGCAATATTGTCTATCAGCCATTAGCAAAAAGCGTTAGCGGAATAATTCAGTCGCCCTACCAGCTGAAACCACATTGGACATTAGGCCACAGAAAAGGGCTTGAGACCAAATGTCCGTTTTGTGTGTTAAGTTCCCAAAATGCATGCTAAATAGTGTGAATAGTGAGAACGTCAAAGGAAAATGGTAAAAATCTGTGCCTGACACACTGTAAAGAACCGACCATTAGATCAAAAACATTAACCCTCCTTAACACTAACCCTACACTATCCCTAACAGTGCAAAAATACTAGCCCTACTCTCATAGCTGTATAACACTGTCTTCTTTATCTTCCTTGTCTTCTTTCCTGTAAAGTAAAATACAACGTCAAGGCAAGTAATATTAAAAAAAAAAATGTCCCCAAGATAACCCTTTGAGTGCAAGAGGGGCATCCCTCTGGCTCTCAGAAGGTTAAATGCAGAGTGTCATATCTTTTAAAAATAATATTCAGCCATTTTGTTTTCAAACAAGAAAGTGTCTCAATTGCTTAACCCATTAAGGACCTGGAAAATCTGAGGTGGATTGCACTTAAAGGGATAGTAATACTTTGTTTTATCTATATAAGTCTTATATATATATATATATATATATATATATATATATATATATATATATATATATATATATATATATATATATATATGTATTATCTCTCAAACCTTTATGGTTTGAGAGTTATTCACAAGCAAAGTTTCCCCCTCCCGCCCCTTTTACCTAGTGTAAGCCATCTCTTCTCAGATGTGGAATCCAGTCCATAAACCAGACAGATAACAGCAAGGGACAATATTCTTCCTATCAGAATAATGAAAGCCCTGCCCCCTTGACAAGCTTTTCAGCTTTTTCCCTTATCTTAATTGAAAATTGTCCCTCTCTGCAGTCTACCTGGTCACCTTCCTTCTGCTCTGTCTGAGCAGTGTTACATCAGTAAAAGGGGCAGGAGGGGGATACTTTGTCATTGAATTACTCTTGAACTATACCCCTGACAGTATTGAAATAACACTCTCCAAAGTCCAAATACTATGATGATTAATTAGAGCTGCTTTTATTATAAAACATTACTATCCCTTTAAGGACCGGTGCAATTCTGACCTTTTTGACTATGTCTTTGTTCAACAGTTTTTTCACTCTAAGGGTGAGATGTTCAAAAAGTTGTCATAATGAAAAACTTGTCGGATCATGAGTTGGTGGCAAAAAAAGGACAATGGGGGAGATGTATAAAACTAGAGTTACAAAGAAAGTGTCTGTAAAAGTGTCTCAAAGCAACATAAGAATATGTATAAACATCTAACGACATTTTGGTAACTCCTAACTCCAGTTAGTTGACTTTTTGAAAAGTGATGTAGAAATGGTCTTGGCCAAATAAGAATTGTGTCCCAAAGTATTTATAAAGAAATGTGCTAATTGCGCCAAAAATAAAGCCAGTTTTAGGGATTAAATCATAACGCCAGGTAAAACTTGTTCTTATTGGAATTATATAATCCCGCTATGTGTGCGAATATATATTCGCAGGTGCGAATATTCTCAGAATATTCTCAGATAGACATATTTATAAACATGACTTTATTTCTTTATAAATATGATCAGGCGTTGTGAATTTTAGCGACAATTCTTAAGCACTAAGAAGGCTTTTTATATATCACCCCGAATATTCTCAGAAGTAAATCTGTCACATTTGAAAATTTGTCTAAAGAATTAAAAATGACAGTAAGAAGATCTCATTGAACATTGCTGTTAAAAGTTTTGATCTTAAAAATTCTTTGATTTTGTCTTTGAAACGAAAATTTTCGAAGAAACAAAGACTTTTTTTTGTCTTTGAAACGAAAAATTGCTTCTCACTACTTCCATTTTTCTTCTCCAAGTTTAGACCGTTTTTATTATGTCGGGAGCAAATGACGTTAATTAGACAAAAAAATTACGTTCAAATGAATTTTTTTTCTGAAAATACCTTACATTATGATGGAAGATTAAACCACACCCATTTTTAAGATGGCTTTTTCTCTTTGGCAGAGATGGCGGAATTGGATGCAAGAAATGATGGAAACATGTCTGAGAATTGACGGATCATGGTGTAAGAACTTTTTTATTCTGATTACAGACAATTTCAGTTACCACCACTTTCTGAACATCTTGCCCAAAGTCTTTTATTCAGTCCACATAATTTCTATTCCGTTTTTTTACGCACAAATAGGGCTTTCTTTTGATACCACACTTATATGGATAACCCACCATATAATTTATTAAAATTAAAGAAAACCTTTTTAAAAAATTAAAAAAAACACAATTTTTTATTTTGTCTCTTGAGACCATTTGGGCGCAATCTGTTACATTTTTATGGAGACTACATGAAAGGTATAATCAGTCATTCATACCTACAAAATGGGCAGTTTTAAGTGGACACTCTCCCTCTGGGGCAAAAATATCTCCCTATTTTCCATTTTTTTTTTTAAATTACTGTGTGGTGTGTATATAAGTGTATTACTGTGCTCCACATTAGTAAAATGCACATTAACCTTTACTTTAACTTCAGTATTTGTGCTTTTTGCTTCTATTTGCTTCTCTCTCTCTTACTTTAAAGGGATAGTAATGCTTCAAAATAAAAGCAGCTCCAATTAGTCTTCTTTGGGTCATGGAGAGTGTTAATTCAGTACTGTCAGAGTTGTAGTTCAAGAGCAATTAAATGATAAAGTATCCCCCTCCCACCCCTTTTATTTAGTGTAAGCCACCTCCCCTCAGATGTGGAATCTGGTCTTGAGACCAGACAGCTCCATTGCTGTGAGCTGTCTGGTCTCAAGACCAGATTCCACATCTGAGGGGAGGTGGCTTACACTAGGTAAAAGGGGTGGAAGGGGGATACTTTATCATTCAATTACTCTTGAACTACAACTCTGACAGTATTGATATAAAACTCTCTATGGTCTAAATACTATTAAGATTAATTGGAGCTGCTGTTTTTATGAAATATTACTATCCCTATAATGTTAGATCACAGGCACGTAGAATTAAGTAGACTAGATCCCAGAAATTACCACTTCACAGGCAGATGCTTTATCCACACAACCACAAACTGGTGACAATACTGGAAGCTGCTCTGTAGTAATTTTCTTTGTTAATCATTACAACACTGCTCTTGCCATGGGGTGACATACTGTACAAGAATTCTCATTGGCAAGTCAGTGAAAGCTGCTTATGGTGCATGTAGCTCATGGTCCAGCGGTAGAAGCTCTACTTCCCTTGTGTTAGGTTCTGGGTTCACCTATTCATATTTTCACAGCTTGACTGCTAATTTCATTTCTTCTTTTTTTATTTTTGCAATTGTAACCATTTGAGTGCCAGAGGTTACAGGTTTGCCTTCTGTAATTTACCTCTTTTTCACAGCTTGGCTGCTCGTTCACGTGCTTCATTTCTACTTTATATTTTTGGAAATGAAACCCTTTGAGTGCCAGAGCAGTATGCAACTCATTGCAAAACAATGCCTTGTGTACCCCTTTGGTGCTCAATGGGGTAATGATGAGAGAATGAAGCAGACAATGGGCAATGTTACTAAGAGAAAACAAGAGAGCAGAAAAAGAGGGATGGTATTAAAAAGTTGGAAATGGATTGCTAGATGTCAAGGCCTACTTACACCTCTCTTTCCTAGACCAACATTTTGTACAAGAATTCTCACTGGCAAGCAGTGTAAGTTGCTTGTGGTGCCTTTAGTCCCTGGTTTTCTTTTCTCATTTATTATGACAAGCAAATAAAGATATATCTAAGGGCGGGGGGGACAGAAAATGCGTTGCATACTCTGGTACTCAAAGGGTTACATTTTCAGAACTATAAAGAATAAATGAATCACATAAACTAGCAGCCAAGCTGCAAAAACGAGATAAGTGACGGGAGGCAAATCTGTGACCCAATGCATTGGAAGCAAATGTCTTTACTTCTACCCCAGGAGCTTCATGTACTGCTGTCTCCACGAGCATAGATAACATCTTCCTGAATGTTGCCTCTTTTACATTTCATAATTACGGAATTAAGCAACCTTGATTTTGAATGCTTATGAGAAAAAAACTAAATTAGAGCAATGCCATGATAATCAAATATAGGGAATACCTAAGGGCGGGGGGGGGATCGGAAGAGATTAGTCAGGGGTGACAAATGATAAAAGGAAGCTCAACTGGGGGGACAAAATAGAATGGGGATATTAAAAATGGAGGAGCAAAAATTAAAAGCACACAGGTGCTGCAAAGTCAAGTCCTGCCACATGCTATACCTGGTATCGTTTTTCTCTTTCATTTCTTTATTTTCAAAAGGAAAGAAAAAGGAAAAAATTCACATAATAAAATTAACAAATGAGGGAAGTGAACCAAGGCCTAAACGCTTTTGAAGCAAATGTATTGTATCTGTTCCACAAGCATCTTACACTGCCTTGTTGTTGAGAATTCTTGTATGGTATGTTGCCCTGGGAAAGAACGGTGTAAGTAGGCCTTGAGATCTAGCAATGCATTACCAACTTTTTAATACCATTCCTCTTTGTCTCCTCCCTTGGTTTCCCTTAGTAACATTGCCCAGGGTCTGCTTCATTCTCTCATCATTAGGTAAGTGACAGGAGGTGATCCTGTGACCCAATGCATGGGAAGCTGATGGCTTTACCTCTAACCCAGGTGCTTCTTGCCTCACTGCTTCCACGAGAATAGATAACATCTTCTTGAATGTTGCCTCCGTGCAAACGTACTGAAACTTGTTTGAGTTCCTCTTACTATATTGTAGACTGCTTGCAAGCTTCTCTTGATTTCATTTCTTGTGTTTTTTTCTCTGTTATATTTGATAATGATGGAATTAAGCAGGTTTGATTTTGAATGTGTATGAGAAAAAAACTAAATTAGAGCAATGCTATGATAAGCAAATATGGGAAAGATATAACTAAGGACAGGTGGGGACAAAAGAGAATAAGAAGATCAGATGGGGGGTAGACAAAATAGAATAGGGACATTAAATAAGGGTAAACAAAAATTAAAGTAAAGTATACTGGTGCAGTAAATTCAAATTCTGACAAATTGCTATGCCTGCTACTGTTTTTCTCTTTCATTTCTTTATTCTTAAAAGAAAGAAAAATGAAGTAACTCACATGATAAAGTTCACAAATGAGGGAAGCAAACCAGGGACTAAAGGCAGGTGCGTTGTCTCTGCACCACAAGGATCTTACACAACCTGCACAGTGAGATTGCTTGTACAGCATGTTGATCAGGGAAAGAGAGCTGTAAGTAGGCCTTAAGATCTGTAATGATTAACAAAGAAAATTACTACGAAGCAGCTTCCAGTATCGTCTCCAGCCTGTGATCGTATGGATAAAGCATCTTCCCGTAAAGTGGTAAGTATGGTAAGTTCTGGGTTCTGGCCTACCCAGTTCCATATGCCTGTGATCTAATATTAATCTGAGTATAAAATGGCACACAGTCATTGCGGTATAGTGATAAGACAAGGGTGTGTGTATAATTGAATCACTGTTGTAATATGATGAGAATTAACTGTGAGGAGATCAAATATAGGGGAGGGGCAGGCTAGGGGAATAAATTGGGAGGGGATGCAAAAGGGGAATAAACTGTGAGGAGATAAAATAGAGGGGAGGGGTAGGAGAGGGCTATAAACTGGGAGTGGATAAAATAGAGGGGGATACAATAGGGGTATAAACTGGGTGGGGATAAACTAGAGAGGAGGGAATTAATTAGGGGGACAATATAAAATAGGGAAATTAATTAGGGGACAAATGAAAATAGGGAAATCAATGAGGGGGACAATAGGGAAACTAATTAGGGGGACAAATGAAAATAGGGAAATTAATTAGGGAAAGAAATGAAAATAGGGATATGAACTAGGGGCAATAGAAAATAGGGTAATTAATTGGGGGGATAAAAGAAAATAGGGACATTTACTAGGGGGAGACAATAGAAACTAGGGAAATTAATTAGGGGGTCAATAGAAAATAGGGAAATTAACCTGAATCAGTGATGTTCGCCTTTTGAGTAGAGACATAGGCAGTAGAGGAAAAGTAGGAGGTACATATAATGAAGGAGAAGATGCTGAGGCAAATATAATCAATAAAGATTTCATAATTAGAAAAGGTGATGTATGAAGTTATCAAACGTAAGGCAGATGTAGTGGGATTAAGATACGGGGAAGCTAGACTAGTAGGATAAATGTCAAAATAGAAAGAAGCAAATTGGTGATTCAAGTTTTATCACTGCCAGAGATTTGGGCCATGATGATGATGATGATGATGATGATTGCTTTTTCATTTTTATAGACCCATAGGAACAAAGAAAAATAAACTCAATGAAGCGAGAGGTCTAGCTGAGCAAAAATAAATTAGTAAATCAACAAAGCAATAAATAAAACAGGAAGAAATCCATGGAATTGGAACTTTTGACTTTACATAAGCAGGCAGAGTCAATACCATTATACCACAGGCTATTGAAGTCTTGAATGCAACAAAGTGTATTTATCATATTGAATCCTTGTATCTTGATTCAAACCAAGCACGCTGAATACTGGTACGGTATGGATTGGGACTTGCTATGCTGCCGGTCTGCTTTCTTCTATGCATGTGTGCTTGCTAGAGTGGGTTCTGCTTGGCTCTTCTGATTGGGTGAGATGTTTACAGTTTGACATTACTCCTATTTAAGCCTGAGAGTACCACTGGGGCTTAGTTGTTGTTAGCCTTCTCAGTCTATTGTACCTTTACCAGCCCCGGACCTCTGATTTGTTACTTGGCCACACTGTCCTCCATATCCTGACCTCTGGCTTGGTAACCCTGACTAGACTGATCTCCATATCCTGACCTCTGGTTTGCAAACCCTGAATACGCTGATCTCTATACCCTGGACATCTCTTTTTTATCTGACTACGCTGATCTCTATATCCCTGGATCCCTGGCTTGTTACCTGACTACACTGACCTTCTTCCTTCCTGGACCGCAGGTTGCCTCTATTGTCCTTTCCCTCTCTCTCTCTCTCTCTCTCTCTCTCTCACGGTGCCCGTGCTATGCTGGCAACATTCTGTCAGTTTCCACTACTGCTTATGCCTATTGGTTGAAGTGACTTTGTCCCACCCAGTATTTGTCCTTAAATACTGGGTCTTGTCACTTCTCCGGTGCCCTTTCGTGGTGGTTCCGTTACCAGCGCTTGTTCCTGTTTTCGTGTGACCTCTGTGTATCGATCCAGATTGCCTGACTACTCTGCGTCTCATTCCTGTCTGTGTGCCGACCCGGACTGCCTGACTTCTCTGCAACTCGTTCCTGCTCTGTGTACCGACTCGGATTGGCTGACATTCCTGCCCTGTGTACTGACCCGGCCCGGCTGACATTCCTGCTCTGTGTACCGACTCGGATTGGCTGACGTTCCTGTCTGTGTACCTACCCGGTTGGGCTCCTCTGGCCGTGCATCTCTCCTGCTGACGCCCCATCCGGTCCCCAGTTGGGGCTGTTATCCAGGATCCTCTCTGTCTCCGGACAGTACCTCAAACCACTATACGCTTGCAGTCTAGTCTCCATTATTGTTGGTGTCGCCCAGGCGACATTGCTGGTGTGTTCCTTCCATCTGTGCACCACGATACGCTGGACCTCTTCCTGCCATTCACGCTGAGGTTGGGTTTACTCTGGGTGCCTCAGGCAGTTCACCTGATCGTGCAGTTGACATTGGTCTGAGCGTTGTTAAGCCTTCGGGGTAGGTGCCAGTTCACCAGCTATCTATCTGTGCAGTCTCCGGTTGGGTGCCTCTCCGGGCTCGTTGCCAGTTCTCAGCTACTGCTACGGCAGTCCACAAGTTGCTCTGGTCTCCGTTGTCTATTTGGCCGTTACTCGATATTGTGCACTCTCTTCAGAGTGAGAGTCTTAAAGGGCCTCGCGCTATTAGGGCCTGTCAGTCCTCCTGGCCTAATAGTAACCCATTCAGTGCTGCCTAGCTTGAAAATCACACGAAAGTTACCTGACCTGTGTCAGTATATTGTACTGTTGTACTTTGCATATACTGGACCCGTGTGGGTATATCTCACTGTAACCTGTCATGTGTCAGTACTATATTGTGTCATATATTACTGGACCCTTGAGGGTTATTGTTTACTGCAACTGTTCGATAAAACTGTTTTATCCAAACCTACTGTGTCAAACAAACCGTTACACTCTCTCACAGATTCTTGGGTCATCACCTGGAATTCCCCCTGGGTTGTGGTCTATGCCCTGGGGTGGCTGTGTCTCTGTTAGCCTCCTGAAGACTTAGTTCCTATACACGGGTGTGAGCCTTCCTGCACCTGGGCTCCAGCACCCAACTACCTTGTGGCACTTGACAAATATAGTGGAGGTGAGCAATATACTCTTTTCTAGATCAATTAATCCTCATCTATGTGGATGTTTACTTGATAATGTTTCTCTATATAAAACATTTTATACTGTCCTTGGTAGAACAGGTATTTAATTGCATACATCAAGCAGTAAGAAAAAAATTCAATGTTTCCTGGACAGAGTGAGTGAAAGATTAATGCTAAAAGCAGTGTGTTAGAGACAGTTCATTACATTCTTTGAGTGTCACTAACATCAGCATCAAAACACTCTGCTCCTCCACTACTACTGTGTAGTACTTTATTGTATCATTCTCCTCCTTAGTATGCTGTTGCTACATCTGATGGGATTGTAAGTGCTTCAGTGATGACACTCCTTTTTCCAATGCATGATTTACTTGGCTGAACATATTCCTCATTAATAATACATTATTTACACTTTAGTTTGATGACCTTAACTTTGTTGTGTCATTTTATTTTGAGCTATTATTACTGCTCCTGTAAAGCAATGTATTCATAGATGGCATTATATAAATAAAGATACCTGTATACATACACACACACATACATTTACACATGCAAGAAAATTTCAGACTTATAGATAATATTATATCGAAAACATAAACAGCTTTCAAATTGATTATTTATTTGTTTCTATAATCCAAGACAATATTGTTTACTAAACAAGACTTTAGCATTTAATCTGTCCTTGCAGGCCAATAAGCCAATAATGGTTCATTAATGTTTAAATATATGAAATCTTATAAAGTATAAAGAATAAGAACAGATTGTTTCAATGCATACTTTGTTTATCACTTTTTAATATATTGTGTTTCTTGACATTGCTGTGGAGCTGGCTTGCATGGATCTGTAGAAAGAACAGATACACAGTATGAGATGAGGTCACTGATTCCAATAGCTTCACAACTAACCCCATGCATTATAATGAATGATTACTCTTCCCCCTTACTTTATTTCCCCCATATATTTTCTCTATAACACTGCTTATGAACTTATTATTTATTGCCCTACTAGTTGAAGAGACTGTTACACGGGCCACAGTGTCACTGCCAGCCGGTCGCGGGGCAGTCATGCGCAGTAGAGACTGCCCGCGCCAAGGCTGATACAGAGTATCCAGCTCTGTATTAGCCGCGGTGCGGGCAGTCTCTACTGCACATGACTGCAGCACGCGCAGCAGTCTCTACTGTGCATGACTTTGTTGTTACAACATTTTAGCGAATTATTATATAGGATGTGGATTTAAATTTCTTACAGCTTTAACTGCTTGTAACATTAGATAAAACTATCATATAATATTTTATTGCATGGCATTAAAGCAGACCTGTCACATTAAGGTACATTTAGTTAAATTTAAAGAAAATTAAACAGTGACTGTGTGTTGTTCTATAAATAATAAAACAAAGTAAACTTATTGACAGGTCCACTTTAAGATCTATCAGTACAATAAGAAATAGACATAAGGAATCAGGTTATTGTGCATGCTATTCTAAATATTCATGTCAGACAATTTTTGAGAGTTAACATTATTTGGATCCTCTCAATACAAGCAAAAAAATCTAAAAATCCAACACAAGTTAGAAGCATAAAAACATTTTTTTAAGTGCACAGTACCCTCATCCATTTGGATACAAGAGATAATGCAATGCTTTGTCATAAGTTGGAGACATCGCTAAGATCTCAAGAATTAATGGAAATGCTATGTACAAAGCATCTCAAGTTGTTCTTTGAATCATGATGTTATGTGATGGAATTTTCCTATATTTTCCTCTACAGGAAACATTATTTGAAAAGGGACCATTGTAGATATTCAGCCACAAACAGTAAAGGTTAATTTCGGTCTTATGGCACTTGATACCTGGGGGAAGATGCACGGAAGTTTGATGCTGTGGCAATGTGTGTCTGGTGATATGTGGTGATCACATCACCTTGGCAATGGAGATACACACTTACATATTAACTAAAAAATTGTGATGGAAGGGTAGGGGGGGTATTTCCATTAGCATGCAGGGTTTTTTAACTGCCGAGATGTGTAATGGATGCCCTACTTTACATATCACCAGAAGTAGACAACCCAGAAGTCTGAGAACATCCTCCCTGCTTCCCCACTTGCTCAGCGGAGTAGCAGAGAGGATCCACTCAGACTTCAGCACCTGAGATGTAAAATAAACCATTTGGTGTACAGCACATGATCATCCTGCCCCTAGCTCTAATCTCCATTGACATCTTCCCCAGGGTCTAATAAGTACTAGTTCTACCCCATTGAAAATATTTTGTGTTAGGGGGGCCAGAATAAAAATTGCACCAGGACTCTGCAATGTTAGTTAGGCCATCGCTGACTGATCTGTCTCCATATTTGACCTTACTCTCACTAATGCTGCCCTTACTTCCTAGCCATTCTGCCTCTCAGCCTTGTTTTCATCTGTCCTTTTCCAAATGCTTGAGTTCAGCCCAAACCAACAACTGAAAATTATATTCTCACCTTTTGTTCTTTATTAAAGGGTTTGCAAGCCCCATTAAAATCAGTAGCAGTTTTAACCTTCACCACTCTTCCAAGTGTCCTAAGCCCTTTCTCCACTCTGCCACCCTTCTCCCTCTTGTTTGCCATTCTGCCACCTCTACTTTGTCCCATTCACCACATTTCCTACTCTTCTCTTCCTTTATCTTCTTCCCAAGCACTTTCTTCCATATAGCACAGGCGGAAAAGGGGTGGCTCAGTGGCGAAAGTTAAAACTGCCATTGATTTTAATGGGGCATGTAAACCCTTGAAAATAGGGCAAAATGTGTGAATCCAAAGACCCAGATCTGTTGAAGGGGTAACCTACAGACCCTTCATCATAACCATTCATGATACTGTACATGGCATGAGTGCAATGGCCATGTTCAAACACTATACAACACCATTTTGAGAGATTCTCCAGGAGAGATTGAAGCCCTTATGGGAGCAACAGTGCAACCAAATGCAAAGAGTATCTTTACTATTTTCTCTCTATCATTCTTTGATATGACTTAGGAAGTAGGGGAAACAAGTTATCCTTTAACATTCTATGGCAAACATATTCAACAATTTGCTTAAAATCATTCTTACTAGACTTAATCTAAGTAAAGTGTATTGCAAATAATGCACTAGTTTGCACCATATACCTATACATATATTTTGGTTTTGACAGTGGAATGTGACAATTTGCACTAACTCCTCATTGTAATCAGAACCCTTTAAACTAATAGGCAGGGCAAAGATGTTTATATTTATGTACACATCATTAAATGTTAAGCCCTAGCACCCTGTGTTTATAGCATAAAGTACTGAACTGGTTTTATAGCAGTAATAGGCTTTGAGGGGCTTGTCTTTTAAGCAAAAGTACTTTGTACCTGTTTCCCTTGTTTGCTATTATAATCTGTAAGACTTGTATAACACAAATGTTGATTTTTCAAGAACCTCAATATCATTCTTGAGTGCCAGTGAAACCCTCTCAACCCTTTATGTGCTAAAAAAGGCAAAGCAGGTTAAGCAAGCCAACGCTCATCACCACTTATTGCAACAGTATTAATTTTGTACACCCATGATAACATTTACTGCACTGAAAATATGTATTACATTATAGGTATGATGTTCTCACATAAACTGCATCAATGACTCCCTTCACCTGTTTCGACCAAATATTCTGTCTTTTCTTTGCCTTCCTATGGGGTGTTGAGATAGAATGTCAACTGTATCTCAATGTCCTCTGCATTGATGATTTAGTGGATCTCTTCCAGCAATATTTATAATAACATAATACAGCAAAGCCATTACATGCAGTTGATCGAGATGAAGCAGAGGCTGACTGCTAGACAAACTCAAAATCAATGCTTTAGCTAAATGAAGTCTCTGTTTTCCAAGAAACCAGTTATTATAGTGTCTCTTCAAAGTTGTAGAAAACAAAAATTTGGGAGTTTTTTGTTGGATAACTGTCATGAAGCATACATTTTTGGTATATTGTAATTACTTAGTTGCAAATTATTTTTTATGTCACAAGAAATGAGGTTGCATTGCAGTACCTTGGCGTTGTGTGATTGGTTCAGGACATTTATCCTGCTTGCACGCTGAAAAATAAAATAAAAGTATTTTAGGGTCACACTTTTAGAAATGTACACAATTTTGAAATTATAGCTTTAACAACCACTTCTTTATTGCACTGAACAACCAAAACTCACTAAAATGTATTTTACTAAATTCTGTTAGATGTTAGTTCTGTGTACAGATCCATCTGAAGCTTAGTTTATACCTAGCATCATTCATATCGGTTGTGTGAAAAAATAAGTATGGAGGTAGGCTCAATGTAGGACAAGTGACCAAATGTATTATATTCAAAGCAAGAGATTTCATTCAAAGTAACAAGAGAGGCCTTTACCTCCCTCCTGATGCATTTCACAAATACACAAGAGTAACTTCACCACAGAACAGGTGTGGACAGACTGAGACCCTTAGCTATCTAGAGATGATGAGAATTATAGTCCTCCATAACTGGAGTGCCTCGGGATGTCCACCTGACCATAAAGTTATGAAGTAACTGGTGTAATATTAAACCCAAAAGGAAGGACCAGTGGAACCATATCACTAGTAAGATGTGTTTGTATTATATTTAATATTTGTCGGGTTTTTCTACTTTCCTTTTACATTTTTATTTTTCTGCAAAGAAAATGGTAAGTAAAGTAAGGTGAGTCTTAACTACATCAACTGTTCACTTGAATGCTTTGTAATGGATTAAAAATATCTGTAGCATAAATAACCTAGTAAAGCAATTGTTTGGTTGTTGAAATTATATGTGATATTGAAATATATAATAATACTAAATGTATAATATTTATATAAATGGTTCTAAAACTGTGTTTCCAGAGGGCTTCCACAGAACAAATGCACTTAATGGAGAACATGGGAACAAGACTGGATATTGATACTGTTAACCTCTTCTGTTAATCCTTTAGACAAGGGAATAGTGAGAATAATTAAAACGTGATACTTACGATCCTGGCATTGCTGGGGTGGTGGACATGGCTGTGGTGGGCAAGGGTCTTGGTGCTGCAGTTTCTGATGACCCTTGACTCCAGACATGGTTATATTACTCTCTGTTAGAGTTCAGTAGACTGTGTGTCAGGGAAGCAGGACAGAATATTACAGCTATGTCTGGTGTGCCAGTACTCCTGGTATTTATACAAAAGGTGTGAGAGGTGTGTCAGTTAAAGATTTCTGGAAAATTCATGAAATACCCTACATATATGAGATAGGAATTATGATTTGCATATAATTGTTTTGTTTTACTTTCTTTAGAACAGGGTGTGGCTTACACTGTATAAGCCTGTCTGGTACAAAAATATATGAGTTGTTTCCCAAACTGCATATCATGTGAGTCATTTTCCTAGTTAGATATGATAAAAACTTCAATAGAATGTTGATAGTAATTAAATGGAAGATTGTGAAACAGCTTAATAAAAATGCAACTTTTTTGTTTGTGAAAACTGCTTGTTCATGGAGCTTGTTCGCAGAAGCCATATGGAAATGGAAGCCACAGGGGTGTTTGAAGATGTTAAAATGCTATTCACTGCTTGGGCAGTCATGAAGGGTAATAAAGATGAATGCAGGAGAGTACACTGTCACCTTATTCACTCTCTGCAACCCGTTATATAAATGCATAAAATGAAGACACACAGATACCAACATATAGTGTAACATACACATCAATATAAACAAGATACAATTTCAGACGGTCACAGTCAACCCCAGGGCACACACATATATACCAGATAATACAGATATGCACACACTATGGCACTAACACACATACACCCCTGCAAATACTGACACACTAATGTGGACACTTATACACAAAACATACCAAAGTACCATACATAGTAACATAGTTGATGAGGCTAAAAAAGACATGCTTCCATCAAGTCCAGCCCATGCCAAAAACACCCCTGATGATCCAGAGGAAGGCAAAAAAAGACCTCTGAAGCCATTTCCAATTTAGATCCAGTTGGGTAAATAAATTCCTTCCTGACTCTAAATGGCAGTCAGATAAATATTAAATATTGTTCTGTGCTTAATAGGCATCCATTGCTTTTTTGAAAGCAGTTGCATTATCTACAAGAACAACATCCCGAGGCAAAGAATTCCATAGCTTTACCACCCTTACCGTAAAGAATCCCTGCCTTTGTTTTAGTAGAAAGCACCTTTCCGCTAGTCTTAATGGATGACCTCTTGTTCTTAGCTCATCTCTTTGTGTAAATAATTTATTGGATAGTTCTTTGTATTGACCTTGAATGTATTTGTAAATGGTAATCATATCACCCCTTAGATGTCTCTTCTCTAATGTAAACAAACCCAGTTTGGTTAATCTCTCTTTACAACTCAGATCCTCCAATCCCTTTATCAGTTTTCTCTCTGCACCTTTTCCAGTTCAACAATGTCTTATTTTAAGAACTGGTGCCCATAATTTTACTCCATATTCTAGATGAGGCCTAACCAAGGATTTATACAGAGGTAGGATGATATTAGCATCCTTTGCATCTTCACCTCTCTTTATGCAGGCTAGCGCCCTATTTGCTCTTGCAGCAGCTTAGATGCTCTGCATACTGCCATGAAGTTTGTCTACCAATACTCCTAAATCTTTATTTAATGAAGATTCCCCAAGTTGTTTCCCATTTAGAGTATATGTAGCATGTTTGTTTCTACAGCCCAAATGCATAACCTAACATTTATCTAAATTAAATGTCATCTGCCATTTTTCTGCCCATTCACTCAGTTTATCTAAATCATTCTGCAGAGAAAAAAACATCCAGCTCTGTATCTATTTCCTTACATAGCTTAGTGTCATCAGCAAAGATTGATACGCTACTTTCAATTCCCACTTCTAAATCATTAATAAACAAATTAAAAAGCATTGGGCCCAGGGCTGAACCCTGTGGCACCCCACTTATAACTTTAGACCAATCTGAAAAGGTATCATTTACAACAACTCTCTGCCCTCTATCATTTAACATGTTCTCAATCCATGTACAGATACCACTGTCCAAACCGAAGCCTTTTAAATTTATGCGGTAACCTGTTGTGAGGTACTATAGCAAAGGCTTTTGCAAAATCCAAGTATACTACGTCAACAGCAATTCCCTTGTCCAAATCACTACTTATTCTTTCATAAAATGCAAGTAAATTAGTCTGACATGATCTATTTTTCATAAAACCATGCTGATTCCTACTAATAATATTGTTTGTCTTCACATAGTTCTGAATACTGTCAGTTTGTAACCCATATAATATCTTACCCACTATGGAAGTCAAGCTCCCGGGTCTATAATTTCCTGATTTGGATCTTACTCCCTTTATGGAACTACATAAGCTTTCCTCCAATCACAGGGCACTTTGCCTGATGAAAGTGAATCAATAATTATTAGGTATAATGGTCTTGCTATTACTGGACTAAGTTACTTAAGTACCCTTGGGTGTATACCATCAGGTCCAGGTGCTTTATTCACCATAACCCTTTCCAGTCTCTTTTGGACCTTGTCCTTAGTAAGTCATGTACATGATGGAGGAAACTCTGTGGTTTTGTCTGTTTGACCATAGCCTGCCATTGCTGCTTCCTTTGTATATACTGAAGCAAAGAATGTATTTAGGGTGTCAGCCGTAGTCTTTTCCTGACTAATCAATTCACCTGTCTCAGTGCTAGGAGGTCAAATATCAACCATACCTTTTTATTATTAATATACTTGTAGCATTGTTTAGGGGTTTACTTGCTCTCATTTGCAATATTGCTCTCATTTTCAATTTTAGCTTTCTTAATTGATTATTTGCAGATTTTATTACATTCTTTGTATTTTTAAATGATGCATCTGATTCGTTTGACTTAAAAACTTAAAAGCCTATTTCTTATTTCTCATTTCCCTGCAAACCTCATTATTAAGCCACATTGGTTTCACTTTACTCCTCTTGTGCTTATTCCCCAGTGGTATGTATTGACGCATATATTTGTCTAAGAGCATTTTAAAAACATTCCATGATTCTTGTGGATTTTTATCTTTGAAAATTACATCTCACTGAATATACTTTAATACTTCTTTTAGGTTTGAAAAATTAGCCTTTTTGAAATTGAATGTTTTGGTTAAACCCTTGCTATTGGGTTTCTCATAACAAATTTCAAAGGATACCATACTGTAGTCACTGCTGCCCAAATGTTCCCTTACTTGTATATTTTTTATCATGTCAGAATTGTTTGAGAGCACAAGTTCCCACAAGGCCTCTTTTCTTGTTGGCTCCTCTACTAGTTGGGACATAAAATTATCATTTATTATACTTAAAAGATGACTTCCCTTTGTTGTGCCAGAAGTCATATTGCTCCAGTCACTTTCAGGATATTTGAAATCTCCCATTATAATTGCCTTTCCTGACCTAGAAGCTTTTTCCATTTGCAGTAAAAGTTGGGCTTCCTCCAACTTCCCAATATTAGGTGGCTTGTAGCAAATCCCCACTAACATCTTTTTATTATGTGTGCCCCCAGTGTATATTTCAACACATAGGGCCTCTATCTTTTTATTGGACCCTTCATTTATATTCTCCCTTTTACTAGGTTTTAAGGCATGCTTTGCATATAGGCATACCCCTCTGCCCCTTTTATTAACCCTATCCCTCCTAAAAAGTGAATAACCCTCTAGATTGACTGCCAAACTTCCTAACATCCAGCACTGTGGCCCCCCTTCCGCTAAGGTGCAATGCATCACAACTATAAAGATTGCCCCCAAATGAAAAGGCTGCCCAGTGCTCTAGGAACCCAAACCCCTCCTACTTACATCATGTCTTTAACCACTTATTTAACTCCCTATTCTCCCATTGCCTTTCTAATGTAGTACATGGCACAGGTAGTATTTCATAAAATACTATCTAAGAGGTCCTCTGCATAAGCTTATATCCTAAGTTCCTGAAATCCTTCTTAAGAGACCTCCATTATACACTGACTTTGTCATTTGTACCAACATGTACCATGACAGACAGATCATGCCCAACCCCTCCCAACAATCTATCAACCCGATCTGCCACATGTCGAACCCAGGCTTCCGGGAGACAGCAAACTGTTCAATTGTAGCGATCCTGGTGACAGATTACCCTGCCTGTCTTCCTAATAATAGAATCTGCTACCACCATCTGTCTAGGTATGCCTGAGTTCTGGATCCCATCCGTGCTAGAGGGGCTTTTCTCCTGGGTGTTAGAGAGAACAGTCCTCTTCAGCAAAGGCATTCCTGTGTCAACATCCCCAACATAATTACTCAATGTAACAAATCTGTTAGGGTTAGTAAACACAGGAGTGTCTTCCCTATTCCTCTGCCCCCTTACTATGTCTAACTGTAACCCATCTGGGTACCTGCTCTTTCTTTGTGCAGTCTCCACCCCCAGAACTACCTACCACAACTTCCTGCTGCTCAGTCAGTAGACCCCTCTCAAGATTGGTTGTCTCTCTCAATGTTGCAACTTGCTCCTCCAGATCTCTAATATGAGATTCCAGAAAAACCACTTGCTCACAGCTGCCACGGAGGTATGCACCCTGGAATGGTTGTTCCAGGTGTGCAAACATATGGCAGCTTGTGCACTGAGTTAAATGGGAAATCATGCTACCACTCATATTATGTCAGTTACCACAAGGCAGGCAGAAAAAAATATCTGCAGAATAAGGTTGATAAATGTGTTCCCCTGTGTAATCCCCTGTATTTGAATCCCACTATTATTTAAAATCCAACACTTACCACACTTCTGCACTTGAATCCCCTTGATATTTAAATTCCCACACTTTCCACACTTCTGCACTTACACACTGATGCAAGATTCACACATTCAAGTATTCACTGTGTATCTATTATTTAAAGCAGAAAGCCACCACTTACAACCCAGCAATTAACCATTCCCACTACACCAGACCTCAATCAGTTCCTTGTTGCACTGCAAAGTGGGGGGGGGAAACAGTTTTTTTGGTTTTGTTTTGTGATGATGCACACAGCACAGCATCAATACACAGCATAATTCTGCCCCTTTTGTATTACATGTTTTATTATTTTCTAATCAAATAGAGAAAGAAAAAGTCTGCACTCCAGATCTCTGTATTTTTGAATGAGTAATAAACATGAATTACTCTTTAGGAGCAGGATTCAGGTTTAGTCTGCTTTGGTGTTTCTATATTCATTCTGTTTTCCACCTCCACAGGCTGCCTCAGGTGCCTATACCTTCCATTAAACGTTTATGCTTTAACTGAGTATCCTGTGTATCCTGCTCAATTATACAGTTCTTCAAGTATGGTTCTAGTGTTTTGTCCACATAGTGCCTGTGCTGAGTACCACAGAACTACACCACAGCTCTGTTTTATTTTCTTGTTTTAAGCTCTGCTGCTTAGTCTCATCTCTCTAGTGCCACTCTCTCCTATTAAGTGGCCATCCAAATGGTCAGATCTATCTTCAGCCATGCATTCAAGAACCCCATCATTACAGGCCAGAATCCTAATTCCAAGTCCAAAGGTCGGTAGTATTAATATTACCTCCTCTGCCCTGTGGGTAGGGATGGGCAAACATTTTCACCTCAAATTGAAATAGGAAAAAAATGGCACTTTGCGTTTGGCAAAAAATGTTCAGTGAAAAGTGCAGTGTCTCTTCTTTTTTCGCCTAGGTAATTGCATTGAAATTAATGAGAAGACAAATTTTTCTCCTCTACACAAACATTTTCTCTAGTTTTCTACAGCCACATACAAGGGTGTCAGGCTCTCACTGCAGCCATTCTGTGTTTGTGAGAGGAGAGAATAGCACGTTTTTGAGCTAGAACAGATAGGGAAATAAAGATGAATTTAAGCTTAGTTTAGGGACTCATTTAGGTAGGACATTTGTTCTCTGTATTAGGGGAGTCTGGGGGCACTCTAGGGGAGAAGAAGGGAATAGGGAGTTTACTCTAAAATACCTCAAAATCTGGGGTGACTGGCTGCAAGTCAGGCAGCTGGGGTCCAAATTGCTTGCTGATTTTATTGTCTCTGTGCTGAGGAAGTCTGGGGAAAGAATTTGTTTTTTAGTTATATATATATATTTTTTGGACTAACTAAATTTGTTTTTTAGTTATATATATATATATATATATATATATATATTTGGACTAAATAAATAAAAAACAAAAACAAAAAACCCCCCAAAAATAATTAGACATAGCTGACTGGGAGCCTGATGTGAGCTATTTGATTGAGGAAGACTTGATAGACAGCAGAAGACATTGAGAATTTTGTTAAGGGCCAAGGCAAGACATCACACACAGTACACTTGTGTACTGTAGAGAGTAAAAACACACAGAGTAGTTGAGTAATGTCTAGCAAATTCACAAATGAAAGGGGTAAAGGTAGAACAGTGCAGGGATGTGGCAGTAAAGTGGTAGTACAAAAACTGACTGCAGCAATAGTTACTGCAGCATGTGCAATAGTTGCTGCAGCATGTGCAATAAATTATAATGAGCCCTCTCCTCCTGGGATGGATGTAGTTTGTCAAGGTCCCACACCATGCCAGTCCCCCACCACCACTACCATATACATCTGCCACATTGTAGGTTGTACTTTTTTTTTTAATCACTTGACATCATTATGAATATGTGCCAGTGTCACTTAACCCCTTAATGACCCTTGACAGTCATATTATGTCATGGGTCGATCTGACTTAACGACTCATGACGTACTATGACAGTCATGGAATTACAGGTTCCCCCCATAGCTGCACGCCATTCGGGGAGTCCGGAAGTGGAAGAAAGAAAAACAAAATGCTCCGTGGTCCTTAACTGACCGAGCCACGCCGATCAGACGGTCGTTAAGGGGTTAAGCAGGAAGTAAGTGTTGTGAGCAAAAGACAAATCCACTCTGCATGCTAAAAACATTTTCAAGGTATATGTTGCTGTAGGACTCACAACTTTGACTTTCAGATACTTATTTCTCCACTACAGCCCTCAGAAGAAGTAATATTGTACTGGCAAATGTTGAACCATATTAAACATAGGAGAAAAATGTGTTGGATTAGGAGAAAGTGTGTAGGAATAGGAGAAAAATGTATTGGAATAGGAGAAAAATTTGCTAGAATAGGCTAAAAGAAGGAACATTTTGCACTGGCGAAAAGAAAAAAGCTTTCGTGAAAAATAGATAAAAATCATCAATTTTTTGTGAAAAATCATGCGGGAAAATGTTCTCACTTTTCACCAATCCCTACCTGACAGCCCAAAACACTTGTTTATCCAGTCTGCAGTGACACTATAATCAAATATTATACTTTAATACAGTTTATTGTTCACTTCCTTTCCCCCTCCCTAACTGTTAAAGTTTGCTCCCACGTTAGGTAGAGTAAAAACACCTTGCTCAATAACGTTACTCATTGTATGTCTCACATGACCATTGCCGCAACACTTTAAATTCATAAATAACTAAACTGTGTGCTTGTTCCTTGAAGGTACACACTACTGTCTTTTAATTATTATTTCAATAAACAGAATACTAGGAATAATCAAAATATGTTTATTTATGCATGTAAATGTTTAATTTATTTTCATTAAAGAGGTATTTACACCAAAAATACAAAGCTGTTACTTTAATTTGTATTCAAGAAAATAAGCATCATGCAGCCTCTTAAAGTTTTCTGGGGGTCTCTTTGCATAAGATGAATACCCATTCTGATTTTTCAAACCACCTCTTCCTTAGAAGACAGGATAGCCATATGAAAGGCCGTCTCTCTCCTTTCTGTTTAAAATAAAGTGGAATGATCGAGGATATACAGCTACTTCTGGGCACATGGAGAAGGATATGTCCCACAGAAGCATGCCATGTGTCATCATGTGGATGGGGAGCCAAAGAATCCATCAAAAAGAGAGATGGCTGCTGTTTTGAACTGCAGTGGGGTTCCAGCAGGGGGCTCCATCTGCTGCACAGAGCCCCATAGAAAACTTTAGGAGCCTGTAGCCAGGAAACAGGGACACCATTGACTTTTGGTATTAGTGCTCCTTTAAGTTAGACAGGCTTTCTACTTGTTTAAAGGTGATAATGAGACTTTAATGTATTGCCTGTTGATCAAGAAATAATTGGCCAGTTATATTTTATGCCAAAGCTTTCACTTTGTATCTCTATGGAGTCCAGTTGGAAAGAAAGCAATACTCAACTGAAGGAAGAAGCCAGTATAAAGATGTGTGCCTGGAGAAGATCTCTCTGTACCTCCACAGTTACATATTCATGTAGCTTAAGTATAAGGGGTTTTGTAAGCATCTGCACTAATATGGCAATCAATAAAGCACATCTGATCATTTGTGCTGCATTTTTATATCACTTGCTTATTGCGGGAGAAAAACTAGTAAACCACAGCAAATTAAGCAAGTCTATGGCAGTTGAAACAGAATTTGGTACGAAGTGCAATAAAAATGTAAAGTTGATCTTTTACCTACACAGCTTTCAGTTTCATTAAATGTATTTATACTGCCCATACTTGATGTTGTTTGTTTTTAAATCAGTTTAATAATTTTATAGATTTTGATTTTGTAATTGTGTATACTAATATCATCAGAACTGAATTCGCTGACCTGTCTGATAAAGCATGCTTAAAGTGGTAGTTCATGTGAACGGTCTACAACGTGTGCTTGCAAACCAGGCACACATTGTAGACCACTCAAATGAAGTATTTCTTTGTAACTACCATGATCACGGCTCTGCTGAAGAGTCGCAGGACAGTCTATGGACTGTGATCTCCGTCTCTGAGTTTGAAAGCTGACGTCAGCACAAGGGGAATGAAGGGGGAACTTTGCAGACTTATATCTCCCAAACCATAAAGGTTTGGGAGATCGAAAATGGCACAATTAATGTATTTTTAAAACACCTATTGAATTCAATTTAAAAGTTTTCAAGTATTACTTTCACATTAATTAAGTACTCACAGAAAATCATCTCCCTCAACCTTTTAAAGCTGTTAAAACTAATCACAGTGTTTGACTAAATATATAAGGAGCAATAATTATGTTGGTCCTTCCAAAATGGAGGTTTATATTGAGAAGAGGATTTGTAAAGATGACAGGTCCTCTTCAAACACCTGTTCAAGGCTGTAAATGGGTAGTTTACCTTTAATAATTACACTACATAGTTGCTTACTGATAAATATCTTCATTCTGTTAGGGATGTATGAAATATTGTATAACCTAACTGATTCTAATGGTGACATCTGAAATAATTACACTCAGGAGGTTACATTGTCTCAGACCTACCTCTCATCCTTTTATGTGGAGTTCGTTACAGTGTTCTGTCACCTAAATAAAACATTCATGTTTCTATTCTGCAAGTTGCTTATATACTACTATAGACAGCAGAAGACATTGAGAATTTTGTTAAGGGCCAAGCAAGACATCACACTCCATCGGTTGTGTACTGTAGAGAGTAAAAACACACAGAGTAGTTGAGTAATGTCTAGCAAATTCACAAACGGGAGGGGTAAAGGTAGAGCAATGCAGGGATGTGGCAGTAAAGTGGTAGTACAAAAACTGACTGCAGCAATAGTTGCTGCAGCATGTGCAATAAATTATAATGATCCCTCTCCTCCCGGGATGGATGTAGTTTGTCAAGGTCCCACACCATGCCAATCCCCCACCACCACTACCATATAGATCTGCCACATTGTAGGTTGTACTTTTTTTTTTTAATCACTTGACATCATTATGAATATGTGCCAGTGTCACTTAACCCCTTAATGACCCTTGACGGTCATATTACGTCATGGGTCGAACTGACTTAACGACTCATGACGTACTATGACCGTCATGGAATTACGGGCTCCCCCCCCCCGTAGCTGCACGCCGTTCAGGGAGTCCGGAAGTGGAAGAAAGAAAAAAAATGCTCCATGGTGCTTAACTGACCGCGCCATGCCGATCGTTAAGGGGTTAAGCAGGAAGTAAGTGTTGTGAGCAAAAACAAATCCACTCTGCATGCTAAAAACATTTTCAAGGTATATGTTGCTGTAGGACTCACAACTTTGACTTTCAGATACTTATTTCTCCACTACATCCCTCAGAAGAAGTAATATTGTGCTGGCAAATGTTGAACCATATTAAACATAGGAGAAAAATGTGTCGGATTAGGAGAAAATGTGTAGGAATAGGAGAAAAATGTATTGGAATAGGAGAAAAATCTGCTAGAATCGGCTAAAAGAAGGAACATTTTGCACTGAGGAAAAGAAGAAAGCTTTTGTGAAAAATAGATAAAAATCATCAATTTTTCGTGAAAAGTCATGCAGGAAAATGTTCTCACTTTTCACCCATCCCTACCTGACGACCCAAAACACTTGTTTATCCAGTCTGCAGTGACACTATAATCAAATATTATACTTTAATACAGTTTATTGTTCACTTCCTTTCCCCCTCCCTAACTGTTAAAGTTTGCTCCCACGTTAGGTAGAGTAAAAACACCTTGCTCAATAACGTTACTCATTGTATGTCTCACATGACCATTGCCGCAACACTTTAAATTCATAAATAACTAAACTGTGTGCTTGTTCCTTGAAGGTACACACTACTGTCTTTTAATTATTATTTCAATAAACAGAATACTAGGAATAATCAAAATATGTTTATTTATGCATGTAAATGTTTAATTTATTTTCATTAAAGAGGTACTTACACCAAAAATACAAAGCTGTTACTTTAATTTGTATTCAAGAAAATAAGCATCATGCAGCCTCTTAAAGTTTTCTGGGGGTCTCTTTGCATAAGATGAATACCCATTCTGATTTTTCAAACCACCTCTTCCTTAGAAGACAGGATAGCCATATGAAAGGCCGTCTCTCCACTGAGGAAAAGGCTTTCTACTTGTTTAAAGGTGATAATGAGACTTTAATGTATTGCCTGTTGATCAAGAAATAATTGGCCAGTTATATTTTATGCCAAAGCTTTCACTTTGTATCTCTATGGAGTCCAGTTGGAAAGAAAGCAATACTCAACTGAAGGAAGAAGCCAGTATAAAGATGTGTGCCTGGAGAAGATCTCTCTGTACCTCCACAGTTACATATTCATGTAGCTTAAGTATAAGGGGTTTTGTAAGCATCTGCACTAATATGGCAATCAATAAAGCACATCTGATCATTTGTGCTGCATTTTTATATCACTTGCTTATTGCGGGAGAAAAACTAGTAAACCACAGCAAATTAAGCAAGTCTATGGCAGTTAAAACAGAATTTGGTACGAAGTGCAATAAAAATGTAAAGTTGATCTTTTACCTACACAGCTTTCAGTTTCATTAAATGTATTTATACTGCCCATACTTGATGTTGTTTGTTTTTAAATCAGTTTAATAATTTTATAGATTTTGATTTTGTAATTGTGTATACTAATATCATCAGAACTGAATTCGCTGACCTGTCTGATAAAGCATGCTTAAAGTGGTAGTTCATGTGAACGGTCTACAACGTGTGCTTGCAAACCAGGCACACATTGTAGACCACTCAAATGAAGTATTTCTTTGTAACTACCATGATCACGGCTCTGCTGAAGAGTCGCAGGACAGTCTATGGACTGTGATCTCCGTCTCTGAGTTTGAAAGCTGACGTCAGCACAAGGGGAATGAAGGGGGAACTTTGCAGACTTATATCTCCCAAACCATAAAGGTTTGGGAGATCGAAAATGGCACAATTAATGTATTTTTAAAACACCTATTGAATTCAATTTAAAAGTTTTCAAGTATTACTTTCACATTAATTAAGTACTCACAGAAAATCATCTCCCTCAACCTTTTAAAGCTGTTAAAACTAATCACAGTGTTTGACTAAATATATAAGGAGCAATAATTATGTTGGTCCTTCCAAAATGGAGGTTTATATTGAGAAGAGGATTTGTAAAGATGACAGGTCCTCTTCAAACACCTGTTCAAGGCTGTAAATGGGTAGTTTACCTTTAATAATTACACTACATAGTTGCTTACTGATAAATATCTTCATTCTGTTAGGGATGTATGAAATATTGTATAACCTAACTGATTCTAATGGTGACATCTGAAATAATTACACTCAGGAGGTTACATTGTCTCAGACCTACCTCTCATCCTTTTATTTGGAGTTCGTTACAGTGTTCTGTCACCTAAATAAAACATTCATGTTTCTATTCTGCAAGCTGCTTATATACTACTATAGCCAAATGTCATAAAAACACTTAAAGAGATGGTAATTCTTAATTTAACGTTTATTTAATATTGTAGGCATAAAAAATATATAAAACGATGTAAGGCTTATCTCTCAAACCTTTATGATTTTAAAGATATACCTTGCTAAAATTACCTCTGTTTGAACGAAGTTAGCACTCTAGCTCACAGCTGCAGAATCCGGTCATTTGACTGGATGGAGGCTCTTCAGCAGAGCCGAAAACGCGCGATCTAAGCATTAACACTTCATTGAAATGGTCTACAAAGTGTGCCTGGTTTGCAAGCACACTTTGTAGAGCATTCCAATGAAATATTTATGTTTAGATCGCGTGTATTTGGCTCTGATAAGGAGCCTCTGTCCAGTCAAATGACCGGAATCTGCAGCTGTGAGCTAGAGTGCTGACTTCGTTCAAACAGCCAAGAAGAGGTAACTTTAGTGAAGTATATCTTTAAAACCATAAATGTTTGAGAGATAAGCCTTACATCGTTTTTCATATTTTTTTATGCCCACAATATTAAATAAGCATAAAATTATGTATTACAATCCCTTTATTCCCTGGGGCAAAACATTTGCACTATAGTGGAGGATTAAAAATTCCCAAAACTACCATTAATTTTAGTGGGGATTTTAACCACTTGAATGCTAGATAGGTCTCCAGTGCTTTGCTTTGTAATGCGTTGGAGATCTCGCTAAAATTCAAGGGGTTACAATCTAATTTAAATCAATGAGAATGTTTAGTTCTCCCCTATAATGCAAATGGTTTTCCCCAAAACTTATCATTTGAACATTAGGCTTGGGGGGTAAAGAAGTCAAAAATATATTAAAATAATTTTAAAAATAAATGTGAAATGTAAAGCGTGATGTGATTCATGGCAATAAAACTACTGTTTTATCGAGAAATAAAACTGAACTTCTACAGCACACCTACAACCCTCCCATAAATAATCTCTCTGTAAATGCAATTACTCCTGTTCACACCATTTTATTGTGAGTTTCCGTATATGTGTATATATAAAAGGCCAGATGTATGTTTGCCCGATGCAGTCATGCCCAGTAGAAAGTGCCCGAACGCAGGCCAGATGTAAGTTTGTCCGATGCAATCATGCGCAGTAGACACTGCCTGAATGTTTGGCCCCTGTACACGGGCTTTTACACTAGTATACCGTAACCCATTGATCTTATATACAGTGGATATAAAAAAGTCTATACATCCCTGTTAAAATGCCAAGTTCTTGTGATGTTAAAGAATGAGACAAAGATAAATCATGTCAGAATTTTTTCCACCTTTAATGGGACCTATAACGTGAACAATTCAATTGCAAAACAATAGCTGTCATCTTTTCCTGGCACACACTGACAACACAGCTTTCCCATGACACCCTTTTATATAAAGGGCTGGAGGTAAAACATGTGCAGTGGTGGAAAACCTGCCTTTTTACATGGTTTTCTAAATGTTTTCATGAAAATTATAGTGCTGGGTGGAAAACTGGCAACAAAGCCGAATTTTTGAGGTTCCTATGGGACCTTAAATGCGGTGTTTCCACCCTTTTGTCTTTGGATGAAAAATGTTGCCCATCCCTATTAGTAAATAGATCCAATATAGTCTAATATTTCCCTACATGTTTTCATTTGTGCTTTTATTAATTAGTTTGTACATGATTGTTTTCAATCAGTCTTTCATAGACACCATTTGTTTTGAGCCTGGAAAAGGAAAAAAATTGAAACTGTTTAGAATCATGCTTCAAAATATCAATCTTGCCTCGAAAATGAAATCTGTTTTTCCCTTGGATTAACATTTTATTAGTATCTAAATTCATTACTCTAACTCTTTATATCCTGGTTTGCAAAGCTAAAACACATAAATATGATGTTTCCATTCATCAGTTTGTAGCGGGGGTATCCTATTCCAGTGATAAACATGCACACATGTGTATTGTATTACAGTGTATTCATACTGTATGTGTAATTAAATGTGTAAGTAGGACTTTTTAAATGAAAATTTATACTTACAATGATTTCCAGTGCATATTTACCTACCTATCATTATATGCATGCCTGCATAAGATAAAGAAATATACTAGATCTTTTATAAATATTTGAAGGGTATTTATTAATGATCAGTGAATATGGTGTTAGCTAGAGGTATATCTGTTAAGATGCTTTTCCTGCAGTCTGATATATGTCATCATATGTCATGATCATTTATACTCGACCTGCTAATCTTCTACATATAAGTCTACGTATATAAACAGTAGTATACAATTTCTTGTATCAATGTAGTAAGAGAAAAACATTGGATATGTTTCCTTAACAGAGTAAAAGAAAGATTAATGCTAATATCCATGTGTTGGAGACATCTCTCATTCAAAGGGTTAAACACAGGTAGGGTAGTAATGTATTTGTAGTTTTTATTTACACTGATGTTCACAACCTTCGAGCAACTCTTGAAAACACTCCTCCACCAGGAGACACTTAATATTGTTTGTAAATGCAATAGCATTAGCATCCAAAGCACTCAGCTACTTCACTATAACTGGCTAGTACAGAAGTATGTATTTTTCTTGACACAAATGCCATATTACTGCTCAAGTTAAGGGGATAGTAATACTTCTTTTATCTTTATTTTATTTTGTAGGTATTAAAAAACATGAAGAACGATATAAGTCTTATCTCTCAAACCTTTATGGTTTAAGAGATATTCACAAGTAAAGTGTACCCCCCCCCCTGTTCAGCCACATGAGAAGGGAGGTGCCCAGGTAGACTGCAGAGAGGGACAATCTTCAATTAAGATAAGGGAAAAAGCTGAAAAACTTGTCAAGGGGGGAAGGGCTTTCATTGTTTTCATGAAAAGAAGATTGTCCCCTGCTGTTATCTGTCTGGTCTTACAACCAGATTCACATCTGAGTAGAGATGGCTTACACTAAGAAAAAGGGCCGGGAGGGGAAACTTTGCTCGTGAATATCTCTTAAACCATAAAGGTTTGAGAGATAAGACTTATTTCGTTCTTCATGTTTTTTTAATGCCTACAAAATAAAATAAAGATAAAACGAAGTATTACTATCCCTTTAAATGTGGGAAGTGGCAAAAGGCTATGCTTGGCTATTCTTTGTTCTTCTGGTCATAGACTAACAAAAAAAAAAAGCCAAAATAGGAGACAGATGCTACAAACCTCCATAATTTATTGCACATGCTACAGCAACCATGGCTGCAGTCGGTTTTTGAAATATCACTTTACTCACACATCCCTGGACTGCTCATAATCCTTTCATCCTCCCCCTATCCCTTGTGTGTTTATTGCACATTACTCAACTACTGTGTGTAGTTTTACTTTAAAGTGCACAATAGAACTGATTGTGTTTGATGTCTTGCCTTGGATCTCTACAAAATACTCTATCTCGTGAAAATGTGGGGACATTTGGGGTACACCTCCTTTGCACCATTCTCACACCTGCAGACAAAGACAAATTTGGAACATGGCTGCCTGTGGCTTCTCAGTCAGTCACACTAAATTTTGGGGTATTTGGGGTCAAACAGACTCCTTCAACTTCACTATTTTAGTCATTCTACTCAAGCTTAAAAATATGCTGCATTCACTTCCTCTCACAAATGCAGAATGGCATGCTGTGATAACCTGACACCCTTTTATATGCTTGCTGGAAAAGAAGAGAAAATTCTACTTTTCATTGATTTCAATGCAATGAGCTAGAAGAAAAAGGTGAAAAAAAACAGCACTTTTCTCAAAATATTTCCAGCTTGATGAAAAAGTGCCATTCTTCTCCTGTGTCTCTTTTTGTGGGGAAATATTTTGCTAGTCCATAAAAATGAATAGAGACTATAAGGAGCAGTACGTTTTTTTAATGAAAACAATATGTTTTAGGGCTTTTTCTGTTGTGTAAAATAAGGGTACTCCCATTGCTGAGAGATGCATACAGTTTAAAAACTTTTTGTTTTCTATTAACAGTGCCTTCTAGTGGTCAGATTCCAAGGTGTTATTCTGTTGCATTCTGTAGGAGAATTGAGTCACTGAACAAAATGTATTAATTAAATTATATAATAAAATCTAATATGATCAACAATATATCATTAAAGGTTGACTTTTCCTTGTTCCTTTGAGTCTACACTATCTACAATGGTATAGTATGGATCATATTAGATAATACTTCAATCTATAATACTTCATATATTTTGTTTATTAAAATGTACATTATTTTTAGATTTATATGTAGACAATTAAGTTTTATTACTTTTACATTCAAAATCAATCATTTATTGTTATAGATCTATCCCTTTATTTTCTATATACATATTTTTATATCAGCTAATTTAGCTTACTGCATAGTCCTTTCAATGCTAGAGTTGTGATTGATGCCTCCTCCTGCCTTGGTCAAATGAGGGGTATAGGGGTGGAGTGATGATTTTAAATAGAAAGAGGGTGGCGTCTTTACATTTTGATGTATGAAATGTATTAATCTGGGCTACTTTTACTTTCATACTTTATATATTTCATTTTTGTACCAAATTTCATCAAATACATTACTTTTGAGTGTATTGAAAGTCTTCCTCTCATCTATGGGTGCCTGGACATGGAAGAGATAGCAAAACCCATGTTGTTCTTATTGGTTTGCGTTGTATTTGTACTTACCTTCTGGCCCCAAGTTTATCTACAACTAGTTGAAGAGCCTGTTACATGGGCCACAGTGCCACTGGCAGTCGGTCGCAGGGCAGTCATGTACAGTAGAGACTGCCCTCACCATGGAAGATACAGTGCCGGACGGTCGCGGTGCAGTCATGCCGCGGCTGATACAGAGCTGGATGCTCCTTCAGATCGCCCTGCTCTGTATCAGCCTGATCACGGGCAGTCTCTACTGCTCATGACTGCAGCACATGCAGCAGTCTCTACTGAGCATGACTGCATCGTCACAAACTTTCTAGCAAATTATTATATAGGATTCTGTATATTTTGGATCATTGGCATAGTCACTGTGGCAATAGCACCCCAAATTTGTACAAATGCTTTCTAGATATAGCAGCTCTGCTCTATGTACAGCCAAAGAGACCCAAGGGCCAGACTTGATCCTCTCTAGATCCTCCTAGAATTGTACTTATAACCCTCCTACTATGTTTGTTTGCTGTCAGTATAACTAATTAGATTGCGAGAGCTTTTGGAAAATAAGTTTGCTGTTTCTATTATTTACTTGGGTGCTCTTATTGCTCACTCATAATGTAATGTTTTCACCTTAGTCTAATGCTCTTATCACTGTCATATACTTTTGTCTTGTACCATTACTACTGCTTCTGTGAACACTTTTGTACATGTATAGCACTAGATAACTCAAGACACATGCTTACATACACATTTACATTCATACAAGTAAATATCAATCTAATAGGAAATATGATATGAAAAGCATAAATAGTGTTCAGGTGTAGTAGTTATTTATTTTAGTTAATCCAATTACTGTATGAGACTTTAGCACATAATCTGCCTTTTTATGCTGATCATTTAATAAACGGTCAATTGATTTTTAAATATGTAAGACATGTTATAAAGTACAGCAGGTGTCCAGTGGAATGAAGGAGGACAGCTTGTGTCACTGTATTCTTTGTTTCTTAACACTTTTTAACATATTTTGTGTCTTGACATTGCTGTGGAGCCGGCTTGCATGGATCTATAGAGAGAAGAGACAAACAGTATAAGATGAGGTCACTGAATTCAACAACATGAGAAATAACTAAAGGCACTATGAAGAATGCTCACTTTCCTCTGTACAATATTTGGTTTTGTTGTCAATAAAATGCCAGTTGGGCCAATTGTAAAGAAAAATTCAAATAGCAGTATTTAACATTAGGTAAAAAAAAAATGCCACAATAAGAGAGCTTTTATTTCAGTACATCAAAGCAGACTTAGCACTTTAAGGACAGTTTAGTTAAGGTTAAAGATAATTTAAAAGGCCTACATGCTGTACTAGTCATTTGTTTATAATGTAATTAGTTTTTGAGAAATAAATCTTCACTGTTGGAGGAAGAGAGTGGCACTTTGTTCCAGTTAGTTTCTGTGCTGGGCCAATATCAAACACTGGGGGTAATTGTATGAATTCACCAGTTCAGCCACATTGGCGTTAGTGTCTAATGCCAGTGGCTGCACACAAGGGTATGCACTATGGCAGGGCTGTCCAAATTCAGTCCTCAAGGGCCACCAACAATACAGAATTTGAGGATTTCCCTGCTTAAGCACAGGTGAGTCAGTCAAAATGAATGGACATTTTTAAATCCTGGCCTGTTGGTGGCCCTTAAGGACTGAACTTAGACATCCCTGAACTGCAGCATATTGTCATTGTTGTGCATAATGGCGAGACCTTTAATGCAGGTAACCCCCGAACCACCAGTTCCATAGCATATGTAGGGAAATGGCATCTATTAACATCATTTCCTCTTACTCTGTACAGTGATATAAATGAGGCATAGAGGAAAATACCACATGTAAATGATCAGACACTGCCCCATTGTTCTCCACTTGGTGCAAGAGGGCAATGTTTACAATTGTTTAACAACATCAGACAGCAGAGGCCTAAGTGTTTGGACGATAGACAGAAAACAGAAAGCAGGGTTGACCAATTGCTAAGCTTTTCTGGCAAAATCAATGCATCAGCTAACTGCAGTTTCTATTTTCAAAGAAACAGTAAGGACGTAATCCATCAAAGTGTGGGAAAAGCAGCATACCAAATACGTTACTCTTCATCAGCACATCACTGCAATCATTGATGGAAACCTTCAGGTATTCATAAGTAATCTGTCATATTTCCCTGTTTTGAATATGTGAGGCATGGAAAATTGCATAAATAAGGCCAATCGGGCAATATAGCCTCTCATACACATACAGCGAAATGTGTATGAGCGTGTTTACCCCATACATTGTAATCGGATCTGCCAGCTTGAAGTTGGAAAATAAATTGGCAGATCTATCTGGCCATCACTTACTGATAAATACAGATATAATCCATCAATTGCTGAGTAGGTCATTGGCTATGTATAAAAAAAATCCTCCGATTTCCTTGCACATTGAGCCATTCACACCTTGAATAAATCTGGCCTAAGTGGAAAGGCAGGGATAGATTATGGTACATCATACTAACTGATAGAAGCAGCACCACCTAGCTACCAGAATAAACCTTTACAGTTAATGTTAACCCCTTAACGACCCTTGACGGTCATAGTATGTCATGGGTCGATTTGAGTTAACAACCCATGACGTACTATGACTGTCATGAAATTCCGGGCTCCCCCCACGGCTGCACGCTGTTCCGGAACTGAAATAAAAAAAAAAAAATGCTCCGTGGTCCTTAAGTGACTGCGACGCACTGATCGGCCGGTCGTTAAGGGGTTAAATAAAAAGAAACAACTTTAAGCAGTAGCATCTGTTGAATGAAATATCTCCTAGCCATGACAGTAGTGTTTAAACATATATTTTTTCTTCACTACACTTTAATTGATATAAGAGAAAGAGAAGGTCTTTCAGTTTCAGTTGAAAAAATAAAAATAAATATATATATATATATAGATATATATATATATATATATATATATATATAAATAAAAGCAAAAGGAAAGCACTCACAGGATACTTTTGAATGACGTTCAGATAGATGGCTTTATTGAATCCATGTTTCGGCCAACTCTGTGGCCTTTATCAAGGACACTACTCTTCACCTGTGCTGATAAAGGCCACAGTGTTGGCCGAAACATTGATTCAATAAAGCCTATCGATTCAATAAATCTATTTGAACATCATTCAAAAGTATCCTATGACTGCCTTCCTTCTACTTTCATGAATATGACTCTCTAATCGGATATGCATCCAGGCGTCTATACACATCTTGAACAGTGAGTGCTCTCCTTATCACAAATATACTATATATTTATATATATATATATATATATATATATAATGGCAGGCAGATTCCTAGATTGTTTGTCTCTAATACATAGCAAATCTCACTGTAAAATAAAGAGCGTCAAATAATTTGACAAAAAAGAGAAATCCTGTATTGTTCAGCTGTCTGATATTGTATTTTAAGTAGATATGATATCCTGTTTTTATTTTCAGTCCATAATGGAAGAAAGATCTTATTTGACCCTATATATTTTAACATATATAACAAATATATTTAGTATCAGAGGAATATAAATATATAGCAACAACCAGAGAATGTTTCAAATGAACATTGCATTTTATAGTTAAATCCTTGGTTTACATTATCTCTTCCAGCAGAAAATGAGAATGTGGAAAGTTGTTTAATTTTATTGCAGAATAATGTTCATTCAATATTAATTGATGCAATATACATTCATTTAATATACATATATATTTAGTATGTTGAAGATTGTATCATATATTACAGAAACTGATGAGGTTACAGTACCTTGGCATTGAGGGACTGGCTCAGGACATTTATCCTGTTTGCACGCTGGAAAATTCAAGTGAGATATATTGTTTTAGAAAAGTGCACTATGACTTTAATAACAAAGTACCACTAAAATTAATCAATTAATTTACTTAACAATCCTAGATGTTTTATTGTGCACGTTAAATTAATATTGATCATTTTAGGTATCAAATGGCATCCAACATGAAAAATATGGTTCCGCTCACTCTTCAATATATTATATTTGTATAACCCTCCATGTACAGGTCCACCCCAAGCATTTTAGCCCACCTCCTGCCAGTGGCAGTGCTTGTCAGTGTAACATCACATTCCAATATGGATCATCTATTGTTCTTCAGAGTTCATAACACCAGCACACAGAGGAGAATCAAAGGAGAGAACTTGTACACTGAGAGCTGTAAGTTTATAATGTTTATACTACTCCCAGTGGTTGAAATTACAATGATTAATTAATAAAAGACTGAGCTTTAACATAGACTTTCTAAAATCCATTGCCTCTTAATCGTCATTCTGTAATTTGACTTTGTATTAACCGAATACTCTTTTCTCTGAGTAAATTTTAAACAACTATAACAATCCTGTCACTCCTCTGTGACTGTGCACCTCAACTACAGGAGGCAAATATAGTTTTTGATACCTTTTATTGGCTAACTAAGCAGATTTAAATGCAAGCTTTCAAGACCTTAGGTCTCTTCCTCAGGCATGTTGATCTGTATAACATGCCTGAGGAAGAGACCTAAGGTCTTAAAAGCTTGCATTTAAATCTGCTTAGTTAGCCAATAAAAGGTATCAAAAACTATATTTGCCTCCTGTATTTATACGGCTAACACGGTACCAACTCTCATCTGTCACCTCAACTACAGCATCCCTTTCTATCTTACTTTTGAAGGAAATGCTATAAAGTAATATTTTACATAAACAGTAGATGAATTAAGATATTGATATACAATACAGGTAATAGCTAAAACAATAATATAATTCAAAGCAGACATAAGAAAGCTATGGGAATAACATAATTAGGAAAGGAAGAGAAGGATAAAATGGGATCTGAGATTTTAATCTGGGTGAGAATTAAGTGAAATAAATACAAATATGGCAAATAACAATGCTCAAAACTTACAAAATCAGTGATAACATTTTACCTCCCCTCCTAATCAATCCAAAAAAATAAGATGCAGGTTCCACATGGGATAAATTACTAAAATGTATTAAACATAATACAATATCTCATATCTCAGACATAAAAAGTATTCCCTTCCCTCTTAATTCAGTTAGTGAAGTGCTACAGAGATACTTCATTGGATAGCACTGGTGAGTAAGCAGTCCTTGTTTAATGAGAATTGCAATCCTTAGCTGTATGATATTGGGTTGTTTACCCCGACTATAGAAGGATGAAGCAACTGGTGTAATCAGAAAATGCATTAGGAGGGAACAGTATGCCTCTCACATTATGATAAATATATTTTTATACTATATTTAAAATGTTTATTATAATTGCCATTTAAATTTCTGTTCATTTTCTCAGTGAATTTGAGACCTCTTCAGCATCCAATGATTAAATAACCTATTAAATTAATGTTTTTTTTGTTGAAATTACATGTGATATAGACACATTTATACATAACTTATAACAGTAGCTAATCCTTTAGAAGAGGAAAGTAGCAAGAATAATTTAGATTGTGATACTTACGATCCTGGCATTGCTGTGGTGGTGGGCATGGCTGTGGCGAGCATGGATCTTGATACTGTGTAGTGTTGAGCGAGCATGCTCGGCCGATGCTCGGATCGGCTCGAGCATCGCTCTGCTCGTCACATGGCGGTACTCGTACGAGTACCGCATGTGCTCGCCCGCCATGTTCGGGTCTCCTCCCCGCACGTTTTGCGGCTGCTGCGCAGCCAATAAACGTGCAGGGAGGCTCTGACATCGGTGTAATGCCAGCAGCCATGTTGGCTGCTGGCATTACACTGATTGGCTGGCCTGAACCCGTGGTCGGGTGCTGTATAGCACCTGACCAGCGAGTTCGGCTCAGTCTTAGCCAGGGAGAGATGAGGATAGGAAGGGAAAGTCAGTGTAGGGAGAAAAAAAGCAAAATTGTGAAAAAAAAAGAACCAAAAGTCCTTTTTAGGACTACTGTGTGTGGGGGCAGCAGGTTATTTTGTGTGGGGGGAAAAAAACAACAACAAAAAAATTTTATATATTCTGTTTAGTGTGCAAAGTTGCAGATTAGAGCACATTCTGTTTAGTGTGCAAAGTTGCAGATTAGAGCACATTCTGTTTAGTGTGCAAAGTTGCAGATTAGAGCACATTCTGTTTAGTGTGCAAAGTTGCAGATTAGAGCACATTCTGTTTAGTGTGCAAAGTTGCAGATTAGAGCACATTCTGTTAAGTCTTCAAACTAAAATATCAAAGTCACATATTCCATTCAGTGTGCGTCGCCGCAGTTTAGCAGCACATTCTGTGTACTGTGCAGAGTTGCAGAATAGGAAGAAATACTGTTAAGTCTTCAAACTAAAATATCAAAGTCACATATTCCATTCAGTGTGCTTCGCCGCAGTTTAGCAGCACATTCTGTGGACTGTGCAGAGTTGCAGAATAGGAAGAAATACTGTTAAGTCTTCAAACTGTAAAATATCAAAGTCACATATTCCATTCAGTGTGCTTCGCCGCAGTTTAGCAGCACATTCTGTGTACTGTGCAGAGTTGCAGAATAGGAAGAAATACTGTTAAGTCTTCAAACTAAAATTTCAAAGTCACATATTCCATTCAGTGTGCGTCGCCGCAGTTTAGCAGCACATTCTGTGTACTGTGCAGAGTTGCAGAATAGGAAGAAATACTGTTAAGTCTTCAAAGTAAAATATCAAAGTCACATATTCCATTCAGTGTGCGTCACCGCAGTTTAGCAGCACATTCTGTGTACTGTGCACAGTTGCAGAATAGGAAGAAATACTGTTAAGTTTTCAAACTCAAATATTAAAGTCACATATTCCATTCAGTGTGCGTCACCGCAGTTTAGCAGCCTATTGTGTGTACTCTGCACAGTTGCAGAATAGGAAGAAATACTGTTAAGTTTTCAAACTCAAATATTAAAGTCACATATTCCATTCAGTGTGCGTCACCGCAGTTTAGCAGCCTATTCTGTGTACTCTGCACAGTTGCAGAATAGGAAGAAATACTGTTAAGTTTTCAAACTCAAATATTAAAGTCACATATTCCATTCAGTGTGTGTCACCGCAGTTTAGCAGCCTATTCTGTGTACTCTGCACAGTTGCAGAATAGGAAGAAATACTGTTAAGTTTTCAAACTCAAATATTAAAGTCACATATTCCATTCAGTGTGTGTCACCGCAGTTTAGCAGCCTATTCTGTGTACTCTGCACAGTTGCAGAATAGGAAGAAATACTGTTAAGTTTTCAAACTCAAATATTAAAGTCACATATTCCATTCATTGTGCGTCACCGCAGTTTAGCAGCCTATTGTGTGTACTCTGCACAGTTGCAGAATAGGAAGAAATACTGTTAAGTTTTCAAACTCAAATATTAAAGTCACATATTCCATTCAGTGTGCGTCACCGCAGTTTAGCAGCCTATTCTGTGTACTCTGCACAGTTGCAGAATAGGAAGAAATACTGTTAAGTTTTCAAACTCAAATATTAAAGTCACATATTCCATTCAGTGTGTGTCACCGCAGTTTAGCAGCCTATTCTGTGTACTCTGCACAGTTGCAGAATAGGAAGAAATACTGTTAAGTTTTCAAACTCAAATATTAAAGTCACATATTCCATTCAGTGTGTGTCACCGCAGTTTAGCAGCCTATTCTGTGTACTCTGCACAGTTGCAGAATAGGAAGAAATACTGTTAAGTTTTCAAACTCAAATATTAAAGTCACATATTCCATTCATTGTGCGTCACCGCAGTTTAGCAGCCTATTCTGTGTACTCTGCACAGTTGCAGAATAGGAAGAAATACTGTTAAGTTTTCAAACTCAAATATTAAAGTCACATATTCCATTCAGTGTGCGTCACCGCAGTTTAGCAGCCTATTCTGTGTACTCTGCACAGTTGCAGAATAGGAAGAAATACTGTTAAGTTTTCAAACTCAAATATTAAAGTCACATATTCCATTCAGTGTGTGTCACCGCAGTTTAGCAGCCTATTCTGTGTACTCTGCACAGTTGCAGAATAGGAAGAAATACTGTTAAGTTTTCAAACTCAAATATTAAAGTCACATATTCCATTCAGTGTGTGTCACCGCAGTTTAGCAGCCTATTCTGTGTACTCTGCACAGTTGCAGAATAGGAAGAAATACTGTTAAGTTTTCAAACTCAAATATTAAAGTCACATATTCCATTCAGTGTGCGTCACCGCAGTTTAGCAGCCTATTCTGTGTACTCTGCACAGTTGCAGAATAGGAAGAAATACTGTTAAGTTTTCAAACTCAAATATTAAAGTCACATATTCCATTCAGTGTGCGTCACCGCAGTTTAGCAGCCTATTCTGTGTACTCTGCACAGTTGCAGAATAGGAAGAAATACTGTTAAGTTTTCAAACTCAAATATTAAAGTCACATATTCCATTCAGTGTGTGTCACCGCAGTTTAGCAGCCTATTCTGTGTACTCTGCACAGTTGCAGAATAGGAAGAAATACTGTTAAGTTTTCAAACTCAAATATTAAAGTCACATATTCCATTCAGTGTGCGTCACCGCAGTTTAGCAGCCTATTCTGTGTACTCTGCACAGTTGCAGAATAGGAAGAAATACTGTTAAGTTTTCAAACTCAAATATTAAAGTCACATATTCCATTCAGTGTGCGTCACCGCAGTTTAGCAGCCTATTCTGTGTACTCTACACAGTTGCAGAATAGGAAGAAATACTGTTAAGTTTTCAAACTCAAATATTAAAGTCACATATTCCATTCAGTGTGCGTCACCGCAGTTTAGCAGCCTATTCTGTGTACTCTGCACAGTTGCAGAATAGGAAGAAATACTGTTAAGTTTTCAAACTCAAATATTAAAGTCACATATTCCATTCAGTGTGTGTCACCGCAGTTTAGCAGCCTATTCTGTGTACTCTGCACAGTTGCAGAATAGGAAGAAATACTGTTAAGTTTTCAAACTCAAATATTAAAGTCACATATTCCATTCAGTGTGCGTCACCGCAGTTTAGCAGCCTATTCTGTGTACTCTGCACAGTTGCAGAATAGGAAGAAATACTGTTAAGTTTTCAAACTCAAATATTAAAGTCACATATTCCATTCAGTGTGCGTCACCGCAGTTTAGCAGCCTATTCTGTGTACTCTGCACAGTTGCAGAATAGGAAGAAATACTGTTACGTTTTCAAACTCAAATATTAAAGTCACATATTCCATTCAGTGTGCGTCACCGCAGTTTAGCAGCCTATTCTGTGTACTCTGCACAGTTGCAGAATAGGAAGAAATACTGTTAAGTTTTCAAACTCAAATATTAAAGTCACATATTCCATTCAGTGTGCGTCACCGCAGTTTAGCAGCCTATTCTGTGTACTCTGCACAGTTGCAGAATAGGAAGAAATACTGTTAAGTTTTCAAACTCAAATATTAAAGTCACATATTCCATTCAGTGTGCGTCACCGCAGTTTAGCAGCCTATTCTGTGTACTCTGCACAGTTGCAGAATAGGAAGAAATACTGTTAAGTTTTCAAACTCAAATATTAAAGTCACATATTCCGTGTAAGATGAAGAAGGCGGGTAAAAAGGGACGGGGAAGTGGACGTGATCCTGATAGTTCAGGGCGCGGGTCAGGACGCGGAGAAACTGTGCCTGGTGCCAGAGCACAAGAAAGAAAGACATCCACCATACCTAGCTTCATGTGTAATTTTACAGGGCGTCGCAGGACATCACTCTCGAGGTCCGACCACTGCGAACAGGTGGTCGGTTGGATGACAGCTGATACTGCTTCCAGTCGGTTAAGCACCACCCTGTCTTCCACCAAGTCCACTCTCAGTAGCCAAGAGTCTGGTCAACATAATCCTCACTCTGATCATCCTTCCTCCCACCATAGACGGTCTGGTCAAAGAAGTGATCCCACACTGGGATATAGTGAGGAGCTCGTCTCATCACCAATCCTTCATTTGACCCTCTCTCCAAGCACGCTTGCAGAGGAACATGACATCTTGTGCCCTGATTCACAACCTCTAGAGGGTACCCAATCACAAGAAGATGACAGATGTGAACGGCATTTAAGGTCAAAGGAAGTAGTGGATGATGATGATGATGATGAGACACAGTTGCCATTAAATCAACCACTATTACTGTCTCAAGACCTTGTGGAGGAGAATGTTATACAGTTGTCAATGACTGAGTATGTGGTGGGATCAAGACATGGGGAGGATGATCAGAGTGAGGAAGTGGAGGAGGACTTGGTGGACGATGAGGTGACTGACCCCACCTGGGAAGGTGTAGAGCCGAGCGATGACAGCAGTCCTGAGGGTGAGCCATCTGCAGCACCGCAACAGGCTGGAAGAGGCAGTGGTGTGGCTACAGAAAGAAGGCGGACCGCACCAAACCGGCCCGCAAATGTTCCACGGAGCACCCCCTTGCGTAAATCTCCCTTGCCAAAGGGTAGGTGTTCCGCGGTATGGCGTTTTTTTAAGGAAAGTGCGGACGACAAAAGAATTGTAGTTTGCAACCTGTGCCACACCAGAATGAGCCGAGGCATGAACACTAGAAACCTCACCACCACCAGCATGATCCGACACATGGCATCCAAGCACCGTAATAAGTGGGAGGAACGCCTGGATCGCCAATCTGTGTCTGCAGGCCACACCACTGCCTCCTCTTCCCCTGTTTTCGGTGCCGGCCAATCGCCTGTCGAAGGCGCAGGCCCGCATACCTCCCGCCCTGCACCTGTACCATCTGAAGCACCATCAGCGACCACATCCACTTCCCTGTCCCAGCACAGCGTCCAAATTTCGTTACCCCAGGCATTTGAGCGCAAGCGAAAATTCCCAGCCACCCACCCACAGGCCATAGCACTAACCTCACACCTTTCCAAATTACTGGCCATCGAAATGCTGCCATTTAGGCTTGTGGACACTGAGTCCTTCCGCAGCCTGATGGCAGCAGCTGTCCCTCGGTACGCGGTCCCCAGCCGCCACTACTTTTCCCGGTGTGCCATCCCCGCATTACACCACCATGTGTCCCGTAACATCACCCGTGCCCTGACCAACGCAGTTACTGGGAAGGTCCACTTAACGACTGACACATGGACAAGTGCTTGTGGCCAGGGACGCTACATTTCCCTGACGGCACACTGGGTGAATGTTGTGGAGGCTGGGAGCGACTCGGACCCTGGGATGGCACGGGTGCTACCCACGCCGAGGATTGCGGGCCCTACCTCCATCAGGGTTTCTGCCAGCACCTACGTTATTGGCTCCTCCTCCTCCGTTTCCACCTCCGAATTCTCTACACGCAGCGCCACTTCCCCATCAGCCAGTAGCTGGAAGCAGTGTAGCACTGCAGTGGGGAAGCGTCAACAGGCCGTGCTGAAGCTGATCTGCCTTGGGGACAAACAGCACACGGCCTCAGAGCTGTTGCAGGGGATTAGTCACCAGACCGAGCAGTGGCTCTCGCCACTCAACCTGCAACCAGGCATGGTTGTGTGTGATAATGGGCGTAACTTGGTGGCGGCTTTGGAGCTCGGCAAGCTCACACACGTACCATGCCTAGCGCATGTATTTAATTTAGTGGTTCAGCGATTTCTAAAAACCTACCCCAATGTGCATGATCTCTTGACCAAGGTGCGCCGCGTGTGTGCACATTTCCGTAAGTCATCTACAGCTTCGGCCGGCCTGTTGAAGCTGCAGCAGCGCTTACAATTGCCAGCTCACCGGCTGCTGTGTGACGTGAGCACGCGCTGGAACTCCACCTTCCACATGTTGGCCCGGCTTTGTGAGCAGCAGAGGGCAGTAGTGGAGTACCAGCTGTTACACGGTCGTCGCCTCTCCGTTCAACTTCCTGTAATCAGAAGTGAGGAGTGGGAATGGATGTCAGACCTCTGCGAGGTTTTACGCAATTTTGAGGAATCGACACAGATGGTGAGCGGCGATAACGCTATTATCAGTGTAACCATCCCACTTCTGTGTCTACTGAAACGCTCGCTGCTCACAATTAAAACCGACGCTTTGCATGTGGAAGAGGTGGAAATGGGGGAGGAAGAGCTTACACAAGGTGATAGCCAGAGCACCCTCACTTCGTCTTCTCAGCGACAATTGGAGGAGGCGGAGGAGGAGGAGGAGGAGGAGGAGGAAGACACGGTTGCCTCCGCTACAGAGGGTAGCCATGGAACTTTAGTTCCATCTCTTCAGCGTGGGTGGGCAGAAGAGGAGGAAGAGGATGAGGATATTGAGAGTCATCCTCCTGGTGAGGACAGCGAAATCTTGACTGTTGGTACTCTGGCACACATGGCTGACTTTATGTTAGGCTGCCTTTCCCGTGACCCACGCGTTGTACACATTTTAGACAACACGGATTACTGGGTGTTCACCCTTCTGGACCCCCGCTACAAAGAGAATTTCTCATCTCTCATTCCTCCGGTGGAGAGGACAAGCAAAATGGTGCAATACCAGAAGGTTCTTGTTGAAAAATTGCTCCAAAATTTTCCATCTGACAATGCTGGCGGCAGAGTACGTGCTACCTTGGCCAACCGAGAAGGGGAGAAAAGGGGAGCACACAGCAGTTCCGAGAAAGGCAGGGCAACACTCTCCAAGGCGTGGGACACCTTCATGACACCCCGTCAGCACTCTCACCCTGATGTGCAGCCTAGTGTCACAAGGAGGGAAAAGTTTTGGAAGATGGTGAAGGAGTACGTAGCAGACCGTGTCAGCGTCCTCAATGATCCCTCTGTGCCTTACAACTACTGGGTGTCCAAGCTGGACACGTGGTATGAACTGGCACTCTACGCCTTGGAGGTGCTGGCCTGCCCTGCCGCCAGCGTTCTGTCTGAGCGGGTATTTAGTGCTGCTGGTGGCATCATAACAGATAAGCGTATCCACCTTTCCACCGACAATGCTGATAGGTTGACACTTATAAAAATGAACAAGGCCTGGATTTCCCCTGACTTCTCCACTCCACTGGAGGAAAGCCCCGGGGGAACATAAACTCACTTTACATATATTATTTACAATGATGGGAATACTCTGTATTCCCATTCACCCCTTCCACCCAAAAAACGGGTATATGGTTGACTCTTAATCTTCTCATCCTCCTCCTCCTCTTCCATATGCCCTGTGCTATAATTTTTATATAGGGCCAGCTCACCAGCGGGCCCTGTGATATAATTTTTATATAGGGCCAGCTCACCAGCGGGCCCTGTTTGACAATTTTTATATAGGTCAGCTCACCAGCGGGCCTTCTCATATAATGTTTTATTGGGTCAGCTCTCTAGCGGGCCCTCTCATATAATGTTTTATAGCGTCAGCTCACTAGCGGGCCTTCGCATATAATGTTTTATAGCGTCAGCTCACTAGCGGGCCTTCGCATATAATGTTTTATAGCGTCAGCTCACTAGCGGGCCTTCGCATATAATGTTTAGGATGGTCAGCTCTGCAGCAGACCCTCACCCATAATGTTTTAGATGGTCAGCTCAGCGCACGTTTCCCTCTTAATCATGGCCTCAGTTCAATAAAATCAAGGAAATTTTTGGGAGAATTTGCCTCTGTGCACGTTTCCCTCTTAATCATGGCCTCACTTCAGAAAATCAAGGAAATTTTTGGGATAATTTGCCTCTGCGCACGTTTCCCTCTTAATCATGGCCTCACTTCAGAAAATCAAGGAAATTTTTGGGATAATTTGCCTCTGCGCACGTTTCCCTCTTAATCATGGCCTCACTTCAGAAAATCAAGGAAATTTTTGGGAGAATTTGCAGATGATATACAAGTAAATATACAGCAAATATTGTTTGGTAACAATTTTTCGCCTAAAGTCGTTTTTATTTTCCTTTTTGTGTATTTTATGGTCAGTCTGTAAAAATGGCGTACTACGGGCGAAAGATCGTTCCCAGCAGCGATGTTGGAGTCCAAGATGCATCCAGACATCCTCCCTATGTTGTCCCTGAACCATTTCTGTGGTGTTTCCATCATTTTCTGCCCTTTTCCTATGGACCAGGCACCCTCCCCTCATCAGAGCAGGGGGTGCCTGGTGTAATGCTCGAGTCCTCCCATTGACTTCAATGGGGCTCGGGTGCTCGGCCGAGCACTCGAGCCTCAGGGGGTGCTCGGTCAGAGCACCCGAACACCCGAGCATTGGGGTGCTCGCTCATCACTAATACTGTGGTTTCTGATGACCCTTGACTCCAGACATGGTTATAGTAATATCAGTTGGAGTTCAGTAGACAATATGTCAGGGAAGTAATATAGGATACTCAGCTGTGTCTGAGGTACCAGAGTTCTTGGTATTTAAACACAAAGGTGCAAGAGAGGTGTGTCAGTTTAGATACCTGACATTTCCTGACTCATCAGGAAAATTAATGAAAGACCCTAAATATATGAGATAAGAATTAGGATTTGAATATAATTTTTTGTTTCCTTTATTAGAGGGTGTGTATTATAATGTATAAACCTGTCTGGTTTCCTAAACTTCTTGTAATATGAGTCATACTCCATGCTTGATGTGATAAAGAAAAATTATTAGATTGTTGATAGTAATTAATGAAAGGTTGTGCCAGGTGATGTGCAACTTGTTCAACATGTGTTGAACATTCCTCTGACACTCAAAGAGTCTGATGTACTCTGAATTAGAGCAATTCTTGGGCAAAAAAACAATCAGCATGGAGGAAGGTAAAAATTGCCGTTCATTCAAATGGGGGATAAACATTCTCACTACCTTCAAAGCCCTCTTTTGGGAACAGAAACAGTGCAATGTATACGTACATGACCTATTCATTTATTTATTAGTGCAAAGCCCTTGTGCAAGCAACATGAATGAGGACACATAGAAAGATAGTAATGGTTAGATATTACTGCAAGCCTTACTCTTCAACAGGGACGTATTTATATCGCAAGCGCCCATAGGCACAGCACCCTCTGGTGCCCTTAACCCCACCTTGGCCATGCTCCTAAACACTCCATAATTTATCCACAGTCTATTTTGTGGCCAAACCTATTTTTAGATTAATTCTTCACAGTAATGTGGCAATTTTCCATAGGTGGATAAAAATGTTATAGAGAGGGATGGGGTATATATACAGCACACATACAGACACCATAAGTGATCTTTATTAGATATGCAGCCTGCCCTTTCCCTGTATTCAATACCCATGTAATGGAAGGTACTGTTACCAAAGATCAAACCAATTCTGAAAAAACAAGCAAGGAGTGCTAAACTATAGAGTGCAGATCACTTGAAGACAATACACTGAGGTCTGTAGAGTAAAAAAAGGGAGCAAAAAGAGTGCAAAAGCATGCAAAACTTGAGCAAAAGAGGTGCAACATTGGAGAAATTTTTTTTAAAAAATTGGCGCAAAAAGGGGCACAAAATAGGAGAAAATTGGATGCAAAAAAAGAGCAAAAATGGTACAAGAAAACTGAAAAAAAGGGAGCAAGAAAACAGAGCAAGAAAATATGCAAAACAAACAAACAAACAAAAAACAGTTCTCCAAGTCCTATATAACAGTTTTCATAGTGCATTCACTCCATAGAGTAAAGGAAAGGTTGCTCGAAGTCCTATGTTATTATATGGAGTCAATGTATTGATTTCTCCAACTTTTCAGGTGAACAAAAAAAAAAAAAAATGGAGCAAGAAAACAGAGAAAAAAAAATTGAGCAAAAAAGGATTGTTAAAAAACTGGGGCAAGAAAATGGTGCAAAAATGGTGCTCCAAGTCCTATATAAGAATGCTAAAGATTTCACTAATGTTAGAGTTCTTAGTGTATTGGCTCCATAGAGTGAAAAAAAAGTCACTATTGTTTTATGTTATCCTACGGAGCCAATGAATTAAGTTTTCATCAACTTTAAAGATCTTAGTGCAAGAAAATGGAGCAAACAAATTAGGCAGGAAAATTGAGCAAAAAAATTGATCAAAAAAAGATTTTAAAAAAATTGAGCAAGAAAATGGTGCAAAAATGGTATTCCAAGTCCTGGATAAGAATGCTAAAGATTTCTCAAATGTTAGATGTCTTAGCACCAACAAAGAACAGATAAGAAAATGGATCAAAAAAGGTACAAACAATGGAGAAAAATGGAGCAAAAAAAAGGAGAAAAAAATAGAGCAAGAAAATAGTGCAAAGTAATGGTTCTCCCAGTCCTATGTTATTCTATAGAGCCAATGCCTAAAGATTTCCCCATCATTAGAAATCATAGTGCATTAACTCTATAGCGTAAAAAAGGGTGTTCCAAGTCCTCTTATTCTGTGGTGCCAGTGTATTAAGATTGTATTAAGATTTCTCCAGCTTTAGAGATCTTACTGAAAGAAAGTGCAGCAAAAAACTGAGCAAAGAGGGAAGCAAAAAAAAAAAAAATAGGCCCAAAGCTGGTGCAAAACTGGCAAAAAATTGGAGCATAATGTCACAAAAATGTCTCATAATTGAAGAAAAACTTGCCCAAAAAAAGGAGCAAAAAATGCACCAAATGGTGCAAAATTGGAGAAAAAATGGCACAAGATTGGAGAAAAGTGAGTGCAAAAATGGTTCCAAATTGGAGCAAAGCCCCTCTGTTGGAAAATTATAGTTTTAACAGTCCAAGATGGTGGAAAGGGGTGATTTTATCATTTTATAGTCTGGTTCTTATGCAGCATAATCTGACCAAATTGTAGAACAAAGATCTGCTGAGACTGAGTACCATAAATCTCAGGTATAGGATGCACCTGTGTATAATATGCAGGTGTAAATTATATCCAACATTTTAGGGGAAAACAAAAATACTTACGTATAATTCGCAACTTTGTTTCCTTCCCTCTCTCCGCCAGAAAATACTTTCTTCCCTCCCTCCCTCCTTCCAACTCAATATTCTGCCACCTTCCCCTCCCTATACTCATCCCCTCCAGGGGCAGCCTGAACACCTGTACATTTGTAAACCTCGATGCACTGAAACCACTTTATTGAACTGGAAAAATTGTAGAGACATGCAACAAAACTGATAAAGGAATTGGAAAATCTAAGTTATAAAGAGAGTTTAGCCAGGCTGAGTTTGTTTACATTAGGAAAGAGATGTCTATGGGGTGATAAGATTATCATTTACAAATATATTCAATCAATACAAATAACTTCAAGGAACTATTTACTCAAAGAGCTGTGCGAAGAACAAGAGGTCATCCATTAAGACTAGAGGAAAGGTGCTTTTAACTAAAACAAAGGCTGGAATCTTTTACAGTAAGGTCAGTAAAGTTATGGGATTCTTTGCCTTGGGATGCTGTGCTTGCAGATACTGTAATTGCTTTAAAAAAGTAATGGATACATATCTAGCACAGAGCAATATCGGGAATTATGACAGTTGGCTTCAAAGCAGATAGGATGTTGATCCAGAGAAATATCTGACTGCCATTTGGCATCAAGAAGGATTTTTTTTTACCCACTTGGGTCTCAATTGGAAATGGATTCAATAGTTTTGTGTTTGTTTGTTTATTTGTTTGTTTGTTTGTTTGATGTTTGCCTTCTTCTGGATCAACAGGGGTGATATGCCATGGTCTGAACTTGATGGATACATGTCTTTTTTCAGCCTCATTAACTGGAGTTATTCAGGAGTAAACCATCTGCACCATAAGGGACAAATAACAATTCCTAAATTCCCATACACTTGAATAGAGCTTTTTAACCTCTTGAATGCTAGAGAGGTCTCCAATGCATTTCTTCACAATACATTGTTGACCTCTCTAGCATTGTAGGGGTTAAAAAAACACTTTTATTTAACAGGAATTTTTATTTGTCCCCTATAGTGCAGTTGATTTATTCCAGAATAACTTCACTTTGCTTTTAAAAATATTGGCCTATGTAACTATATTAAGTTCATGAATAAGTGATTTACAAAATGTGAATAAAATAGATCATTCACAAAGTTAAAGATATAGTAATGGTTAGATATTAGTGCAAGCCTAATTCTTCAATATACATTCTTATACCAAAACATGCCTTTCAAAATGCTCATAACGTTCTCGTTTTATTTTCATGAAAAAGTGTCCCCCTTCCACCCCTTTTCCATATATCACAATGATTCCCCTCAGAGCATCACGCCAGTCTGGATGGATGGTGACGAGGGACAATCTTCTGTCAGTAAAAGGAAAAACCTGCCCTTCTTCATCAAGGGGGCTGGGTTTTCCTTATACTGACAGAAAGAAAATTGTCCCTTCTTGCAGATCTGAGAGGAGGTAGCTTTACATATGGAAAAGGAGCAGGAGGGGGCACTTTTAATTAAAATAAAATGAAAACAAGAACTTTACGAACTTTATAAAGGCACAATAAATACTGAAGAGTAAGGCTTGCAGTATTATCTAACCATTACTATCTTTTTAAGTGTACTCATTCAAGTTGATTGCACAAGACAGTTACACTAATAAATCCATGAATAGGTCATGTACGTATACATTCCACTATTTCTGTTCCTAAAAGAGGCCTTTGGAGGTAGTAAGAGTGTTTATCCCCCATTTCAATTAATAAGAATTTTTACTTTCCTCCATGCTGATTGTTTTTTTGCCCAACAATTGCTCTACTTCAGAGTGCATCAGACTCTCTGAGTGCCAGAGGAATGTTCAACACGTTTATGACAAATTGCACATCACCTGGCACAACCTTTCATTAATTACTATCAACAATTTAATAATTTTTCTTTATCACATTAAGCATGGAGAATGACTCACATTGCAAGCAGTTTAGGAAACAACTAATTAATTTTTGTACCAGGCAGGTTTATACATTATAATACACACCCTCTAATAAAGGAAACAAAACATTTATATTCAAATCATAATTCCTATCTCACATATTTAGGGTCTTTCATTAATTTTCCTGATGAGTCAGGAAAAGTCAGGTATCTAAACTGGCACCCCCCCCCTCTTGCACCTTTGTGTTTAAATACCAAGAACTCTGGTACCTCAGACACAGCTGAGTATCCTATCTTACTTCCCTGACATATTGTCTACTGAACTCCAACTGATATTACTATAACCATGTCTGGAGTCAAGGGTCATCAGAAACCACAGTGTCAAGATCCATGCCCACCACAGCCATGCCCACCACCACAGCAATGCCAGGGTCGTAAGTATCACAATCTAATCTTCCTACTTTCCTCTTCTAAATGATTAGCTATTGTTATTAGTTATATATAAATGTGTCTATATCACATGTAATTTCAACAAAAAAACACTAATTTAATAGGTTATTCAATCATTGGATGCTGAAGAGGAAATTGAGAAAATGAACACAAATTTAAATGGCAATTATAATAAACATTTTAAATATAGTACAAAAACATATTTATCATAATGTGAGAGGCATACTGTTCCCTCCTAACTCATTTTCTGATTACACAAGTTGCTTCAAACCCCTATAGTCGGGGTAAACAACCCAATATCATACAGCTAAGGATTGCAATTCTCATTAAACAAGGACTGGTTACCCACCCCTGCTATCCAATGAAGTATCTCTGTAGTATTCATGAACTGCATTAAGAGGGAAGTGAAGACCTTTAATGTCTGCGATATGAGATATTGTATTATGTTTAATACATTTTAGTAATGCATCTTATTTTTCTGGATTCATTAGGAGGGGAGGTAAAATGTGATCACTGTTTTGAAAGTTTTGAGCATTGTTATTTGCCATATGTGTATTTATTTCACTTAAGTCTCACCTGGATTAAAATCTTAGGTCCCATTTTATCCTTCTCTTCCTTTCCTAATCACATTTTCCCCATAACTATCATATATTTGTTTTGAATTCTATTATTGTTTTAACCATTACATCTATTGTATATCAATACCTTAATTAATCTACTTTTTCTGTAAAATAGTACTTTATAACATTTACTTCAAGAGTAAGATAGAAAGGGATGCTTTAGTTGAGGTGCAAAGTTACATATGAGTGGAATGATTGTAAAGGTTCTTTAAAACATGCTCAAAGAAAAGACCATACAGTTGATACAAAGTCAAATTACATATTGACGATTAAGGGGCAATGGATATAAGAAAGTATATTTTATAGCTCAGGTTTTATTACTTAATCATTGCAATCTTCACCACTGGGAGTAGTATCAACATTATAAATGTACAGCTCTCAGTGTTTTCCCCATTTATTCTCATCCCTGTACTCTGAAGAAGCAATAGATGATCCATAATGAGTTATGTGATGTTACGCCCGTAAGCAGAGTGAAGAGCAACGAGGCTGCCACTGGCAGCCTTTGCTTTTGCAGTAGGTCGGCTAAAATGTTTTGGGTGGACCTGTACATGGATGTCTCTCTCTCTCTCTCTCTCTCTCTATACATATATATATATATATTACAGAGTTTGTAATGTTAATGAACTGGTAGAAGATTGAGCTGTACCATATTTTTTCATGTTGAATGCAATTTGATACCTAAAATGATCTATATTAATTGAAGTTTTAATATGTATTATGTAACAGCACAAGCTGACATCTAACATTATTAAGTAAACTAATTATTTTTTATGGTCATTTGTTATTAAAGTCAAAGTGCACTTTTCTAAACAATACATCTCACTTGAATTTTCCAGCATGCAAACAGGATAAATGTTGTGAGCCAGTCCCTCAATGCCAAGGTATTGTAACCTCATCAGTTTCTGTAACATATGATATAATCTTCAACCTAAATAGATTTCTACTTCTGACTTCCACCACCTCTTGCAATGTACAGAGCAGAAATTTTGTTAGTAGATGCCCTTTTCCTACACATGCTATAGGATTTGTGGTTTGGGGGTTGCTGATGGATTGTGCTCACCAGTATGTTCAGCATTGATAATATGCTGCAGTGCAGGGCTTTCCAAGTTCAGTCCTCAAGGGCCATTAACAGGCCAGGATTTAAAGATTTCAGTGATTAAGCACAGGTTAGTTAATCAGTGTCTCATTCATTTTGATGGACTCACTTGTGCTTAAGCAGGGAAATCCTCATATCCTGTACTGTTGGTGGCCCTTGAAAACTGAACTTGGACAGACTTTCTGTAGTGCATACCCTTGTGCGGAGCCACTGGTGTTAGACACTAACACCAATGTGGCTGAACTGGTGGATTATATTGGCCAAGCACAGAAACGAATTACCATAAAGTGCCAAGGTTTATTTCTCAAAAACTATTTACATTACAAATGACTAGTACAGCATGTAGGCTTTTTAACCTTACTAAACTTTCCTTAAGTTGATAAGTCTGCTTTGACATACTGAAACAAAAGTTATCTTATTATAGTGTTTTTTTACCTAATGTTAAATACTATTATTTAAATATTTCTTTACAATTGGCCCAATTTGTCTTTTATTTACAACAAAACCAAATATTTTACAGAGAAAACGGAGCATTCTTCATATTGCATATAGTTGTTTGTCAAGCTGTTGAATCCGGTTATCTCATCTTATACTGTGTGTCTCTTGTCTCTATAGATCCATGCAGGCCGGCTCCACAGAAATGTCAAGATGTAAAATATGTTAAAAAGTGTTAAGAAACAAAGGATGCAGTGACACAAGCTGTCCTTCATTCCAGTGGACACATGCTGTACTTTATAAAATGTGTTACATATTTAAACATAAATTGACCATTTATTAAATGATCAGAGTGCAAGGGCAGATTATGTGCTAAAGTCTCATACAGTAAACAATGGTATATTGGATTAATGAAATAAATAATATATTTGAACACTATTTCATGCTTTTGATGTCATATTTTCTACTAGATATTTAATTGTATGAATATAAATGTGTATGTAAGCATGTATCTTGAGTTATCTAGTGCCATACATATACAAAAGTGGCCACAGAAGCAGTAGTAATGGAACAAGACAAAAGTATATGACAGTGATAAGAGCATCAGACTATGGTGAAAACATTACATTATGAGTGAGCAACAAGAGCACCCACGGAAATCATAGAAAGAGCAAAGTTTTTTCATAAAGCTCTCACAATCTAATTAGTTATTCTGACAGCATACAAAGATAGTAAGAGGTTATAAGTACAATACTAGACCACATATGGCCCTTCGGTCAGTTTGGCTGTGCATAGAGCAGATCTGCTATATATAGAAAGCATGTGTACAAAGTCAGGGCTCTATATTCACAATGACTGTGCTAATGATCCAAAATACACATTATTGTAGATAAACTTGTGGCCAGCAGGTAAGTACAAACACAACACCCTCTATTCGAGTTTGCTTGCTTCACCGATTAGGCACCTGGTGTCGTGACTGGGGGGACCACCGAGGCCTGTACTGGTTTATCTAAATGAGTGGTACGCTCTAGTAAGGTTTGCATGGCCAGCGCCATCTGGTCCATGCGTTGCTCGTGAATATCCATCCTCCAATGGATACTTTGTGTATTACCATCACCTGTACCATCTGAAGACATGGCCCTTTCTTACTGTAACGGTTTTCAGTACACTCAGAGACAGGCAATTTGGTAAAACACAGTTTTATTGAATTAGCAGAACAAAGTAACCCTCGCGGGTCCAGCAATAGTACAAACAGAACTGACACAGGACAGGATACTAAATCACAATAGCCCACAATAGGTCCAGTATACATATATCACAAGTAGTAAATATACTGACACAGGTCGGGAACAGTTCGTGTGATATAGTGAGACACAAATGGTTAATGCTATTAGGCCAGGAGACTGGGAGGCCCTAATAGCGAGGCCCAGGAAGCACTCAAATGCTGATAAGTACAAAAATAGTGACTAGCCCAGGAAGGTTGAGCAAGGCCCTGGAGGGAACACAGACTATAGTAGTACTGCAACCGGAGGAACAACAGAATGCCCTGTAGATACACAAACTGCGACCTACAGTAATGGTACCGGAATAATGTTAAAACGCCAGGCTTGATGGCAACTGCCGGGTGACAGAGCCGACTGAGGCGCCCAAGAGACCAACCTCGATTTTGGTGAATTGACAAGCCAGCGTTTATAGTACCAGTAGTAAAGCTCCTACCCGGGTGAGTACCGGAAGGCCCTGGTAACAGGCGCTTGACTTGTTTAATGACAAAACAGGAACGGAGACTAACTGAGGTGCCCTGGAGACCAACCCCAGTGACAACTAACTGATAGCAAGCCAAGCGTGTAGGGTGCAACGAGCTGAGCGTAAAACCTGGGTATGGAGTAAAAGAGGCAGCAAGGCACTAATGGGTCGCAGTCACGGAACGGTAATGCAGTATACGAGGCAACCAACTGGGCCAGTACGCTCGAGGCAAAGCACAGCAGTAACTCACTACCGGACACGGTAGTACAACGGACTGAAGGCACAGGATCAGGAACGGAAGCCACTACGATCAATGCACGGACAGGAACATCAGCCAGGCCGGGTCGGTACATGGAGCAAGAACGTCAGCCAATCCAAATCGATTCATGGAGCAGGAACGTCAGCCAGGCCAGGTCAGTACACGGAGCAGGAACATAATCAGAGAGAGAGTAGTCAGGCAGTCCGGGTCATACACTGGAAATAACCCGATAATGGCAGCAAGCACAAAGCAACGGGAACACCACAAAAGGGCCCCGTATGAGTGACAGAGCCCAGTACTTAAAGGCTACCACTGGGTGGAGCCATAACACTTAGCCAATAAGAAAGCATCAAGCACCTTGTGTCAAAATGTAGCCAAAATACACGGGCACCGTGATACCATCTCACGAGCGGTCCACCTCTAGTGAGCTGTATACAGAATAAATCACTTCCCACCTAACTCTGAGAGTGAGACTGGAACTTACAGAAACATATTAAACTTAATCTCCTCATTCAATCCCTGGGGTTCCAGTGCACCCAAATTATAAATCCATCTGGATTCCTTTTGCAATAACAGCTTGTCCCTGTCTCCTCTACGCTGATCTTTTTTTAGAGAGGAGATTGCCATCACATACAAATTCTTCACTGATCCTCCATGTTTTTCTTTAAAGTGCCTTGTCACAGGGCTTTCCATTCTTTTATGTAATATATCACCCGCATGCTCCAATAGACGGATCTTCAACTTCCTTTTGGTTTTTCCTATATAGATCATTTTACATGGACATATTAGCTGATATATCACATCTTCAGAATTACAATTTAGAAATTCTCTCAACTGGTAACATCTGGTTCCATTATACTTAAGGAAGGTTTTACCCACCTTAACATATCTACATGCCTTACAGGCACCACATTTAAACATTCCATATATTTCTGTTTTATTCAAACCAATTTTTATTTTCCTGTAAATTCCTTTTAAACTCAGATTTTACTAACTTAACTCTCAAGTTTGGAGAGCGTCTTGCTACCATTTGTGGCCTTTCTCACACAATACCTTTAATCTCGCATCACTAACTAATATATGCCAATGTTTTCACAACTTCCCACTGATTGCCATATGTAGCAATAAATATCACCTGATTATTAGATATTTGTGGTATTTTTTTTTTAGTATCTTGAAAAACTAGGGATTCCCTATCATTTCTTAGGGCTTTTTTATAACATCTCACAAGTTGTTTCCTAGGATAACCTCTTTCTTGAAATCTACTTATCAATTCCTGTGCCTGAGATTTATAATCCTCAATCTCAGAACAATTTCTTCTCAGGCGCAGGAACTGACTCCAAGGGATGCCACGCTTTTGAGAATCAAGATGATGACTTTGATAATGCAACAGAGTGTTACAAGCAGTCCCTTTTCTAAATGGCATAGCTTTGGTAGTATTAGCAACCCTAAAGATCCATAAGTTTAAAAACTCAACCTCCAGTGGACTGACATGCTGCATCAAACGCACATTGAGGTAGTTACTATTTAATTCCTTAATAAATTCCGTAAGTTCCACCCGCGTCCCGTTCCAAATCATAAAAATATCATTGATATAACTAATCCAGAGGGCCATGCGCATCTTGAAACCACAACTGCAAAACACCTCGTGCTGCTCCCACCAGCCGAGGTGTAAGCACGCTTAGGTCGGGGCGCACGTGGCCTCCATTGCAACCCTTTGACATTGCAAATAAAATTTTCCATCAAACAAAAAATAATTTCTCGTCAGAACAAACTCCAGTAGGTCTAATATAAATTCGTTCTGTCGAGAAAACTCAATCTTCTTCATATCCAAAACTTATTTACATGCCCGTATACCACATCGGTTGGGAATGGAGGTGTACAATGACTCAACATCCAAAGTAACTAGGAGGGAGTCACTGCACACCTCCACATCAACCAACCGACGCAGTACATCTCTAGTATCTTGAATAAATGAAGACAGGGAAGATACAAATGGTTTAAGTTTTTGATCTATATACCTACTTACATTTTCAGTAATCCCCCAATGCCAGACACAACAGGTCTGCCTACCTGTGAACCTTAGGTAAAATATAAATAGTTGGAACCCTCTGTGTTTCATTATACATAGATCTAAATTCACATTTATTTATCAGTTGCTTTTCTAATGCATAAGTTAGTTTACACCTCAATTCTTTCTGAATATTCATAGTTGGATCACAGTCCAACTTTCTGTAACAGGCCTTATCCTGAAGTTGCCTTTTAATTTCTTTCATATATATTTCTTCAGACATTAGTACCACATTACCCCCCTTATCGGAGGGTTTTATAATTATTTCTTTATGGCTAATTAGGTCTTTTAGAGCTTCTTGTTCTTTCTTAGTAAGATTACTACATCTTGGGGATATTGATGGAATCCCTGCAAATTATTTTTCAATCAATTGCGTAAAAACATTAATATGGGGATTTAGACTAAGTGGATGCATACTAGTAAACTTCAATTTTAAAGATGTATATAACGCTTCAACTCCATCATCCATATTAACTCCCTTCATCGTTTCACTTTCTTGTAATAAATCCACCAGATCACGAATGACCTGATCATTCTGTATCGAATTATCTTCCTTTTTATTATGTAAAAATTTCAACAATACCTTCCTAGAAAAGAGATGAAGATCTGTTACTAAGTCAAATTTATCATTATTTATAGAGGGAGAGAAAGTCCCTTCTCAAGTAATTTGATATGTTCATTAGATAGATGAAAATCAGTAAGATTAATAATGATACCCTTGGATATCACAACAGAATCATCCACAGTTTTTAGTTTATGTGGCATATACCCCAGACCTACTTTGTGGTCTTCTTCTTTTTCCCTCCTCCTCTCCCCCTGCCTCTTCCGTCTCCCACTCCTGGTTCTACTTCTTTTTCCTGACTCCCCTCTAAAAATAATAGTTGTACTAGGTTCTTGATTCAATTGAGCCATCCTTCTTGTAACTCTGCAATTTGATTCGCCATCTGAGCCCAAGTCAGATTTACTTGACTCGGATCCCGATGACCTTCCAAAACGCTATCTCCTAAAGTTTTTAAAAATAACATACACTTTATCACTGGCAAAATCCTGTGTATCACAAAAGAATTTCTTTTTTTTCCTCACCATGATTTCCCTTTGTAGCTTTTCGATTTCATCCTTAATATTATCATTAATACTTTTAAAGTCTGTGTGTTCATTATACACCTTTAAATAAGCCACACTTTTATCTATTTCTATTTTTATATCATTTAACTTCTTTTTATCTTCTTCAATGATAAGACCTATTAATTCCAAAGAACAATCAGTGAGAATTTTATGCCATCTCTTCATAAAATCATCCGTTTGTAAATTTTTACTGGGAAGTAACCTAATCCTTATCCCCCTCGGAACTATTTTTGCTCTAACATACGCCTCCAAACTTGAAATATCCCATTTTAATCTTAATTGCTTTATTCAATTCTTTTTATGATCACCAAACCTTGCATAAAGATCCTTTTTAGAAGCCAAGTTGTCAACTCCCTCTTCTGTATCAAATGCAGTTAATATATCTGTATCCCATTGTTCATCAAGGCAAAATGCCATTTTGTGATATATATCGGTAGGTCAGATATCCAAAACAAAAATAAGAGAAACTTCTGTAGATGTGTCAAGGAATCCCCTCGGCCTCCAACAAACATGCACCCAATACTAATTAATGCAGGGTGCTCCAATACTCTCATATATAGAAAAAAGGAGTAAAGAACTGAAGGGGATAAAACCACCTCCACAGTCCACCTTTTCAATATCAAAGAAAAAATAGTTAATAGAGGGTAGAGCACACCTATTTAACACTGGAAGACAATTGCATTTAAACTAATGCAGGGTGCTATTGAATCCAAAAATATCACAGAGCTATATAAAGAATCAAACACTGGATTACCTACAGGCACTCAGCTCCTCAAAATAGTAGTAATAATATTACTTATCAAAAATATCAGTATCAAAAATATAAAGGTTTAATTATACCAAAATATAATGGACACATGTGTATAGGAACCCAAACGAGCACCCAACCATCAACACAAGCCCCTCAAAATAAACACTCTCTCAGTCACCATAAAATTACAACGTTGTCTTAAAAACAACAACATATAATCCCCCAACCAGATGCCGGCATCTGCTCCCCTAATAATCAGACCAGATAAAAAATTCTCCAGCGCAGACAAGGAGATCAACTGTTTCTCAGATGTTTCAGTCAGTTAATGAGAAAGATCAACTAATCTCTAAATAATGCATACATTTTCTTCAGTATCCAGTAGATCTTATTGCATCACATATGGGTACAACAGTCATCATTTCTTAACCTTTTCTTCAATATAGACTACATTCCAGACAAGAAACAATTGTTATACCCCACAATTATCTCTGGGTTATATCACTGTAGAGGTGTATTATTATCCACGCCACTTAAATATCACGCTGGGATCAAGTAGATGTACAAGAATTAGTAAATCAAAAACAGAACAATTTCACTAATAGCTGATACACCATGCTGTTCCTTCATCACAATGATCCTCCATTAACCCGTGTACTTGGTGCGCTCCAAACATTGTTCTCTCCGATCATGGCTCCTGGATACACAGTTAGAATTCACCACTCTGCTGTAGTTTTCCGGATACACAATTTCCATTCAACTTCTTCCCAGTGGGGATACACGTTGAAAATCTTATCTGTCATTCACTTACATTTTGATGACCCATATGTGTTTTCAATATATGTATATTTATCAAAACATTTCAGATCTACTTGAATGAATCAATTTGACTGTCACCATCCGTCTCCTTCATTAGACCGACAGGTAGTTAGTAAGGACAAACCACCTACACGTATCGTCCCAATTCACGGGACTTTTTCAAGGTGAATTTCCTCGAACATTCTACCCTTTAAATCCAAACCCACTGAGGAGTGTTTACTCATACACCAATCATTTTGAATTCCGATCTGACCTATCAATACCACCAACAAAACCCTAATGATCTTTAACCCCTGATCTTTGGGACTTTAAAATTACTTCACCCACCGAGTACCGGTGGGGGTACATGACGCATCGCAAAGTAACGTGCCACGCACCCCCACCACACTCAAAGGGCCGATTTTCTATTATTGTAAATGGTTCATATCTCGTTATACGTCTTTTCACAGATATTTGACAATTTACATTGCCCCGACTTTGTAATAATATTTTATTTTCTCTCATAACTTTCATCTTTCCTTCATGACTTCATTTCTCTTTTCATATCATGTTTTCACTTTCAAGCGTGTCTCCATTAATATAGTTTTTCTTCCACACACGTAGATCGGCACAATTATAATCATTTCATACCTTTAACCTTTTATTTTATTTCTCCGGATTCATTTTTTCACACGTTAAGTATTCTCATACTTCTTATTATAATTACACTTGCATATAGTGCATTATTTTCATATTCATCTCTCATCGGATTGTACACTTATCCTCTTATGTTCATCTTCACATGTCAAATTCTCTCATATTTTTCATTATATCGCATGGGTATTTCAGCTTATCACCTTCATATGCATCACATTCACTTTCCATCATACAGTACATGTACCCGCCGACATTCTGCCAGCACTACATTTCAATCACCACACTTTGATGCTACAACGCTACTATGTTAGACCCATTAACAATCTCCCACTAATCAAATGTAGGTTCGATCCTCCGAATACTTATTAGGCTACACATCTTTTTGATGTGAGGTTTCATTCACCCATTAAATAAATAATGATATCATATCTTTTTTATTTTCATTTATATTTCAAATATAAGTTTTATTCAATTTCACTCAGCCATTGTGCTATAAACACATTGATAACACATAAAGGTTTAATTCAATGATGATTTAAATAAATTGCATTTAGCACTACAATAACTCAGCCATCTTACATTATTCATTGGTCAATTTTAGGTCCATAGTCACATTTTACATTTCATTTTTTACTTGATATGTTTTGCTGCATGATTTTATTTCACTTCATTTTATTTATCACCTCCATGTCGGAAGCTAAATTTTTTCATTTATTTTTGTCACTTATTTGTGTTACTAAAAGTTTTGTCTAAACCAATTTGAGATTGATAGATTAGTCACTATATAAGCTTCTTATTTCCTTGGGCACAACCTTTGGCACCTGAGGAATCAGACAGACGTGTGCAAAAACATTTGGGACTCAAACACAGCATTGCACTGTGGTACCGGGACTCCTCCACGCCCCCTGCAAGTTTCCCCCACCCCTCACCAGGCCCTTACTCAGGCCAGTTTTGGACGCACCTCTACACAAGGTATACATCTTCTTGCGGGTAGTGTTATTTAGCAAGTATTCACCCATTATAGTTTCCCCTCCATTATCCCCCTTATCAGGCACGGATGACAGTGGAGACTATATTTATTCTACCTTTACACACTGGGGACATTGGATTCAGAGTTTATGAACTACAGCTTTGTGGACCTGATGGAGGAGAGCTGGAGGACACAGCCTGTTTGATAACAAGGGAGAGAGACTTGTTTCATGAGCTGAAAATCCAAGAAGGGCTGTTGTGAGTGCATTTTATTATTGTTTTAAATATTCTTTTACCATTAAACTACTACACTTAGATATATTTTTTATCTCTCTGTGTTATGTGCACTGTTTTGAGTATTTTTAGACCCACATAACAAGTTTCTCTTAATTTCCAGCAGGCATATAAAAGGGTGTCAGGTTCTCACTGCATACCATTCTGCAAGTGTGAGATGAAGTGAAAGCAGCACATTTTTGATCTAGAGAACACAGGCTAAAAAAGTGGAGTTGAAGCTTAGGTTATGGAGTCTGTTTGACCCCAAATACCCCGAAATTCAGTTTGACTGACTGGGAAGCCACTGGTAGCAGTGTTCCAAGTTTCTTCCTAATTTTGATGTTATTTCTTTCATAAGATAGTCTGCAGGTGTGAGAATGGAGCAAAGGAGGTATACCCCAAATACCCCAAAATTTTCTGTGACTAAGTAAACACAGGTAGCTGTGTTCCAAGTTCCTTCCTGATATGGCAGTTATCGCTGTGCTGTTGGAGTCTAGGGACATGAAAAGGGATCAAATAAGAATTAACCTAAATACCCCAAAATTCTGTGTGATTGACTGAGAAGACCATGATCCAAGATTCCTGCTCTCTGTTCCTGGAGTGTCTGTTGTTGTTTTTTTTGTTGACAGTGATAGAAATTGAGGGGGCAGTTAATTAAAATGAATGAATGAATAAATAAATAAATAAAATAAAAAAATTGACAGGTGAGAGAGTCAGGTACCCTGCTACGGTATCCTTTTAAAATGTTGCATTCTAAACAATGTGCGGCTACACGCAGGTTGGGTTGCAACCTCGTTTAATGAGGCAACATTAGGATCTCATGCTTTTATGCAGGGTGAGATTCTCATGTCTCCCTTTTCATCACGGCAACATATGCACTTTACAGAAAAACCAGTATAACATACCAAAGGTCGACTAAACACCACTAAACTCTGGGAGAACAATTCCAAGAACTAAATAAGAATGGATAGACTCACCAACTGCAGTATGTCTGGATGACATAGCAGAGACTCAATATAAGTAGGTCTGGCTAACCAGAGTATTGAAAGAAGTAGCTGACACTGAAGTAGTCAGGGAAAAGAAGTGGAGACCTAAAAAAGATCCTTCCAGGAACTTGAAGGCTAGGAGCTCGATCCAATTTCCACAGGTAAAGCCCATGGTAGGGCAAAAATGAACACCGAAAAGTACACACAAAAAGTGGTACCGTTGAAATTCAATTGCCCTATCAACATGAACCACAACAAGTTTTGGGACCCAGAGCCTGACTTGTGGCCCAGCACTTGGAGTGTTTTTTTAGTCCCATAACTCATGTATAAATAGCTTGAGAAATAGGAACATCAAAGGAGTCCAGCTAATGTTCAGTGTTTGACACAGTGTCAAGCATTGAACTTGAGCTAAAAACACAGTGACCCTATAACACTATATCACCCATAGCTGGGTCACGTACCTGTAATCCTGTAAATAAAATCAATCTATTTTTAAAGTTATGCTGCCACCTGTAGCAGCAGAAGAAAAAAGAGCAAAAATAAACCCATCCTTGTACCTTTTGGGCCATTGCCTGATGCCAACTGAGGGAAACTTGAACAGGGACTGCCCTTTATACTTCCCACACACTCATTGGCTGAGATGTTGGGTTACGTAGGAAATAGAACGTGTACTGCAGTAATCACATCTCCCAGCCAATAAGCCTCTAGTTGGAGGGATGACTCAATGAGTTAGAAAGTAATTGGCTGGGAGGTGTGGTTACTGCAGGGCACAGTCTGTGCCCTGAGTAGACCCACATCCCAGCCAATGTGAGTGAGGGAAATATTTTGTACAGGGACTGGCTATATATATGCTTATAAAGTTGAGTCCCTTAACGAGTGTTACTAGCCAACACATGTAATTGAATTTCAAATTCAGCTACTTTGTCTGTAAATTTATAGTCCATAGTGCATTTTTTCCAGTCAGTAGTGTGTCACAGTACAGGTAATTGAATATCCAACTGTGACTTTTTTTTTTGTATTCACTGGTGGGAATTGGTGCAAGCCCTAGAACAGCAATCACCAGGATTGGAATGGCAAACAAGACAGGCAAGAAAAAGTCAGACATAGCAAGGGTCGGCAATGGCAAGATCAAAACAGGAACAAAGTCGGCAAGCAAGGGCTAAGTCAAATGGCAGCAAGGTCAGTAACAGAATAGTCAGAAGGTACCAAACTGGCAGGCAGGTAGGGATGGGTGAAAGTTGTCGCTGTGTTCCCGCGAGAAATTTTGTGAAAACCACAGTTATCTGTTTTTTTGTGGGAAAATCCGCTTTAAAACTAGCGCTTAAAATGTTTGCATCTTTCGCCCATTGGCCAAAATCTTTCGCCAATTTTTCAATGGCTAGATAGTTTCCTCCCATTTAGGTTGTTTTCGCATTTCTGCTATAAAAAATGTTTTCACAGAAGGCAGACACAATAGAAGCAGCTACAGAGCGAGACAGATGTGCTGTGCTGTTCTGCTGTGATATTTGTTCAAAATTGAGGCAGGAAAGGCTCATAGTGACTGCTATCACTATGAGCAGGGTGAAAAATAATCAATGGAGATGCTGGAAGGAGCATTATGTGTCCACTGAGTCTGAGGAGGAGGAGGAAGGGACCGCTACTGAACCAATGTTGTCCAGTCCCCTAAATCACCCCAAGGGATCTTGGGGAATTTAATGGGAAGGGAGGGAGAAAAGGGAATGGGAAGGGAGGGAGAAAGGGGTAATACTAGTGAGAGCAGGATAAGTCAGCTGCCTGTTCCTTAAGCTAGTTGTGCTGCCTGTGCTGACACCATTGCCCCCCCTGTTGAAACCAGTGTGGTGCCTGCTGCCAGTGCTGAACCTTCTGCCACCAGTGTTGAAGCTGCTGCCACCAGTGCTGAAGCTGCTAGTGTGTCTTGTAATACTCAGGAGGAGGGAAGGAGAAGATGATGCCAAGTGAGACAGCAGGGGACTCTCTGTCACATTGCTTGTCACCTCCTTCCAGCAGCAGTGAGATGTCTTTAATAGAGCAGCAGCACGTAGGGATTAGTGGTGGTGGTGTTGGAGAAGCTGGGGTGGAAGAGACATTGATGGCCTTTTTATCAGAAACTGAGAAGGAATGGGAGACAGGGATGAGGATGGACATCACCACTATCACTAACAATAAGCTTTTGGAATTTGCAGAATTGCAACTGCTCTAATTCCTGCTGCTGCTGAGATGAAAAGGCAGTAGGGTGCTGAGAAGTAGGCTAGTGTGTCAAAGATCACTGTTGACACAGTGGGAATGGGGTCAACAAGTGATGCGGGGCTAGGATACGTTCCACTTGCCAGAGCCAGCAATACACCTGGTCCTAGTTGCAGTGCTGAATCTGAGTCAGTAGCAGCAAAAGCAACAACATTATCCGCTGCCACAGAAAGTGAAGGGGAATGTGGAGGAGAAGAAGAAAGATGCCATTCTTCTCCACCTGTTCCCTATCCCTCCCCCCAGAAGTCATGGGTGCAGGACTATTTTTCTCTTGGGGCAGGCACAGCGCAGTCATCATCAACTACAGTACAGTGCAAAATTTGTGACATGTTAGTGAGAAGGGGAAAGGAGGGAACACACCTTGGCACAACCTCCCTGATAACACACATGAAACACAGACACCATGACATTTATGTCAAACATGTTAAAGCCAAACAGCCATTACTGAAATCTAGCACTGCTGTTACTGTACCCCCTGACTCTCCAGAAAGGCAACAAGAGCAAGTTCCATGATGAGGGAAACAACTAGCTCGCCATCAACAGCACCTTATTCCTCTAGGGTAACAAGTACATCTCCTGCCAGTCCATCTCGTTCATCGTTACCTCCCTCGCCAAATGATAGCCACTCTGTTAATGTTAGGATATGGCAGTTCGTCTCTACCCATTGCAAACTGTGTGGTTCACTGAACACATATGCCAGTGTGGTGGAGGAGAATCGATACCAGGTCATCAGGTGGCATCTGAGGAGATTCCATCCCACAGAATATGCAAGGATTCTGGCAGTGAGGGTTCATCATTACTATTAAACTGTCAGAAAGTTGTCATGTGTCCTTAGCGGTGTGTCTAGACAAGGGGTATGGTGACAGCGGCAGTACTTGGGTTCTGGCGTTATGGTATTTGGATACAGTTGTGCCAGGTGTTATTTGCCACACTTACTGTGCACCTTGCAGTTGCTCATGAGTGCCATAGTTCCTGCTCTCAAGGGAAAAAATGTTATTCTAATAACAACACACCCATGATTTTGGAGGAGGGGCTGGTGGAGAAAAATTATTGGCCAACTTCTTCTTTTCTCCACATAGACTGGGGGCTACTTATTGTACTGCTACTGCCTCAGACGCATCACTGGTGCCAATCATGGCAAGTGGAACCTTCATCATCCATCTTCCATGTTACTGCTCTTGTTGTTCCCATTCACTTTCAGCTGCCAAATCATCCTCTGCTTAAACAACTCAGCAGCATCAGTAGGAATAGCAGTTGCAACTCAGGACTCAGGAAGACATTTCACAGTGGCCACTGGCACACATGACCTACTGGCATTAGGCCAGTAGTGCATTTTTATTTTTTTCCCAGGGCTTGTGCTTTTTTAAAAACAAAAAACATAGTCCTACAAAAAAAATAATTTTTGGGGGGTTTGTTTCTACCAAGCCTAAATCCTACAAATCAATGTTTCTTCAGGACTTGGGCCTCTAATAAGTCTAAGTCCTACAAAGGCCTCTAACAACAAATCAAACAAATCATCCTCTACAAAATACTCTATCAAGTCAAGTATCAGTCCACCCCAGTAGCAGCTTATGTAAGGGGGTTACTGTCCCTATCACTCTACATACAAATGTCTTATTTTATTTTATTGATTTATTTTTTTATTAACTGTCCCCCAATAGCAGTCAAGAAACCCCCCCAAAACAAATTCCCTGTTCAAACGATTCATTCGTTCACCAACACAGGCACCCTCCTCAGACCCCTCTTATACCATGCCTTATGGTTTTTATTTTATTTTATTTAGGATTTACTTTTTATTAACTGTCCTCCCAATACCAGTCAAGAACCCCCCCAAAACAAATTCCCTGTTCAACTGATTCATTCCCCAGACTCCACCCATCAACACAGGCACCCTCCTCAGACCCCTGTTATACCATGTCTTATGTTTTTTTTTTTTTTATTGTATTTATGATTTATTTTTTATTAATTGCCCCTCAATCCCAGTAAACAACACCCCCAAAAATCATCCCCTGTTCAACTTACTCTTTCCCCAAACCCTAGCAACTCAGGCACCCTCATGCCCTTTTTCTACTATGCCTAGGGGGAAACAAAATAATATTTGCTATGTGTTGTGTGTAACTTCTATGTCCCCATTGATTTCAATGGAATGAGCTAGGCGAAAAAAGTGGAAAATCTGCACATTTTGCTGGAAATTTTTCACCAAGAGGGAAGTGCCATTTTTTGCCGATTTCAGTTTGAGGAGGAAATTTTTGTCCATCCCTACAGGCAGGTGCTAGGTCCAGAAGAAAGCCGAGGTCGGGCTGAGAGGAATGCAATGGCAGGCAGAAGGAAATGTTGAAGGGGTCAGCAACAAAAATACTAGGATACCATACCACTAACTTTACTTGAAATGATTAGCTCACGAGCAGGTACAGAGGAAGCTCGTCATAAGAAAGACAAAAGGGAACCAGAGGCAGAGAAACGGGTTGGTATATGACCGTTCCAGCTTGGAATGTATTGACATCTTCACTTCCGATTCGGCAATAAACATGTTGATGAGCTAGTAAATGTCTCTCTTTTTAGTCTCCACCTTTACATATGATCCCTCCATCATTACAAATAGCTACTCACTTGTTGATTCTACTTGTCTGCTTTTCTACTTGTCTATTCCCATGAGGCATTTACCCCTAACTATCCCACTCCCAATTATTACCCATGCTAAATGTCAAATGAAAATTTCCTTTCTGAAATCCTTAGCCTAATACACTAAGAAAATCAGGGAAATTCTGTGGCAAAGCAAATTCACCATTTGGGAAAAAATAAAAAACTTAAATCCCCCTTCAAATTAAATGAAACTTTTAATGCTTTAATGTTGAGACTTTGGATGCTAGCGAGTGTCAAATGGTAAGTGATGCAATGGAGACATATATATTATTTAAGGTGTGAAACATCCAATTTAAATTAATGAGGAATTTTAGTTTCCCCATAAAGGAAAGTTGGATTGCCACAGAATTGCTTTAAATAATCTTGGTACATTAGCCTCATTGGGTTTCCTCATGGTACATGACGTTAAGGATAAACAACTAATGGAATTTAAATAGATAGCTTAATGGGATATCCCAATTATGAAAGGAGGTCAGAAAAAGAATTAGGCCATAGACATAATCAGGAGACAACCATTACAAGTGATGTAATACTTCAGTGACATCAGTTGCATAAAGTGGAAACTGTTTCTATGCTGTTGATTTTGGACATGACATATTATTCTAAATTATCTCTACGTGTAGAATAAAGAATATACAGCAGATTGAAAAGTATTAAAACATATACATCAGGAGATTTTTCAGAAGGCATTCACTGTTTAATGAAGATTTTTTTTCACTATTACTCAAAATCTTTACTCACACAAGGTCTACTTCAACATTCTAGTGCATTATTCACATGCACATGTACAGAAATAGTTTGCCTTAGCCTTAGGTGAAAACAATATCTGTTACACTGGATAAGATGATCATTACATATATGATCCTTTTTTTGGAGATCTTGGGAAAAGCTTTTAGGCCTCGATTCAATTCCCCCATTGCAAAAGAAAAAAAGCACTGTAAGCAATTCAATTACCAGTGCTATAAACAAATACTGGCTAAAAAAAAAAGCATGTCAGTGCTAAAGTTAGCTCCCATTGAAACCTATTAAAACAAGTCTCTTATTTGAATTCAGTTCCATGCGTTAGGCATTAAGATGCATTAAGGGACCCATTCTAATGGGTGGAAATCTGCACCCAGTTCTTTTGGGCGCAGAGTCCGTTAATACATGTTAATCGTGCTGACGGAATTGAAGAGAAACAAACCTAAGTGGCCAATGGATATATTGATATGGGAGCCCTAAGCTCCATATCAATACATCCAAAGTATGAAAAAAATGCATCAAATGTATCAGTAGGGTATTCATAATCTACTGGCACTCACAGAGTTAATCTGACTAAGTTAAAAAAGCATCCGCTGACAAGAAACACTTACCAGTAATCCTAATGTCCAGCAGGGTCTTCTGCACCTTGTCAGCTACTGTCTGTCTTCTCTCATCTTCTGTCATCTTCTATCTTCTGTCTTCTTTTTTCTCTTCATCTATTTTCTTTTTCACCTTCTGTCTTCTACATCTTTTGCCTTCTTTTCTTTGGCCTTCTTATCTTATTCCTTGTAGCATATATGTACCTGTAAAGAACCAGAAATTGAACAGGAAATATGCTCCACAAACAGAAGTTATAAATATGTGTAATGGTTAACCCTTTGAGTGCCAGAGCTCTGCAACTGTTGTGTACCTCTATGGTTCTCAAAGGGTTAAATGAATACATCTAGTCCAAGCTGCAAAAAAAATAACATTCACCCAAATTGAATAAAATGTTTCAAAATCCATATAGCTTTAAATTAATTTTCGTGCAAAACAGAAAAATGTAGGGTTATGCAAAATATATTGCATATGGTGCATTACAATACATAAATAGTCTGAGGGCTCCACCTTTGTCGCCGGCGGTGGAGCAGGATGTCAGGTGGACAACCCCTCCCCACCTTGTTACCTTCTGGACTGATGCCTGAACCAGTGTGTGGGAAATTTGAACAGAAACTGGCTTTTATATGGTAAATCTCTGTTCAAAAGGGATCCCTGATGTCCATTGGCTGGGATGTCTGCTTATGCACCTTCCAGCCAATCAGCTCCTAGTGGGAAGGATAGCAAATCATGCTAGGAGCTGATTGTAAATCAGGTTTGGCATGGGAGGACCTCCCCAACTTTAATGGGTACTAAGCAGGCACTTAGTGTGTTTTGTCCAGGATATATGCCTCTTGAAGAAAAGTCTTTTCCAGATAAGAAACAAGTTGAGGGTTTTTATTTGTTTTGATAATAAATATATTAAGGAAGTGCTGGTGTGGATTTGCTCTATACGGTGTTGCCCAAGTGGAAGTGGATAATTTGCTTCCACAAACTTTCTGACTGGTAGTATTTCTTTCAATATGACTGTCTGTTGCAGTGGGTGAGTAGTTATCATCATTTTTTTTTATGAGTTGCTTTTTGTCCATGGTCCAGCTTTGATCTGCATGCCCCAGAGTAACTATTCAGTGGCTAGGAGATAGGGTGTAACACGTGACTCCTTCTTCTCAACCAATGACAGCTTACAAGAAAGGGTAACATATGCACATGTTTCATCAGTGTCTGCCTCAATGGTGGTCAGCAATTTGGCATTCAGTGTCCATTGCATCCTTTGCATGCAGCATCTTGCTATGAGTTCAACAAGATGCCGTAACATTGTGCATAATCTAGCTGTTGTGGCACTTACTGTGCAATTGCCTATAAAAATGCACGATCACTAGCGTATACTGGAAGTGGAAGAGCAGGTCACACTGGAAGTGCACAATGGCATGCAGATAACTCTTGGATTCATAAACTTAGCAGCCTGTCGCGTTGGGCTCTGCTTTTGCCTCTGCCATCTGTACTTGCCTTGGACTTGCTTTTCTGACCAGTGATGGCCATAAAAACCCCAATCACAGGCAGTAGTGGCTGGCTTTTCAGTGACCAGAATCACCTGCCACTGGGATGCAGTCTCCAGAAACTTCACAACACTGTTGATTGACTGGGAGGAAGAGGTTACAAATTAGAAATGAATCTCCCCTTCATCCTAGCCACCGTTTAGCTGGGAAGAGGTTACTCTGGAACAAGCAAGATGCACTGCCCAACTGCTCCTCCTATCTAATCAGAGTGTGGAACTTGATTTCACCAATACACACACACACACACACACACACACACACACACACACACACACACACACACACACACACACACACACACACACACACGCACACAATGTAAACCTAAAAATGGAGCAAACTAGGTAGCCAAGCTTTCATGTGCTTTTACTCTAAACATGTAATTTACATTTTCTTTCTGATTATCTATGGTAATTCACAGAATATTTTAAGTTCATGATATTAATGCAATTCAAAGGCGTGGTATGTTGACTTGGAATTGTTACATTCAGTCTGTTTAACCCCTTAATGACCGCATTGCAGTCACTAAAGGACCACGGAGCATTTTTTTTTTTTTTTTTACGTTTGCGGTTTCGGACTCCCCAAATGGCGTGCAGCCACAGGGGGAGCCCGGAATTCCATGACGATCATAGTACGTCATGGGTCATTAAGTCAGATCTACCCATGACGTGCTATGGCCGTCAAGGGTCCTTAAGGGGTTAAAGTGAATCAATGGAATTGCATTAGAAGAACAGTGCATATGACAGATGAGTCTGGTAGCACTGCTCATATTGGATTGGTGTAGAGCACTGTTTCATAGCCAGGATACAGTGGCACTTTTGTGTGCCATGGACATCAACTTAGGGTTCCCCATTTGATCTATAAGGTTTTGACAAAATATGACTTACAGCTGTTATTTAAGGATATTACTGTGCACAATATGTTTATTTTAATGAGGTCTAACATTAACTATATATTTATGTATTTGTAACATTCATTACAGACATGACAATTTACATAAAATTATAGGGGTGCCCTGAAAATGCCAGACTGGGTGTGACAAGTGCCTTAAGGAAAAAAAGCTTGAGAAGCACTGGTGTAGAGATAGATAGCTAGGTGAGAGAGACAGCAATTAGGGGTTACAGTTGTAATGTTGCATAAGATATCTTGTTCTCCTGTGAGATACAGTCACATTCTGGAGTTGATTTGTAGGAGAAGGAAGTAGGATATAGAGACTGACTGTGTTATGTCTAGCATTAGACATTATATGTAAGCACTGTATCTTTAAGATACAGACTGGTGGGACTTCAGGAGGCATCTTAAACAGTACATTTGTTTTAACTTGCAGTTACCTATTAGAAGTCCAACTATATGAATCTTCTAATGCAAGTTAAGTAATATTCCCTTCTGTTGAATATACATGTTATTTCTACAAAGAGTATTAAAGTGTAAATCAAAGAAGCATTCCAGCATAACCAGCTGATTGTGAGGAATGATGGACATTACAGTTAGAAATGAACGCATCAGAGCCTCTCACATACTTTGGCTTGTTGTTTTGAAAACTCTTGGGATGTCTCCCTAAGGGTAAAGGGTAATCCAGATGTGGACCCTTTGCTCTCAGTGCATAGAGATACCAACTACACCTCACTGACAAGGCCCAAAAAGGGCCAAAATAAAATTCTTGTTTTGGCTTGGCTGTTATTTCTCATGCAGAGGGGACTTGACCATCATTTTGTAACTGGACCACCCTTTTAGATAGGATTAGTCTAATATGCATATGGAAATGTGCTCTCTATAATGGCACTAGAAAGCTAAAATGTGATACTGTTGAGCTGTGACTATCTGTGGTACATGCAACATTGCTTTTGTTCAACCTCAGTGCCTCTTTTGTACTTGGGCATGTAGAAATAAACCCCAGGCAGTGAGCTTGAATGACTGCAGAGCTCTTTCTAGGAGACATCAGAATAGAAAAGGACCTTATTCAGCATGCTAAACAGGTGCAGTTCTGGAGGAAATCAACTGAGGGGAAATGAAAATTCCAACTAATTTAAATGGGGTTTTTAATTCCATGAATGACTTCTGAGAATTTTCATCCCCACCATGGTGAAGATGATTTGTTAGAGTTCTGCACCTCTTTATTTGATAAATAAGGCCCTTGGTGCTCTAGGTTAAGATAAAAAAATTCAGGAGCAAACAAACTGAGGCAAGGGCTTGATTTATATCTTGGTGTCCCCTAAGTAAGGCATCTATGGTGCCCTTAGACCTGTCCATGTCATTAACCCCACTCTTTATTTGACCCTGATTCCAACCCCTATCCTTCCAACTACTATTGCATGGCACAGAAAAAACATTTAGCCTATCAGATACAAGCATGAAAAAGCTCTTAACATCTTGCAACACCCGGGAAACCGCTCTAGCATTTAAGGCTTTATTAAAAGTATATGTAAACTGGTAAATCAACTACTAACATAAACCAGTAGCAGGTGACATTTGCAGGGGAATTGGGATTCCTCTGGCAACAACCCTAATCCAAAAATATGGGTGTGGTCAGCACAGATGAACCTCACCTTAAAATGTTCCTCTCTAGGCAGTTGCCTACTCTGCCTAACAGAAATCTGGCCACAGATGCACTATAGTAAGCAATTACAATTTCCCAAATTTAAATTTTACATCCTTGAAACGTTAGATACAGCTCTAACACACTGCACAGCAATGCATTAGAGCAGGGCTTATAGTTTTAAGTCCTTTGCTACTAGCCAGACCTGAAAAGTTACTCATCACTGCAAGTCATAGCATACCCACCAGGACTGAATTTCTACTCACCAGGGCTAAATTTTCACTTGCCATTGGCTAGTGGCAAGTGGAAATTTTGAGCCCTGTCAAAAAACTGACTTTTTTCCTTTCTCTATTACAGTGCATTTGAGTTGTCTTAGATTTAATCCATTTCTTTAGAACTTGGGCCTCTTACAGTATTGAGATTCACACTCAATTTGTGGAATTCATTGATTCTGAGCAGCTTCTTGGTTCCTGTTAGTTCTGAACACTGAGTGGAGACAGAGGTATATCTTCACATGCTGGTATTTTGAGGGAGTTTACTCTGACCATCACAATTGTGAGTGCAATTATTTATGTTTGATTTTATTGCAGTGTGAATCTATATACAGTACAGTTGGGTGTCCTCTTTCTGTTCTATTGCATATTTTTGACCATGATGGGAGACAAGTATATGAGGAGCAGCCTGTAATCAATAGGTATAAAGAGTTTGTTACTTTGTTGTTATTAGTGCCAATGCTGAAGATTATATATGTAATTCCCCAGCCACTCTTTTTTGTGAGTATACCTCCACCACTGGGTGTTTGGTGGTGGTATTGTTTTTTTATCAGAAGATTCCACCCCTTTTTTACCTTCTTGTGGGAAATGTGATCTTGTTAGATTTAGTGCAATGGTTCTAAATCTTCTTTTTGATCATGGCCCCCAACATGCATTCTGGTATTTTCAGCATCCTTTAAATAAATACTTAAATATGAAGTTATTCTTTGGTGTCATAATCAAAATGACAATTAGTATGCCGTGCACAAAACTTCCATAGATATAATATACATACATTTTTAAAAAAATCTTAAAAAAATGGTGGCACACTAATCTGGTAACTTCAACACGCCAAAGTGCCATGACACTAAGACCCACTTATTTAGTGGGAAAACATTCAGGAACAGATCAGAAAAAGTTTTCTGTGTTATCTGCATAAAACTAATGCTGAAATTACCTTATACATACACCAAGGAAAAAGTAAAAATGTAAAACTATAGGGGGATTGACAGGATAACAGATAATTCCTTTAAGGACCAGAGGAGTGTGTGAAGCAATACTCCAGTATTGGGATGGGCGAAATTTTCACCTCAAACTGAAATCGGTGAATAATGGCACTTCCTGCATGGTGAATCATTTCCTGTGAAAAGTGCTGTTTGTCCGCTTTTTTCGACTAGCTCATTCCATTGAAATCAATGGGGACATTGAATTTACAAACAATACATAGCAAATATTATTTTATTTCCCAGAGGCATAGTAAAAAAGTGGTTGCCTGTGTTGGTGTGGTGTGGAGAAAAAAATATTTTGAAAAATAAATGTTTTTTTAGGGTGCTTGTTTACTGGGATTGGGGGGCAGTTAATAAAAAAATATTTCCTACATACAATTAAAAAAATCCACAAAACATGGTATAAAAGAGGTCTAAGGAGGGTGCCTTTGTTGGTGGGTGGAGTTTGGGAAATGAATGAGTTGAACAGGGAATTTGTTTTGGGTGGGGTTTTTGACTGGTATTAGCGGGACAGTTAATAAAAAATAAATAAATAAAATAAGAAATTTGTATATAAAATGATAGTGACAGGAACCCCCTGACATAATCTGCCACTGGAGTAGACTGAAACTGGACGTGATAGAGTTTTTTGCAGAGGATGATTTGTTAGATTTGTTGTTAGAGGCCCGAGCCCTGAGGAAACATTGATTTGTAGGACTTAGACTTATTAGAGGCACAAGCATTGAAGAAACATTGATTTGTAGGACTTAGACTTGCTTGGCAGAAGCCCTAAGAAAACATTGATTTGTTGGACTTAGGGATGTGAGAAACAAACCTCCCAAAATTGTTTATTTTTGGTAGGACTATGGTTTTTTTTATTTTTTTATATATATTTTTTTTTTAAAGCACAAGCCCTGAGACAAAAAATGCCCTACTGGCCTAGCGTCAGCAGGTCATGTCATGTTGGTCAGTAGCCACTGGCCATTGTCAAATACCCTTATGTAGATACAGAATTTTCAATTGCTGTTCTTACTGCTGCTGCTGAGGTGTTTGAGAAGCAGGGTGATTAGGCAGCTGAAAGGGAATGGAATCAACAATTGCAGTAACATGGGTGATGGATGATGGAGGTTCCACTTGCCACAGCTAGTTCCAGTTATGCTTCTGAGGCAGTAGCAGCACAATAAGTAGAAAAAAGAAGTTGGCCAATAATTCTTCTCCACCTGCCCCTCCTTCGAAATCTTGGGTGTGTTGTTACTAAAATATACGTTTTTCCCTTGAGAGCAGGAGCTGTGCCTCTCATCAGCAAACGCAATGTGCACAGTGTGTGTGGTAAATAACACCTGATGGCACAACTGCATCCAAACACCATGACTCCAGAAACCAAATACTGCTGCTGTCACTATACCTCTTGTGCACACCGCTAAGGACACATGACATCTTGCTGACAGTTTAATAGTAATGATGAACCCTCCCTGCCACCATCTTAGCATATTCTGCAGGATGTCCATCCAGATGCTTCTTGATGCCCTGTTTATGATTCTCCTCCACCACACTGGCATGTGTGGTCAGTGCACCACACAGTGCACAATGGGTGGGCATGAACTGCCACATCCTAACATATATTGATTGGCTATCATTTGGCAGGGGAAGTAATGATGAACGAGGTGGATTGGCAAAAGATGTACTTATCCTAGCGGAAGAAGGTGATGGTGAGCTAGTTGTTTCACTCTTAATGGAACTTCCAGCCTCTGCCTGGGTTTCTCTATTCTTCCTCCTCTTTGATCTCTGCCTTGCCTCTTGTTGCCTTTCTGGAGAGTCAGGGGGTACAGCAACAGCGGTGCTTGATTTCTGTGGGGGGGTGTTTGGCTTTAACACGATTGACATAAATGTCAAGGTGGTGTCTGTGTTTCATGTGTGTTATCAGGGCAGTTTTGCCAAGGCGTGTTCCCTCCTTTCCCCTTCTCACTGACTTGTCACAAATTGTGCACAGTACCATTGGGGATAACTGCACTGTGCCTGCCCCAAGAGAAAAGTAGCCTCTCATCCATGACTTCATGGGGTAGGGAGCAGGTGGAGAAGAATGGCCTATTTCTTCTTCTCCTCCACATTCCCCTTCACTGTCTGGGGCAGAGTATGATGTTGCTGTTGTTGCTGCTACTGCCTCAGAATCAACACTGCAACTAGGACCAGGAGTATTGCTGCTGCTGGCAAGTGGAATCTGTCCTGGTCCCACATCACTTGTTGACCCAATTCCCAAAATGTCCACGGTGGTCTGTGGCACAATAGCATGCTCCTTACCATCCTGCTGCCCTTGCATCTCAGCATCAGGAATTAGAGCAGTTGCAAATTCCAAAAGCTCACTGCTGGTGGTGGTGATGATGTCCATCCTCATCCCTGTCTCCCATTCCTTCTCAGTTTGGGCTAAAAAGGTCAGCAATGACTCTTCCACCCAAGCTTCTCCACCATCATCATCACCACTAGTCCCCATGTGCTGCTGCTCTATTACAGACAACTCACTGTTTGGTTGGAGGATGTGACAAGCAATGTGACCGAGTGTCCCCTAATGTCACACTTGCCATTTCTTGGTGACATGAAAAAGGCAGACTGGCAGCAGTAGTAGGCACAGACAGCTGATTTGTGCTTCTGGTGGTGGTGGTGGTATTATTTCTGCTCTTGCTATCCACTACCAGTTCTGGCTTCTTCAGGATCATGTTCCACCTAGACACTGTCATGAAGGGAAGGGGACTCCCAGGGCCAGAGGAATGGTGTGGGCTCCCTTGACCACTAGTCTGGACTCTCTCAAATGCTTCCCCTACCATTTTCCTAACAACATGTCCCGCCAGCTGCTTCACTATTACTGTTACTACTACTAACACCAATCACACCAAGTTCAGCCTTTGAGTTTTCCTCCTCACAGTCCTAGCAATGTGAGGATATTTATTACCCCCTCCTTCACTCGTAACACTAAAAAGCTGCTGAAACCTCTTAGTAGTAGTACTAGCACTGGCTGGACTGTCTGGGGATGGCAAGTGTGACTTAGGGTCCCCTGCTGTCACACTTGGCATCATCCTCTCCTTCACCCCCTCCTGAGTATTACAAGACACACTAGCAGCAGCTTCAGCACTGGTGGCAGCAGGTTCAGCACTGGCAGCAGTCACAGCACTGGTAGCAGCAGGGGCAGTACATCTGACAACAGGCACAGTACTGGTGGCAGCAGGTTCAGCACTGACAGCAGGCACAACACTGGTTGCAGCAGGGGCAGCATGTCTGACAGCAGGCAAAGTACTTGTGGCAGCAGATACATCACTGGCAGCAGGCACAGCACTGGTGGAAGCAGGGGCAGCACATCTGACAGCAGGCACAGCACTGGTGGAAGCAGGGGCAGCACTGGCAGCAGGCACAGCACTGGCGGCAGCAGGTGCAGCACGTCTGACAGCAGGCACAGGCATCTGACCTGTCCTGCTCTCACTACTACCCTTTTCTTCCTCCCTTGACATTAATTTCCCCAAGATCCCTAGGGGTGATTTAGGGGGACTGGACAGCATTGGTTCTGAAGTGCTCACTTCTTCTTCCTTCTCAGAATCAGTGGACTCCCATTCCTCCTTTTATTATTTTTAAACCTTCTCATAGTGATAGAAGTCACTTTGAGCCTCTCCTGCCTCAGTTTTACAAACAAATCACAGCAGAACAGCACAGCACATCTACCTCGCTCTGTATCTGCTTCTATTGTGTTCCACTTCCTGCAATATGTCATATTTTTATAGCGAAAAGGTGAAAAACATGTAAATCAATGGACAGAAATATTCTAACCATTTAAAAATGGCGAAGAATTTTGGCCAATAGGCGAAAAATGCAAAGATTTTAATTGCTGATTTTAAAGCAATTGGATTAAATGCCATTTAAATCAACTGGTAATTGCAGTGTGGTTTGCCCCGAATTGCTCTACTTGTTCATTGTGATTGATTGTGGAAAATTTAGAAAAAGATACATATAATGATCAGGACTATTTAGCAGTATCTTTGATTTCCACAATACAGGACCTGGAATCATGTGACGTACTTTACTGCAGGTAAATGAACCAGTTGTCATAGTTGTCATTGTACATTATTTTATACACAGTTACTTTTAGGTTACAACTTGTATGTTACAAAGAATAATCAACATTAACATACCTTGGCATTGTGGCACAGGAGCACATGGATCCTGTTTGCAAGCTAAAAAAAATAAGAAAAATCACTGTATTTTATAATGGAAATCATCCCAATTGTTAAATTTAGGACTTTATTCACAAGCAAATGAGGAGCAATTCTGGAGTAAACCAACTGCATCATAAGGGACAAATAAAATTTGTCAAAATGTCCTTTGATTTAAATAGGACTTTTAATTCCTTGAATGATAAAGAAGTTGCCAAGGCATTGCATAGCAATTTATCCAAGTGGACATTTTTATTAGTTCCCTATGGTGCAGCTGGTTTATGCCTGAAGAAAAGATACATAAAATATTACAATACAAAAAAAGTACAATTTATTTAATACATAATCATTCAATGATCACATTTGTTAGATCAGAGATAATCAATGTTTTTGAGTTCTAGATGATGGAAACAATAACTCCCATCATCCCTAAACAGCCAGCTGCTGGTAGGGGACTTATAGTCTCCAAGAGCCGGAGGTCTAAATATTTACTAGCCCTTGTTTAAATGGTAATTATTCTGACTGTGCAGGTTATAGGTTAAAAGAAGGCTTTCCAGGTATCCATCATAAAAAATTATCTGATTTTTCATCCAGCTGAAAAATGTGTTCTCTAAGTGCATTTTAACCCCTTGGATGCTAGACTGTTTCCAGTTAAAACATTATGTTATTGTGTGAGCCTTGTGTCCATTGTCAATATCCAGCCTGCACCTTGGATCAAATGTGAGTTGATTCAGAGAACAGTTTAACATTTTGCGTGACAGAGGGGTGTTCAATGCATTGCAAAGCAATGCTTTATATGCCCTTCTGGCACTCATGGGGTTTTAGAAGTAGAGGAAAAAACTAACAGTATTCAAATATGATTAACCCTTTAAAACCAGAGGGAGCTGTACACATTGAGAACAACACCCTTCTGTTGAGTGGATTAGGTTATTGGAGGGCCCCAGTGAAAACATTTTTGGGGGCCCCTTTCACAAAAAAACTGGAAGTTATTGGAGCCTGGGATTGGCCCCCTTTGGACAATGTCCCCCAGAACAACTTTACTTTCTACACCCACTGTTGGTATGCCTCTGCATCTGGTCCTTAAAGTGATAAGATAGCTATTGAGCTATCCTGAAAGAAGATCAAAGAAAAGATGGGATCAGATACTTTTAACCTGGCCAAAAAAAGATAATGCTTATAGAACAAGTGCTGCGTAAAGATGTTAGTTTCTATACATCACTTAACTAACACAGAAAATCATATTTAGATATTGATTTTGGACATGTGATATACATATATCTTTTAGACAGCCTTTGATTTAAAATTAATAACAGAAGATATCACTTTTGAGAAAGAGTACTGTAAGGATAAAAGGTGTGAAACTTACGATCCTGGCATTTCTTTGGTGGTGTGCAAGGATTTGGTTCACAAGGGTCTGGGCAGCATTGACTTGACTCCAGACATGGTTATCTCTGGTAGAGTTCAGTAGACTGTATTTTAGGAAAGTGGGAAACTTGTGTCTGGTCTGTCTGCACTTGTGGTATTTATACACAGAGGGATGAGAGCAATGTGCCAATTTGGAAACCTGTTTTGACCTGTAGAAAGACAAAGAAAATATGGATTATATCAAGTACAATTGCATCTAATTGTGTTTTGTCATTACTGGGTGTAGCTAAGTCTATCTTCCATATTATTTGATGGAAAATGTATTTGTGTCTTCATAAATACATTCACGAGATACATGATACTAGTTTGGTGTAGTAAAAGTTAATTAAACTGTTGACAGAACTAAATTAAAAACAATTAAGTAGGTTACTTGAGTGTAAAATGGCTGCATAATATGTTTTCAATATTACAGTCTTGCTATAGCTCTAATCAGCTCAGTAGACCATAGGTATTAAAACAAAAGGAGAACTATTCTGAGGTCCTCAAATGTGCCATATATGACAAATAAAAATTTCCACTTATGTAAAGGGGATGTTTAACCTGCTGGACAATAAAGTGATCACATTACAATAGGTTACTTCAGTGTAAAATGGCTGTATAATATGTGATTTCCATATTATAGTTTTGTTTAAACACGTATCTGTTCAGAACAATATATCTGAGGAAAAATATAATCAAGTGCCTACTGTGCCAGACCATCCCTTTTGTTAATTTTAAAATTGTCAGTAAAGTTGTGAAGTAAGGCAAGTCATACCACAGAGCTTACAATTGAAATGGATCTACACTAGTGAAACTGCAGAGCTTAAATTTGAAATGGAGCTACACTAGAGCTTACAATTTAAGTGATACCATGGAGCTTACAAGGGAAATGGGTTATGCTACTAGTGTACTAGCTCCAGTTTGGCTTTAAACTCTATGCTATTGCTAATGTAGCATTATTTCAGTTGTAAGCTCTGTGGTATCACTAATGTAGCTCCATTTCTGTTGTAAGCTCTGTGGAATCATTAGTGTAGCTCCACTTACAGCAGCAAGAAGGAGATTGAGTGAGGCAATGGCCCATAAACCAAGATCTGTGATCAGCCAGCCAGCCTTCCTCTGATCGCACAGGTATAAAGACAAAACGAAAACAATTTTTTGGAAGTCAAATTTGCCATACATAACAAATAAAATTTCAATTTATTTAACCCTTTGAGTTCCAGAGGAGTACGCAACACACTGCTTTGCAGTACGTTATGTACCTCTCTGGCACTCAAAAAATATACATCCCCTTGAATTCTAGAGAGAAGCAATGCATTGGAAACCTTGCATCTAGCATCAAAAGGGCTAATTTTATAATTTTGCGAAGTTGTTTTGCCCCCAAGTACAAGTGATGTAATTCTTCATTGATATCAATTGCATAAAGTGGAAAATGTTCTATCTGTTGGTTTTGGAAATGCCCTATTATTCTAAATTATCTCCACATGTAGAATGAATGACATACAGCAGACTGAAATATTTTAAAACATGTACATCAGGAGATTTTTCAGAAAGGCATTCACTATTTCATACAGATTTTTTTCACTATTACTCAAAATCATTACTCATTCAAGGTCCACTTCCACTTTCTATACATTTACAGAAATAGTTTGCCTTGTGAAAACAATATTTGGTATACTGGATAATATGGTCATTGCATACATGATCCTTTTTGGTGATCTTGGGCCCCGTCTTCAAAATAATCAACCACCGGCATTTTTTCAAGCTTTTTAAGAAATTCAGTTACCTGTTCCAAAAAACACCCACAGGCATTTTTTCAAGCCTGGTAAGCAATTCAGTTACCAGTTTAAAAAAAGGCACTTTGTGTGCTAAAGTTAGTGCTGTTTAAACCCATTAAAACTAATCTCCTATTCCAATTCAGTTATTACGCTATGCATTAAGATGCCCATTATAATGGGTGAAAATTAGCACTCAGTATTTTGGGGCGCAGAGTACCCAAATGCATGTTAATCCTGCAGGAATTGAAGAGTAAAAAATCTCAAGTATCCAGTGGATGTTTTGATATGGGGCCCTACGCCCCATATCAAAACATGCAAAGTATGAAAAAAATGTCAGATGTTAGTAGCACTAACCTTATGAGTGACAGTGAGGTATGCATACCCTCCTGGCACTCATAGTGATGATCTGACTAAATTAAAAAATATCCCCTAACAAGAAACACTTCCCAGTAACCCTAATGTCCAGTACCCTGGTCAGCTACCAGCCGTCTTCTTCTGTCATCTTTTATCTACTGTCTTCTTTTTTTTCTTCATCTTCAATCTTCTGTCTTCATTTTTTGTCTGCTTCTTTTCTGTCTTCTTATCTTCTTCCTTGTAGCATATAAGTACCAGTAAATAACCAAAAATTATGTGAAATATATTTCATATGGTGCATTGCAATACATAAATAGTCTGCTGGCTCACCACTTTCACCGGCAGTGGTGGCAAGAAGTCAGTAAGACAAGCCCCCCTGCCAATGCTGGAGCCAGTATGTGGGAAATGTGAACATAGACTGGCTTTTATATGACCAGTCTCTGTTCAAAATGGCCCCCTGATGTCCATTGGCTGGGATGCCTGCTTACACACCTCCCAGCCAATCAGCTCCTAGTGGGGGGGAATGACCAATCCTGCTAGGAGTTGAATGTCAACCAGGTTTGGCATGGTAGGGCCTCCCCAACTTCATTGGGTACTATGCAGGCACCTTGGGAGTTTTGTCCAGAATTTATTCCTTTTGAAGGAATGTCTGTTCCAGATGAGTAAAGAGTTGAGGATTTTTATTTTTTGTATTTATATTATTTGTATATGATTTGATAATAACTAAATTAAGGAAGTGATGGTGTGGATTTGCTCTATATGGTGTCACCCAAGTGGAAGTCGATTCATTGCTTCCGCAAGTTTTCTGACTGGTAGTGTTTCTGCCACAAAGGCGGTCAGCAATCTGGAATTCAGAGTCCATTGTGTCCTTTGCATGCAGCAACTTCCTATGAGTTTTCTATTTTCTTGTTAATTGGCATTGTTGGTGCCGGCAGCAACCCATCTGCCTGTTTACCAGTCATTTACCTGAGCAGCCTGTCTCTTTGGCTCTGCCCTACTGTACATGCCTTGAACTTGCTTCTCCGACCAGTGGTGGCCAAAAAAAACTCTTGGGCTCAACCACAAGGCACTAGTGACTGCCATTTAAGTGACCAGGGTCACCTGCCACTGCGTTACAGCCTCCAGAAACTTTGCAACGCTGTTGATTGACTGGGAGGAAGAGGTTACACATTAAGAATTAATTACCCATTCCTCCTAACCACTGGTTAGCTGCGAAGAGGTTACTGTGGGACAAACATGATTCCCAGCCTAACTTCTCCTCCCATCTGACCAGAGTGTGGAACTTGATTTCAGCTTTATACAGACACAGACACACAGACACACACACATGCACACACGTAAATGTAAGCCTAAAAATGTAGCAAACTAAGTACCTATCACGGTGCCCGTGATTGCTGCTTTTGTGTGTCTGTCACCTGCAGGGGGCTCCCATTGGCTGTCTGCCTTGAGCCCGCCTCACTTTGCCTATTTAAGCTGAGTTTGGGAACACTTTGGTTGCCCTTTCGTGGTGTCTCTGGCTGCTTCCACTTTCATCATGTTACTGAAGCTCAATGTGCCTTAAGCTGTGTTCCTGTTATCCTGAGTTCGTCCAGTCCCTGAGTCTCCTGATCAGCTGTGCCTGTTCCCGAGTCTGTTCCGGTTGAGTCGCCCGACGTTGCTGCTTCCTGCTGCCAGTCCTCGTTGCCGTTCCTGATCCGGTTGACCATCGTAGTGCTGGTTCCTGTTCATCTTCAGTGTCCAGTTTCCTTTCATCTGTGGCGGCTTCGATCTTCGGTCGCTCAGGCGACATTTCTACCCAGTTGGTTCCCAGCTCGCAGGCGCTGGTTTGCGCCATTGCCTTACAACTTACTATACATTTAGTCTGATGGTTTCCAGCGTGCGGACGCTGGTTCGCTCCACTGCCTTACGGCTTACTATACATTGAGTCTGTTGGTTTCCAGCGCACGGGCGCTGGTTCGCTCCACTGCCTTATACCTTACTAAACATTTAGTCTGTTGGTTTACAGTGTGCGGGCGCTGGTTCGCTACACTGCCTTACGGCTTACTATACATTGAGTCTGTTGGTTCCCAGAGCGCGGGCGCTGGTTCGCTCCACTGCCTTATGGCTTACTATACATTGAGTCTGTTGGTTCCCAGCGTGCGGGCTCTGGTTCGCTCCACTGCCTTACAGTTTACTATACATTAAGTCTGTCGGTTCCCAGCGCGCAGGTGCTGGTTCGCTCCACTGCCTTACGGCTTATAGACATTGAGACTGTTGGTTCCCAGCGCACGGGCGCTTGTTTGCTCCTTTACCTCATGGCTGAAATTATTGTACTGACGGTCCCTGGTACGCGGGCATTGGTTCACTGCACTCTGTCCAGTCCTAGACAGCTAGTTACTCTTCCAGTACATGGGTACTGGTGTGTGCAGTATACCTGGTATTACCACTAGCTCTCATAGCCTCCATATACCATCTACTTACTGTCGTTGTCATCTGACAGTCATTGAGGCCATAGTGGTTGGCATCATCTCCTCTAAGGCTGCCTTGCCCGGTATATTGGTAAGGCCGGTAGAACCTTCCAGTCGTTTTCATTTTGGGGTTGCCTTACCCGGTATTGGCAAGGCTGGTAGAGCCTATATCTTATGGTGTTCCGTTAGGCTGCCTTGCCCGGTATATTGGCAGGGCCGGTAGAGCCTGTATACTCCTGATAGTCTGTTAGGCTGCCTTGCCCAGTATATTGACAGGGCCGGTAGAGCCTGTATCATATGGTGATCCGTTAGGCTGCCTTGCCCGGTATATTGGCAGGGCCGGTAGAGCCTGTATACTCCTGATAGTCTGTTAGGCTGCCTTGCCCGGTATATTGGCTGGGCCGGTAGAGCCTGTTTCTCCTTGTATTCTGATAGGCTACCTTGCCCAGTATATTGGCAGGGTCGGTAGAGCCACCTTTCCATTGCTTGCCCAGGTTGCCTTGCCCGGTATATTGGCAGGGTCGGTAGAGTCTTACTCGCTATTATTACCTCTTTCTGTCATTTCTATGTATGTGTATATATATGTATGAGATCCTATGGGATTGTCTTAAACTTTTCAATAAAGTTGTGTTTTTACCTAACCTTGCGTCTGAGAGTCTTAACAAACCATAACAGTACCCTAAGCATACCCTAACCTAAGTGCTCACCAAATCACTTCCAACCCAACCTAAGCACCCTAAAATAACAACGAACCTACACTCCCAAACCTAACAGAGACCTAACAGATACTAAACTGGAGGCAATCTAGAGACTGACCCTAAACTAACCAATAGTAACATCCCACAATGCTAACAGATATGTACCTAACCTATCCTTAGAGATACAGAGCTTACCTTTCCAAACAGATACTAAAATGGTGATATTCTGAATGAAGACATCCCACGGGCTCGATTTCAATGCCCACAACATTATGATAATGCCGTAATGATGCTCTCAATACGGTCGGCATCATTTCAGTATGATACCGCATCAGTTATGTAAATTAGACTTTTGACATCTTGAATATTACAAAGGTCTCCAATGCATTGTGATGCTAGACTTCACTAGCATTCAATGATTTAAAAGTCCCTCTCAACTCAATAAGAATTAATATTTTTCCTCTAAGGTGCCCAGGAATAATTAAATGTCTTTATACAGCAGCCCCAGTTCCATTATGCTTTATTACTTTACTCTTGAAAATATGTTTTTTCTCCAAAGATTTCAGGCAGCAATGCAATTGCTAAATCAGAGGTGCCTTCATATTGGCAGTCAAGTTTTCATGTGTTTACTCTAAACATGTAACTTAACTTTTATTTCTACTTATCTCTGGTAATTCACATATTATTTATTGGTAAAGTTCAAGATAATAATGTAATTCAAAGGTCTTGTGTGTTAACTTGAAATTGATACCTTCAGAAGCATTGGGGATAGTCTGTGTAAGTAGTGAAATAACTGAATTGCAATAGAAAGGCAGTGCGTAAGGCAAATGAGTCCGGTAGCACTGCTCATATTAGATTGGTGTAGAGATAGATAGCCAGGTGGGAGAGACAACAATTGCTGGTTACAGTGGTGGTGTTGCATATCTGGTTGGTTCTTCTGTGAGATACAGTCAAATTCTGGAGTTGATTTGTAGGAGAAGGTAGTAGGATATAGAGACTGACTGTAAGCACTGTACCGTTAAGATATAGACTGGAGGGACTTCAGAAGCCATCTTAAAAAGTATATTTGCTTTAACTTCCAGTTACCTAAAAAAGATCCAACTATATGAAGCTCCTAATGCAAGTTAAGTAATATTATCTTCTTTTGAATATACAAGTTATGCCAACACAAGGGTATTAAAGTGTAAAGCAAAAAAGCATTCTTAGTATAACTGAGAACATAACCAATTAAATGTGAGGAATGGTGGACATTACAGTTAAAAATGTACACATCAAATCTTCTCACATACTTTGACCTGTTGTTTGAAAACTCTTAGGATGTCTCTCTAAGAGTAAATGGTAATCCAGATGTGGACCCCTTGCTGTCAGTGCTACGGAAACCAGCTGCACCTGCAACTGAAAAGGCTCAAACAAAGCCAAAACATAAGTCTTGGGTTGGCTGGTATTTCTTATGCTTAGGGGACTTGCCCATCGTTTTAGAAATGGACCACCTTTTTGGTGGGATTAGTCTAATATGTATGTGGAAATGTATCCTCTGTAATTGCACTAGAGAGCTAGAACGTGATGCTCTTGAGTTGTGACTAGCTGTGGAACAGGCAACATTGCTTTTGTTCCTCCTCAGCTTCGCTCATACTTTGGCATGTAGAAATGAACCCCAGGCAGTGAGCTTGGAATAACTGCTGACAGAGTTCTTTCCAGGAGATGTCAGAATCGAAGGACTTTATTCAGCAAACTAAACAGGTGCAGTACTGGAGGAAATCATCTGAAGGAAAATGAAAATTCCACTAATAAAAATGGGGTTTTTAATCCCATGAAAGCTAGAAAAGATTCCAACTCATTTCTTTGAAAAATACAATTGAGATATTGAGGCCTCTCTAGAATTCAAGGAATTAAAAGCACCATTTAATCAGTGGGATTTAAGAGAATGTTCATCCACACCATGATGAAGATGATTTGCTAGAGAACTGCACCTCTTTATCTGATAAATAAGACCCTTAGTGCCCTATGTTAAAAAAAAATCAGGAGCAAACAATCTGAGTACAGGGCTTGATTTACATCTTGGTCTCCCCTAGACAAGGCATCTAAGGTGCCCTTAGTACTGCCCATGGATTTACCCTCACTCTTTATCTGACTCTGCTTCCAACCCCATGCACTGTTGCACAGCAATGAAAAAACACTGAGCCTATCAGATACAATCATGAAAAAGCTCTTAACCCCTTGCAACTCTCTGGAAACCACTCTAGAATTACCTGAAAGGATATGTAAACTGGTAAATAAACTAACATAAACCAGTAGCAGGTGACATTTGCAGTGGAATTTGGATTTCTCTAGCAACACACATAACACAAAATGTGGGTGTGGTCAGCACCGATAAGCCTCACCTTAAAATGTGGCTCTATAAGCAGTTACCTACTGTGCCTAATAGAAATCTGGTAATATATTGTACCACTATTTATTAACTTGGCACACCGCAGGTCTCTAGTTATAACATATTATACTATAAGAAGAAAATAAGACAGAAAAGTGAGTGGTATCTATTTCCTAGATACTCAGACTCAAAAAGATGATATCTGAGTACCACATAGATATAAATAGGAAACAAGTTTGGTTTTATATTTATGGTAGATGTAGACCAGTGGTTCTCAACTCCTGTCCTCAGGACCCACGAACAGGCCAGGATTAGATGATTTCCTTGTTAGAGCACAAGTGAGTTCATCAATGTGAATTAGCCTCTGATCACCACACCTGTGCTCTAGCAGAGAAATCCCTAAGTCCTGGCCTGTCAGTGGGTCCTGAGGACAGGAGCTGAGAACCAATGATCTAGACGGTATCAAACGGAACAAATACTCATATGAACAAAAGCAGCTTAGTTATGCTGCACATGTAGTTTAAAAAACCTCTTTTAATGATATCAGTTGTTAAAAATACATAGAACCTTTAAAAATTCTCCTCTAATTGAAGGTTACTTACTCTTCATATGATTACCCTCATGTATCAATTAGTGCTACATAGTATCATTTATAGTGTCACCTGGAATATATACCAAAAATGAAACTAGCTCTGGGAAATATAGTGTTCCTTGTAGTTATAGAGCTATCCAGTTAGCACAAGGATCCTATATAGCCTATTTGCCACAATGTGATAGTAGATTATAATGCCATTATTACCCTTCTCATTATAATAGCTTGTAGACCCTCATGGTATAAAACCACATTCTGATCATAGATATTATCTGGTCCTGATCATATACAGTATCTCTTAAAAGAGCCTGACGTATCATCCTTCCAGTAAGTTTTAACTCCTTTGTATCGACTCTCATTGTATTAAAATGGCCACTAGAATAGTTAAACTTGACCAGATCTATATTAGATTATAGTCCGTCACAGTCTAATGCCAACAAGCGACTGCCGTTATTATTCTGGGCGACCGATTCACTGGGTCCAAATTAACTCTTTGGCACCTATGTAATCCCAGATTATATTACAATTGATTTAGCCTCTCTACTGTGTTTAATTGTAGTCGCTTCCAGTATATTACCACATTTTAGCGTTTTAGCTGCTAGATGGACTTACTTCTGAAACATTTTTCATGCTTTGGATGTATTGATATGGGGCTTAGATTCCCATATCAGTACATCCACTGAGGCATTTAAATAGCTTACTGTGCTGGAAAAAATGCTGTTGGTAGAAAAAACAGCCGTCTCCAACATTTGGATTGAGCCCTTAATCCTTTAACTCCTTTATTGGTGGAATTATATCACTGTATCACTACAGGTAGATGCCACGGAGACTTGCTACACTTTATACTTGTTACCCACTTCTATGTTGTTAGTATTAGAATGTGGTTTTTCACCGTGAGGGTTTATAATGCAGCACAATGGGGATTCTATCTAGGTATTGATACGATGATATAACTCCACCAATAAAGTACCTTCAACATGCCAAAGTGCCACAACACTAAGAACCACTGATCTAGAGGGAAAACATTCAGGAAGACAGATCAGAAACAGTTTTCTGTGTTATCAGCATAAAACTAATGCAAAGGGAAAAAAGTAAAAATTATAGGAGGATTGACAGAATCCTATCTAATAATTCGCTAAATAGTTTGTAACTACGCAGTCATGCGCAGTAGAGATCGCTACACATGCTGCAGTCATGCGCAGTAGAGACTGCCCGTGAAGTGGCTCATATGGAGCGGGGCGCTCCGAAGTATCAGCCGCGGCGCGGGCAGTCTCTAGTGTGCATGACTGCCCCGCAACCGGCTAGCACTGTGGCCCGTGTACATGGGCTCTTCAACTAGTAAAAGATATCCCCTTAAGGACTTGAGGGGTGTGTGAAGCATTGCTTTACACACCCCTCTGGTCCTCAGGGATTTAAATAAGATATCAGACGCATACATTTTAATAATGTATTCTTTATTATGTTCATTCATTCAGGATATTTTTGATTACTGAAAGCGCCTTTAGTATTTTATCTGGATATCACAGGATATTCTGTAAATACATGATTAGTTTAATTTTTAAATATATATAACTCTAGTCTAATGCATTGTAGATAACAGTTGTGTGGTAGAAGAAATACTATGGTTCATGTCATTGCTTCATTTGCTTCTTAATACTTTTTGACACATTTGTTATCCTGACACTGCTGCGGAGGTGGGTTGCATGGGTTGCATGGATCTAAAGAGAATAAAGCACAGTATTAGATGATATTAATGGTTTCAATAACAACACAGATAACTGTATACAACATACATGCACATGGGGAATGAAACACCTTCAATGCGGTTTTCTTTGATATCCAATAAAAAAGGAAATATGTCCTGCAGGCCCATATAGTCACAATAATAGTATTAATTATAGTATTTTTATCTGTCAAACAAATTGCATTGGGCAAAACCCAATAAATCAAAAGTTCCCATAACATTCAATATTCAAATTAGATAGTAATGTTGCTGCAACATAAAAATAATCACAAAATATAACACATACAGTTGTATAGACTGTTGCATGTGGGCAGTGTGATGTTTGAATGGCATGTGAGCAATGTGATATGATGAATCACTTTATTAAAGAGATAGTAACATTTATTAAGTAAAAAAATATGTATTGTTGGGTTTATCTTCCTGAGTAAAACAAAGGTACACCCTCCACTGAGATTTATTTTAGTCAAAAGTTATTGCAGCTCAAACTTGAATTTTGTTGGTACAGTATCTCAGTGGCCTGAAATTTTACACTGGCGCTGTTGCTACATCATTCTATAGAAACTTCTGTTCAAGTGATCATAAACTTCCATAGGATGGTGTAGCAACAGTGCCACTGCAAAATTGCAGGCCATTGAGATATTACAGATAAAAAAATTCAACTTTGAGCTGTAATAAGTTTTGAATAAAACACCTCTCAGCAGTGGGAGTACCTTTGTTGTATTCAGGAGGATAAACCTTAAATTATAAATTTTAATATATATTAATTCTTACTATCCCTTTGAATGTGCAGTGAGTAATGAAATAAGTGTTTGGTACTTAAAGGGATAGTAATACTTCGTCTTAACTTTATTTTATTTTGTAGGCATTAAAAAAACATGAAGAATGATATAAGTCTTATCTCTCAAACCTTTATGGTTTATGAGATATTCACAAGCAAAGTTCCCCTCCCCGCCCCTTTTACCTAGTGTAAACAATCTCTTCTCAGATGTGAGTCTGGTTGTATGACAGTACAGATAACAGAAGGGGACAATTTTCTTTGTATGAAAACAATGAAAGCCCTTCCCCCCTTGACAAGTTTTTCAGCTTTTTCCATTATCTTAATTGAAGATTGTCCCTCTCTGCAGTCTACCTGGGCATCTCCCTTCTGATCTGGTTGAACAGGGGGGGGGATACTTTGTTTGTGAATATCTCTTAAACCATAAAGGTTTCAGAGATAAGACTTATATCATTCTTCATGTTTTTTTAATGCCTACAAAATAAAATAAAGTTAAAATGAAGTATTACTATCCCTTTAAGAGAACTATGGCCAATCTACTACAAAGAAGCATTATTAAAATGGAACGTTTAATCCCTGGAGTGTTAGAGAGGTCATCAATCATTTTGCAATGCATTGGAAACCTCACTTGTATTCCATTTAAATAAACTGGTTTGCCCTTGAATTGCTCTAGTTGTTCATTGTGATCTTTCATTCCCTAGGTGGAAAATTCAGAAAAAGATACATATAATGATCAGCAGTATCTTTGAGTTCCACAATGCAGGACCTGGAATCATGTAACGTACTTTACTGCAGGTAAATGAACCAGTTGTCTTAGTTGTCATTGTACATTATTTTATACACAGTTACTTGTGGGTTACAACTTGTATGTTACAATGAATAATCAACATTAACATACCTTGGCATTGTGGCACAGGAGTACATGGAACTTGTTTGCAAGCTAAAAAAATAAAAAAACACTGCATTTTATAATAGAACTTAACCCGATTGTTAAATTTAGGACTTTATTCACAAGCAAATGAGGAGCAATTCTGGAATAAACCAACTGCATCATCAGTCAAAATGTCCATTGATTTAAATAGGACTTTTCATCCCTTGAATGATAAAGAAGTCACCAAGGCATTGCAAAGCAATTTAAACCAATGGACATTATTATTTGTTCCCCATGGTGCAGTAGGTTTATGCCAAAAGCAAACATACATAAAATGTTACAATACAAAAAAAAATACAAAAAATAGTGCAATTTATTTAATACATAATCATTCAATGATCACACACATTAGCCAGGATGATGGCTCAGTTGGTTAATGCACCAGCTTTAGACTTTGTTCAGACTGTGAGATTGCAGGTTCCAGTCCCATCAAGGTCAGCTCAGCCTTTCACCTCTTGGAGGTAGTTAAAATGTGTCCAGGGTATACATGGAAATGTGAAACAATCTCAATGTATTTTTCCTGGTAAAATACCTTCACATTAGATCAGTTAATCAATGTTTTTTGAGTTCTAGGTGATGGAAATGATAACTCCCATCATCCCTAAACAGCCAGCAGCTGGTAGGGGATGAAGGGAGTTGTAGTCTCCAAGAGCTGTAGGTCTAAATATTTACCAATCATTGCTTAAATGGTAATTTTTCTGATTGTGCAGGTTATAGCTCAAATTGTGGGTTAAAAGAAGGCTTTCCAGTTATCCATCATAAACAATTATTTTGATTGTTTCCAACTAAAAAATGTATTCTCTAAGAGCAGTTTAACCCCTTGGATGCTAGACTCATCCAGCTAAAACACTACTGCTATGTTATTGTGTGAGCCTTGTGTCCTTCATCAGCATCCAGCCTGCACTTGGATCAAATGTTGCTGAGTTTATTCAGAGAATCGTTTAACACTTTGCATGCCAGAGGGGTTTCCAACGCATTGCAGAGTAAAGCATTGGATACCCCACTGGCACCCAAAGGGTTTTAGAAGTAGAGGCTAAAAATGAATTTTAATCAAAAATGATTAACCCTTTAAAACCAGAGGGAGCTGTAATACATTTAGAAGCAATGCATTACACACGCTTCTGTTGAGTGCCCCAGTGAAAACATTTTTGAGGGCCCCATCAGAAAACTATTTTTACATTGGCGTAACTGGAAGCTATTGGATAGTGGGATTTGCAGCTGGCCCCCAGAACAACGGTACTCTCTATACCCCCTGTTGGTATGCCTCTGCCTCTGGTCCTTAAAGTGATAAGATACCTTTTGAGCTATCCTGAAAGAAGATCAAAGAAAAGATGTGATCAGATACTTTTAACCTGGCCAAAAAAAGGTAATGATTGTAGATCAAGTGCTGCAATGCGTAAAGATGTTAGTTTCTACGCTTCACTTAACCAACACAGAAAATCAAATTTAGATGTTGATTTTGAGACCTGATATACATATATCTTTTAGGCATTCTTAGATTCCAAATTAAAAACAGAAGATATCCATTTTGAGAAAGAATACAGTAAGAATGGAAGGTGTGATACTTACGATCCGGGCATTTCTGTGGAGGTGGGCAAGGATCACAAGGGTCTGGGCAGCATTGAGTTTTTCCCTTGACTCCAGACATGATTATCTCTGGTAGAGTTCAGTAGACTGTATTTTAGGAAAGTGGGAAATGAAGGATATTCCAGTTGTGTCTGGTCTGTCTGCACTTGATGTATTTATACACAGAGGGATGACAGCAATGTGATAATTTGGAAACCTGTTTGACCTGTGGAAAGACAACAAAAATATGGCTTACAGGAAGTATAATTGCATTTAATTGATTTTTTTTTTCATTGCTAGGTGTAGTCTATCTTCCATATCATTTGATGGGAAACGTATTTGTGTCTTCATAAATACGTTAACATGAGATACATGCTACTAGTTAGGTGTGGTAAAAGTTCATTAAACTGTTTACTAAACTAAATTAGAACCATTAAGTAGGTTACTTTAGTGTAAAATAGCTGCGTAATATGTTTTCCATAGTCTTACAGCTTACAGCTCTAATCAGGTCAGTAGACCAAAGGTATTAAAAAAGGAGAACAATTCTGAAGTCCTCAAATGTGCCGTATAACAAATAAAAATTTCCACTTATGTATAGAGAATGCTTAACCCACTGGACACTAGTGAGATCACATTACAATAGGTTACTTCAGTGTAAAATGGCTGTACAATATGTGTTTTCCATATCACAGTTTTGCTTAAACACTAAACAGTTCAGAATCACATACAGCGGAGGGATGGCAACTTGTGGCCTGAGGGGGAAAATATAATCAAGTGGCCCATTTCGACTATCAGTCCAGCCCCCTGTCCCATCCCATCCATTTTGTTCATTTTAAAATTGTCATTAATGTTGTGAAGTAAGGAAAGTCATACCACAGAGCATACAATTGAAATAGGACTACACTAGTGAAACTGCAGCGTTTAAGTTGAAATGGAGCTACACAGAGCTTACAATTTAAGTAAAACTACTATAGTGATACCATAATGCTTACAAGGGAAATGGGTTATGCTTCTGCTGTAACTCCATTTCAGTTATAAGCTCTGTGGTATCACTAATGTAGCTCCATTTTAGTTATAATCTTGGTGATATCACTAGTGTAGCTCCACTTAAAACAGCAAAAGGAGACTGAGTGAGGCAGTGGCCCATCAGCCCAGATCTGTGACTGGCCCAGGGGACAATTGCCCCAGTGCCCCCCAGGCCAGCCCTTCTCTGACCTCATAGGCATAAAGAGAAAATGAAACATTTTTTTGGTTGTCAAATGTGCCATATATAGTAAATTAAATTTCTATTTATATAAAGGAAACGTACATCCCCTTGAATTCTAGAGATAAGCAATGCATTGAAAACCTTGTATCTAGCATAAAAAGGGCTAACTTTATAACTTTGTGAAATTGTTTTGCCCCCAAATTGCTCCAAAGTTGTCTTTATCCATATTTCTTAATTCATTGGCTCTCAGTCTTTTTTTGTGCTCAAGCCCCCACTAACTCGTAGTCTGCTGTTTTCAGGGCATCTCTAACAGTTTATAGGTAATTTGTCAAGGGCATAATGATGGATGCAAATATATACAGCCAGTTATTCTTAGATCTCATGATCAGAATGACAAAAATAAACACTAAATGTAAAACAATTTCCATAACATACATTGCAAACTCAACATTTACATTATTGTCAAAGGCAAATGGCACCCTAAGTTGGAGCTCATGGCATACCAAATTGACAAAGTGCCCTAGCTGAGAATAACTGACCTAATGAATATAAAGTACAATCCCATGTCACTGAACTAAGGGTCTGAAATGAACCTTAAGGCATCAGGGGATAGATTCTATTGCAGGTGCTAATTTTATCTCTGCTTTTATCTCCAGTTTTCCCCATAGACTTCAATAGGAAAATGTTTGATAAAACCGGAGTTAACATATAGCGCCTGCAATAGAATCTGGCCCCAAGTGTCTATTTATAATGCCCCCACCTCTTCTGCTTCGTATAGCATCGCTGCTCTACCGATGCTATTGAATATGATTGAACAGCTGATCTGCTCCTACAACCGTGAACAGTCAAAGCTCAATAAATTATTTCATTGTTCAGTGATAGAACTGTGTTACATATTCAAGGTAGAGGAAATTCAAATGCAATTTCATATATTTTAAGAACTTATTATAATATTTATCATGTCAAAGATGGGCAATTACTATAATTCCTCCTGTGCATTTACTAGCTACAATAGGAGAGAAACAAGCACAACACCTAGGATGTCTCTCTATAGCTTAGTTCATGTGTCATCATCAGAGTAATGCTAATATAAACTGAAAAACAGAAGAATGGGAGAAAAAACAAGGGGCGCCCCCTGTGTGTATCAACAACCAACAAAATATGACCACCACCATAACACCTCTCAGTGGCGTAACAATAGGGGTCACTCCAGGGGCCCGGCCGCCCCCTGCGACCCTGTCGTCCGCAGCAGTCACTTAGCTGATCTCCCACTTGGCGAGCCGCTCTAGTAATACAGAGCGCTGGGAGATAACATCATCTCCCAGCCTCTGCATTACTAGAGCGGAGCACGGGAGCTTCAGTTCTAGAGATCTGTGCTGAAGGAGGCACAGATCTGTCAAGCCATGCCGCTAGACCACCAGGGACTGGAGGTAGGGCCAGGGGTATTGCAGAAGGGGCAATGTGGAGATGAAGGGGAAATGTGAAGATGGGGGCATTGTGGAAGGGGAAATGTGGAGATGAATTGGAGATGGGGGCATTGTGGAAGGGCAATGTGGAGATGGGGGCATTGTGGAGATGATGGGGACATTGTAGAAGGGGCATTGTGGAGATGATAGGGGCATTGTGGAAGGGTCATTGTGGAGATGAAGGGGCAATGTGGAGGTGGCCAATGTGGATGAGGGGGCCAATATGGTCGGGGGGGCCCATGGCAATTCTTGCACCAGGGCACGGTGGCTTCTAGTTACGCCTCTGCCTCTGTAGATACATATGCTGAAACCAACCACAAAGCGCAGCTGGAGATGTCAGACTGCCGCCAGATGCAGTATATTTTCAAAATGGGACAACTGATGACAAGTAGGCTGCGCTTTCAGATGTTACGCTATCCTACAGCAGTAAATTATCTGAACAATGTAAGGGTGAACACCCCAAAAAAGAAAAAATGAGAGAAAGTGCCCAATAGTGCAATATATTCTAATATAAATTCACACAATAAAAATTAAAAATGCCATTCACATGTTAAAATTGTCAGGACTTTGATATCAAAGTCAACTGACTAATCACACATACGGAGAATACAACCTGTCTCCATTCAGGAAATCTGGAACACACTCTTGATCTTGTAGCAGATGCACCAGGCAGATAAAATGTATCAACAATTTATTAAAACAAATGAATAAAAAGGCCTATAAACTCTAACGCGTTTCACAGTTATACACACTGCTTTTTCAAAGCAAATAAAACAAGCCTATATTAGCTTAGGTACATACTTTTAAGTTATTGTGCAGAAAAAAAGTGCTATTGAAATAAAATATATATTTTTTTATTTGATACATAATATGCAGTTGGTTTACCCCAGAATCACTCCACTTTTACCTCAATATGTCTGGTGTACATTTTTTGTTTTTATGTTGCCCCAGTTTTGCAAACAGGAAACTTTAGAATTCAACCCTCTCGCTTTCTCCCCCAGTATACTTTAGTTTTGAGATGTCTACTCCATCTCTTAGGCCTCTTTCAAATGGGCAAAAGAACTGTGTCAGCCTCCTACGACAATTCTGTCATCCACCAATTATTGTAATGCAGGAGGGGAATGACTGATGGCCCACCCATGTGAGTGCCAGACAAAATTACTAGTTGGCACAAACATGAGTCAGGCATTCATTGGAGGTTCTGATGAGCATCACAACCTCCAACACATTTCCTATGTAAGGTCCGCCGGAGCCGCATAGGCCACGATGCAGACCATGGTTACTGTGACTTTCCTACACTCCTAAGAGAATACAGTAAAGTTGCAGCATGCTGATATTGTTATAATCCATAATGTTATAGTCACCCAGGTGAAAAGCACCCTAGTCCTGCATGTTACTTTTTACTACTGGCATAAGATACAACAAAGTATTGCTTCATTAATGTAAACCATGTGAAATATGAATACAAATGGGTTATCATCAGATGATAATCATTTTTTAAATGTTTGTAACTGAAGTGACCTGAGTGATGTTAAGCAATCAGTGTTATTTGTTTTCAACATATTTAATGTAATGGCATGCTATTATATTTAATAATTACAATCTCTTTGCCAAGATGTGTTGCAACACATTTGGAACTTATGTTTTGCAATGTATGAAATACTTTCCATATGAAAATGTATGATCACCGTATTATTTACCATTTAAAATATTTTGTGATTAGGGCCCAAATTCCATTGCAGTTGGTAATGTTATCTACAAATTTTGCCATAAACTTCAATTGGAAACTGTCAGACAAACCATTGCTAACAATTATAATCTGTTATGCAATTTTGACCTAAATTAAAAGCATTAATTTTCCTGCTCAGCATAATCCTAAAGCAGCATTTTGTGCTAAAATAGACACTAAAACACTAAAAGATACGTCTGGGCAGCAGGATCTTCCTGGTTTGGATGCAGTGTTCTTCACTGCGTCTTTGGCCTAATATTCAATAACTTATTTTTAATTTGCTGAGTAATTTCTTGGGTACTACCTTTTGGGAAATGCTGACATATATGCCCAGCAAAAGGGGAAAATTATATCAGCTTACCATTATTTTCAATGGTGAGCTTTAATGAAGGTGGGCAGCATGTGCCAACTGAACTCTCTTGTGCATTGTCACATTTGGTTCCAAGCAGGAAACAAGGCCTCAAAGTACATTGATCTTTTTTAAATAGTTTGGGAGAAATCATGTCCAATCAGCAGGAGAGAGGATTAAACCCTTTAGGGATTGCTGATATATGATCTGGAAAGGAAAATAATGGTATGCTGATATTAATTTCCCCATTTTTCTTATATATATGATAGGTGTGACATTTGTGGTTTCCTCTCATTCAAGTTTTAGCCTGGTGGAGTCATGTGCCCTGGATTGCACTAAAGATATCTGTACCTTAAAAAATTAAAGGCTGGACTAGAGCATACTAATAAATATTTTCCATATAATTATTTTTTTAGCATACTTGGTTCAAGATTGAAGTGTGAATGGCATAATATTCCAAGAAGTAATTTCTTTCCTTGTGTATTGCTTGTCATTTGCCTGAGAATCAATGGTCAAATCAAACAATGTGAAAACAATGGGGCCTTATGGATTTCAATATTTTTTGGCCACATCTGTTAACTTTGTTTGGGAGCAAATATTTGGATTTTAACCAGATTTGGTTTATTCTGTTGGCATTCTCTAAATACCTAACCCTGATCTTTTCCCTTTCAGTCCCAGAGAGGTACAGACCAATGCGTTGTGTACCCCTTTGGCACTCAAGGGATTAAACGATGCATAGATGTCAGGGTTATGTTTGTGCCACATCATTTAATATGACTTCTTTTCTTTTTAAAGTAATGACAGAACGGAGACAAAAAAGAGAGAAGAAAGAAGAAGTAAGGGAGAAGAAGATTAGAAAAAAGAAAAACAAAGATAGATGAAGACAGTGGATGACAGGTAAGTGTTACACAGATGAGCTAATGATCTGTGATTGAAAGTATGTCAATGTTAGGGACCAGGAACCAGACAGACACAAAAATGTGAAGTGCAAAACACCTTTATTAAAATAACCAAAGAAAACAATTCAAAATTGTGATCCAGGAGCATAAACCAAAATACAAGCCGGGGTCAGGAACCAAGATGGGTACTCAGAAAAGCCGGGGTCAGGAACCAATATGGGTACTCAGAAAAGACAGGGTCAGGAATATGGAGGTCAGCGATGTCAGGAACAAGCCAGGAGTCAGGAGCCAGAAGGGACGTCAGAGGAAGCAAGGTCATGCACGGATAATCAGGAACCAGGTGAACTCACTTGCAGCCAGAAAAAACACAAGGGCAAGAAGGAAGTGTAGCCTAGCTGCTTTAAATGGCCTGGAAAGGGTTGGCTAATAACAGTCAGGTGAGTAACCATGGAAACAGAGAGGTCAAGGCAGTTCGTTAATCATCAGCTGAGTCAGGCTGACACAGGGAAGGAAAGGCAGCAGTAATCAACAGCAGAGCGTTATACCGGATCAGCCAAACCATGACACTCAGGCACTTATTTTTAGCTTTTTTCCTTTGATGTTCCCATTAGTCACAACATTTAGCATATGTTTTTGGAACTTATAGCACAAAAGGGATGTTTGGCTAAGAGAACTCTTCTGTGGCCAAATGTCCACTGTGCTTTCAGCTGGTAGGACAATTGAATACAAACTCAAACATTTTTTTATTTCAGCCAGTAGACAATTTAGCCCTACCAGCTGTTTTACCTCACACAAATGAGGCCTTAATGTTTTACATAATACAAGGGAGGGGATTTGTTAAGTGAAAATTATACCTAATGAAATATAGTCGTCTTGTGTTCATGTTTATAGAGTTTTAGTATATTTTTGATTTTCAATTATAATTTAAGTTGGGTTAATGTTTTGTTTTGTGTAATGTAAGATTGTGGGGTTATCTATATGAATACTTTGGTTATTTTATTTTAATGTTTGAAATATATTTTACTGGCAATGTATTCAGCACCATGACTAATTAGTTACTGGTAATGGGGTATCTGCATGTACTCAGTATTTAAATGTCTTCAGTGATTGCCCATTATTGCAGTGAATAAAGGAAGGACACCACTGGCACAAAGGGATTACTTGGGGAGATTTAGTTTGCTCAGTGTTTACTGTGGATATTGTCAGAGGGATTACTATAAGTAGAATTCAAACCTGGAATTTGTTGGTTGTCTCCTGAGTGGCTGAATCAATTCTCTCAGGTGGAGGGGAGCTTGAAGAGTGTGGGAATAAATACAGGAGCATGTAATATGTTGGGATTTAGGTCTAGGATGTTTCAGAGGGTGGGTGCAAGCTCAGGTTTCACTCCGATGCCCCATGTTCCTGTGCTTGGTGTGATATCCTAGTTGCCATGTCTGCTGCTTATTCAATGCACAAGAAAGACAAGTTGCACTATCCTCCAGCTTAATCCATTTCTTGATCATGGCAACTAAAGAGTCCAAAATGGAGCCGCTAGATAAGAGTAAGATAGTTCCACCACAGGGACCACTAAATTGTTCATTGATTTATATGTTGCTCAAATATTATTTTTCAGCCCCACAGCTGTCCACATAAATACATACAGAAAAAGTTATTCAGATTGCTAGATATATATAACAATTGGAGGGATCCTCAGCGCACTATAAAATACACTACTTTATCTGTACAATTGGTGCAGCCGTGTAGCTATGTCTGCTATCACAGATGAAAGAAAAAAGAAAATTGTATGTATATCTCTCCGGTGCTCCAATCTATTAATATACTATGAATTCTTCTATATAGTCACAGTATCTATAATTACCACTTTTATATGAATTTATCTGCAGAGTGTTTTGTCATTGTATGTAACTACTGAAATCATGTGCTCATGAGATTATACCTTTGGGGGTGGAACCTGAACTTACCTATGTAGGTACAGGTGTTTGACCACTCCTTGAAAAAGTTATTTATTTTCTTGAAATGCGTTGGGGGAAAAACATAACACCTGTTGGCCCTGTTGCTTGAAAGGGGAGATGTGTGAATATACACGAACGTTGTAACATAAGAATACCAAGATGCCCTGGAGAGATATGGAGCTCCATATGACTATGCATTTAACTTATATAGGGTTGTGGTGTGATTATTATTTTTTTATTTTAATAAAAATTAAAGTCTAAACTAGATATTTTATGCTCACTTCCACCTTTTTACACATACTGAAATGGGGCTATTAACCCTGTGATTACAGAAGAAGTATCCAACAAATGCATTATTCAGTAAGCAAAATGTTAGAAAAATGCTTATAATTTTTAAGCAATGCTCTGTACACTTCTCTAGCGGTCAAAGAGTTAACACTTTGAGTGCCAGAGAGGTATGTAACGCATTGCTTTGCAATGCATTGCATACCCCTCTGGCACTTAAAGGGTTAATCCCAGATCATTTAAACCCTTTGAGTGCCCAGATAATTTTAACCCTTTGAGTGCCTTCTCAATGTGATGGGTGCCCCCTCTGGCACTCACAGAGTTAAGCCATGAGCAAATAACCTCACTTAGTTTCTAATCTGATCAAACTGTCTCAGCCAGTTTGGGGGGAATGGGGGAAGTGAATGTGAGTCGAACAGGGGTTGGGAGGTGAATGTTAGTCAAGGTGGGGGGGTGAATGTGTTTTGAACTGGGGGGTGGTGAATGTGAGTTGAGTGGAGGGGTGAATGTGAGTCGAATGGGTGTGTCAATGTGAGTCAAATGGAGGGAGGTGAATGTGAGTCGAATGGGGGGGTGAATGTAAGTTGAACGGGGGGAGGTGAATGTAAGTAGAATGGTAGGAGGTGAATGTGAGTGGAACGGGGGGAGGTGAATGTAAGTAGAATGGGGGGAGGTGAATGTGAGTGGAACGGGGGGAGGTGAATTTGATTCAAACGGGGGAGAGGTGAATGTGAGTTAAATCTGATCAAATCTTCTCGGCCAGTTTGGGGGGAATGAGGGGAAGGGAATGTGAGTTGAATTGGTGGAGATGAATGTGAGTCAAACAGGGTGGGGTGAATGTGAGTTGAGCGGGAGGGGTGAATATGAGTCGAATGGGGGAGGTGAATGTAAGTTGAATGTGGGGGTGAATATGTGTCGGACTGGGGGGTGGTGACTGTAAGTAGAATGGGGGAGGTGAATGTGAGTGGAACGGGGGCAAGTGAATGTGAGTGAAACAGGGGAGAGGTGAATGTGAGTCAAACAGGGGGAGGTGAATGTGAGTCTAACAGGGGAAGGTGAATGTGAGTTGGACAGGGCAAGATGAGGAGGTTTGTATTGTGTTGGAGGCTGAAGTCATATAGGTGTCAAATGGGAGAGAAGATGTGTGTACTATGATGAAGGGTCAAGTCCTTGCAGAGATTTTCACAGGAATGGGCAGGCCCATTCCTGTGAAAATCACACCCCTGCTTTACCAATGTGACAGTCAGTATAGAGGCCTTCTTGCATAACAAGCCATAATCGTATTCATATGGGTGTGTTTATATGTTAATTTGGCACATTATTACTAAGTTCAGATAGCAGCCTCTGCTGTCAGAGTTCACAGACTCAGCTTTGCCTGCATGAAACTGGCAAAGTTGGGGTCTCCCTATAGTTTCCTATGCAGCAACCACCCTCTACAGGTCATAAGCATGGAGGATTGTCGAACTGCTGGCAATATGGAAGGGGTGCTCTCCCTCACATATCGCCAGCAGTAGATGACCCTGACATAAGAGCATTCTCTCTGCTTCCCCACTTGTCAGTAGGGTAGTGGAGAGGATCCTTTAACCATCATGAAAAGCATCATTCCCTAACCATTTGAGTGTCTAGGGATGTGCATTGCAAGCCTCTGTGGCACTCAAAGAGTTAGAATTGTACACCTGCCAGTACACAGTCATGCCCTCAGCTCTGTGTCATTTTTCATAGTCGTATTTGAAATGTGCTCCCATTATCAAACAAATGGAATTTAACCCCTTGGCTGGTAGAAATTTCATATCTACAATTTAATTATCAGTTGTGCATCCATCTGCCACCCCACTGGCCCCCAGACTTGTTTCATTGCCCACTGGTAGCCACAGATCCCCATTTACACTGTCTGACACCCCCCCACACTTTGTTGCCTTGTCTACTGGTAGTCACAAATCCCCATGAGCACTGCCTGTGCAAGAGATCAAGGCTGGGGGGGGGTGTCAGTCAGTGTATGTGGGGCTAACACACAATGTTAATATTCCCCATTCTAACCCACAATGGCAATGTTCAACATGAATTTCAAATATAACTATGAAAAATGACACAGAGCTGAGGGGATGATTGTGTACTGGTTGGTGTACTTTTCTAACCCTTTGAGTGTCATAGTGATGTGCAATGCACATTCCTATGCCACTCAAAGGGTTAGGGAGTAATGCTGTTCGTGTTGCTTAAAGGATCCTCTCCACTCCCTACATGCTCTCCGACTTCAGGTCTGCCTACTTCTCTTGATGTATGAGGGAGGGAATCCCTTCCACATTACCAGTATTTTGATAATCCTGGATGCTAAAGGGGAACTTCTCCTCTCCTCCCCTTTCACCCCTAAATTTTAGGTGTGTCTACATCGAAAAAGCAAAGTGCTTTATACACATAAACAAAATCATGCTGCAGAAGCATTGACTTTTAGTGCATCTCTCCCAAGCTCTCTCACAGAGTGCAACATAAAAAAAACAAAGCCTTTTGCACAACAGTTGGCACCTAGCAGTTTGAGTTAAAAAATAGTTTGACCTGTTATAAACATTGACTGAACTGATTACCCAGCAGTATTAGTACCCATGATAAATATGTTGTATCCTGGGTGAGGATACTCCTGTGGTACTGGTTTTCCATGATATAAGGAGAAATTACATGAGATCAGGGTGATGTTATCACCCACTATGGAAAGCAGCCCTTAGTCAGACAACAGATAGCATTACAAATGCATTGGAGACCTCTCTAGCATTAAAGGTGTTAAAAGCTCCATTAAAATTAATGTGGATTTGTGTTTGTCCCCTATGGTGTAACTTGATTTTTAGTAAATAAGTTTCAAGAAAGTAATTAAAATAAATTAGTAATGCATATACCATATTGCTAAATTTGCTAAATAATGCAAACTGATTTTGAGCCACTAATATATATAATAAAAATCACACTAAATGTTATTCATCAGTATAGTAGTAATGTAACTAAAATAGTACTGATTATTATTCATCATCATCTTCCAGTCATCAGATCACATGTATTATACTGAGTGCATATAAATAACAGTGAAACAGGACACACCCTGGATAAAACATGTGAGGATAAACTGGGTTCCAGACAGAAGGAAGTGATTAATTGTAGTATCCAGACATTGTTTAAAGTTAATCAAATTAGGAGTGGTCTAATAAATTGGTAATGTTTTAATTCTCGTATTTGTGTGTGTGTGTTTATAGATAGATACATACATACATACATACAAATATATAAGTTATGTGTATAGATAGATAGCTTGAACAAACTGAGGTAAAGGGAATATCTTGCAGTTACATACACATACACTGCTTCATGATAAATGTTAGTTACATTTAGTTAGTTATTTGTGTCTTGTGCTTGGATCCTGTTATTTATACTCATGGTGCCTGTCATAATATCAAACTAAAGTAAATCAACTGCACCATAGGGGAGAAATGAATATTCCTATTTATGTAAATTGGGCTTCTAAACCCTGTAGCTTATAAACCCTGGAGACATGTATATATATATATATATATATATATATATATAATCAAAAAAACACAAAGAGAGCACTATTACTCGCAATAAAACAAATATATTGTATTTAATACAAAATGACAGAATAATACAGGAAATAAACCTAAATTATTAAAAGGTCCATAATACAAGTGAGCTCACTGTAAAAATATCCGGATGTCAAAAAACAAAAGTCTAATGAAGCTGAAACTGAATCCCAGTAAAGTTGAATATATGTAAATACAATGAATAAACAAATAAAATCCAGAAATTCTCAGTAATAACAAGGTGCTGTTGTATATGCTGTGCAGATAAGAGATCTGGGGCTCAATTCTATTCTAAAACCGGCGTTACAAGGAAGACAAACAACATGAATTTTGCAAATATGTGTTAAGTCTGTATTCCATTGCAGAACCACAGTAAAACAAAACTGGCGCAGATAGAACATTTCAGAGTACTAACAAAATTGGAGCTGTCTGCTTTTATTCAAATACCGCCTAAAAAAACTAGCAAAATGTCAAAGTCCAAGGAAATAGGCGTACTTTTGATGACAGAAAGATCAAGTTTAGTGTTAGATGTGTTCCACACATTATCAAAATCCAACAGAGTGCCCCCTTTGACATTTTAACACCCCCTTTTAACCCTTTGAGTTCCAGAGTGGTATGCAATGCATTGCAAAGCAATGCGTTGTGTACCACTCTAGCACTCAAAGGGTTAAGATTTGACTTTTAATGCTTTCTTCCACCACTTTTATTCGACAAATTTTGTTCACATTTGACATTTTAACCCTTCCCCTACAGTGCTCCCATTACTTTTTTCTCCATTTAAATTCGACAATGTTCTTCTCCTATTGTATAATTAACTCTATGAGTATCAGAGAGGTAGCAACGCATTACAATGTGTTTGCTACCCTTCTGATACTCATAGGGTTAATAGGCAAGGTATGCGGCTACTTACCTTGCCTGTATATGCGTAAAAAGTTTATTTTTAATTGTATTGTAGTTTAAAAGAAAAACTTGCATAAGACTTAGTTTAAATAAAATACGTTTTATTATATGACTTTAAACATCCCAAAAAGTGGTCTCTAAAGACGCTAGCCATCGTGGCTAGTGTAAGTGAGCAAACATATATATAGTATAGAAATAGACACAATGTGCTTAAAAAAATTCTGTAACCAAAGTAATATTGATTTAACAAACATAGTAGCACAAAAAAATGTTGTCGGCTCAGGAATACTCAAGGTGTTTTATCAATGAATGGGTTGAAATGCAGAAAGCCAACATTAGAAAATGTTGTGTAAACCAAATGATAGAGCAGTGGAGTCTGTTCCAGTCCATGTCCTGACAATCATAAAAGTTGTGTAAGACCCAAATTAAAGCATTAAAAGAATGTCATTATATCTAGATCACAGGATTAGTAGTTAGCCGCCTTCCCCTGCTGTTGGTCACAGCTTAGAGTACCATAGGCAGCTCAAAAACAGTCTTAAATACATTCAGTAATGATGCCATAGCACATACAGAAAGTACAGAATGAAAAGTCAATGTATTTTGTGGGTTTTGGGTCGATTTTGGTGGATTTTGGGTTGGGTTTTGTGGGTTTTGGTTTGGTTTTGGGCAGGGTTTTGTGTCTTTTGGGTTGGTTTTGGGTTGTGTGTAGTGGGTTTTGGGTTGGGTTTTTGGTGTGGGTTTTGAGAAATTGTTTTGCACCCATATTGCACCTATATTGCATTCTTAATGAACCCATATAGCGTCATTATTGCTGCGACATGTTAATGCACGATATGGTGAATGCGCCATTCGGAACAACGCAAAATGTAGAATTTCTGACACTTTAAGACGCAAAACTTTAATTGCGACACTTCAAATGACGCGGCCAAAGACATGCGACATTTTATGATGCGAAACTTTACATGTAACACTTTGATAGTAAACCATATTTAGGTATTGTACACTTCATTATGCCCTTGTTAAATTACATTACATGTTCTAGGGGTGCCCCGGGAGTTCCAGATTGAGTGTTAGAGGTGCCTTGAGCAAAAAAAGATTGAGAACCACTGGCATAGATAAATGTGAAGAGCGGAATCCACCATCATTTGAGGTGATGTAGAATATATATACAAGATTAAGTCATCGCTCTCTAGTATAAAATTGTGCTTACAAGATACATTCAAGCATTTATGTCTATCTAATCACACATCCACCATATGTATATCTGCTTACTGAAAATGTTCTTGTTTTGATAGCACTCAAGATTCTCAAGTCCCCTCTTCTTAATCTCCTCTGTAAGGCACCTCTATAAGCAGCTATGTCATTGTGATTAATATCCAAATATTAGAGCTATAATAGCAACGGTCACTGGAAAGAAAGCCGCTGCACCAGTCAGGGCTCTTCCGCTTTGAAAAATTAAATACTTTAAAGCAGTAATTAATTAAATTGGTGTATATTGTTTACAATAAAAATATTCATGCTAACAGAACGGAACCCTGTGGCACCCTATTTACAACTTTAAACCAACTTGAAAAGGTTCCATTTACAGCAACTCTCTGCCATCTATCATTTAACTAGTTCCCAATTCATGTGCAGTTATCACCCCCCAAACTGAATTCTTTTAATTTATGCAGTAAACTGTTGTGAGGCACTGTATCAAAGGCTTTTTACAAAAGGGTAAGCAGCAAATTACTGCTTACCCTTTTAAAAAATGGAAATAAATTAATCTGACATGATCTATTCTTCATAAAACCATGCTTACACCTACTAATAATATTGTTTGTCTTCTGAATACTGTTAGTTAGTAACCCTTCTAATATCTTACCCACTATGGAAGTCAAGCTCACACGTCTATAATTTCCTGGTTTGGATCATGAACAATGGAAATACATTAGCTTTCCTCCAATCACACTATGCCTGATGAAAGTGGATCAATAAATATCCTATATAATAATTCGCTAAGATGTTTGTGTGGAGCCGTCATGCTCAGTAGAGACTGCTCGAACTCACAGAATTCTGGGAGTTCTGTGCTGGGAGCATTCTGTGCTTTCAGGCAGTCTCTACAGTGGATGACTGCATCAGCAGCAGGACGCAGATCAGGACAGGCCTCTCAACCCTTTGAGAGCCAGAGGTATATGCAACGCAATGCTTCGGCACTCAAAGGGTTAACATCACCCGGACCTTGGCCCGTCTACACGGGCTTGTACACTAGTTAATTATAATGGTCTTGCTATTACTGAACTAAATTCCTTAAAAACCCTTGAGTGTAAACCATCAGGTTCAGGTGCTTTATTCGCCAAAACTTTTTCCAGTCACTTTTGGACTTTGTTCTCAGTAAGCCATGTACATGATGGAGGAAATACTATGGTTTTGTGTATTTGTCCATAGCTTGTCATTGTTGTTGTTTCCTTTGTATATACAGAATAAAATAATATATTTAGTGTTTCAGCCATAGCCTTATGCTCACTAATCACTTCACCTGTCTTAGCCTTAATATCAACCTATCTTTTGCAATATTTCTCTCATTTTCAATTTTCTAATTTTGCCTAATTGCTTGTTTGCAGAATTTAGAACATTCTTTATATTTTCTAAATAATACAGCTGACCCATCTGACTTAAACACTTTAAAATCCGGCTTCTTATTTCCCTGCAAACCTCATTATTAAGCCACATTGGTCTCAGTTTACTCCTCTTGTGATTATTCCCCAATGATATATATTTATCTAAGATCATTTTCAACAAATTCCATGATTCTTGTGCATTTTATATGTTAAGATTACATCCCACTCAATATGCTTTTACTCATTCCAGAATGCATTCCTATTGTGGTGTTACCATTTCTGTTTATGGTTTGTGGTTCTATTTATGGCCTCATGTATATATATATCTCTATATATATCTCTATATATATATATATATATATATATATATATATATATAGACTACAATGTATAGCAGCACTTGTAAATAAATGTTTTAAAGAAAAAATGTCAGTGGATGATGAGACACTGATGTTGCAAGTTCTTAGAATAGAGAGTTTTGGCACCCAAACACCTGGATAATATGTATTAATAGTAGAATTTTTTATTTGTTCGGTTTGCTTGTGTCTTGAGGAAGGCTCTTACTAGGAGCTAAAATGTCAACATTTTTTCATTAAAACATTTATTTATAAGTCCTGCTGTGTGCCCTATGTTGTATGGTAACTTTTGCTATACATTGTAGTCCATTATTTGTTTATAGAAGCACCCAGGCCAGTCAGCTATATTTAGCACAATTTTCACTATTTTGGTTGTGCCCATCGCACAATATACATTATATATATATATATATATATATATTTATATATATATATATATATATATATATATATATATATATATATATGCATCAAGAGTTGGCAGTGGCACTCAACAATAATAGTAAGAAGGATATAAACACTTAAATAAGATGGTGCATGTCCCATATAGTATGTATACAAATGTACTTAGCTACGACTGGAGCAGAAGAGACAGCTAAGTACATTTGTACTTAGAGAGAGAGAGATAATGCCTAAAATAGGAGATATTCAGCTCATAAGACAAGCATATTAAGGTTAGGTACTTGCCAAAAATGAGGTACCTTGGCATTGGTGGCAAGCTTAGCATTCTATGGCCATATAATGTGACTAAATCCTCATCTTTAATATAGTAGTGATATGCAGGCACAATGCCATAGAGTAAAGGGTTAATGGTGATGAAAATTTGAATGTGCACCAATATTTTGTGTATTTGCTTCTATAATATATATATATATATATATATATATATATATATATATATATATATATATATATATAATGGTTATATTGGTTGAAGAAAACCGCACAGGCCAAAACATCAATTTCAATAAATCAGCACATAACTTCACTAAAGAAGTCCTGTGAGTGTGGTTTTCTTCAACCAATATCTACATTTCTATTGAGGCTGGCACCCAGGCAAGTTGTACCTTTACACCAGTGCTCCACTCCAACAAACTTACTTTATATATACTTGCCATCCCAGTTTATTTTATGCTCAGTTTTTATCATGGTGTTTCCATCTGTTGACATTTCATGTCCAAAGTAAACATACTTGTCTACTTCTTCTGGTTCTAGTCTATCTACTGTGATTCTCCTTCATATGGTAAAGTTGTTAACATGACTTGTTTTGTTTCAAATTCATCTTCAGACCAAAATGTTTGCTTTTCTGTTGCTTTCTTGCAGTTCTTCAGGACTATTGGCAAAGAGTATGATATTGTCTGCAACACATAAGTGATGTAGGTATTCTACATTTATCTTAAAGGGATAGTAATACTTAATATGAAAAGTATATAATGGGGTGTATATCCCCTTATTAAAATAAGGGTACTCTAACTGCTGAAAGTTATCACAGCTTGATTTTTTAGGTGCAATTTCACAGTGTCCTGAAATTGTACAGTGGTGCTGTTGCTACACCATCCTATGGATAACTCTGGTCATATAACCATAAATCTCCATAGGATGGTGTAGCAACAGCACCACTGTACAATTTCAGGACACTGTGATACTGAATCTAAAAAAAAATCATAGTTGAGCTGTAATAAATTTTGAATAAAATACCTTTCAGCAATGGGAGTGCTCTTGTTAAATTCAGGAGGATAAACCCTTCAACACATATTTTTTACATATGCTCTGTATATTCCTTAGTTGAAAGGGGCATCAATTATTGCTTGCTTTTCCACAGAGTCAAAGGCCTTCTCGTACTCAATGAAGGCATAATGGAAGGTTGTTTTCATTATGTCGCTCTACAACTTGTTGCACTGTCTGGATTTGGTCCATTGTACTGAAAGCACTCCTGAAGCCTGCTTGTTCCTTAGGTTATGCAGCATTAAGTAGTGTCTACTCTTCTTTATAGTACCTTGCGAAAACTTTCTAATTGTACACAGTTTTCGAGCATCCTTATAATTTTTTTGTGAATAATGATGATTTCTGCATTTTTCCATGTTTTAGGCACTTTGCTGAGTAGCAGGCATTTTGAGATAATTTAGCTGGGGCTTTGAATAAGGGTTGACCTCCGGCTTTCAGCATTTAAATAGTAACTTTATCAGATCCAGCTGCCTATACTTCTATCACAACATCTGGCATAGCTTCAGCCTCTGACATTGCATTCAGTTGTTGTCCTTCAACTTTATAAAGGTTTGAATAAAATTCTTCCATTCATTTTAGTACTTGTTTTGCTGTTGTACCTTCCTCATTCTTTAATGAAAACAACTGAAAACAGTTGACTACTATGTGTGGCCATGTTTTGTTTTGCACTCTTTAGGCTTTTTTTCCCTTCCAGTGTACTTGCATGTTCTTTCTTTAAAGGGATAGTAATACTTCGTTTTAACTTTATTTTATTTTGTAGGCATTAAAAAAACATGAAGAACAATATAAGTCTTATCTCTCAAACCTTTATGGTTTAAGAGATATTCACAAGCAAAGTTCCCCCTCCCGCCCCTTTTTCCTAGTGTAAGCCATCTCTTCTCAGATGTGAATCTGGTTGTAAGACCAGACAGATAACAGCAGGGGACACTCTACTTTGTATGAAAAGAATGAAAGCCCTTCCCCCCTTGACAAGTTTTTCAGCTTTTTCCCTTATCTTAATTGAAGATTGTCCCTCTCTGCAGTCTACCTGGGCATCTCCCTTCTGATCTGGCTGAACAGGGGGGGGGATACTTTGCTTATGAATATCTCTTAAACCATAAAGGTTTGAGAAGTAAGACTAATATCGTTCTTCATGTTTTTTTAATGCCTACAAAATAAAATCAAGATAAAATGAAGTATTACTATCCCTTTAATGCACTTCCTTGTGGTCTTGCACATTTCCCTACCCTGTATCGAATATTAATGTTCTGCTTAATTTGTAGTCACTTTTTCATCATAGGAACTGTTTATTTTGATATTCGGGTTGATTTTTCTTGTTTTACAGTAGGTGCAAGAGCATGGGCAGTGTCTACAACAATCTTAATAACTTTTTCATGATTAAACAATGTTATCTCAAAATTCTTATGATTTTTCAAAAGCTGTCTAGAGTTGATCTTCACGTTTGTTGATTAGACTGTGATATCTGAAAATTCTTATGATTTTTTTAAAGCTGGCTAGAGTCAATCTTCATGTTTTTTTTTATTTGATTATATTCTTTCTTTCTCCCAGTGCTTTCATATGGCTGTGAAACATGGACACTGAATGCCAAAGCCATACAAAAGGTAAGGTTACACAGAAAAGTATAGAGGGGTTAATTCTAAACATAATAAAAAGAGATAGAGAAACATGTATGTGGATTTGTTAGCTGTAATTGAAAGAGTAAAGTGCCTGAAATGGAAATGGGCAGTCACATAGCAAGAAGATCTTAATCTGGAAAAAGTGCAGAGGCTTGCAAGAAAACTGATAAAGGGTTTGGATAATCTGAGTTATAAAGAGAGACTAGCCAAAATGGGTTTGTTTACATTAGATAAGAATCATCTAAGGGGGTTTATAATTACCATTTACAAATATATTTGAAGTCAATGTGAAGAACTATCCAATTAACTATTTACTCAAATAGCTGAACTGAATCAACAATTAAGACTAGAGGAAATGCTCTTTTGACTAAAACAAAGGCAAGTTTTTTTTTACAGTAAGGTCAGTAAAGTTATGACATTCTTTGCCTGGGAATGCTGTGCTTGCAGATACTGTAACTGCTTTCGAAAACGTTATAGATACCTATCAAGCACAGATCAGTATTGAAAATTAGAATTCAAAGCCGATAGGATTTTGATACAGGGACACATCTGACTACCATTTGGAACCAGAAAGGAATTTTTTTACCCAGTTTAGGTTTAATTGGAAATGACTTCATTTGGCTTTTTTGCCTCCCTCTGGATCAACCAGGGTGTTTTTTTGGTATGGGCTGGACTTGATGGAAGCATATATTTTTTCAGCCTCATCAACTATGTTACGATGTTACTATGATGCAATGAACAGAAAGTTAGTTGAAAGGCAAAAGCTCAGTCTTCCATCACTGAAAAAGAGCCCTATGCCTTTCTATAAATTGTTTGAGAAAGTAATAGGAAAGTCTGACCCTGGACAAAAAAGATGCCAAATATACACAGTCACCCTGTCATCATCAGCATCATCACTGCTTCCAAATCCAAGTTCCACTCAGCCATATTCACTAGTGTTGAGTAGGGATGAGTAAAAAGTCAGAGAAATTTCACACAGGACTTTTCATGAAAAAAAACAATTACTGCTTTTTTTGCAACATTTCCCACCCATAGACATAACATAACATATTTTGCTTTTTGTCACTGCCAATAGATTTTCCCCAATAAATGTGACATATTTTGCCTATGTTTTCTATGTCTGCAAGATTTCCCTCTTCTGAGGTCTGAAGTGGAGAAATAAATAACTGAAAGTAAAAGCTGTGAGTCCTACTGTAACATATACCTTTCAAAAATTGTTACCGGATTGAGTGCCTTTGCCCTTTGCCCAGAACACTAACTTCCTGCTTAAGTAAGATTGGCACAGCCATTATTGAAAAATAACTGTAGCTTGGTATATTCCAGCAGGGATCAATACATGACATCAGTCCTTTAAAGCCTTTGAAACAAAAGAAAAGGGCAGCAGCTCAACACCCATTATTTTGGCAAGTTTACTATTCCACAGGCATACATTTGCATTACTTTTTGTGCAGGTTTTGATGGCATGGCAGTACATAGTAGAATACCTGTGTAACTTTATTGCTTTATTAATGACTTTACTTGTGGAGGTGGTGGTATGTATGGGAACTCTATGACACTTGTTATCTCCAAAAACAAACTCAGACATACTCCTCTGCAATAGCAGCAGAAAATATTGGCACACTCTCTGACACATCAACATCACTTCTATTATGTACCACAGAGCATTTAGGAGTACTTCTGCTGTTGCTAGTTGTGGCACCTCTGAGCTGTTGATGGTGTGTCTCCCAGTCAGACCTGTGGTGTCATGCTTCTTACACAGACAACAGATAGGAATATGCTTAGTTTTTGGATCCTAAGTGAATTATCATACTTTGGAGTTTTTTAACTGAGAGGCTGCTACTACTACTGCTGGGGCTCGATGTAGCCAAAATTGCACTACTAGGTATCACAGGTGCTGGACTTCCAAGAGCAGCAGAGCCATTCATCAAAGCTAAGGCTGTGGATGCTGGGACTTGGACTTGGAAGCAGTGATGATGCTGATTATTACTCATCTATTATGTGTGTTTTTACTGCAAAGTACACAATAGAACTAATTGTCTGTGATGTTTTGCCTTGAATCTCTACAAAATACTCTGTCTTGTCTAGTATCAGTCTACATCAGTTCACATCAGGGTCTCTGTCATTTATTTTTTTTTTATTTATTTTAATTAACTGTTCCTCAATTCCTTTCACTGTCAAAAAAAAAACAAAAACAAAAAAACAAAAACATACTCCCTGTTCAACTCATTCTTTCCATAAACTCCCCTAGGACAGAGATGAGACCTAGATCAGGAAGGAACTTGGATCGCAGCTGGAAATTTCTTTTCAGTCAGTCACAGCTAATACACGAATGACTTGTATCCTTCTCCTTAAAAGCTTCTCCTTAAAAGCTGTTTTTTTGTCTGCTGATAATAACTCCAACATAATAGCTGCTTTGAGAATAAGTGATATAGTGCATGTTACCTGCTTTTGCCATCTGATAAATTTTGTTGTGACCAGATTCTTGGCAGAATTTAGAACCCTCAGAGAAATGCGGAATATTGTTCTCAAAATATGTGCCCATTCTATCCACTCCACACAACACTTTATATTCCATACAAGAGCATAACAACCAGCCCTATCACCAGCTGAAAATGGAGATCCCTACGAGGTGGAATTCCACACTCTACATGCAAGAGCATTTGTAGAAACAGAATAAGGCCAGTAGCAAGTAAACAATGCAAAACCAGGTTTTTCAGGAACCATCTTTGTTGCCTAGGCAATGGCAAGTAATGTGTGATGTATGAGATCTGCTGAAACTTTTGAGGAGGCAACTATGTTGGTTTGTCACGAAGGGCAGGAATTAGCAAAATTCTACCACTGATATATTATTTGCAGAAAAAAACTGAGTAGCTTGGCTAAGGAATCTTACCATAATGACAACACAGGCATGCGCCAGCTGGCTAAGGACATGCTTCGAGCAAGATCCTCGCATAGTGTCCTTTAAAAGCAATGAAGAATACATTCTTGCCACTTTGATGGACCTTCACATTAAACACATCATTTCAGAATTTCTGCCAAGGCATTATCATCACTTTGTGACAACAAATGGATTAATGGTATGAGGACATAGGATTTACTACAAATATGTTGGGGAATTTACTTTTTGGCACAATTGTACTTATGTTTGGGCTTTTTATTTCCAACAGAAACCACATTCTTTAACCCTTTGAGTGCCAGAGAGGTATGCAACAAATTGCTCTGCAATGATTTGCGTACCCATCTGGCACACAAGGGGTTAAAGTATGAATGGATGTGCAAGTTATTTTATAAAAATTTCTTAATGGATATCTCTGTTTTCAGCTACAAGAAAGGAAGATTGAAGAACAGAAGATACAACAAGAAAGAAGATGTACAGTAGATGACCATGGTGCTGAGGACCCTGCTGGACATCAGGATTAATGGTAAGTGTTACTTTGCAGTGGATGTTGCTTTGTTACTTAGTTGGGTTAATACTATGAGTGCCAGTGGGGATTCATTCTGCTAACTATGGACACATTTTGGGAGTGCTTTGGTTGGTTATGGGGTATTGATATCTATCAATTACTGCTTCAACTATTTTAAGATCCGATAAAGTACTCTAGTCCCCAAAAATCTGGGTCTTAAATTTCCTGCGATAAAGTGAGACCCTTATCAGATTTTAATGTCTAACGCAGTAATTGAATTGGAAATTGCTGTGTTTTCATTATTTCCTATGAGTAAAAACAGAGTTTTTTTCCTGCTGTTTTCACAGCACAGGTAGTTGAATAGCTTACTGAGAAAAAACAGTGTTGGACACAATTGAATTGAGGCCTTGATGTGCAATTCAAGAAGCATTCAGTATTTAGCTTCCTGGATTAGAACATGCACAATATATATCTGTGCAGGATAAATGCCTTCAGCGCATGCACAAGTTTCTTGCATTCCACCCAATATGTCAAGAAAATGTTACGGTTACACTCATCTTTTCATTGAAGAAAAGGACATTTGTCCAGATGATCAGAAATAAAGGATCTAGATAAGTTAGGATTGTAAAGGAAATTGAAAAGCACTAAAAACAATGAAATACTCTACTTCAAAACCCTTTTTTCCAAATTTGTTGTTAGAGATCTTTCAACTTCTACATAAATATTTTTATATAACAATTTTTCTTGGACACTTAGTTTTGTTTATATTATTCATTCATTTACAGGGCTAACTATTATTTGACAGGTGGTTTGGTTTGTACCATCCTGGAAAAAAATAATTTAAAGCACCGTTAAGCAAAATTTCTGTTAAAGTTTGATAAGAGAGTTGCAGACTTTGTTCACTGAAAAATGTATATCTAAACAGAGGTTCTAGCACATTTGGAGGATGATTTTCAAATTCATGTCTTTTGAATCTTCTCCTGAAAATCAGTTCTGTGTCTGATCAGCCACTTGTAGAATACATTTCATAAACCACTGGTTTTGGGAAAATATTTGCTGGAGCTATTTCAGAGTATTTTTGCTGCTTATGTTATTGAATCTCTAGATTTAGAAAAGTGCTTGTGAAAAAAAGCAATAGTTCCTTTGATTTTGCAGGTAGAAGTAGCTGTAAAGAGAAGCAGAAAAAAGAAAGAATGTATGATGCCCAAAGTAAAGCTGTTTTTGCACTTTGTTCTGTTTATGAATTTATACTGATGTCTTATCTAAATCCTGCATTGCACAGTACTTATTGTACTTTAAAAATACATTATATTTTCAAGTATTCTAGCAAAACAAGTAATCATGTTTATTTGTTATATTTAGAAAGATATATTTAGAAAGATATAAGGCAGTGAATGTGAAAATATCAGGAAAGATTCTGTGTCCTCCAAAATTCAGTTTATACTAGTAGAACCCTTGTTTTTCTGCAAACAGGTAATCTGCATACAAAGCTTTTTCATATATTGCTTTATTGCTTCCCTTTTTTTCTGTGACAGTGCTCATCCACTACAGGGAATAAGACTATCTAGACCAGGGGTGTCAAAGTTTAGTCCTCAATAGCGATCAATAGTCTAGGATTTCTCTGTTTGAGCACAGGTGGGCCAATCAAAATGAATGAACTACTGCTTAACCAGGGAAATCCTTAAATCATGACCTTTTGATGGCCCTTGAGGAGCAAACTTGGACACCCTTGAGGTGAACAAAGAAGGGGGGTGTACCTCAGTGCACTTTGAAATATACTCAAAATTAAACCAGTTATAAATTGAATCCAGTTTTTAAGTTGATTCTGGCGCTTATACTTGTCTGCTATCACAGACAGAACAAAATCAGAGAGAGACATATAATGAGGGAGCTTCAACTAATAAACCTCTATTATGAAACAGAGTAGTCTCGTATTGACTTATTATCATTACTGAAATATTATAGGGAAATAATGCAACATACAGTCTCTTAAATAGTAGTTCATTTACTCCAAAATGTCCTTTTATTGTTCCCACGAATCATGATGTGTTCACTTTCTCCAACAAGTTCAATGGATCAGCATATGATAGAATGGAGAGAAAGAAACAGGATACTTTCAGTCAAATCTATGTGTGTTGCACCATAAAATGTATGTAATCTGTATTTACTTATAAGCTAAGAATTCTCTGCATGGGTTCTTGTTAAGCTTGTGGTCAGTTGCTCATATGGAAAGTTGTCCGTCTTGGATCATCAGTATATAGAAGAAACAAGATAAACTGTTTCAAATGACTGCCTATGCGGCAAAAAATGATGTGTCAATCTAAACCTGCATTTAGAAAGAAATCCTCTGCATGTGTCTAAGTGGGATGCGTGATCTCTGGTCAATCCATGGTTAATAATTCTCAGATATACAATAGAGAACATACAAGCCTCTTCTGCTTTTTTCAAGAGAAAATCCTCTTTAAATAAAGCCCTTGAAATCTTTGCCGTTTTCACCCATTGTCAAAAATTTTCTCTATTTTTTTTTCAATGGCTACAAGCTTTACTTACCCTTTACACATTTCATGCCAAAAAAGTAAATTTCCATGAAGTGAAACACAATACAATCAGCTAGACAGAGATAGAGAGAGGGTGCTAGGCTATTGCGCTGTGATTTATTTCGAGTAATTGAGGCAGGAGAGGCGCATGGTGTGTGTTATCACTATGAGCACCTGTAATATAAAGAAAATGATTTGGTTTGAGGCAAAATTTTTCACCTATCCCTAATTAATACCCTTCACCTCTGAGTTTTTGTTAGTACGAGAAATTTAAAGTTGGAGTGTTTTGCCTTTTAATTTCAATATTTTTCAAAACCATAATAGACTACTGTCCTTGATTAATCTAACACTTGTTAACCCCTTAAGGACCAGCTGTCCTGGGACGTTTCCATCCCGTAAGGACGCTTTGATCCTTGCCGACGCGCTGGTACACGTGACCTGTTGTGTGTATTGGTGCCCAACTTTGGGGCCTGAAAGAGCCCGCTTCTGTCCTGGAACAGTAAATTTTAGGCCTCATTTTATACTTACAGTGCTCCCGGTGGAGCGCCGTAAGTAAAAAGTATGTGACGTACTATGACCATCATCGGTCCTTAAGTATTCAAGGACCATGATGGTCATAGTACGTCATGTAGTCATGTAGTCCTTAATGGGTTAACAACTTTATATTAAGAGTTTGACAAATCAAAACATTTTATTGATTAAATCCTGTAGCATGAAATACATTACACATGAGACCATTCATACATTTCACCTCTAATCAAGTATATGTGTTATTGCTAGAATTTCTCCTGTTATTGCCTCCATCTATTAAAATGTCAAAGATACTGAAAGATTATGATTTTTTGATCAATATAACTATAGAGGAATCTTTTTTATTACAATTTAAATGAAGGACTCTGATGCCACATAACATCCCTTTATGGCTGAAATTTGGTGTTAATCCATACAACAGAATCTGCTATAGTTCTGTCAACAACATATGATAGTGAGAAATAAAACAGGAACTATTACTTTTTCACATAATTTTATCTTATAAATACTGAAAGGATTAATATGAAATTTGCAGTGTCTGTAGGGAGCAGAGAAAAAGCTTGGAATCCACAATTTCAGTCAAATTTGTCAGTCTGTTCAAAAGTTTTTCAATTTAGCTTAATATAACAGCCATCTCCATTTAAATATATAAACTGTTGAGCAAGAATTGAAAATATTATATGAGTGTACCAGCTTTATACCCAAAGTATGCTTACTATGTCAAAGTATTTCAACAATATATCAAGGTAAACTGAACATTACATCAATATTGGGGATTATTATTTAGCATTCCCAAAATGATGTGTGACTTGCAGAAACAATAGCCTGTCATTTCTGGTCAGTCTGAGTTTTTGCAGACCAATTTTTCATCTTTATTTCTCTAATGTTCTCCAAATTTGATAAAAAAATGTTTTGTTTTCTTGGTTGGAGCTTCTGCAAGGCAGAATCAACTCAATAACTGCACATAAAGTATAGTTAATCCTCAGAAATAAATATAGTTTCCAGGCCTGTACTGATCTTGTCATTGTGGTTAAAAAAAAAGTGTAAATACTGTAAGTATTTATGTTTTCCAAGATCCAAAGCATTTTTTGTAAAACAGATGCTTCTTTTGAGATTTTTATATAAAAACAATCAAATTGCAGGAAAGGTAACCATATTATGCCATAAAAGCCAAAAAGATCAGATCTGCATAACTTGATATCATTCAGATTAGTTTCTTGCCCAAACCACTACTCATTTTTCAGAATTGATTTAGTCAGACTGAGAATTGTATTAGTATCTGGTGAATCAATCTCTAAACCAAACCAAAGTTTTACTACTTTCTAAAAAGGAGAGAAAGCAGAAAACAGACAATAATAATAATAATAATATTAGCAAGGAAGCCATTTTTTTCTAATCCACTGTCAAGCTGTTCCCTATTTCCTAATGAACTGTATATATACATATTGAGCTATCTGCCTGCCCACCATTAAACTATTGCATGCCTCCCTTGGAAAACCTATAACTATTAAATATTATACAAGGCCATGCTATAAATACGATGACCACTATGTTTATTTAACCATTCAATTTCCCTTGGGATAAACATACACATATATTTTCCTTTGATTTATGCCAGATGGAAGTTTATAGAAGCCTTAAGATAACAGTATTGCTGTAAAAAATGACAACACTACTACTGTAGCTAATGAAACTAGGATTGTTCTTCCAGTTACAGACTTATCTCTCATCAGAACAGGGAGCCAGATAATCTGATCCCTTCATTTTTGTTTTCAGTTGAACTCATTACGATGTATAGGGTTACAATGAGAAAGTGCTGGGGTCATTCTGGCATTATTAGTGCCCATGCTTGCTCTGTTTCTGACAGTTTGGTTCCTTTCTTACTGCTGGGAACAGAATAAATGAGTTCCCAGCAGTAACATCATTAATATAGGGTCCTTACAAGACTCATTAAATTGTTGACTATGTCCCAGAACTATGGAACTGTGGTGCTCCAGTTTGTCTTGGGGAGCTTCATGATCTACAAGGCTGGGTTGCATCATTGTTCATTCTCTGTGAGTACTTCTCACATATCTCTGTCAGTTCATAAAAATGTTATTACAAAACACCAGTATAACCAGTTTGAAGAAATAAAAAATGTATTTTTCTGCATGGTGTATACTTCATATTTTCACAAGTATCAGACTTCCTTTTTCTTCTTGATTATTACTACCAAATGACTTAATGTATCTGTTTAAGCTGATGCATTAATAAATCGTTCTTACTAGCACCTGTCAGTAATGTCTGCCCTTGTTGAAAGTCACAATAAGCCTGATGTATGTAGAATAAATGGAGCAATTCTGGAGAAAACCAAGTATGGGACAAATGCAAAACCCCAGAATTCCTATTCATTTCAATTAAGCTTTAACCCATTGAACGCTAGAGACCAAAACAAGACTTTGCATACCCCTCTAGTTTTCAAGGTATTAAAAGCCCCTTTTAAATTAGCAGTTTTGTCCCCTAAGGTGCATCTGGTTTGCCCCCAAATTGTACCAGTTCTTCTTAGTACACCACACTCAGTTTATCATGGACCGTCAATGTTTTAAAATGTTAGTTTTAATCCTATACACTCCCATGCAAATTTTAAATACCAAATGAGCAGAAAAATTAAACTACAGTAAGCGTTTACTTATTTGCTGTTAAAAAGTTAAAAAGAGTTCAAGCTCCACTGGTATGCAAGGACCTGGGGGAACAATTTGTTGCCTTGCAGAGCCATTTCCCGGGCCAAGATTCACCAGCAATGATCAAGAATTGTGGAATTCTGGCAAAACAATCCCTGTGTTACTGTATGCAGGATTTTCTGTTTTCTTAATCTCCATCAATACATTTGTTTGCTCCCGGGTCCCACTTTAACATGCAGTGAAGAAACTCCCAAATTATGGTTATACTGGGAGTAATATTTTCTCAAGGTCAAGACAGTTTCATCCCCTTACATCTCTGGTATTCAGAAACTTACAAAATATTATCTGAGGCATATGCTCAAAAATAATTGCATGTTTGAGAGTTTTTCATTCTATTGTTCCACAAAATGTATGGGATCTTCTTGACTGGCAGAGGCTTATAAAAACCAAGACCTGCATTTACTAATACTGCTGCATCATTCACAAAAACTGACATGGTCTCTGCAATTCCCTGCAGTAGCATCATCTAATAATATGCAATTTTGAAAGATAAAATCACAAAACTTCCTTGCTAGACTTCGTTTACTATGAGGATCAGATTCTGTACAGAATTATGGATGGATACAAGATAACAAAGCTCGGGTCCAGAGCACTGGACAAAAAAATAATCTCAAATAGAAAAAATAATAGATGGCATGTATTTATGATGACTTATTGAGCTAAAGTGCAGCTGGTCCTTGGCATGAAAAGTAACTTTATATCATATATAATCTATAGGTGTTGTTGATTATTGTCATTTAATGGGTTAAACCAATTGAGTAGTGTTTAGAAAGTACACTTACCAAGTAACAGTAGGGTCAGGGCTGTTCTGAACACTAAAAATCTATTTTGGGTACACTCATACTATTATGTAGTGAAAATGTGCTATAATTAAATTTAGCATAATTACTTTACAGTGTGATCAGTAACTGCTTTGTTCAAGAAGAATTAATCCTGGGAGCTTTCTGCTGCATTTTTGTTCCATGTTCTAAATGAGATTTCAAAGAAGGTAATTTATAATAACAAAAATCCCTAAAACACATTTTAATATAGTCTTTCTTTGTTAAAGAAGAACATTGGTGAAATCATTCTGAATTAACATCCTCCTGAGTGTGAATATGTTATCTATACTCAATGTTGTTACAGGCTTTAAAATAAAAATTTAATAAACATAATGGCAGTTTATTCAGGCCTCTAATATACTAAAATATTTATAAAATCATATTTTATAATCACCTATATGTTTAAATGTAATGGGATGCTTGAGTGTATTGACAGTAAAATTGATTGGCAATACAATTAATTGAAGTAGAGAATGCTATCAGAGTACAGTACATTCACTTCAAACACCTTTAAATCCCAGTTTACATGTTCGATTCTACAATTCTCTTCATGTTATGAACTGTAAAGTTACATTATTTGGCAAGAGAGAAACATTTATTTAAAATATAGAAGTGGGTGATCTTGGTTTAAATGGATAAAATCTCAGAGAAAAGCTGAAATGTATTTTCAATGATGGTAGGACCTTACACTGCAACAAACAAAAGTATTCAACTAAGCTTAATGGTGACAAGGACGCCACAAGAAACCAGTGTCATTGATCTGACTTACAGTCTGAGAAACCCTCAGTGTAGAACAAGGCTGTACTGAAGAACAACCCATTGATTTCTCACTTGACAGGATACCTACTGCTACTGTTCCTGCTAGATAAAGCAGGTACTAGAACAAGTGCCATTGGCTGAGCTAGTAACATTAACAGTTCTGCTTCAGCCATTAGCATTGATAGAACCAGCTCCGGTAACAGTGAGGTTGTGGATTAGTGAGTGATTGGCAGCAGACTTAACAAGACAGTGAATGTTCCATCACCTAGTGGTTCATGGGATAAGAAAAAGGGAACTGTAGATGGCAGTATGGGGTCTAGGCAGTTTTTGTAAGAACAATACTTGGATGCTGGAGTGCAGAGGCTATTTAACAAGCCACCTCAAATGGGAAAAAAATAGTAAATGTCAACCATGCTGCTAGTGAATGGTGAGAGGTCACAAACCACCAAGACAGACTTGAACTAGAACCTGGTAAGTAGATAACAGTCCCAAACTTCACTGACATGAAAACTAGAGCTGATATGTTTACAGCTTGAAGGAAAAAGAGGCAGACAGATACATGATATGGGATACTGACAAAGCTTATTATTGGAAAAACATATGAGGCAAGATTTATCATACTAAAGTAAACATGGATACAGCCACTGCTAAGAGATGTTTATTTAAATGTTAAAGCTCAAACTTCCATTTTTTGGATGCAGTACTAACATGGCCTGAAATTTTAAGGCAACATTGTACAATGTCAGTACACAGAGTTACTGCACCCATAAAATGCATGTTTGCGTTGCAATTACGTTTGAAAAATACATCTCTCAACAGTGGGAATCCACATGTTTTCATAACAGGATAAACCCTGCCATTTATATATGTTTTTTCAATAGTAAGTGTTACTATCTCTTTCATGCCCTAAAGCTCAAGCTACAATTTATACGTAATTACTTTTACATTTTCTTATCTATTGTATCAGGGGGAGTTATTAAACTATACAATACATTGCAACGAATGCTTGTAAATACACCAATACTCACATCTTCTTTTAAAAACCTTTACTAGTTTTTATAATAAGGACACATCCAAAAAGATTAAATCAATAGACAATAAGGAAATAAAACATATGGAAATGGATTTTTACAATAACAGTGCTTTACAATCAAATTAAAGTGATTTAGGGAATATTGAGTCATAAACAAATATTACTTTTAAGCTTAAAAATGCTTGTTATAAAATGGTTTTCTTCATAGTTGTTTGGTGGTATCCAGGTATTAAGAGTCATAAGAGTTGGACTCCAGCTGGTAAAATGTCTCAGTAACTATATCAATTATGACAGCATGGGAGGCTGTTTACCAAACAAAGCTGCAGAAAGATAATATACTGTTGATTCAGACACTTCCAATAAAAGGGAACACAAAAAGGTAAAAAGTTCCAATTTGTTTTTTGTGGAAATTTTCCTAAAACCCCCCACAATTTTCCCCTTTTTCCATGAAAATTCTTATTAATTCAACATTCATAAAATGTCTGTCCAATCTATGTTCAAATTTGCTACTTGAATGTATCTGCGATATATATCTCAATTCAACTCAGCCATTTTGTCTCTCCAATACGCATGTTTTGCCAGCTATCCCAGCACAGGGGGCTTGTGATGTAGCAGTGACTCATGAGAAGCCTATGTCAGCATCAGTTTTATGTTACTGGCTGATACCAAAGTGAGTTGCTGATTTATGGATTGTTCTGATGCACATTTGCAACATCCAGGTCTTTATTGTGAATGATCTGCACTGCGGCCCATAGGTATTCATGCAAATGAGCACAGCCGTGTTGCAGCATACTGCATTAAACAATGTTTATGTATGCAACATTCACCAGTATTACTAGCCTAATAATCAGCAATGTGCTCTAAGATACTTGCAATTAACACATTGTTGAAAATGTTGCTCTAATATCACAAGCCCTAAAGCTTGTGAAAGGACCAGGTCACTCATAACACAGGAACAAATATCTGTGTTACTGAGGTTAGAAATATTTTACAAGCAAGCATGGTATTATTAAAGTATGTTTTTGTCAGGATCTGTCAAGGGCTGAATCTAATCCTTAACACTACAGATGACTTTCTCTGCTGCTGAGCCACAGCAGTAGCTGTCTGACAGGAAAACATGCTAAAAGAAAATCCTTATTTTTTTTTAAATGTGTCAGTTACCTCCTTACCCATATCCTACAATAATAATTACCTGTCTATTTATTCATTCATTAAGCATTTTCTCTTACTGTGTCTGCATCTAAAGACTGGTGAAATGTCCCATTTTATAAACACAAATGCACACAAACATAAACATGCTTTTTTCTACCTAGAACCTGAATTTGTGCAAAATAATTGGAGGGGGTAGGAATTTGTTTCTCTTTGTTCTCTCTATTAGGGGAGTCTGGGGGCATTCAGTTGGAGAGGCAAGGAAGGAGGTTGACCCCAAATACCCCACAATTCAGTGTGACTGGAAAGACACAAGCAGCAGGTATCCAAGCTACTTCCTAATATGGCTGTGATTGTCTCTGTGCTGGGGAGTCTGGGGGTGTAAGAAGGGAGCAAAGATGGTTAAGCCCAAATACCCCAACACTCTGGATGACTGATTTGATTTGAAAGACATATGCATCTGTGGTACTATTTCCTTGCTTATTTTGCTTTTATTATCTCTGTGTTTGAAGTGTTTGGGTGTGTGAGAAGGGAGCAAAAGAGGTTGTCCACAAATACCCCAAGATTCTGTCCGACTGATTTGAGTTGAAAGATGCAGTGAGGTGTGGTCCAATTTCCTTGATGATCTTGCTGCTTTTATCTCTGTGTTGGACGTGTCTAGGGTTTTGAGTGGGAAGGGAGGAAAAGAGGTTTACTCCAAATTCCCCAAAATTCTGTCTGACCGATTTGATTTGAAAGACAAAGACAGCTGCAGTCCAGTTTCCTTGCCATTCCTGCTGTTATTTTCTCTGTGTTGGATGTGTCTTGGGTTGAGTGGAAAGGGAGCAAAGGTGGTTGTCCCCAAATACCCCAAGATTATGTCTGACTTCATTTGAAAGACACAGGCAGCTGCAGTACAATTTGGACATGTCTGGAGGTGTGTGTGGGAAGGGAGCAAAGGAGATTGACTTCATATACCCCAACATTCTGTCTGACTTATTTGATAGAGACAAGCAGTAGTGATGATCGAGCACCCCGATGCTCGGGTGTTCGGGTGCTCTGGCCGAGCGCCCCCGGAGGCTCGAGTGCTCGGCCGAGCACCCGAGCCCCATTGAAGTCAATGGGAGGACTCGAGCATTACACCAGGCACCCCCTGCTCTGATGAGGGGAGGGTGCCTGGTTCATAGGAAAAGGTCAGAAAATGATGGAAACACCACAGAAATGGTTCAGGGACAGCATAGGGAGGATGTCTGGATGCATCTTGGACTCCAACGTCGCTGCTGGGAACGATGTTTCGCCCGTAATACGCCATTTTTACAGACTGACCGTAAAACACACAAAAAGGAAGATAAAAACGACTTTAGGCGAAAAATTGTTACCAAACAGTATTTGCTGTATATTTACTTGTATATCATCTGCAAATTCTGAAAAAAATGTCATCGATTTTTCGGAACTGGGGCCATGATTAAGAGGGAAACGTGCGCAGCGTAAAGCAGGTGTTCAATGTGGTTATGGCCCGGGTAAGGTACAGCATTCAGGAACGGAGGCCGCAGCTACCACAGGTTTTACAACATGTCCGTTTGCCCTTGTTAAGTCCAAAATTTATAGTCGGAACAGTGGGGTCTGATCCATTGAGTAAAAGTGACGAAGTGACTTAGTGGATGAAGCCAAGAACTACCTTCTGCTCTGTCGAACACCCCAGCCCTATTTAATTCAATGGGAGGACCTGAGGCACTCCGATACAACCTGTATATCACAAAATGGAGGGCCTCATTCACATTGTGGTACAATAGTTCAGGTAGTGGTCCAACACTCATAAAGCCTATGCACTAAGTGAAAGGGCTGCCAAAAATTAGACTGCAATGTCACTCCAATACACCCTTTATTACACATAAAGGAGGGCATCATACACATCCTTGAAAAATTAGGATTAATGGCCTGCTGGTGACCCTCTAAAACATTATGGGTGAGGGTCTGCTGCGGAGCTGACCATCCTAAACATTATATGCGAAGGCCCGCTAGTGAGCTGACGCTATAAAACATTATATGAGAGGGCCCACTAGAGAGCTGACCCAATAAAACATTATATAAGAAGGCCCGCTGGTGAGCTGACCTATACAAAAATTGTCAAACAGGGCCCGCTGGTGAGCTGGCCCTATATAAAAATTATATCACAGGGCCCGCTGGTGAGCTGGCCCTATATAAAAATTATATCACAGGGCCCACTGGTGAGCTGGCCCTATATAAAAATTATATCACCGGGTATATGGAAGAGGAGGAGGAGGATGAGAAGATTAAGAGTCAACCATATACCCGTTTTTTGGGTGGAAGGGGTGAAAGGGAATACAGAGTATTCCCATCATAGTAAATAACATATCTAAAGTGACTTTATGTTCCCCCGGGGCTTTCCTCCAGTGGAGTGGAGAAGTCAGGGGAAATCCAGGCCTTGTTCATTTTTATAAGTGTCAACCTATCAGCATTTTCGGTGGAAAGGCGGATACGCTTATCTGTTATGATGCCACCAGCAGCACTAAATACCCGCTCAGACAGAACGCTGGCGGCAGGGCAGGCCAGCACCTCCAAGGCGTAGAGTGCCAGTTCATACCACGTGTCCAGCTTGGACACCCAGTAGTTGTAAGGCACAGAGGGATCATTGAGGACGCTGACACGGTCTGCTACGTACTCCTTCACCATCTTCCAAAACTTTTCCCTCCTTGTGACACTAGGCTGCGCATCAGGGTGAGGGTGCTGGCGGGGTGTCATGAAGGTGTCCCACGCCTTGGAGAGTGTTGCCCTGCCTTTGTCGGAACTGCTGTGTGCTCCCCTTTTCTCCCCTTCTCGGTTGGCCAAGGTAGCACGTACTCTGCCGCCAGCGTTGTCAGATGGAAAATTTTGGAGCAATTTTTCAACAAGAACCTTCTGGTATTGCACCATTTTGCTTGTCCTCTCCACCGGAGGAATGAGAGATGAGAAATTCTCTTTGTAGCAGGGGTCCAGAAGGGTGAACACCCAGTAATCCGTGTTGTCTAAAATGCGTATAACGCGTGGGTCACGGGAAAGGCAGCCTAACATAAAGTCAGCCATGTGTGCCAGAGTACCAACAGGCAAGATTTCGCTGTCCTCACCAGGAGGATGACTCTCAATCTCCTCATCCTCTTCCTCCTCTTCTGCCCACCCACGCTGAAGAGATGGAACTAAAGTTCCATGGCTACCCTCTGTAGCGGAGGCAACCGTGTCTTCCTCCTCCTCCTCCTCCGCCTCCTCCAATTGTCGCTGAGAAGACGAAGTGAGGGTGCTCTGGCTATCACCTTGTGTAAGCTCTTCCTCCCGCATTTCCACCTCTTCCACATGCAAAGCGTCAGTTTTAATTGTGAGCAGCGAACGTTTCAGTAGACACAGAAGTGGGATGGTTACACTGATGATAGCGTTATCGCCGCTCACCATCTGTGTCGATTCCTCAAAATTGCGTAAAACCTCACAGAGGTCTGACATCCATTCCCACTCCTCACTTCTGATTAGAGGAAGTTGAACGGAGAGGCGACGACCGTGTAACAGCTGGTACTCCACTACTGCCCTCTGCTGCTCACAAAGCCGGGCCAACATGTGGAAGGTGGAGTTCCAGCGCGTGCTCACGTCACACAGCAGCCGGTGAGCTGGCAATTGTAAGCGCTGCTGCAGCTTCAACAGGCCGGCTGAAGCTGTTGATGACTTACGGAAATGTGCACACACGCGGCGCACCTTGGTCAAGAGATCATGCAAATTGGGGTAGGTTTTTAGAAATCGCTGAACCACTAAATTAAATACATGCGCTAGGCATGGTACGTGTGTGAGCTTGCCGAGCTCCAAAGCCGCCACCAAGTTACGCCCATTATCACACACAACCATGCCTGGTTGCAGGTTGAGTGGCGAGAGCCACTGCTCGGTCTGGTGACTAATCCCCTGCAACAGCTCTGAGGCTGTGTGCTGTTTGTCCCCAAGGCAGATCAGCTTCAGCACGGCCTGTTGATGCTTCCCCACTGCAGTGCTACACTGCTTCCAGCTACCGGCTGATGGGTGAGTGGCGCTGCGCGCAGAGAATTCGGAGGTGGAAACGGAGGAGGAGGAGGAGGAGCCAATAACGTAGGTGCTGGCGGAAACCCTGATGGAGGTAGGGCCCGCAATCCTCGGCGTGGGTAGCACCTGTGCCATCCCAGGGTCCGAGTCGCTCCCAGCGTCCACGACATTCACCCAGTGTGCCGTCAGGGAAATGTAGCGTCCCTGGCCACAAGCACTTGTCCATGTGTCAGTCGTTAAGTGGACCTTCCCAGTAACTGCGTTGGTCAGGGCACGGGTGATGTTACGGGACACATGGTGGTGTAAGGCGGGGACGGCACACCGGGAAAAGTAGTGGCAGCTGGGGACTGCGTACCGAGGGACAGCTGCTGCCATCAGGCTGCGGAAGGACTCAGTGTCCACAAGCCTAAATGGCAGCATTTCGATGGCCAGTAATTTGGAAAGGTGTGAGGTTAGTGCTATGGCCTGTGGGTGGGTGGCTGGGTATTTTCGCTTGCGCTCAAATGCCTCGGGTAACGATATTTGGACGCTGCGCTGGGACAGGGAAGTGGATGTGGTCGCTGATGGTGCTTCAGATGGTACAGGTGCAGGGCGGGAGGTATGCGGGCCTGCGCCTTCGACAGGCGATTGGCCGGCACCGAAAACAGGGGAAGAGGAGGCAGTGGTGTGGCCTGCAGACACAGATTGGCGATCCGGGCGTTCCTCCCACTTATTACGGTGCTTGGATGCCATGTGTCGGATCATGCTGGTGGTGGTGAGGTTGCTAGTGTTCATGCCTCGACTCATTCTGGTGTGGCACAGGTTGCAAACTACAATTCTTTTGTCGTCCGCACTTTCCTTAAAAAAACGCCATACCGCGGAACACCTAGCCCTTGGCAAGGGAGATTTACGCAAGGGGGTGCTCCGTGGAACATTTGCGGGCCGGTTTGGTGCGGTCCGCCTTCTTTCTTTAGCCACACCACTGCCTCTTCCAGCCTGTTGCGGTGCTGCAGATGGCTCACCCTCAGGACTGCTGTCATCGCTCGGCTCTCCACCTTCCCAGGTGGGGTCAGTGACCTCATCGTCCACCAAGTCCTCCTCCACTTCCTCACTCTGATCATCCTCCTCATTTCTTGATCCCACCACATACTCAGTCATTGACAACTGTGTATCATCCTCCTCATCAAGGTCTTGAGACAGTAATAGTGGTTGATTTGATGGCAACTGTGTCTCATCATCATCATCATCCACTTCCTTTGACCTTAAATGCCGTTCCCCTCTGTCATCTTCTTGTGATTGGGTACCCTCTAGAGGTTGTGAATCAGGGCACAAGATCTCATGTTCCTCTGCAAGCGTGCTTGGAGAGAGGTTCAAATGAAGGATTGGTGATGAGACGAGCTCCTCACTATATCCCAGTGTGGGATCACTTCTTTGGCCAGACCCTCTATGGTGGGAGGAAGGATGATCAGGGTGAGGATTGTGTTGACCAGACTCTTGGCTACTGAGAGTGGACTTGGTGGAAGACAGGGTGGTGCTTAACCGACTGGAAGCAGTATCAGCTGAAATCCAACCGACCACCTGTTCGCAGTGGTCTGACCTCGAGAGTGATGTCCTGCGACGCCCTGTAAACTGAGACATGAAGCTAGGTATGGTGGATGTCTTTCTTTCTTGTGCTCTGGCACCAGGCACAGTTTCTACGCGTCCTGACCCACGCCCTGAACTATCAGGATCACGTCCACTTCCCCGTCCCTTTTTACCCGCCTTCTTCATATTACACGGAATATGTGCTGCTAATCTGCGGCTAGGCACAGTGAACGGAATATGTGACGTTTATTTTTTAAACTTTGCACACTAAACAGAATGTGCTGCTAATCTGCAACTTTGCACACTAAACAGAATGTGCTGCTAATCTGCGGCTAGGCACAGTGAACGGAATATGTGACGTTTATTTTTTAAACTTTGCACACTAAACAGAATGTGCTGCTAATCTGCAACTTTGCACACTAAACAGAATGTGCTGCTAATCTGCGGCTAGGCACAGTGAACGGAATATGTGACGTTTATTTTTTAAACTTTGCACACTAAACAGAATGTGCTGCTAATCTGCAACTTTGCACACTAAACAGAATGTGCTGCTAATCTGCGGCTAGGCACAGTGAACGGAATATGTGATGTTTATTTTTTAAACTTTGCACACTAAACAGAATGTGCTGCTAATCTGCAACTTTGCACACTAAACAGAATGTGCTGCTAATCTACAACTTTGCACACTAAACAGAATGTGCTGCTAATCCGCAACTTTGCACACTAAACAGAATGTGCTGCTAATCTGCAACTTTGCACACTAAACAGAATGTGCTGCTAATCTGCAACTTTGCACACTAAACAGAATGTGCTGCTAATCTGCAACTTTGCACACTAAACAGAATGTGCTGCTAATCTGCGGCTAGGCACAGTGAACGGAATATGTGACTTTTTTTTTAAAATTTGTGCCCCCCCAAACAAAATATAACTGCTGCCCCCACACACAACAGTCCTAAAAAGGACTTTTGGGTCTTTATATGGTGTTCCAACACTTTTCTTCTCCCTACACTGACTTTCCCTTCCTATCCTCATCTCTCCCTGGCTAAGACTAAGCCGAACTCGCTGGTCAGGTGCTATACAGCACCCGATCACGGGTTCTGGTCAGCCAATCAGTGTAATGCCAGCAGCCAACAAGGCTGCTGGCATTACACTGATGTCAGAGCCTCCCCGCACGTTTATTGGCTGCGCAGCAGCCGCGAAACGTGCGGGGAGGAGACCCGAACATGGCGGGCGAGCACATGCGGTACTCGTACGAGTACCGCCATGTGCCGAGCAGAGCGATGCTCGAGCCGAACCGAGCTTCGGCCGAGCATGCTCGCTCATCACTAATCATCTTCATTTATTGCACATGCTGCAGCAACAATTGCTGCAGTCAGTTTTTCTACTACCACTTTACTCTCACACCCCTGCTCCACCTTTCCCCCTTCCACTTGTGCTTTTGCTAGACATTACTCAACTACTGTGTGTGTTTTTACTCTCTACAGTACACAACTGATGGAGTGTGATGTCTTACCTTGGCCCTCGACAAAATTCTCAATGTCGTCTTCTGTTTATAAAGTCTGCCTCAGTCACAGAGCTTCCAGTCAGCTATGTAATATATTTATTTGTTTAATTATTTATGTTTTTTTATTTATTTTTTTAAAAGTTGTCCACTGTATCTTATCATATTTAGTCCCCCAAAAAAATATAACTAAAAAAACAACTTATTTCCCCAGACTTCCCCAGCACAGAGACAATAAAAGCAAAATCAGCAAGCAATTTGGACCCCAGCTGTCTGTGTCTTGCCAGTCAGTCACACCAAATTTTTGGGTATTTTGGGTCAACCTCCTTCCTCCCTTCTTCTCTCCATTTTGCCCCAGATTCCCCTAATACAGAGAACAAATGTCCTACCTAAATGTCTCCTTAAAACTAAGCATGAATACCCCTTTATTTTCCTATCTTCTCTAGCTCAAAAACATGCTACTCTCTCCTCCCACAAACACAGAATGGCATGCTGTGGGAGCTGCCTGGCTGGAACTAGTTTTGCTGGGACCTTGACAAACTGCATCCTCCCTTGGAGTAGATGGATCATCATCATTAATTGTACACACTGCAATTTGATTTACTACTGTACTATCACGTCCCTGAAATGCTCCACCCCCTCCCCCATTACTCAACTACACTGTGGTTTCTTACTCTACGGTACACAACACAATTGATGGAGCTGTATAATGCCTTGCCTAATCCCAGTCAGATGTTTGTCACTGTCACCTAATATATTTAGTTCTTTATTCTTTTTTTTTGTCTCTCTTATCACATTCTGTCCAAACAAAAATTATAACTGAAAAACAAAATCAGCAACTTCTTTCCCCAGTCTTCCCCACCCAGCACAGAGACAATATCAGCAAGATCAGCAAGCAAATTAGTCCCCAGCTGCCTGTATCTTGCCAGCCAGTCAATCTGAATTTTGGGGAATTATTTGGGATCAACCTTCCTTCCTGCCGTCTTCTTCCCAGAGTGCCTCACTAACTCTTCTAATAGAGGGAACAAATGTCCTACCTAAAAGATTCCTTAAACTAAACTTCTCAAACAAGGTGCTGTGTTTGTGAGACCTCTCACAAACACAGAATGGCATGCTGTGAGAGCCTGACACCCTTTTATATGGCTGTGGAGAAACGTTTTTTCACATTGATTTCAATGGGTGAAAAAAGCGGGAAGGAAAAACGGCACTTTTCACCGGAAATTATTCACCAAGCTGAAAGTGCCATTATTCGCTGATTTCAGTTTGAGTCGAAAATGTTCACCCATCCCTATTTAGCAGTGTGATTAAAAGGCATCAGCAAGATAGCACATTCCATCTTAAAACATTTTCAGTCCCAGAAAGCTGTAGATGTTTTAGGTAAACTAGAGCAGGCGATATGCTGCTCTTGAGAAAGTGACGTATAAGCCGTATCTGTCACGAAACGCGTTGAGCGAATTCTTTTGGATGATATTTTTTTGCATTAGAAAAAATATTTTATATGATTTTTTATAAGATTTTATATGTAATTTTCTATATTGGTTTTTATTAGTATCCTTTTGATTTAATTTTTGTATTATGTGCTGACTCCTTTTTTGAATAAACAAGACTTTTTGAAGATATACTACTCCCATTTTTAGCCTTTTTGGAATCATTACAAATCACCAGTCTTTGGTGGCTTGTATTTTTGAGACAAGCAAAGTTCCCTCTGGTACACCTGAGAGTGGCTGTTCTGCACAACTTTTCATTGTTCATGTAAGTTGTGATATTGGAGAGGAACGACATTGCATAATAGAAGATGCTTTATTAGAAGTCCGTGGGGTGAGAACCTACTCAGAGAGGATTCTAAAAAGGTGAAGATGCTATATACTGGGAGACAGTTGCAACCTCCTATGCAAGTGAGTGCATATATAGAGGGAGAGTACAAGAGGGGTTGTTGCACATATATCCACTACTACGCTTAGAGAGTCTGCGCTGTCTCTTTCTATTTTTTTATTTATACAGAACAATGTGGTTGGGATTCCGTTGGTGATGTCCTTGTGAGAACTGCTGCGACTCCATAAAAGGAAGAGACGGAGTAGTGGAAAGATTTGCGGATACATTTCCTATAGTAGTTCGCAAACCCGAGGAAACTTTGAAGGGAGCGGAGACCTAAGGATTGCGGCCACTCGAGAACAGCAGAGAGTTTTTCAGGATCGATAGCGAAACCGACCTCTGAAATTACATACCCCAAGAAAGTGACCTGTTTGCAGTGGAATTCACACTTCTCTAATTTGCAAAATAGATTATTTTCTCTTAATCTTTGTAGGACTCGATTTACACCTTCCATGGAGGAGGAATGGATCAGAATGTAGTCTAAGTATACCACCACGCACTGTTGGAGCATGTCCCGGAGGACATCATTCAAGAATTCCTGGAAAACCGCTAGAGCATTGCAGAGACCAAAGGGCATTACGAGGTATTCGTAATGCCTGCTCCTGGTGTTAAATGTGGTTTTCCATTCATGGTCACAAACTCAGGGTAATTGTATACAATGGGTTTCTGCATCTCCCAAATGGGAGTGGCCCAAGCCAAGGCCCTTTCAGAGAGTAAGGAAATCACAAGGCCCACCTTACTCCTATCAGATGGGAAGGACTGTGGTACCATCTCCAGATAGATGCCATCCTGGTTTAGAAAACCTCTGCATTGGTTAGGGTCTCCCCCATAACTCTGCGGGAGTGGGGCAGACCCTGCCATACCTCTCAAAACAGTGGAATCACCATTGGCAGCCAGGAGCTGAAGCAGCTATAGGGTCAGCCTGCGCCGAAGACCGCTGAGGCTGTGGAACCAGATGCTCAGTACGGTGCAACAAAGCTTGGAGGGCTGCAGCAAGCTGTTCCATGTGCTGGTCTACCTTGTCCAGCCAGAAAAAAATATTCGGTGGATTGCCTGTGTTTCCTGAGTTCATGCTTCTTGTGTACTGTTAGGACCCAGGAACCAGAAAGGACACAAAAAGGTGAAATGCAATACACCTTTATTAGTGCAACAAAAACAGAAGCAAGATCCAAGAGCATAAACCATAAGACATGCCAGGGTCAGGAATCAAGACAGGTATTCAGCCAAGCCGGAGTCAGGAAACCAGAAGACTGCTATGTCAGGAGCAAGCCAAGGGTCAGAAGCACAGAAGTCAGCGAAGTCTGTAACAAGCCAAGGGTCTGGAAGACAGAAAACAGGTGCACAGGAAAATCCACAGCAGCAACAGGTCAGCAAACAAACACAAGGACAATGGGAAAGTGAGCCAAGCTGCTTTAAATACCCTGGGAGGGTTGGCTGATAACAGTCAGTTGAGCAATCAGAGAGGTCATCTGATCAGTCTGAGCCAGAAACTTAGAAGACAGCAGCAGTGGATAGCAGAGCACTAGATTAGCTCAGACATCAGAATCAATAGGCAGAATAGAGCTGCTCAGCAAAATCTTGACAGCCACAAAACTGGTGTTGTGTTCAAACGTCCGTTTTGTGCTTTAAGTTCCCACAACGCTGCTAAATAACGACAGTTTTGGGAACTTAACATTAAAAAAAGTTAAACATCGGTGCCTGACATACTTCCAAGCACCAATCATTAACTAAAGTGTATTACACTTACCTGTCATTTACTGTCCTTCTGTCTTCTGTCTTCTCTACTGTCCTTCTCTTCAGTCTTCTTACATCTCTCCTTTGTTCCTGCAAAATAAATCAAATATTAGTCTTACAAAGCATTAACATTAACATCATTTAACCCTTTGAGTAGCAGAGGGGTACACAACGCATTGCAAAGCAATGCATTGCGTACCTCACTGACACTCAAAGGGTTACCTTGTATGTGCCATAATATTTGTACAGCATAAATGCCTCCATGTATTTTACCAAAGTTTAAATATGCCATATAAATAATATATATAGAGAGAGAGCAGATAAATATATAATGCAGCAATGCTAAGTAAATCAACTTAGCTTAAGTGTTGAAGTCTTTGCCGCTGCGGTTGGAGATACAGAGCAGCCACCACAATTGTCCCAGTCCTCAACTGGCCAATGCCCGTTGCATACTGAGGGAATAGGAAGTGAGCCTGCCCATATATAAAGGCACAACCCAGCCAATTCAGATTCAAGTGGCTGTTCTTTAAACTGATTGGCTGGGATGTGCATAAGAAAATCCCAGCCATTGGCTGTGAGGGAAATGGAACTGAGCCTGCTCTCTCTCTATATATTATGGCACATTATTGCTGGGTTTTTTTTGCAATTGTTGTGGCTGCTCTGCATCTCGGCCGCCGCCGGTTCCGCAGCCACACCAAGTTACGTTGATTTTCTTAACATTGCTGCATTATATATTTATCTGCTCTTTCTATACATATTATTATCCCGTTGGTAAAATACATGGAGGCATTTATGTTGCACAAATATTATAGCACATTATGGCTGTTTTTTCTGCAATGCGTTGCGCCAGTGAGGTACGCAACGCATTGCTTTGCAATGCGTTGTTTGTGTACCCCTCTGCCGCTCAAATGGTTAAATGATATTAATGCTAATGCGTTGTAAGACTAATATATGTTTCATTTTACAGGACAAAAGAAGAGATGAAAGAGGATGACGAGAAGGAAAGAAGAAAGAAGACTGAAGAGAAGGACAGAAGATTACCAGGAAGCTGAGGACTCCACTGGACATCAGGGTTAATGGTAAGTGTTACTTGTGATGCAATGTTTTTTTATATATATATCTATATATCTATATATAGAGCCCCATATCAATACATCCACTGAGGACTTTTTTTTTTTTTTTTACTTCAAGTTTCTGCGTCGGCTGTTTAAACAGGCGATAAGGGACTCAAGTTAAAAAAAAAAAAAATAGGTGTTAACTTTCCTTCGATAACTTGAGTCTCTTATCGGTGTTTCTTGGCTAACGCAGACATTTGATTTGCTATTTACAGTGTTTTCATCATTTTCAATGGATGAAAACAGCTCTTAATTTTAACACATGACGGCTCTTTTTTTAGCCGTTATTTTTTCACAGCACAGGCATTTGAATAGCTTACTGTGCTGGAAAAAATGCCATCCGCATAAAAAACAGCCGTCTCCAACATTTGGATTGAGCCCTTGATCCTTTAACTCCTGTATTGGTGGAGTTATATCATTGTATCACTACAGGTAGATGCCATGGAGACTTGCTACACTTTATACTTGTTACCCACTTCTACATTGTTAGTATTAGAATGTGTTTTTTCACCGTGAGGGTTTATAATGCAGTACAACGGGGATTCTATCTAGGTATTGATACGATGATATAACTCCACCAATAAAGTACCTTCAACATGCCAAAGTGCCACAACACTAAGAACCACTGATCTAGAGGGAAAACATTCAGGAAGACAGATCAGAAATAGATTTCTGTGTTATCAGTATAAAACTAATGCAAATGGAAAAAAGTAAAAATTTAAAATTGACAGAATCCTATATAATAATTTGCTAAATAGTTTGTAACGGCACAGTCATGCGCAGTAGAGACTGCTGCACGTGCTGCAGTCATGTGCAGTAGAAACTGCCCGTGAAGAGGCTGATACGGAGCGGGGCACTCCGAAGTATCAGCCGCGGTGCGGGCAGTCTCTAGTGTGCATGACTGCCCCTCAACCGGCTGGCACTGTGAACCGTGTACATGGGCTCTTCAACTAGTAACAGATAACCCCTTAAGGACTTGAGGGGTGTGTGATTCTGGTTCTCAGGGATTTAAATAAGATGTCAGACTCATACATTTTAATAATGTATTCTTTATTATGTTCATTCATTCAGGATATTTTTGATTACTGAAAGTGTATTTAGTATTTTATGTGGATATTACAGAATATTCTGTAAATACATGAATAGTTTAATTTTTAAATATATAGAACTTTAGTCTAATGCATTGTACATTACAACAGTTGTAAGGTAGCAGAAATACGATGGTTCATGTCATTGCTTCATTTGCTTCTTAATACTTTTTGACACATTTGTTATCCTGACACTGCTGTGGAGGTGGGTTGCATGGATTGCATGGATCTAAAGAGAATAAAGCACAGTATTAGATGATATTAATGGTTTGATTAACAGCACAGATAAATGTATATAACATATATGCACATAGAGAATGAAACACCTTCAATTCTTGTTTTATTTGTTATCCAATAAAAAAGGAAACAGGTCCTGCAGGCCCAGGTCACAATAATAGTATTCATTATAGAATTTTATGTCTTGAACAATTTGCATTGGGCAAAACCCAATAAATCAAAAGTTTCCATCACATTCAATATTCATATTAAATAGTAATTTTGCTGCAACATAAAAATAATCACAAAATATAACACATACAGTTGCATGGACTGTCTCATGTGTTCAAAGTGATGTTTGAATGGCATGTGAGCAATGTGATGTGATGAATCACTTTATTAAAGATATAGTAACACTTAATAAGTAAAAATATATATATATTGTTGAGTTTATCTTCCTGAGTAAAACAAAGGTACACCCTCTGATGAAATGTGTTTTATTCAAAAGGTATTGCAGCTCAAACTTGAATTTTGTTGGTGCAGTATCTCAGTGGCCTGAAATTTTACACTGGCGCTGTTGCTACATAATCCTATAGAAACTTCTGTTCAATTGATCATAAACTTCCATAAGGATGGTGTAGCAACAGCGCCACTGTAAAATTTCAGGCAATTGAGATATTGCAGGTAAAAAATTCAAGTTTGAGCTGCAATACGTTTTGAATAAAACACCTCTCAGCAGTGGGAGTACCCTTGTTGTATTCAGGAGGATAAACCTTAAAATATAAATTTTAATATATATTAATTCTTACTATCCCTTTGAATGTGCAGTTAGTAATGAAAATAGTGTTTGATACTTAAGAGAACTATGGCCAGTCTACTACAAAGAAGCATAATTAAGATGGAACGTTTAATCTCTGGAGTGTTAGAGAGGTCATCAATCATTTTGCAATGCATTGGAAACCTCACTTATATTTCAGGGGGTTAAATCCCATTTAAATCAACTGGTTTGCCCCTGAACTGCTCTAGTTGTTCATTGTGATCTTTCATTCCCTAGGTGGAAAATTGAGAAAAAGATACATATAATGATCAGGACTATATAGCAGTATCTTTGATTTCCACACTGCAGGACCTGGAATCATGTGATGTACTTTACTGCAGGTAAATGAACCAGTTGTCTTAGTTGTCATTGTACATTATTTTATACACAGTTACTTGTGGGTTACAACTTGTATGTTACAATGAATGATCAACATTAACTTACCTTGGCATTGTGACACAGGAGTACATTGAACCTGTTTGCAAGCTAAAAAAATAAAAAAAAACACTGCATTTTATAATAGAACTTAACCCAACTGTTAAATTTAGTACTTTATTCACAAGCAAATGAGGAGCAATTCTGGAATAAACCAACTGCATCATCAGTCAAAATATCCATTGACTTAAATAGGACTTTTAATCCCTTGAATAATAAAGAAGTTGCCAAGGCAATGCATAGCAATTTAAAGTAATGGACATTTTTATTTGTTCCCCATGGTGCAGTTAGTTTACGCCAAAAGCAAAAATACATAAAATGTTATAATACAAAAAAATACAAAAAATAGTGCAATTTATTTAATACATAATCATTCAATGATCACATTAATTAGCCAGCGTGATGGTTCAGTTGGTTAATGCACCAGATGTAGACTTTGTTCAAACTGCAAGATTGCAGGTTCTAGTCCCATTAAGGTCATCTCAGCCTTTCACCTCTTGGAGGTAGTTAAAATGAGTCCAGGGTATACATGGAAATGCAAAACAATCTCAATGTATCTTTCCTGGTAAAATACCTTCACATTAGATCAGAGATAATCAATGTTTCTTGAGTTCTAGATGATGGAAATGATAACTCCCATCATCCCTAAACAGCCAGCTGCTGGTAAGGGATGAAGGGAGTTGCAGTCTCCAAGAGCAGGAGGTCTAAATATTTACCAGTCATTGCTTAAATGGTAATTCTTCTGATTGTGCAGGTTATAGCTCAAATTGTGGGTTAAAAGAAGGTTTTCCAGGTACCCATCATAAACAATTAATTTGATTTTGTTTCCAACTAAAAAAATTTATTCTCTAAGAGCAGTTTAACCCCTTAGATGCTAGACTCATCCAGCTAAAACACTATTGCTATGTTATTGTGTGAGCCTTGTGTCCTTCGTCAGCATCCAGCCTGCACTTGGATGAAATGTTGCTGAGTTGATTCAGAGAATAGTTTAACACTTCGCATGTCAGAGGGATTTCCCATGCATTGCAAAGCAATGTGTTGGATACCCCTCTGGCACCCAAGGGGTTTTAGAAGTAGAGGCTAAACACTAATATTATTCAAATAAGATTAACCCTTTAAAACCAGTTGGAGCTGTAACACATTGAGAAGCAATGCATTACACACTCTTCTGTTAAAGGGATAGTAATACTTTAATATTATTAATCCCCATAGTGTAGCTCTTTAAAAAATAATTAAATTGCGCCCAGGTGCATCTCTCAAATCTTTATGGTTTGAGAGAAAACTGAAAGCAAAGTTCCCCCCTCCCTCCTCCTTCCCTGAAGTCAGTGTTGTACTGATTGCAGGGATATCCGGTTTTATTTTTCATCAGGTGGATCTGCAGCAGAGCCGAGATCGAGTTAGTAAAAAAAATTATTTCACTGAAACGGTCTTTGATGTGTGCTTGCAAACCAAGCACATGTAGAAGACCATTTCAGTGAAATATTTATTTTTCACTAACAGGATCTCGGCTCAGCTGTAGAGCCGCAAGCCTGTCGTACGACAGACTTCCCCTGCAGTCAGTACAACGCTGACTTCAGGGAAGGGGGAGAGAACTTTGCTTACTGTTATCTCTGAAACCATAAAGGTTTGAGAGATGAACCTGGGGGCAATTTAATTATTTTTTTAAAGAGCTACACTATGGAGATTAGTAATATTAAAGTATTACTATCCCTTTAAGTAGAGTATGTTATTGGAGTGAAAATATTTTTGCATTGGCATAACTGGAAGCTTTTGGAGCCTGGGATGGGCCCCTTTTGACACTGGCCCCCAGAGCAACTCTACTCTCTGCACCCCCTGTTAGTATGCCTCTGCCTCTGGTTCTTAAAGTGATAAGATACCTATTGAGCTATCCTGAAAAAAAATTAAAAAAAAGATGTGATCAGATACTTTAAACCTGGCCAAAAAAGAAGGTAATGATTGTAGATCAAGTGCTGCAATACGTAAAGATATTAGTTTCTATATATCACTTAACTAACACAGAAAATCAAATTTAGATGTTGATTTTGGACCTGATATAAATATATATTTTAGACATTCTTAGATTCAAAATTAATAACAGAAGATATCCATTTTGAGAAAGAATACTGTAAGAATAAAAGGAGTGATACTTACGATCCGGGCATTTCTGTGGAGGTGGGCAAGGATCACAAGGGTCTGGGCAGCATTGAGTTTTTCCCTTGACTCCAGACATGATTATCTCTGGTAGAGTTCAGTAGACTGTATTTTAGGAAAGTGGGAAATGAAGGATACTCCAGTTGTGTCTGGTCTGACTGCACTTGATGTATTTATACACAGAGGGATGACAGCAATGTGATAATTTGGAAACCTGTTTGACCTGTGGAAAGACAAAGAAAATGTGTCTTATAGGAAGTATAATTGCATCTAATTGAATTTTTTTTCATTGCTAGGTGTAGTCTATCTTCCATATCATATGATGGAAAACATATGTGTATCTTCATAAATACATTATCATGAGATAAATGCTACTAGTTAGGTGTGGTAAAAGTTCATTAAACTGTTTACTAAACTAAATTAAAACCATTAAGTAGGTTACTTCAGTATAAAATAGCTGTGTAATATGTTTTTCATAGTCTTACAGCTTACAGCTCTAATCAGGTCAGTAGACCACAGGTATTAAAAAAAGGAGAACAATTCTGAGGTCGTCAAATGTGCCATATAACAAATAAACATTTCCATTTATGTAAAGAGAATGTTTAACCTACTGGACACTAGTGAGATCACATTAAAATAGGTTACTTAAGTGTAAAATGGATGTATAATATGTGTTTTCCATATCATAGTTTTGCTTAAACACTAAACAGTTCAGAATCACATACAGAGGAGGGATGGCAACTTGTGGCCTGGAGTGAAAATATAATCAAGTAGCCCATTTTGACTACCATTCCAGCCCCCTGTCCCATCCCATCCATTCTGTTCATTTTACAATTGTCATTAATGTTGTGAAGTAAGGCAAGTCATACCACAGAGCTTACAACTGAAATAGGGCTACACTAGTGAAACTGCAGAGCTTAAGTTGAAATGGAGCTACACAGAGCTTACAATTTAAGTATAATTACACTAGTGATACCATAATTACAAGGGAAATGGGTTATGCTACTACTCCATTTCAGTTATAAGCTCTGTGATATCACTAATGTAGCTCCATTTTAGTTGTAATCTCTGTGGTATCACTAGTGTAGCTCCACTTAAAGCAGCAAAAGGAGACTGAGTGAGGCAGTGGCCCATCAGCCCAGATCTGTGACCGGCCCAGGGGGCAATTGCCCTACTGTCCCCCAGGCCAGCCCTCCTCTGACCACATAGGCATAAAGAGAAAATGCAAAATTTCTTTAGTTGTCAAATGTGCCATGTATAACAAATGAAATTTCTATTTATATAAAGGAAATGTACATCCCCTTGAATTCTAGAGATAAGCAATGGATTGAAAACCTTGTATCTAGCATCAAAAGGGCTAATTTTATAATTCTGTGAAGTTGTTTGGCCCACAAATTGCTCTAATTTTGTCTTTATACATATTTCTTAATTCATTGGCTCTCAGTCTTTTTTTGTGTTCAAGCCCCCACTAACTAGTAGTCTGGTGTTTTCAGGGCACCTCTAACAGTTTATAGGTAATTTGTCAAGGACATAATGATGGATGCAAATATATACAGCCAGTTATTCGTAGATCTCATGATCAGAATGACAAAAATCAATACTAAATGTAAAACCATTTCCATAAGATACATTTGAAACTGAACATTCACATCATTGTCAAAGGCAAATGGCACCCTAAGTTGGATCCCATGGCATACCAAATTGACAAAGTGCCCTAGCTGAGAACAACTGTCCTAATGAATAGAAAGTACAATCCCATGTCACTGAACTAAGGGTCTGAAATGCATCAGGTGTCTATTTATAATGGCCCCCACCTCTTCTGCTTCGTATAGCATCGCTGCTCTACAGATGCTATTGAATATGATTGAATAGCTGGTCTGCTCCTACAACCATGAACAGTCAAAGCTCAATAAATTATTTCATTGTTCAGTAATATTACTGTCTTACACATTCAAGGTAGAGGAAATTCAAATGCAATTTCATGTATTTTGAGAACTTATTATAATATTTATCATGTCAAAGATGGGCAATTACTATAATTCCTCTTGTGCATTTACTACCTACAATAGGAGAGAAACAAGCACAACACCTAGGATGTCTCGCTATAGCTTAGTTCATGCGTCAACATCAGAGCAATGCTAATATAAACTGTGAAACAGAAGAATGGGAGAAAAACAAGGGGCATCCCCTGTGTATATCAACAACCAACAAAATATGACCACCACCAGAACACCTTTGTAGATACACTCACAAAATTTCTGTGCAGAAACCAACCACAAAGCGCAGCTGGAGATATCAGACTGCCTCCAGATGCAGTATATTTTCAAAATGGAACACCTGATGACAAGTAGGCTGCTCTCTCAGATGTCACGCTATCCCACAGAGGTAAATGATCGGAACAATGTAAGAGTGAACACCCCAAAAAAGAAAAACGAGAGAAAGTGCCCAATAGTGCAATATATTCTAATATAAATTCTCACAATAAAAATTAAAAATGCCATTCACATGTTAAAATTGTCAGGACTTTGATATCAAAGTCAACTGACTAATCACACATACGGAGAATACAACCTGTCTCCGTTCAAGTAGCTCCAAGAAATCTGGAACACACTCTTGATCTTGTAGCAGATGCACCAAGCAGAGGAAATGTATCAACAATTTATTAAAACAAATAAATAAAAAGGCTTATAAACTCTGTGTCTCACAGTTATACACACCCCTTTTTCAAAGCAAATAAAACAAGCCTATATTACATACAAAATTATGATATATATATATATATATATATATATATATATATATATATATACACATTTATATATGCAGTGTCTCTCATGAAGAACAGATTATTAGATAAATGTATAAATCCTGCAGTAGAGTTCATCGCCTGGAAATATACACTGGCATAAAAATAATGCAGCGTTAATTTTGGGTATTCACAAGTGCTTATGAACAGTTTAGTACATAATGACATACACACTATGCCATTGTTAATAATTTAATGTGAGCAAGCCCCTATCACCAGCTGTATATCATGCACAGGAAAAAGCAACAGTTGTACTCCGTGTTCTTCTGTGCCTTGTTAGCACATGATGCCAAACAAATTGAACAGGAATGGCATATCCTAAAATACCCATATATACCAGAGCAATAAACAGATGTTAAGAAGGCAAATCGCACCAACACCTGTTCAAACACCTGTTTTAATGTGGAATCATAAAGTACAAACTCCACAATGAGCATTTGGCTATGCTGTTCACACAACATGGATAGTCTCATATGAACGCAGCTTAATGCAGCTTGCTGCAATTTCCCTCCATTCAATGCATACCACAAAGAAGCATATCATAGGCAGCTAATGGAGCCTATGATCAAGTTGTTTACAAAGACAAAAGTGGAGGTTTGAATGCCCATACCTCTGAAGAATAGCAATTGGAACATAGCATCATCACTGTGTAGTGTTAACCAAGTATGTGAGAAAAATGAACTATGACATTTTTTTTAATTTGATACATAATATGCAATTGGTTTACCCCAGAATCGCTCCACTTTAACCTCAATATGTCTGGTGTACATTGTTTGTTTTTATGTTGCCCCAGTTTTGCAAACAGAAAACTTTAGAACTCAACCCTCTCTCTTTCTCCTCCAGTATACTTAAGTTTCAAGATGTTTACTCCATCTCTTAGGCCTCTTTCAAATGGGCAAAAGAATTGTGTCAGCCACCTGCGACAATTCTGTCATCCACCAGTTATTGTAATGCAGGAGGGGAATGACTGATGGCCCACCCATGTGAGTGCCAGACAATATTACTGGTTGGTACAAACATGAGTCAGGAATTCAATGGAGGTTCTGATGAGCATCACAACCTCCAATACAGTTCCTATGTAAGGTCCGCCGGAAGCCGCATAGGCCATGATGCAGACCATGGTTACTGTGACTTTCCTACATTCCTAAGAGAATACAGTAAAGTTGCAGCATGCTGATATTGTTATAATCCATAATGTTATAGTCACCCAGGTGAAAAGCACCCTAGTCCAGAATGTTACTTTTTACTAGTGGCATAAGATGCAACAAAGTATTGCTTCATTAATGTAAACCATGTGAAATATGAATACAAATGTGTTGTCATCAGATGATAATCATGTTTTAAATGATTTTAACTGAAGTGACCTGAGTGATGTTAAGCAATCAGTGTTATTTGTCAGCATATTTAATGTAATGGCATACTATTATATTTAATAATAACAATCTCTTTGCCAAGATGTGTTGCAACACATTTGGAACTTTCGTTTTGCAATGTATGAAATACTTTTCATGTGAATATGTATGATCACCGTATTATTTACCAGTTAAAATATTTTCTGAGTAGGGCCCAAATTCCTTTGCGGTTGATAATGTTATCTACAAATTTTGCCATATACTTCAATTGGAAACTGTCAGACAAAACCATTGATAACAATTATAATCTGTTATGCAATTTTGACCTAAATTAAAAGAATTAATTTTCCTGCTCAGCATAATCCTAAAGCAGCATTTTATGCCAAAATAGACAATTAAAAACATTAAGAATAGATCTGGGCAGCAGGATCTTCCTCGTTTGGATGCAGTGTTCTTCACTGTGTCTTTGGCCTAATATTCAATGACTTATTTTTAATTTGCTGAGTAATTTGTTTCCTTTTGGGAAATGTTGACATATATGCCCAGCAAAAGAGGAAAATTATATCAGTTTACTGTTATTTTCAATGGTGAGCTTAAATGAAGGTGGGCAGCATGTGCCAAATGAACTCACTTGTGCATTGTCTCATTTGGTTCCAAGCAGGAAACAATGTCTCAAAGTACATTGATGTTTTTTTTAATACTTTGGGAGAAATCCTGTCCAATCAGCAGGAGAGAGGTTTAACCGTTTAGGGAATGCTGACATATGATCTGGAAAAATAATGGTATGCTGATGTCAATGTCCCCATTTTTCTTATATATGTGATAGATGTGACATTTGTGGTTTCCTCTCATTCAAGTTTTACTCTGATGGAGTCATGTGCCCTGGATTGCACTAAAGATATCTGTACCTTAAAAACTTAAAGGCTGGAACAGACCATACTAAAAAATATTTTCCATATATTCATTTTTTAGCATACTTGGTTCAAGATTGAAGTGTGAATGGCATAATATTCCAAGAAGTAATTTCTTTCCTTGCGTGTTGCTTGTCATTTGCCTGAGTGTCAATGGTCAAATCAAACAATGTGAAAACAATGAGGCCTTATAGATTTCAATATTTTTTGGCCACATCTGTTAACTTTGTTTGGGAGCAAATATTTGGATTTTAACCAGATTTGGTTTAATCTGTTGGCATTCTCTAAATACCTAACCCTGATCTTCTCCCTTTCAGTGCCAGAGAGGTACAGACCAATGCGTTATGTACCCCTTTGGCAATCAAGGGATTAAACTATGCACAGATGTCAGGGTTATGTTTGTGCCACATCATTTAATATGACTTCTTTTCTTTTTAAAGTAATGACAGAATGGAGACAAAGAAGAGAGAAGAAAGAAGAAGTAAGGGAGAAGAAGATTAGAAAAAAGAAGAACAAAGATAGATGAAGACAGTGGATGACAGGTAAGTGTTCCACAGATGAGCTAATGATGCGTGATTGAAAGTATCTCAATGTTAGGGACTAGGAACCAGACAGACACAAAAATGTGAAGTGCAAAACATCTTTATTAAAATAACCAAAGCAAACAATTCAAAATTGTGATCCAGAAGCATAAACCAAAAGACAAGCCGGGGTCAGGAACCAATAAGGGTACTCAGAAAAGCCAGGGTCAGGAATATGGAGGTCAGCGATGTCAGGAACAAGCCAAGAGTCAGGAGCCAGAAGGGATGTCAGAGGAAGCCAGGACATGTATGGATAATCAGGAACCAGGGGAACTCACTTGCAACCAGGAAAAACACAAGGGCAAGAAGGAAGTGTAGCCTAGCTGCTTTAAATGGCCTGACAACAGTCAGATGAGTAACCATGGAAACAGAGAGGTCAAGGCAGTTCGTTAATCATCAGCTGAGTCAGTCTGACACAGGTAAGGAAAGGCAGCAGTAATCAACAGCAGAGCATTAAACCGGATCAGCCCAACCATGACACTCATGCACCGATTGTTAGCATTTTTGCAATTATATTCCCATTAGTCACAACATTTAGCATGTGTTTTTGGAACTTATAGCATAAAACGGATGTTTGGCGAAGAGACCTCTTCTGTGGCCTAATGTGGTGCTTTCAGCTGGTAGGACAATTGAATACCAACTCAGAAATTTTTTAATTTCGGCCGGTAGACAATTTAGCCTTACCAGCTGTTTTACCTCACACAAATGAGGCCTTAATGTTTTATATAATGCAAGGGAAGGGATTTGTTAAGTGAAAATTATACCTAATGAAATATAGTCGTCTTGTGTTCATGTTTATAGAGTTTTAGTATATTTTTGATTTTCAATTATAATCTAAGTTGGGCTAATGTTTTGTTTTGTGTAATGTAAGATTCAAATTTTATAGAACAAAATGGGTTATCTATATGAATACTATGGTTATTTTATTTTAATGTTTGAAATATATTTTACTGGCAATGTATTCAGCACCATGGATAATTAGTTATTGGCAATGAGGTGTCTGCATGTACTAAGTATTTAAATGTCTTCAGTGATTGCCCATTATTGCAGTGAATAAAGGAAGGGCACCACTGGCACAAAGGGATTTCTTGGGGAGTTTGAGTTTGTGCACTGTTTACTGTGGATATTGTCAGAGGGATTATTATGAGTAGAATCCAAACCTGGAATTTGTTGGAAGTCTCCTGAGTGGCTGAATCTATTCTCCCAGGCGGAGGGGGGCTTCAAGAGTGTGGGGATAAGTACAGGGTCATGTAATATGTTGGGATTTAGGTATAGGATGTTCCACAGTTTGGGTGCAAGCTTAGTTTTCACTCGAATGCCCCATGTTCCTGTGCTTGGTGTGATATCCTAGTTGCCATGTCTGCTGCTTATTCAATGCACAAGGAAGACAAGTTGCACTATCCTCAGGCTTAATCCATTTCTTGCTCATGGCAACTAAAAAGTCTAAAATGGAGCCCCTAGATAAGTGTAGGATAGTTCCATCACAGGGACCAGTAAAGAGTTCATTGATTTAAATGTTGTTCAAATATTTTTCAGTCCCACAGCTGTCCACATAAATACATACAGAAAAGTTATTCAAATTACTAGGTATAGTGCTTGACAATAGCACTAAAGTATTAAAAAATATAGTTAGTTTTGTCTTTTCTTCAGATTTCATAATTTACAGCTCAATATTCATTGAGTACCTGTATTTTTTAACTTCATTCCATGTTTATATGATTTTATCTGCAGAGTGTTTTGTCACTTCATGAGAGATGTAGAGTTCCATATGACTATGCATAATATGTAACTAATAAAATCATGAGCTCATGAGATTATACCTTTGGGTGTGGGACCTGAACTTACCTATATAGGTACAGGTGATTGTCCACTCCTTGAAAAAGTTATTTATTTTGTTGAAATGCATTGAGGGAAAAACATACATACCTGTTGGCCCTGTTGCTTGAAAGGGGAGATGCTGTGAATATACACGATTGTTGTAACATAAGAATACCAAGATGCCCTGGAGCTCCATATGACTATGCATTTAATTTATATAGGGTTGTGGTGTGATTATTATTATTTTTTTTTTTTTCATTTTAATAAAAACTTGAAAAGTCTGAACTAGATATTTTATGCTCACTTCCACCTTTTTACACATACTGAAATGAGGCTATTAACCCTGTGATTACCGAAGAGGTATCCAACGAATGTATTATTCCGTAAGCAAAATGTTAGAAAAATGCATATAATTTTTAAGCAATGCTTTGTACACTCCTCTAGCGGTGGCTGAAGTCATATAGGTGTCAAATGGGAGAGAAGACGTGTGTACTATGATGAAGTGTCAAGTCCTTGCAGAGATTTTCACAGGAATGGGCAGGCCCATTCCTGTGAAAACCACACCCTGTGCTTTACCAGTGTGACAGTCAGTATAGAGGCCTTCTTGCATAAGAAACCATAATCGTATTCATATGGGTGTGTTTATATGTTAATTTGGCACATTATTACTAAATTCAGATAGCAGCCTCTGCTGTCAGAGTTCACAGACTCAGCTTTGCCTGCAAGAGTCTGGCAAAGTTGGGATCTCCCTATAGATTCCTATGCAGTAACCACCCTCTACAGGTCATAAGCATGGTGAATTGTTGAACTTCTGGCAATATGGAAGGGGTGCTCTCCTTACATATTGCCAGCAGTAGACAACCTTGACATAAGAGCATTCTCTTTGCTTCCCCATTTGTCAGTAGGGTAGTGGAGAGGATCCTTTAACTACCACGAACAGCATAATTCCTTAACCATTTGAGTGTCTAGGGATGTGCATTGCAAGCCTCTGTGGCACTCAAAGAGTTAGAATTGTACAACTGCCAGTACACAGTCATGCCCTCGGCTCTGTGTGATTTTTTATAGTCGTATTTGAAATGCGCTCCCATTATCAAACAAATGGAATTTAACCCCTTGGCTGGTAGAAATTTTATTTCTACAATTTCATTATCAGTTGTGCATCCATGGGGAGTTGTGGCTACCAGCTGCCACCCCGCTGGCCACCAGACTTGTTTCATTGCCCACTGGTAGCCACAGATCCCCATTTACACTGACTGACCTCCCCACAGCCTTGTTCCCTTGTCTACTGGTAGTCACAAATCCCCATGAACACTGCCTGTGCAACAGAACAAGGCTGGGGGGGTGTCAGTCAGTGTATGTGGGGCTAACACACAATGGTGATGTTCCCCATTCTAACCCACAATGGCAATGTTCAACATGAATTTCAAATTTGTGTACTGGTTGGTGTACCTTCCTAACCCTTTGAGTGTCACAGTGATGTGCAATGCACATCCTTATGCCACTCAAAGGGTTTGGTAGTAATGCAGTTCGTGTTGCTTAAAGGATCCTCTCCACTCCCAATATGTTCTCCGACTTCAGGGCTGCCTACTTCTGGTGATGTGTGAGGGAGGGAATCCCTTCCACATCACCAGTAGTTCAACAATCCTGTACAATTTTTGTGCATAAGGCAATGTGTGTCTACATTGAAACAGTGAAGTGCTTTACACATAACAAGAAAATCATATCGCAGAAGCATTGACTTTTAGTGCATCTCTCCCAAGCTCTCTCACAGAGTGCAATATAAAAATACAAAGGCTTTTACACACCACTTGGCACCTAGCAGTTTGATTTAAAAAATAGTTTGACCTGTTATAAACATTGACTGAAGGATTTCCCAGCAGTATTTGTACCCATGATAAACATGTTGTATCTTGGGTGAGGATACTCTTGTGGTACTGGTTTTCCGTGATATAAGGGTGATGTTATTACCTACTATAGAAAGCAGCCCTTACACAATAGATAGCATTACAAATGCATTGAAGACCTCTCTGGTATTAAAGGTGTTAAAAGCTCCATTAAAATTAATGTGGATTTTTGTTTATCCCCTATGGTGTAACTTGATTTTTAGTAAATAAGTTTCAAGAAAGTAATTAAAATAAATTAGCAATGCATATATCATATTGCTAAATATGCTAAATAATGCAAACTGATTTCTAAGCCACTAATATATATAATAAAAATCACACTAAATATTATTCATCAGTATAGCAGTAATGTACCTAAAATAGTACTGATTAGTATTTATCATCATCTACCAGTCACCAGATCACATGTATTATACTGAGTGCATATAAATAATAGTGAAACAGGACACACCCTGGATAAAACATGTGAAGATAAACTGGGTAACAGACAAAAGGAAGTGATTAATTGTAGTATCCATACATTATTTAAAGTTCATCAAATTAGGAGTGGTCTAATAAATTGGTAATGTTTCATTTCTCGTATTTGTGTGTGTTTATATAGATACATACATACATGCAAATGTATATGTTATGTGCATAGACAAAGATAGTTTGAACAAACTGAGGTAAAGGGAAAATCTTGCAGTTACATACACAAGTACTGCTTCATGATAAATGTTAACTACATTTAGTTAGTTATTTGTGTCTTGTGCTTGGATCCTGTTATTTATACTCATGGTGCCTGTCATAACATCAAACTAAAGTAAATCAGCTGCACCAAAGGGGAGAAAGGAATATTCCTATTTATGTAAATTGGGCTTCTAAACCCTGTAGCTTCTAAACCCTGGAGACGTGTACGGAGACATGTGTGTGTGTGTGTGTGTGTATATATATATATATATATATATATATATATATATATATATATGAACAAAAAAACACAAAGAGAGCGCTATTACTCACAATAAAACAAATATATTGTATTTAATACAAAATGACAGAATAATACGGGAAATAAACCTAAACTATTAAAAGTTCATAATACAAGTGAACTTGGTCTGGGAGGGCCTCAAAAACAGCGCACATAACAAAGACAGAAAAGGAGAAAAGATCTAAGTGTAGTATTTATTATATATAAAAATATAAAAACAAATGATTCCACTTACAAGAGCCCTTCTTGGGCTTAAGGCATATAAAAGGTCCTATCCCTTATAGCCAAAGAGCTGTGTCCACTCTGACCTCCTGCCAGCCCAAAATTCGATCTCACGACTTGATAGTAGTGTTGATAATAGTATAAATCCAACCAGGTCTGGTTTGTAGATCTCTGATGTAATAGTCTCTTATGATTATTCTCAGATAGAGACAAGTGGCATTTCACAGACAGTTGTTGCCAGACCTCGTGTAGAAGTAAGTTTCTACACTCAGCGTTGTGAGTGAGGAGATAGTGGGGGCAGAGCGGGGAAGCTCACATATAAGCTCAAATATAAACTCCTGATATATAAGGAGTAACTTCTATTGACCTCTTCACACAGCAACTGAACAACCTGCAAATACCTTGGAATCTCCTGTCTCCGTAGTGCGGACTTATGGCTGTCTCACACCTCGCAAGGCAATAACTAGGACAAATCAGCAATGCAGGTCTTAACAAAAGTTTAGGATATAAAATCTTCCAACGCGTTTTGTATCAGCGTGATATTTCTTCAGGGATGAGAGTGTAGTTCAGCGTTTAAAGTCCAGAGGCCATTTAGACTTTGCGCCCAAAGTGCTAACCAATAAAATGATAGCGTCTATACTAACTAGATGAATGTCAATAACCTGATGTCCTGACCATTAACCCCAGATGAACCTTCATAGCTCATCCTGGATAATAAGAAACGTCAGAAGGAAAAAAAATCAACTACCATATAAAGGTACAATATACCATAAAACAATCTAATAAAGAATACAATAAGTACCAAAAAATGTATAATATATTAAAAGAAAAATATATAAAGTATAAATGAACAAAATAAAAATAATTATAAAAATAATAAAAATAAAATTATATATATATATATATATATATATATATATATATATATATATATGAATATAAAATATATAAAATACAAATAATAAAGACAGAAATAAAAATAATTAAATAAAAAGTAAAAAATAATAACAAAGTAAAAAATAGAAAATAACCAAAATAAATAAAGGGAAGAAAATCCCTACATATCACACACAGCTGAAAGAACAAAAGGAAAACAACAGACACTAATTTATCACTGCTTTTGGGCTGGATTTTATTGTAGGTGATAAATGTTAACACCCATTTTAGAAAACATTTTCCTATTGAGGTCTATGGGGAAAACTTGAGATAAAAGCAGAGATAAAATTAGCACCTGTAATAGAATCTAGCCCCTAATGTATAAATGTTGATACATCTATTTTTTCATTAAGTCCATTAGGAAATAAAGTAGCACTCTGGAAGATCCAGTAAGTTTCTTCTTGAGATAGTAATCAAAATATGTGTCCTCCCCTAATACTAACTGGTATTTGTTCAAGTGGAGTGATAGTGGTACCTACAAATTGATTATTATCTTTATAGTGTTTAACTAATGGTGATTTAATATCTACTGCAATAATAGCCCTCCTGTGTTCCAAAAATCTGTCCTTGAGTCTCTGTTTTGCAATATATTCCATCCCACAAGGACATTTTACACTGTTAATTATAAATGTAGTATTACATGTAATATGGTGAAGAGTTTTATCCACAATTTCCCCTCTAGTAGTGTATTATTTCTTATTATGTAATACATTTACATGTAATACATCTGGACATGGCACACTTATACACACCTCTTTGTGACAAAAAAATGTTATTATCCATATAATTTTTATGAGTTATAGGTTGTTTTTTTTTTGTTTTTTTTTTTTTTTTTACTTTTCTATTCTTCTTGTAAATAACCGTTGGTTTGGATGCAAGATGACCTCTCAACAGTAGATCCCCCAAAAGAATCGGCCAATGCTGGGTAAGTATTTTTTCAATTTGTGGATATGAATTATTAAAGGTAGTAATAATCTAAACATGTTTATGTTGTCCTTGTTTAATATCATCCTTATTTAATGTATTATATTGTTTCAGGATACAGAAGGGCATCCTTATCATTCTATACCAACTCCATGTACGCATCATCTATTAGCTGTTTAGGATAACCTCCCTTAATAAACTATTACTCAGTTGAGTCGACTGTAGCTGAAAATCTGCCCAGTTCCTACAATTTCGTTTGAGGCGATGAAACTGTCCTTTTGGTATACATTTTTACCAATTATCATGATGGTAACTATTAAAATGTAAATAGTTATTAGTACTGGTAGGCTTAATATAAGCTGAAGTATTAATAGTATCAGAATCATGTCTCAACTCAAGATCCAGGAAATTGACAGATTCAGAGCTAATAGTATAGATAAATTGTAGACCTCTATCATTATGATTAAGGCTAAGTATAAATTCCGTTAGATCTGTGACGGTGCCCTGTCAGATGATCAGAAGATCATCAATGAACCTACCATAGTATACCAGCCTCACCCCCAGTCCGGCCCCCACACATAAGTCTTCTCCCAATAACCAATGTATAGGTTGGCATAGCTGGGGGTGAAGCTGGCACCCATGGAGACTCCCCTAATTTGTAAATAAAAAGATTGATTAAAAAAAAATATATATGTAATTCTAATACAGTCTAACAAAAATGCCCTCTGTTCACCCAGCAGGGAATCATCCTGATCCAAGTAATAAGACACAGCTTCAAGACCTTTTTGATGTTCATTGCTGGTATAGAGGGAAGCCACGTCAACAGTGGCCCACACGTAGTCCTCCCTCCAGGAAATATGGTCCAGAAGCCTAGGGACATGTTATGTGTCCTTGATGTAAGCTGGTATCACGGTGCCCGTGATTGCCTCTATGCGGGTTTGCTATTCAGCGACATTGTTACTGCTTAACTGTCATTCTACGCTGACTCGCTATTCTTATAGGTCACTATTCTGGTGATGTAATCTCTCCACCCATCTGCTAGGCCTTTTAAACCTCAGCCTGTCTCATTACCTTTGCCCTTTCGTGGTGTACCTGAGCCTATTGCTTTGTTGGTCCATTGCTGTTCCTGTGTACGAGTCCTGCTAGTCTGATTAACTGATCCGGCTCTGACTCCTGGCTAAGTCTGACTACACGATCCGGTTCTGACTCCTGGCTACGTCTGACTACCCATTCCTGCTCTGACTCCTGGCTATGTCTGAGTACCCGTTCCGGGTCCAACCACTGGCGACGTCTGACTACCCGATCCGGCTCTGACCCTTGGCTGCCTCTTATTATTCCTCTGTTGAGCTCCCATTGTGATTCCTTGTTAGGAATCGTTGCTGCTTGTGTCCTCCTCCCAGCGCTCTCTTCCGCTAGCAGCGCTTGTCGGCCAGTCTGTGTACTGACCTCCCGTGGCCGTTTTGGTTTGTGTGTTGCCTCACCTAGCCCCAGTGCTGGTTACCTCGTCGACTGTATACCTAGTATTTGGGTATTGTTGCGCTTCCTATTTTCCTGCCAACTGGGAAATGTGAAATAAAGGGCAGGTTACATATAAAATAAAGGTGATTTATGCTGTCTGTATATATACACCACCACCGGGCCTGCATCTCACTATATATAATTTTTTCCTCTAACTCTGGGAAAATTGTCACGGTACTGTGAGGAATAAAACAAACCTAAAAATGAGTGTGGTTAATGGATGGGTGTGGCTAACTGAGAGGCGTGGTTAAGGGGTGGGGCAAAGGCGGGTCTAGGGGAACCAGACGTTGTTGTGCCTAGGGGTGCCTGAGATGTAAATCCGGCCCTGTTCTGGACCATATTTCCTAGAGGGAGGACTACATGTGGGTTACTGTTGACGTGGCTTCCCTCTATACCAGAACTGAACATCAATGGGTGCCAGCTTCACTGCCAGCTATGCCAACCTATACATGGGTCATTGGGAGAAAATTCATATGTGGAGGCCAGACTGGGGGTGAGGCTGGCATTCTATGGTAGGTTCATTGATGATCTTCTATTCATCTGGAAGGGCACCGTCACAGATCTAATGGAATTTATACTTAGCCTTAATCATAATGATAGAGGTCTACAGTTTATCTATATTTAGCTCTGAATCTGGTTATTTTCTATTTTTTTACTTTTTTTATTATTTTTTACTTTCTATTTATTATTTTTATTTCTATTTTTATTATTTTATTTTTGTATCGTATTTTACTTTTATTACTTTTATATATTTATTTTTATTTTGTTTATTTATAATTTATATTTTTTCTTATATTATACATTTTTTAGTATTCATTTTATTCTTATATTGTTTTATGGTATATTGTACCTTTATATGGTAGTTGCTGTGTTTTTTCCGTCTGCCCTTTCTTATTATCCAGGATGAGCTAAGAAGGTTCATCTTGGGTTAATGCTCAGGACATTAGGTTATTGACATTCATTTAGTTAGTATAGATGATATAATTTTATTGATTAGCAATTTGGGCGCAACATATAATTGGCATCTGGACTTTAAAAGCTGAACTATACTCTCATCCCTGATGAAGTACCATGCTGATACAAAACGCATTGGAAGATTTTATATCCTAAACTGTTATTAAGTCCTATGTTGCTGATTTGTCCAAATTATTGCCTCACTATGGAGACGGGAGACTCCAAGGTATCTACAAGTTGTTCAATTGCTGTGTGAAGAGCTCAGCAGGAGTCTGAATTTGTTTCAGAGACACTCTGACCACAGGTGTAGGTAGTCTTCACGGGACCTACACCGAAACTGCATCTGATATATATACGGGAGAGAAGATCTCTTATCCGCACAGCCTATACAACACCAGTCCGTTAATATTGAGAATTTAGGTTCTTGATTTTCTTTGTTTCTTAATTGTATTTACATGTACTCAGTTTTACTGGGATTCAGTTTCAGCTTCATTGGACTTCTGTTTTTTCACATCCAGATATTTTACAGTGAGCTCACTTGTAGTTTGAACTTTTTAATAGTTTAGGTTTATTTCCTGTAATATTCTGTCATTTTGTATTAAATACAATATATTTGTATTATTGTGAGTAATAGCGCTCTACTTGTTTTTTTTTTTGTTTTTTTTTATTTGTCTATATTCCTTGCACTATAGGAGTTTTAGGATTGTAGCATCTTTTACTCCTGTGTGTTCTGATTTATTCAGATTACTGGCTCTTTCTTCCAATAATTTGTTTTGGTGTTTGATATTTATATAACTAGTAAAATGTTAGCTTTTCAGTCCCTACATGCAGGGGCATACAAATGTGATCACATTTTTGTTTTGGTAGGCTTCAAAAAATGTTTTCACAGCTAGTTGCACCACTACCTACATGGAGCATCCTGACATCCTGACACCCAAGAACCAGAAGTGATATCCAGTACAGATCCAGTATCAACATGATCACTCAGAAATGAAACACCACCTGAAGAATGTGTAGGCTAGCTACAATTAAATATATAGTGAACTGGTATTTAAACATGTTATTTAACTGGATACTAATGTCTCACAAAAAAAGAGCTCTGATTAATTTTCATAGTATTTGGTCATGGAGAGTATTATTTCAATACTGAGTTGTAGTTCAAGAGTAATTGAATGATAAAGTATCCACCTCCTGCCTTTTTTACTGATGTAATACCGCTCACCTCAGAGCAGCAAGACTGTACGGGTGGATCGAAGCAAGGGACAATCTTCAGTGAACATAAGGAAAAACCTGTCAAGGGGGAGCAGGGTTTCCTTATGCTCACAATAAGAACTTAGGGCTCTTACAGTATAGGAAGAATGTGGGAAATAAATGCAATAGAACAGAAAGAGGGCACCCAGTGGTATAGTATATAGATTCCCATTCCATTATATTGTAACACTTACTATTTATATGTATATCCAATATATATTATGTGGTATTATATCTTATTAAGTGGAATTCATCGATTCTCAGCAGCTTCTTAGTTCCTGTTTGTCCTGAAACTTGAGTGGAGACAGGGATATAGATCCACAAGCTGGTATTGTCAGGAAGTTTACTCTGACCATCACAATTGTGAGTGCAATTATTCATGTTTGATTTTATTGCAGTGTGAATCTATATACAGTACAATTGGGCATCCTCTGTTCTACTGCATATTTTTTACCGTGATGGGAGACAAGTATATGAGGTGCAGCCTGCAATTAATGAGGATAAAGAGTTTGTTACTTTGTTGTTATTAGCGCTAATGCTGAAAATTATATAGGTAATTACCCAGCCACTCATTTTTGTGAGTATACCACCACCACCAGTTGTTTGGTGGTGGTATTCATTTTTATCTGATGATTCCATCCCTTTTTTCCATCTTCGTTGAAATGTGATCTTGATAGATCTAGTGCAGTGGTCCTCAAACTTCTTTTTGATAATTGCCCCCAATATGAATTCTAGTATTTACAGGGTACCCGTAACATTTTATAGGTCATTTGTCAAGGACGTATTGAAGTTAAAAATACTTAAATATAAAGTTAATTTTTTTGTGCCCTGATCAAAATGTCAATGAGTATGCCGTGCACAAAAATTCCATAGATATAAATTATATATACAATATTCACATTTTTTAAAAAAGTTTTCAATAAAATGGTGGTACACCAATCTGTTATATTCAACATGCCAAAGTACCATGACACTAAGAACCACTGATCAAGGACTGGATTCTACTGCAGGTGCTAAATGTTAACACCCGTTATATCAAACATTTTCCAGTTAAAGTCTATGGGGAAAACTGGAGATAAAAGCAGTGATAAAATTAGCACCTGTAATAGAGTCTAGCCCCTAATGGGAAAACATCAAGGAAGACAGATCAGAAACAGTTTTCTGTGTTATCAGCATAAAATTAACGCTGAAAATGAAATTAACGTACACGAAGGGAAAAAGTAAAAATGTAAAATTATATGGGGATTGACAGAATAACAGATAATCCCCTTAAGGACTAGAGGTTTGTGTGAAATATTGCTTCACACACCTCTCTGGTCCTCCGGGAGTTAAATAAAATGTCAGACTCATACATAGATTTTAATAATGGATTCTTTATTACGTTCATTCATTCAATATATTATTGATTACTGAAAGTGTCTTTAGTATTTTAGCTGGCTATTACAGGATATTCTGCAAATACATGACTAGTTTAATTTTTAAATATATAGATCTCTAGTCCAGTGCTTTGTAGATAACAGTTGTAAGGTAGCAGAAATATGATGGTTCATGTCATTGCTTCATTTGCTTCTTAATACTTTTTGACACATTTGTTATCCTGACACTGCTGCGGAGGTGGGTTGCATGGATTGCATGGATCTAAAGAGAATAAAGCACAGTATTAGATGATATTAATGGTTTCAATAACAGCACAGATAACTGTATACAACATACATGCACAAAGGGTATGACACACATTCAATTCTTATTTGATATCCAATAAAAAAGTAAATAGGTCCAACAAGCCCATATAGTCATAATAATAGTATTAATGATTTGCATTGGGTAAAACCCAATAAATCAAAATTTACCATTATATTCAATATTCATATTATATAGTAACTGGTAGGAAAATCCATATACATGGGGTAAAGTGCCACCCGGCGGCCTCGGCTGCTGTCCCTGAACTGGGAGCACAGACAGTCAGTGAGCCATCCAGAGCTCCCCGGTCCGGAACAGTGCGTTCGGTCAGACCCTACTGCGCATGACTGCATATTTACTGCAGTGTCTACTGCGCGTGTGCGGTTTCGCACACAGGGAGCTTCGCAGACTAGCGCTTTATGTTATTTAGATATTGCTACAACATAAAAGTAATCACAAAATATAACATATACAGTTGCATAGACTGTTTCATGTGGCAGTGTGATGTTTGAATGGCATGTGAGCAATGTGATGTGATGACTCACTTATTAAAGATATAGTAACACTTAATAAGTAAAAAAATATGTATTGTTGGGTTTATCTAACTGAATTAAACAAAGGTACTCCCTCAAACTTGAATTTTGTTGGCGCAGTATCTCAATGGCCCGAAATTTTACATTGCCGATGATGCTACATCATCCTATGGAAACTTCTGGTCAATTGATCATAAACTTCCATAGGGATGTTGTAGCAACAGCGCCATGTAAAATTTCAGGCCATTGAGATATTGCAGGTAAAATAATCAACTTTGAGCTGTAATAAGTTTTGAATAAAACTTCACTCAGCGGTGGGAGTACTCTTGTTGTACTCAGGAGGATAAACCTTAAAATATATATATTAATATATATTAAGGCTTACTATCCCTTTAAATGTGCAGTGATTAATTAAATAATTGTTTGGTACTTAAGTGAACTACTGTATGGCCAATCTACTACAAAAAAAGCTATTCTGGAGCTTTCACATTTAAAAAAGTTTCAATTTATTTAAATGGAACGTTTATTCCCTTAAATGTTGGAGGGGTCCTCAATCATTTTGCAATGCATGGGAAACCTCACTTGCATTCCAGGGGTTAAATCCCATTTAAATGAACTGTGAATTTACATTGCGGTTTTCCCCAGAATAGCTCTTTCATTCCCTAGGTGGAAAATTCAGAAAAAGATACATATAATGATCAGGACTATTTAGCAGTATCTTTGATTTCCCCAATGCAGGACTTGGAATCATGTGATGTACTTTACTGCAGGTAAATGAACCAGTTGTTTTAGTTGTCATTGTACATTATTTTATGCAGTTACTTGTGGGTTACAACTTGTATGTTACAATGAATGATCAACATCAACTTACCTTGGCATTGTGGCACAGGAACACATTGAACCTGTTTGCAAGCTAAAAATATAAAAAAACACTGCATTTTATAATAGAACTTAACCCAACTGGTAAATTTAGTAATTTATTCACAAGCAAATAAGGCACAATTCTGGAATAAACCAACTGCATCATCAGTCAAAATGTCCATTGATTTAAAAAGGTTTTTAATCCCTTGAATGATAAAGAAGCCACAAAGGCAATGCATAGCAATTTAATCCAATGGACATTTTTATATGTTCCATATGGTGCAGTTTGTTTACACCAAAAGCAAAAATACATACAATGTTACCATACAAAAAACGTGGAATTTATTTAATACATAATCATTCAATAATCACATTCATTAGATCAGAGATAGCCAATCTTTCTAGATGATGGAAATGATAACTCCCATCATCCCTAAACAGCCAGCTGCTGGTAAGGGATGAAGGGAGTTGTAGTCTCCAAGAACTGGAGGTGTAAATATTTACTAGACATTGTTTACATGGTAATTCTACTGATTGTGCAAGTTATAGGTTAAAATTGTAGGTTAAAAGAAGGATTTCCAGATATCCATCATAAAAAAATATTTTTTTTTGTATCCAAATGAAAAATGTTTCTCTAAGAGCAATTTAATCCCTTGGATGCTAGACTCTTTCCAGCTAAAACACTATTGCTATGTTATTGTATGAGCCTTGTGTCCTTCAACAGCATCCAACCTGCACTTAGATCAAATGTTGCTGAGTTGGTTCAGAGACTAGTTTAACACTTTGCATGCCAGAGGAGGTTTCCAATGCATTGTAAAGCAATGTTTTGGATACTTCTCTGGTACCCAAGGGGTTTTAGAAGTAGAAGTTAAAAACTAATATTTTTCAAATATGATTTACCCTTTAAAACCAGAGGGCGCTGTAAAACATTGAGAAGCAATGCATTACACACCCTTCTGTTGAGTGGATTATGTCATTGGAGGGCCCCATCACAAAAATATTTTTACATTGGCATAACTGGAAGCTATTGGAGCCTGGCATCAGCTCCCTATTGACACTGGCCCCTGGAACAACTGTACTCTCTGCTTCTGGTCCTTAAAGTGATAAGATAGCTATTGAGCTATCCTGAAAGAAGAAGATCAAAGTAAAGATGGGATCAGATGCTTTTAACCTGGCCAAAAACACGCTAATGCTTGTAGAACAAGTGCTGCAATACGTAAAGATTTTAGTTTCTATACATCACTTAACTAACACAGAAAATCTTATTTAGATGTTGATTTTGGACATGTAATATACATATATCTTTAAGACATTCTTAGATTCAAAATTAATAACAGAAGATATCCATTTTGAGAAAGAATAATGTAAGAATGAAAGATGTGATACTTACGATCTGGGCATTTCTGTGGAGGTGGGCAAGGAGAACAAGGGTCTGGGCAGCATTGAGTTTTTCCTTTGACTCCAGACATGATTATCTCTGGTAGAGTTCAGTAGACTGTATTTTAGGAAAGTGGGAAATGAAGGATACTCCAGTTGTGTCTGGTCTGTCTACACTTGATGTATTTATACACAGAGGGATGAGAGCAATGTGCCAATTTGGAAACCTGTTTGACCTGTGGAAAGACAAAGAAAATACGGCTTATGGGAAGTATAATTGCATCTAATTGTTTTTTTTTTTTCATTACTGGGTGTAGCTAAGTCTATCTTCCATATCATTTGATGGAAAATGTATTTGTGTCTTCATAAATACATTATCACAAGATGCATGCTACTATTTAGGTGTAATAAAAGTTCATTAAACTGATGACTGAACTAAATTATGAACTATTAAGTAGCTTCCTTCAGTGTAAAATGGCTGTATAAAATGTTTTTCATATTACAGTCTTGCTACATCTCTAATCAGGTCAGTAGACCACAGGTATTAGAACAAAAGGAGAACAATTCTGAGGTCCTCAAATGTGCCATATAACAAATAAAAGTTTCCACTTATGTAAAGTGAATGTTTAACCTGTTGGACAATACAGAGATCAAATTACAATAGGTTACTTTAGTGCAAAATGGCTGTGTATGTGTTTTCCATATCATAGTTTCGTTTAAACACTAATTGGTTGAGAACCACATACAGGGAAGGCTGGCAACTTGTGGCCTTGGGGGGAAATATAATCAAGTGGTCCATATAGTCTATCATTCCAGTCCACTGTCCCAAGCTTCCCTTTCGTTCATTTAAAAAATATCATTAATGTTTTGAAGTAAGGCAAGTCATACCACAGAGCTTACAATTGAAATGGGCTTCACTAGTGAAACTGCAGAGCTTAAAGTTGAAATGGAGCTACACTGGAGCATACAATTTAAGTAACACTACACTAGTTAAATTTGCCGCATACAACAAATTAAATTTCTATTTATATAAAGGAAATGTGCATCCCCTAAAATTGTAGAGATAAGTAATGCATTGGAAACCATGTGTCTAGCATCAAAAGGGCTAATTTTGTTATTCTATGTAGTTGTTTTTGCTCTCAGTACAAGTGATGTAATTCTTCATTGACATTAATTTCATAAAGTTGAAAATAAAACTAGTTTCTATTGGTGATCTGGCGCTCTGGTGATATGGCTCACAAAAAAAAAAAAGTAAAAATTATAAAAGTATAGATTATGATAAAACTAAATAACCTTAATATAGAATACAATGTAATAATAACCAGGATGGCCAACCTGGATGACAAAAATCAATACTAAATGTAAAACCATTTCCATAACATATATTTGAAACTGAACATTCACATTATTGTCAAAGGCAAATGGCATCCTAAGTTGGATCCCCTGGTATACCAAACTGACAAAGTGCCCTAGCTGAGAACAACTGTCCTAATGAATAGAAAGTACAAACCCATGTCACTGAACTAAGGGTCTGAAATGAACCTTAAGGCATCAGGTGTCTATTTATAATGGCCCCCACTGCTCCGTATAGCATTGCTGCTCTACAGATGCTATTGAATATGATTGAATAGCTGGTCTGCTCCTACAACCATGAACAGTCAAAGCTCAATAAATTATTTCATTGTTCATTAATATTACTGTCTTACACATTCAAGGTAGAGGAAATTCAAATGCAATTTCATATATTTTGAGAACTTATTATAATATTTATCATGTCAAAGATGGGCAATTACTATAATTCCTCCTGTGCATTTACTACCTACAATAGGAGAGAAACAAGCACAACACCTAGGATGTCTCTCTATAGCTTAGTTCATGTGTCATCATCAGAGTAATGCTAATATAAACTGAAAAACAGAAGAATGGGAGAAAAAACAAGGGGCGTCCCCTGTGTATATCAACAACCAACAAAATATGACCACCACCATAACACCTCTGTAGATACACTCACAAAATTTCTGTGCAGAAACCAACCACAAAGCGCAGCTGGAGATATCAGACTGCCTCCAGATGCAGTATATTTTCAAAATGGAACACCTGATGACAAGTAGGCTGCTCTTTCAGATGTCACGCTATCCCACAGAGGTAAATGATCGGAACAATGCAAGGGTGAACACCCCAAAAAAGAAAAAACGAGAGAAAGTGCCCAATAGTGCAATATATTCTAATATACATTCTCACAATGAAAATTAAAAATGTCATTCACATGTTAAAATTGTCAGGACTTTGATATCAAAGTCAACTGACTAATCACACATACGGAGAATACAACCTGTCTCCGTTCAAGTAGCTCCAAGGAAATCTGGAACACACTCTTGATCTTGTAGCAGATGCACCAGGCAGAGGAAATGTATCAACAATTTATTAAAACAAATAAATAAAAAGGCTTATAAACTCTAATGTGTTTCACAGTTATACACACTGCTTTTTCAAAGGTAAATAAAACAAGCCTATATTACATACAAAATTATGATATATATATATATATATATATATATATATATATATATATATATATATGCAGTGTCTCTCATGAAGAACAGATTGTTAGATAAATGTATAAATCCTGCAGTAGAGTTCACCGCCTGGAAATATACACTGGCATAAAAATAATGCAACGTTAATTTTGGGTATTCACAAGTGCTTATGAACAGTTTAGTGCATAATGACATACACACTATGCCATTGTTAATAATTTAATATGAGCAAGCCCCTATCACCAGCTCTATACCATGCACAGGAAAAAGCAACAGTTGTACTGCGTGTTCTTCTGTGCCTTGTTAGCACATGATGCCAAACAAATTGAACAGGAATGGCATATCCTAAAATACCCATATATACCAGAGCAATAAACAGATGTTAAGAAGGCAAATCGTACCAACATCTGTTCAAACACCTATTTTAATATGGAATCATAAAGTACAGACTCCACAATGAGCATTTGGCTATGCTGTTCACACAACATGGATAGTCTCATATGAAAGCAGCTTAATGCAGCTTGCTGCAATTTCCCTCCATTCAATGCATACCACAAAGAAGCATAGCATAGGCAGCTAATGGAGCCTATGATCAAGTTGTTTACAAAGACAAAAGTGGAGGTTTGAATGCCCATACCTCTGAAGAATAGCAATTGGAACATAGCATCATCACTGTGTAGTGTTACCCAAGTGAAAGGGAAAATATTTTGCTTTTGCTAGGCCTACATCCATATATCCGCTATATATTGATATTGTATCCATATACTCATATAATCAAAATGAAACTGTGCTAACACATATAGCTTGCTAAGAGTTAATCAAGCAGATGAGATAATCATTTAATACTGATAAGTGACATTAAAAAAGTGCTGAAGACAAGCAGGATACTTCCTCTTATATTTGGAACAAATTTTTATATATAACTTGTTGTTGTCCGGTTGTGGTAAGGGGCATTCTGCCAAATGATGAGCTGATTGCAGGTGCTTGTTTGTCCGAAGCCCTTTAACTAGTGATGTCCCTCTATCTTCTCATTGGTCAACTGACCGACAATGTCCATATATGTTCATGTTTCCTGGGAGGGGAAACCTCTCCCCCCAATTAATATGCTTACCACCCACTGATTTTGTCCTATATAAACTGGTGAATTTCGCTTAATAAATCGAATAAGAGATTATAGCACAAGACTTGTGTCTGCGTGTAGTCATTTCTTATTCCCAGGCCTGCGACTTAGAAGATCTCTGAGGAACAGTGTGAAGGTCCGGGGCCCCCAGGGAGAACAAGGCATACAAGGAATACAGAAGATACAACCGGTTCTTTCAACTTGGCGCAGCCGTGCAGGGTCCTTTCACAGACTGGTGAGTTGACTATATACTTTTTATATATATATGTGCTTTTCATATATATGCTGCTATACATATGGTCTACTCACTTGTCTCTGAGGATACTATTTGTTAAAACCGGTCTGTATTGAAGTTGGGTATCCAGTCCCAACTTAAATCAGGTGACACACATGATTTTACGTTTTAGGTGTTAGGTGTCATGTGTGGATAAAGGCGGTAATATAGGCACCTGATTGGTCTGTATTGAAGTTGGGTATCCAGTCCCAACTTAACCAGGTGACATACACAACCTTAAGTATTGTGTGTGGGTGATAGGCCATAAAGGCACCTGGTTGGGAGGCAGGTTTCAGTCCTGACCTCAGTATATATATATTACGTGGAGTATTTAGTACAGGGTAACCAGGCTTCTGTACATTTTGGACTCACACCCTTCCTCGGGATTGACTAGGTCATATTATAACACTACAAGTATTGTAAATATCCTGGTCACTGTTTGTCATATGGTTCTTTTTACTAACTTCTTTTTATATTATATATATGGCACTATAGTCCCTTGTATTTTTTTATCTAAGACTTATTATTAACGACATTTGAATGTCTTGAGTTTAAATCTGTGTCAGAAGGATTATTTTTGGTAATAATGTCTGGATACTACACTGTCCTAATAATTGTTATTCACCTATAATTCTTACACATGGAACATAATTAATGATTTGTTCATAAGTGAATTGTTTGTTCCATTAAAAAAAAAAAAAAAATTGTCTCCAGATGATTTACGGGGCTAGACCATAGTCCATTTTAATTTGTCCCCCAGATATATGTACGGGTCAGAGTAGATAATCTGTCCAGGTCTATCCCCGCGAGATATATATAAAGGCATGAGTAGATAATCTGCCTTATGGAGACAGGAATACTTTGTGACTTTTTAGGGGCAGCGTACATGAGCACCCTATTGACCGGAAGGAAAAGGAATTAATTTAAAAGGAAAACACAAATACACAAACAAGGAACCTGTAATGCCTGAGTACATAATATTGGTTTGTTTATCTGTTTGTCTTTGAATTTTTGTCTGCTACAACTAACATTTGCATGATATTATTTTTATTGCTCCGTTGACCTTGGTAAGTGGTCTCACTGTATATATATATATTGATACCATTTAAACTTAATTATAATTGTGTTGTTTGTGTATGTATATATATATATGTGTATATATATATATATATATATATATATATATATATATATATATATATGTGTGTGTGTATATCAATCTATACTGACCTGACGGACACTGTTTATTTTGGACTGAGACTTTGATATTATTACTATGGGAATTAATCAATCTAAGCCTAGAAATTCTACAATAACCATTAAGAAGTGTAATACTGGTAAGACAATTAAAGAGTTAAATACTGTGTGCAACATAAAAACACCATCTTCCCCACATCAGTAATATGTGTATAACATTACTAGAGTCCAAATAGTTAAGTGAGTAAGAAATAGGTTTACTTTTAAAAGGAGTTAGAAGAGAAATTGTTGAATTTGAGACAGAAAGCAAGACTGAAGAAAAAAAAATTGACCTGGTCCTAGAAATGCCGCTCATGACTGTGGGAGACCAGGTTGTTAACAAGTCCCCAGATATGTTAGTAATCACTGTATGGACTAAATATTGTCTTAATCCCATTTAAATCCCCTAGGATCACAATATTGATTACAAAATATATGTATTAAGAGACAGCAATTTACTACTTCTGATTTCAGATTTTTGTTAGTATAATTACAAAACACATGGGTGCTAGATGACCTGTTAATTATAATAATTTGAGTGAGAAATATGATTTCCCTTTTGACTGACGTAGGAGGTGATATATATATTAAAAAAAAAAAAAAAAGGGACAGCATGTAGATAGAAGGAACTGGAAAGTGGATGTTTGTGGAAAAGTTTTGGTAATGGTTGGGAAAATGCATGTGGACTTATTAAGGTAGACGATTTGGGACCACTTCGTTCTGAAGTGGCTCAAGTAGTCAGGATGTGTACTGATAATTTTCATAGCTGAGAAAGTGAAGTCTTGGAAATGGCAATAAGAGTGATGGATGTGACAGGTTGTTTTAAGAAAGATACAGAGAATGTGGAAATATACTCTCAGTCTGAGGCAGAGGGTAATACAGAAGTAGATGGAATTAGGGTGCTAGAGAACCAGAAAGAGGTTTCCATTGATGCTAATATAGAGTATTTGTGGGTGATGGTAAGGTACAGGTTAATACGCCATGCTTGTAATTTGTAGTTTGGTGAGAAGACAGCTTTTCTAACCCTCCGCAGCTGTTGACCCCTCCCTTTTCTTTTTGTCTGAACTTCCGTATATTCTAGGCTTTCTATACTTCCTCTTTTTTTACTTTCTACGCAACAATTTGAAGTTTGTAATTAAAACTGTTTATGTTATACTAAAATATCTATTGTTAAGAAATTTTTCGGCTAGTAATGCATGGGTGAATAGATGTAATTAAGGGATATATGGATAAGTATAGATGCTAAGAGATGTGTGTATAATAATGTTGCTCTGTTCTTGGACTACAAATGTATCATGTTTACAGTTTTTAGACCATAATGCATACAGTACTTAAGAATGTCTCTCTAATTACTCCCAATTGCCCAGTTAACATGATAAGACGTGACCTAATGATGTAACTTAAAAATATCACCTATAATGACAAATACGGGTGACGTGATTTGATTCTTTACCCTATAGTTTGATGATTGCTTATTCACACATGACTAACCCTGTAATGCCTGCGTGTTCTTTACATTAACCCTGTATGTCAGCATATTATTGAAAGGAATATTTTCTTGTTTATGTTTTTCCACCGTTAGAATTAATGCTTGGCTTTGGACACCCATATGTATGCATGGTGATGTATGCAATAATGTTCTAATTTAAGTAATATGGGTGACTCCTGCTAAGGTTTCCATTGTTGCAAATGGAGGAGTGTTTCTATGGGTGTGTGGGGAAAATCTGATTCAGGCATCGGTGTTCATATCATTAGACCCAATTTACACTATGGTATCTATAACACATTTTACCTGACACATTGCACACACTTCCCAATTATTTGTTGGCTGAAAGTTCCACATACAAGGGCAGTGAATGAGTTAATTCAGCACTCTGCACTTCTGGTGCCTGATGTAAACTATATGTTGTTTGCAGTACCATCATTTGCCACTTGCTTTCTTTGTGCAACACCTTTTTAGCATTCTGGGGTGCCCTGACATGCAACCACTGTTTGCTTTCACGTATAAAGGGAATCAGTATGCGTGAAATAGATTGTGTGATCGATTCCCCCACTGTCTATTTTGCTGTAGCCAGGAAAATCCTAGAGACTTGGTCACCTGATTGTGGCTCCACGTTGTTTCCGTATGTGGATGAGTTGTGGTTGATGTGTAGCCCAGACGAAGAGTCCTGTGTGAAAGATACATCTTCTTTGTTGTAACATCTGGTCATAAGGTATCGCCTGCTAAACTACAGTATGGTCAAGAGACTGTGAACTACCTAGGATTCGTGCTGTCACATGGACAGTGGCTGCTGGCTCCTGAATGAGTAAAAGTCATTATCTTGCTCCCAAAGCCAAATCTGCAATGTTATTTTTCCTAGGCATGGCATTTACTGTAGACAATGGATTTCAGACTGTTCTCACCACGACTACACATTGAGACAGGATACCTTGAGAGATGCTCATGATGTAATACAATGGATTATGGACATGGCATATAAAGTGCTAGAAGTCTACAGCCTTATGTTTTGTTTCTGTTCTGGGACTGCCCAACTACTCTCTCCAGTTCATCTGTACTGTAAGGAGGGAGGTCCCACTGTTTCAGGATGTCCTTACAAGGGAAATGGCTACACTGCAGATTAGTGGCTTATTATTTAAAGTAATATCATCAGTGGTTCAGGGCCTGTCTGAATGCTTAGGAGCAGTAGCAGTCTGATGGTAGGGGCGGTTCAGACACATGAGTGCACAGAAAGGATTTGGTTATGACACTATACATTCAATATTACCTTTCAGACTCAGTACTCTTTGTGACCTTACATACATTACTTTTATATTCTCCCTCTGACATATCAGAGGTTGAGGCACATGATTAATTATAGATCATTCATTCCCAATTGTACAAGCACTGAGGAATTAATTGGCGCTATATATATACAGAATAATAATAATGGATACCTCATTATGACCTGACCTGTAGTCTGTTCCCCTTGAATGCAGTGAGACAGAATATGTGGATGGGTCATGCTCAAAACCAGCTGATAGGGTGCATATACCTGGCAGTATTTTCTGTAGTCCAGTTACCAGATACGGTATTAATGGCTAACTCTTTCCCTTTTCTATCTGTCCAAGCTGCTAATTAACAGCTGTAACACAAGCATGCTCATTATTAGTAAACAGAGATGTGCCTATAGTGACAGATTTCAGGTATGCTTTTGGTGTGGTGCATAGTGTTGGAATTATATAGAGAAATAGAGGATTTGTGACAGCTGACAGAAATGATTTTTACATGATCAAGTGGTTAATGATCTGTTGGATTTTATATTATTGCCATAAACCATAGCAGTAATCACATGCAAGGGCCATAGTACAGTTGACAATAATGACCCTAGTATGAATGCATTTGTAAATGACATTGCTAAAGATGCAGCCTTACATGGTCCACCCCACCCAGTTTATAATACTACCACAGACATTCAGTTCCACATGGTAATGATACCTCCATTTCCATCCCATCCCCAATATATACTCATTGCGAGTATTAGCCTCTAAGGATGACCTTCAGTTATGGTAAAAGGAGGGTCTGACACTAGACCATAATGGTCTATGGTCAGACAAGGAGGGTATGATAAGAAACAGACATATAACTCCATACAGACCAGGTTTGTAATTATGAATTTGATAGAACTAGTAGAGAATTAAATATATAGATGTCTCATATACATAATAAATAATTTACAGAAAATAATGCATAGTGCTCATGACCAGTTGCCACCCCCTGAGGGACCAAAGCAACAGTTACAGATAGATTTTACACACATGCCCAAATCAGGAAGCATCCAATACCTGTTGATTATATGTGATTAGATTTTCAAATGGGTCAAAGCTTTTTCCTGTGGCCAAGGAAAACGCCAAAACCATTGCAAAAGTACTATGTACAGAAATAATTCCCGGATTTGGATGCCATCTGATGATCAATAGGACAATAGTTTAATTAAGGATAAATTGAGGAAAGGTACTAGGCAAAGCCACATAAGTGCTCCAAGTCTTTAGGTGACTTGGAATGTATTAAATATGAATATGTATCACAATCTATTGATAAATTGAATGGCATCTATGGTGATGTTAGTCTTTTTCTTCCCTTACCTACAGGCAAACCAGTGCACCCATTCCAACCAGGTGACTCCGTATTAGTCAAATAACTCATCTGAAACAAGACTTTGGACCCCCCATTTGGTGAACAAACTAGCATCCTCGCAGGAACCCGAACAGCTGTATTGACTGAGAATAGCCCAACATGGATACACGCATGTCGCATCAAGAAGGCTCCCCTGATGAAATAACACCCTGTCTTGATGAACAGTTTGTTGATGAATTCCTTGCTCTCTATCTGCCACTAACCCAACAGGAACAACCCCCCCAAGATCACTAGGACAATGACTCTGTTGGCGGGAGAAGCTATACCGGACTGGGGTCACGTGCACCAGACCCAGTATATAGAAACTTTGAACGTGTTTATATGGTGATTTTAGGTGTGGTAATGATAATCACTATGGTCACTATGCTTATTTCTGTACATCATTCTGACACAATGATAACCCGTAATGAGACTAGACCCTTACTTTCTAGAGCCTGTAGACATTTTGGGGAACTAGATACCACAAATGTATGGTCATATATGGCTTTACTCATAATGCAGACCCCATATTTCTGTCTATCCTGAATGAGTAGTGTCACAAGCATCCTGACCACCTGCCTTATTAGCATTCCTGTCCCGCTCCCAACCCTCCTGAATTTTACCATTCTCCCAACTGATACTCTTTTTTGGTGAATAATTTAGGGCCTATTTATTACCCTATCAAGTTGCCCAAGGGATGTTTTTTCTCTTGTGGGAATACCTCGTATTCCTATATCCCAGGGAATACCACGGGACGTCCCTGTGCCATTAGCAGAATTGCCATAGCACTTCCCTCCAGAGCTGCCCTTTTGACAGAACCAACTAACCTAGATACCGGGCGGGTTAAAAGGCAGACTATTCATAAGAGAAGATTGTGATTCCAGTGTCAGAGTGATGAGTGTTGCAGAAATTTTATCATTAGGTATTTCAGTAATTGAGGTTCCTGGGTTGGCAGTAGGTACTGCCAAGATTGTTAGAAAACTTGCCTGTGCCATGGTCAAGGCTATTAACCACACCTCTATTGCTATGGAAGAACTCTTGGCTGATGTCAAGAGCCTGAGAGGCATGACACTCCAAAACAGGGCCGCCATTGACTATTTGTTAATAAAACATAATCATGGGTGTGAGGAATTCGAGGGAATGTGTTGCTTTAACTTATCTGACCATTCCAAATCAATACATGACCATATCCAGGGATTGCATGACATAGTTAGTAATATCAAACAGAGTTCATTTGGAGATGACTGATGGGATTGACTGTGGTCAAGGCTTCCTAATTTTGCCTGGCTCAAAACCCTATTTGTAGGTTTTCTCCTTTGTGTTTTTATCCTTCTCTTTGCCTGCTGTTTTGCCCAGTGTTGCCCATTTTTTATTAACTGCTCCCACTTTATTATGCCTTCATTTGATAATGTTAGCTTCCCTGCTGTTCATCCTCCCACAAACCGGTCATGCAAGGAGTGTGGCTGGGAAGACATTCCTCTCCAAAAGTTAGACTACACCTATGATGTTCCCTTCCAAGCTGTGAGTGACGTCAATGAAAAACTACGCCCCTTCCACCATTACCAATACCCCCTCCTGATAAAATGATTGACAGGATAATCACAGAGCAACCCGAAGGAGGGCTCTTTGTAACAATTAAGGGTTGATTGGTTGTTCTTTTGACAAGAACAAAAGAGGGGACTGAAAGGGAAAATATTTTGCTTTTGCTAGGCCTACATCCATATATCCGCTATATATTGATATTGTATCCATATACTCATATAATCAAAATGAAACTGTGCTAACACATATAGCTTGCTAAGAGTTAATCAAGCAGATGAGATAATCATTTAATACTGATAAGTGACATTAAAAAAGTGCTGAAGACAAGCAGGATACTTCCTCTTATATTTGGAACAAATTTTTATATATAACTTGTTGTTGTCCGGTTGTGGTAAGGGGCATTCTGCCAAATGATGAGCTGATTGCAGGTGCTTGTTTGTCCGAAGCCCTTTAACTAGTGATGTCCCTCTATCTTCTCATTGGTCAACTGACCGACAATGTCCATATATGTTCATGTTTCCTGGGAGGGGAAACCTCTCCCCCCAATTAATATGCTTACCACCCACTGATTTTGTCCTATATAAACTGGTGAATTTCGCTTAATAAATCGAATAAGAGATTATAGCACAAGACTTGTGTCTGCGTGTAGTCATTTCTTATTCCCAGGCCTGCGACTTAGAAGATCTCTGAGGAACAGTGTGAAGGTCCGGGGCCCCCAGGGAGAACAAGGCATACAAGGAATACAGAAGATACAACCGGTTCTTTCACCAAGTATGTGAGAAAAATGAACTATGACATTTTTTTTTATTTGATACATAATATGCAATTGGTTTACCCCAGAATCGCTCCACTTTAACCTCAATATGTCTGGTGTACATTGTTTGTTTTTATGTTGCCCCAGTTTTGCAAACAGAAAACTTTAGAACTCAACCCTCTCTCTTTCTCCTCCAGTATACTTAAGTTTTGAGATGTTTACTCCATCTCTTAGGCCTCTTTCAAATGGGCAAAAGAATTGTGTCAGCCACCTGCAACAATTCTGTCATCCACCAGTTATTGTAATGCAGGAGGGAAATGACTGATGGCCCACCCATGTGAGTGCCAGACAATATTACTGGTTGGTACAAACATGAGTCAGGAATTCATTGGAGGTTCTGATGAGCATCACAACCTCCAACGCAGTTCCTATGTAAGGTCCGCCGGAAGCCGCATAGGCCACGATGCAGACCATGGTTACTGTGACTTTCCTACATTCCTAAGAGAATACAGTAAAGTTGCAGCATGCTGGTCTTGTTGTAGTCCATAATGTCATAGTCACCCAGGTGAAAAGCCCCCTAGTCCAGAATGTTACTTTTTACTAGTGGCATAAGATACAACAAAGTATTGCTTCATTAATGTAAACCATGTGAAATATGAATACAAATGTGCTCTAATCAGATGATAATCATGTTTTAAATGATTTTAACTGAAGTGACCTGAGTGATGTTAAGCAATCAGTGTTATTTGTCAACATATTTAATGTAATGGCATACTATTATATTTAATAATTACAATCTCTTTGCCAAGATGTGTTGCAACACATTTGGAACTTTCGTTTTGCAATGTATGAAATACTTTCCATGTAAAAATGTATGATCACCGAATTATTTACCAGTTTAAATATTTTCTGAGTAGGGCCCAAATTCCTTTGCAGTTGATAATGTTATCTACAAATTTTGCCATGTACTTCAATTGGAAACTGTCAGACAAAACCATTGATAACAATTATAATCTGTTATGCAATTTTGACCTAAATTAAAAGAATTAATTTTCCTGCTCAGCATAATCCTAAAGCAGCATTTTATGCCAAAATAGACAATTAAAAACATTAAGAATAGATCTGGGCAGCAGGATCTTCCTCGTTTGGATGCAGTGTTCTTCACTGTGTCTTTGGCCTAATATTCAATGACTTATTTTTAATTTGCTGAATAATTTGTTTCCTTTTGGGAAATGTTGACATATATGCCCAGCAAAAGAGGAAAATTATATCAGCTTACTGTTATTTTCAATGGTGAGCTTAAATGAAGGTGGGCAGCATGTGCCAAATGAACTCACTTGTGCATTGTCTCATTTGGTTCCAAGCAGGAAACAATGTCTCAAACTACATTGATGTTTTTTTTAATACTTTGGGAGAAATCCTGTCCAATCAGCAGGAGAGAGGTTTAACCGTTTAGGGAATGCTGACATATGATCTGGAAAAATAATGGTATGCTGATGTTAATGTCCCCATTTTTCTTATATATGTGATAGATGTGACATTTGTGGTTTCCTCTCATTCAAGTTTTACTCTGATGGAGTCATGTGCCCTGGATTGCACTAAAGATATCTGTACCTTAAAAACTTAAAGGCTGGAACAGAGCATACTAAAAAATATTTTCCATATATTCATTTTTTAGCATACTTGGTTCAAGATTGAAGTGTGAATGGCATAATATTCCAAGAAGTAATTTCTTTCCTTGCGTGTTGCTTGTCATTTGCCTGAGTGTCAATGGTCAAATCAAACAATGTGAAAACAATGAGGCCTTATAGATTTCAATATTTTTTGGCCACATCTGTTAACTTTGTTTGGGAGCAAATATTTGGATTTTAACCAGATTTGGTTTAATCTGTTGGCATTCTCTAAATACCTAACCCTGATCTTCTCCCTTTCAGTGCCAGAGAGGTACAGACCAATGCGTTGTGTACCCCTTTGGCAATCAAGGGATTAAACTATGCACAGATGTCAGGGTTATGTTTGTGCCACATCATTTAATATGACTTCTTTTCTTTTTAAAGTAATGACAGAATGGAGACAAAGAAGAGAGAAGAAAGAAGAAGTAAGGGAGAAGAAGATTAGAAAAAAGAAGAACAAAGATAGATGAAGACAGTGGATGACAGGTAAGTGTTCCACAGATGAGCTAATGATGAGTGATTGAAAGTATCTCAATGTTAGGGACTAGGAACCAGACAGACACAAAAATGTGAAGTGCAAAACACCTTTATTAAAATAACCAAAGCAAACAATTCAAAATTGTGATCCAGAAGCATAAACCAAAAGACAAGCCGGGGTCAGGGGGCAACCAAGACGGGTACTCAGAAAAGCTGGGGTAAGGAACCAATACGGGTACTCAGAAAAGCCAGGGTCAGGAATATGGAGGTCAGCGATGTCAGGAACAAGCCAAGAGTCAGGAGCCAGAAGGGATGTCAGAGGAAGCCAGGACATGCATGGATAATCAGGAACCAGGGGAACTCACTTGCACCCAGAAAAAACACAAGGGCAAGAAGGAAGTGTAGCCTAGCTGCTTTAAATGGCCTGACAACAGTCAGATGAGTAACCATGGAAACAGAGAGGTCAAGGCAGTTCGTTAATCATCAGCTGAGTCAGTCTGACACAGGTAAGGAAAGGCAGCAGTAATCAACAGCAGAGCATTAGACCTGATCAGCCCAACCATGACACTCATGCACCGATTGTTAGCATTTTTGCAATTATATTCCCATTAGTCACAACATTTAGCATGTGTTTTTGGAACTTATAGCATAAAACGGATGTTTGGCGAAGAGACCTCTTCTGTGGCCTAATGTGGTGCTTTCAGCTGGTAGGACAATTGAATACCAACTCAGAAATTTTTTAATTTCGGCCGGTAGACAATTTAGCCCTACCAGCTGTTTTACCTCACACAAATGAGGCCTTAATGTTTTATATAATGCAAGGGAAGGGATTTGTTAAGTGAAAATTATACCTAATGAAATATAGTCGTCTTGTGTTCATGTTTATAGAGTTTTAGTATATTTTTGATTTTCAATTATAATTTAAGTTGGGCTAATGTTTTGTTTTGTGTAATGTAAGATTAAAATTTTATAGAACAAAATGGGTTATCTATATGAATACTATGGTTATTTTATTTTAATGTTTGAAATATATTTTACTGGCAATGTATTCAGCACCATGGATAATTAGTTATTGGCAATGAGGTGTCTGCATGTACTCAGTATTTAAATGTCTTCAGTGATTGCCCATTATTGCAGTGAATAAAGGAAGGGCACCACTGCCACAAAGGGATTCCTTGGGGAGTTTGAGTTTGTGCACTGTTTACTGTGGATATTGTCAGAGGGATTATTATGAGTAGAATCCAAACCTGGAATTTGTTGGAAGTCTCCTGAGTGGCTGAATCTATTCTTCCAGGCGGAGGGGGGCTTGAAGAGTGTGGGGATAAGTACAGGGTCATGTAATATGTTGGGATTTAGGTATAGGATGTTCCAGAGTTTGGGTGCAAGCTTAGGTTTCACTCGAATGCCCCATGTTCCTGTGCTTGGTGTGATATCCTAGTTGCCATGTCTGCTGCTTATTCAATGCACAAGGAAGACAAGTTGCACTATCCTCCGGCTTAATCCATTTCTTGCTCATGGCAACTAAAAAGTCTAAAATGGAGCCCCTAGATAAGTGTAGGATAGTTCCATCACAGGGACCAGTAAATAGTTCATTGATTTAAATGTTGTTCAAATATTTTTCAGTCCCACAGCTGTCCACATAAATACATACAGAAAAGTTATTCAAATTACTAGGTATAGTGCTTGACAATAGCACTAAAGTATTAAAAAATATAGTTAGTTTTGTCTTTTCTTCAGATTTCATAATTTACAGCTCAATATTCATTGAGTACCTGTATTTTTTAACTTCATTCCATGTTTATATGATTTTATCTGCAGAGTGTTTTGTCACTTCATGAGAGATGTAGAGTTCCATATGACTATGCATAATATGTAACTAATAAAATCATGAGCTCATGAGATTATACCTTTGGGTGTGGGACCTGAACTTACCTATATAGGTACAGGTGATTGTCCACTCCTTGAAAAAGTTATTTATTTTGTTGAAATGCATTGAGGGAAAAACATACATACCTGTTGGCCCTGTTGCTTGAAAGGGGAGATGCTGTGAATATACACGATTGTTGTAACATAAGAATACCAAGATGCCCTGGAGCTCCATATGACTATGCATTTAATTTATATAGGGTTGTGGTGTGATTATTATTATTTTTTTTTTCATTTTAATAAAAACTTGAAAAGTCTGAACTAGATATTTTATGCTCACTTCCACCTTTTTACACATACTGAAATGAGGCTATTAACCCTGTGATTACCGAAGAGGTATCCAACGAATGTATTATTCCGTAAGCAAAATGTTAGAAAAATGCATATAATTTTTAAGCAATGCTTTGTACACTCCTCTAGCGGTGGCTGAAGTCATATAGGTGTCAAATGGGAGAGAAGACGTGTGTACTATGATGAAGTGTCAAGTCCTTGCAGAGATTTTCACAGGAATGGGCAGGCCCATTCCTGTGAAAACCACACCCTGTGCTTTACCAGTGTGACAGTCAGTATAGAGGCCTTCTTGCATAAGAAACCATAATCGTATTCATATGGGTGTGTTTATATGTTAATTTGGCACATTATTACTAAATTCAGATAGCAGCCTCTGCTGTCAGAGTTCACAGACTCAGCTTTGCCTGCATGAGTCTGGCAAAGTTGGGATCTCCCTATAGTTTCCTATGCAGTAACCACCCTCTACAGGTCATAAGCATGGTGAATTGTTGAACTTCTGGCAATATGGAAGGGGTGCTCTCCTTACATATTGCCAGCAGTAGACAACCTTGACATAAGAGCATTCTCTTTGCTTCCCCATTTGTCAGTAGGGTAGTGGAGAGGATCCTTTAACTACCACGAACAGCATAATTCCTTAACCATTTGAGTGTCTAGGGATGTGCATTGTAAGCCTCTGTGGCACTCAAAGAGTTAGAATTGTACAACTGCCAGTACACAGTCATGCCCTCGGCTCTGTGTGATTTTTTATAGTCGTATTTGAAATGTGCTCCCATTATCAAACAAATGGAATTTAACCCCTTGGCTGGTAGAAATTTTATATCTGCAATTTCATTATCAGTTGTGCATCCATGGGGAGTTGTGGCTACCAGCTGCCACCCCACTGGCCCCCAGACTTGTTTCATTGCCCACTGGTAGCCACAGATCCCCATTTACACTGACTGACCTCCCCCCAGCCTTGTTCCCTTGTCTACTGGTAGTCACAAATCCCCATGAACACTGCCTGTGCAACAGAACAAGGCTGGGGGGGTGTCAGTCAGTGTATGTGGGGCTAACACACAATGGTGATGTTCCCCATTCTAACCCACAATGGCAATGTTCAACATGAATTTCAAATTTGTGTACTGGTTGGTGTACCTTCCTAACCCTTTGAGTGTCACAGTGATGTGCAATGCACATCCCTATGCCACTCAAAGGGTTTGGTAGTAATGCAGTTCGTGTTGCTTAAAGGATCCTCTCCACTCCCAATATGTTCTCCGACTTCAGGGCTGCCTACTTCTGGTGATGTGTGAGGGAGGGAATCCCTTCCACATCACCAGTAGTTCAACAATCCTGTACAATTTTTGTGCATAAGGCAATGTGTGTCTACATCGAAACAGTGAAGTGCTTTACACATAACAAGAAAATCATATCGCAGAAGAATTGACTTTTAGTGCATCTCTCCCAAGCTCTCTCACAGAGTGCAATATAAAAATACAAAGGCTTTTACACACCACTTGGCACCTAGCAGTTTGATTTAAAAAATAGTTTGACCTGTTATAAACATTGACTGAAGGATTTCCCAGCAGTATTTGTACCCATGATAAACATGTTGTATCTTGGGTGAGGATACTATTGTGGTACTGGTTTTCCGTGATATAAGGGTGATGTTATTACCTACTATAGAAAGCAGCCCTTACACAATAGATAGCATTACAAATGCATTGAAGACCTCTCTGGTATTAAAGGTGTTAAAAGCTCAATTAAAATTAATGTGGATTTTTGTTTATCCCCTATGGTGTAACTTGATTTTTAGTAAATAAGTTTCAAGAAAGTAATTAAAATAAATTAGCAATGCATATATCATATTGCTAAATATGCTAAATAATGCAAACTGATTTCAAAGCCACTAATATATATAATAAAAATCACACTAAATATTATTCATCAGTATAGCAGTAATGTACCTAAAATAGTACTGATTATTATTTATCATCATCTACCAGTCACCAGATCACATGTGTTATACTGAGTGCATATAAATAATATTGAAACAGGACACACCCTGGATAAAACATGTGAAGATAACCTGGGTAACAGACAAAAGGAAGTGATTAATTGTAGTATCCATACATTATTTAAAGTTCATCAAATTAGGAGTGGTCTAATAAATTGGCAATGTTTCATTTCTCGTATTTGTGTGTGTTTATATAGATAGATGCATACATGCAAATGTATATGTTATGTGCATAGACAAAGATAGTTTGAACAAACTGAGGTAAAGGGAAAATCTTGCAGTTACATACACAAGTACTGCTTCATGATAAATGTTAACCACATTTAGTTAGTTATTTGTGTCTTGTGCTTGGATCCTGTTATTTATACTCATGGTGCCTGTCATAACATCAAACTAAAGTAAATCAGCTGCACCAAAGGGGAGAAAGGAATATTCCTATTTATGTAAATTGGGCTTCTAAACCCTGTAGCTTCTAAACCCTGGAGACGTGTACGGAGACATGTGTGTGTGTGTGTGTGTGTATATATATATATATATATATATATATATATATATATATGAACAAAAAAACACAAAGAGAGCGCTATTACTCACAATAAAACAAATATATTGTATTTAATACAAAATGACAGAATAATACGGGAAATAAACCTAAACTATTAAAAGTTCATAATACAAGTGAACTTGGTCTGGGAGGGCCTCAAAAACAGCGCACATAACAAAGACAGAAAAGGAGAAAAGATCTAAGTGTAGTATTTATTATATATAAAAATATAAAAACAAATGATTCCACTTACAAGAGCCCTTCTTGGGCTTAAGGCATATAAAAGGTCCTATCCCTTATAGCCAAAGAGCTGTGTCCACTCTGACCTCCTGCCAGCCCAAAATTCGATCTCACGACTTGATAGTAGTGTTGATAATAGTATAAATCCAACCAGGTCTGGTTTGTAGATCTCTGATGTAATAGTCTCTTATGATTATTCTCAGATAGAGACAAGTGGCATTTCACAGGCAGTTGTTGCCAGACCTCGTGTAGAAGTAAGTTTCTACACTCAGCGTTGTGAGTGAGGAGATAGTGGGGGCAGAGCGGGGAAGCTCACATATAAGCTCAAATATAAACTCCTGATATATAAGGAGTAACTTCTATTGACCTCTTCACACAGCAACTGAACAACTTGCAGATACCTTGGAATCTCCTGTCTCCGTAGTGCGGACTTATGGCTGTCTCACACCTCGCAAGGCAATAACTAGGACAAATCAGCAATGCAGGTCTTAACAAAAGTTTAGGATATAAAATCTTCCAACGCGTTTTGTATCAGCATGATATTTCTTCAGGGATGAGAGTGTAGTTCAGCGTTTAAAGTCCAGAGGCCATTTAGACTTTGCGCCCAAAGTGCTAACCAATAAAATGATAGCGTCTATACTAACTAGATGAATGTCAATAACCTGATGTCCTGACCATTAACCCCAGATGAACCTTCATAGCTCATCCTGGATAATAAGAAACGTCAGAAGGAAAAAAAATCAACTACCATATAAAGGTACAATATACCATAAAACAATCTAATAAAGAATACAATAAGTACCAAAAAATGTATAATATATTAAAAGAAAAATATATAAAGTATAAATGAACAAAATAAAAATAATTATAAAAATAATAAAAATAAAATTATATATATATATATATATGAATATAAAATATATAAAATACAAATAATAAAGACAGAAATAAAAATAATTAAATAAAAAGTAAAAAATAATAACAAAGTAAAAAATAGAAAATAACCAAAATAAATAAAGGGAAGAAAATCCCTACATATCACACACAGCTGAAAGAACAAAAGGAAAACAACAGACACTAATTTATCACTGCTTTTGGGCTGGATTTTATTGTAGGTGATAAATGTTAACACCCATTTTAGAAAACATTTTCCTATTGAGGTCTATGGGGAAAACTTGAGATAAAAGCAGAGATAAAATTAGCACCTGTAATAGAATCTAGCCCCTAATGTATAAATGTTGATACATCTATTTTTTCATTAAGTCCATTAGGAAATAAAGTAGCACTCTGGAAGATCCAGTAAGTTTCTTCTTGAGATAGTAATCAAAATATGTGTCCTCCCCTAATACTAACTGGTATTTGTTCAAGTGGAGTGATAGTGGTACCTACAAATTGATTATTATCTTTATAGTGTTTAACTAATGGTGATTTAATATCTACTGCAATAATAGCCCTCCTGTGTTCCAAAAATCTGTCCTTGAGTCTCTGTTTTGCAATATATTCCATCCCACAAGGACATTTTACACTGTTAATTATAAATGTAGTATTACATGTAATATGGTGAAGAGTTTTATCCACAATTTCCCCTCTAGTAGTGTATTATTTCTTATTATGTAATACATTTACATGTAATACATCTGGACATGGCACACTTATACACACCTCTTTGTGACAAAAAATTGTTATTATCCATATAATTTTTATGAGTTATAGGTTGTTTTTTTTTTTTTTTTTTACTTTTCTATTCTTCTTGTAAATAACCGTTGGTTTGGATGCAAGATGACCTCTCAACAGTAGATCCCCCAAAAGAATCGGCCAATGCTGGGTAAGTATTTTTTCAATTTCACTATTCTGGTGATGTAATCTCTCCACCCATCTGCTAGGCCTTTTAAACCTCAGCCTGTCTCATTACCTTTGCCCTTTCGTGGTGTACCTGAGCCTATTGCTTTGTTGGTCCATTGCTGTTCCTGTGTACGAGTCCTGCTAGTCTGATTAACTGATCCGGCTCCAACCACTGGCGACGTCTGACTACCCGATCCGGCTCTGACCCTTGGCTGCCTCTTATTATTCCTCTGTTGAGCTCCCATTGTGATTCCTTGTTAGGAATCGTTGCTGCCTGTGTCCTCCTCCCAGCGCTCTCTTCCGCTAGCAGCGCTTGTCGGCCAGTCTGTTACTGACCTCCCGTGGCCGTTTCGGTTTGTGTGTTGCCTCACCTAGCCCCAGTGCTGGTTACCTCATCGACTGTATACCTAGTATTTGGGTATTGTTGCGCTTCCTATTTTCCTGCCAACTGGGAAATGTGAAATAAAGGGCAGGTTACATATAAAATAAAGGTGATTTATGCTGACTGTATATATACACCACCACAGGGCCTGCATCTCACTATATATAATTTTTTCCTCTAACTCTGGGAAAATTGTCACGGTACTGTGAGGAATAAAACAAACCTAAAAATGAGTGTGGTTAATGGATGGGTGTGGCTAACTGAGAGGCGTGGTTAAGGGGTGGGGCAAAGGCGGGTCTAGGGGCACCAGACGTTGTTGTGCCTAGGGGTGCCTGAGATGTAAATCAGGCCCTGTTCTGGACCATATTTCCTAGAGGGAGGACTACATGTGGGTTACTGTTGACGTGGCTTCCCTCTATACCAGAACTGAACATCAATGGGTGCCAGATTCACCGCCAGCTATGCCAACCTATACATGGGTTATTGGGAGAAAATTCATATGTGGAGGCCAGACTGGGGGTGAGGCTGGCATTCTATGGTAGGTTCATTGATGATCTTCTATTCATCTGGAAGGGCACCGTCACAGATCTAATGGAATTTATACTTAGCCTTAATCATAATGATAGAGGTCTACAATTTATCTATATTTAGCTCTGAATCTGGTTATTTTCTATTTTTTTACTTTTTTTATTATTTTTTTACTTTTTATTTATTATTTTTATTTCTATTTTTATTATTTTATTTTTGTATTGTATTTTACTTTTATTACTTTTATATATTTATTTTTATTTTGTTTATTTATAATTTATATTTTTTCTTATATTATACATTTTTTAGTATTCATTTTATTCTTATATTGTTTTATGGTATATTGTACCTTTATATGGTAGTTGCTGTGTTTTTTCCGTCTGCCCTTTCTTATTATCCAGGATGAGCTAAGAAGGTTCATCTTGGGTTAATGCTCAGGACATTAGGTTATTGACATTCATTTAGTTAGTATAGATGATATAATTTTATTGATTAGCAATTTGGGCGCAACATATAATTGGCATCTGGACTTTAAAAGCTGAACTATACTCTCATCCCTGATGAAGTACCATGCTGATACAAAACGCATTGGAAGATTTCATATCCTAAACTTTTATTAAGTCCTATGTTGCTGATTTGTCCAAATTATTGCCTCACTATGGAGACGGGAGACTCCAAGGTATCTACAAGTTGTTCAATTGCTGTGTGAAGAGCTCAGCAGGAGTCTGAATTTGTTTCAGAGACACTCTGACCACAGGTGTAGGTAGTCTTCACGGGACCTACACTGAAACTGCATCTGATATATATACGGGAGAGAAGATCTCTTATCCGCATAGCCTATACAACACCAGTCCGTTAATATTGAGAATTTAGGTTCTTGATTTTCTTTGTTTCTTAATTGTATTTACATGTACTCAGTTTTACTGGGATTCAGTTTCAGCTTCATTGGACTTCTGTTTTTTCACATCCAGATATTTTACAGTGAGCTCACTTGTAGTTTGAACTTTTTAATAGTTTAGGTTTATTTCCTGTAATATTCTGTCATTTTGTATTAAATACAATATATTTGTATTATTGTGAGTAATAGCGCTCTACTTGTTTTTTTTTTTGTTTTTTTTTATTTGTCTATATTCCTTGCACTATAGGAGTTTTAGGATTGTAGCATCTTTTACTCCTGTGTGTTCTGATTTATTCAGATTACTGGCTCTTTCTTCCAATAATTTGTTTTGGTGTTTGATATTTATATAACTAGTAAAATGCTAGCTTTTCAGTCCCTACATGCAGGGGCATGCAAATGTGATCACATTTTTGTTTTGGTAGGCTTCAAAAAATGTTTTCACAGCTAGTTGCACCACTACCTACATGGAGCATCCTGACATCCTGACACCCAAGAACCAGAAGTGATATCCAGTACAGATCCAGTATCAACATGATCACTCAGAAATGAAACACCAGCAAAAGAATGAGTAGGCTAGCTACAATTAAATATATAGTGAACTGGTATTTAAACATGTTATTTAACTGGATACTAATGTCTCACAAAAAAAGAGCTCTGATTAATTTTCATAGTATTTGGTCATGGAGAGTATTATTTCAATACTGAGTTGTAGTTCAAGAGTAATTGAATGATAAAGTATCCACCTCCTGCCTTTTTTACTGATGTAATACCGCTCACCTCAGAGCAGCAAGACTGTACGGGTGGATCGAAGCAAGGGACAATCTTCAGTGAACATAAGGAAAAACCTGTCAAGGGGGAGCAGGGTTTCCTTATGCTCACAATAAGAACTTAGGGCTCTTACAGTATAGGAAGAATGTGGGAAATAAATGCAATAGAACAGAAAGAGGGCACCCAGTGGTATAGTATATAGATTCCCATTCCATTATATTGTAACACTTACTATTTATATGTATATCCAATATATATTATGTGGTATTATATCTTATTAAGTGGAATTCATCGATTCTCAGCAGCTTCTTAGTTCCTGTTTGTCCTGAAACTTGAGTGGAGACAGGGATATAGATCCACAAGCTGGTATTGTCAGGAAGTTTACTCTGACCATCACAATTGTGAGTGCAATTATTCAAGTTTGATTTTATTGCAGTGTGAATCTATATACAGTACAATTGGGCATCCTCTGTTCTACTGCATATTTTTTACCGTGATGGGAGACAAGTATATGAGGTGCAGCCTGCAATTAATGAGGATAAAGAGTTTGTTACTTTGTTGTTATTAGCGCTAATGCTGAAAATTATATAGGTAATTACCCAGCCACTCATTTTTGTGAGTTTACCACCACCACCAGTTGTTTGGTGGTGGTATTGATTTTTATCTGATGATTCCACCCCTTTTTTCCATCTTCGTTGAAATGTGATCTTGATAGTTCTAGTGCAGTGGTCCTCAAACTTCTTTTTGATAATTGCCCCCAATATGAATTCTAGTATTTACAGGGTACCCGTAACATTTTATAGGTCATTTGTCAAGGACGTATTGAAGTTAAAATACTTAAATATAAAGTTAATTTTTTTGTGCCCTGATCAAAATGTCAATGAGTATGCCGTGCACAAAAATTCCATAGATATAAATTATATATACAATATTCACATTTTTTAAAAAAGTTTTCAATAAAATGGTGGTACACCAATCTGTTATATTCAACATGCCAAAGTACCATGACACTAAGAACCACTGATCAAGGACTGGATTCTACTGCAGGTGCTAAATGTTAACACCCGTTTTATCAAACATTTTCCAGTTAAAGTCTATGGGGAAAACTGGAGATAAAAGCAGTGATAAAATTAGCACCTGTAATAGAATCTAGCCCCTAATGGGAAAACATCAAGGAAGACAGATCAGAAACAGTTTTCTGTGTTATCAGCATAAAATTAACGCTGAAAATGAAATTAACGTACACGAAAGGAAAAAGTAAAAATGTAAAATTATATGGGGATTGACAGAATAACAGATAATCCCCTTAAGGACTAGAGGTTTGTGTGAAATATTGCTTCACACACCTCTCTGGTCCTCCGGGAGTTAAATAAAATGTCAGACTCATACATAGATTTTAATAATGGATTCTTTATTACGTTCATTCATTCAATATATTATTGATTACTGAAAGTGTCTTTAGTATTTATCTGGCTATTACAGGATATTCTGTAAATACATGACTAGTTTAATTTTTAAATATATAGATCTCTAGTCTAGTGCTTTGTAGATAACAGTTGTAAGGTAGCAGAAATATGATGATTCATGTCATTGCTTCATTTGCTTCTTAATACTTTTTGACACATTTGTTATCCTGACACTGCTGCGGAGGTGGGTTGCATGGATTGCATGGATCTAAAGAGAATAAAGCACAGTATTAGATGATATTAATGGTTTCAATAACAGCACAGATAACTGTATACAACATACATGCACAAAGGGTATGACACACATTCAATTCTTATTTTATTTGATATCCAATAAAAAAGTAAATAGGTCCAACAAGCCCATATAGTCATAATAATAGTATTAATGATTTGCATTGGGTAAAACCCAATAAATCAAAATTTACCATTATATTCAATATTCATATTATATAGTAACTGGTAGGAAAATCCATATACATGGGCTAAAGTGCCACCCGGCGGCCTCGGCTGCTGTCCCTGAACTGGGAGCACAGACAGTCAGTGAGCCATCCAGAGCTCCCCGGTCCGGAACAGCGCGTTCGGTCAGACCCTACTGCGCATGACTGCATATTTACTGCAGTGTCTACTGCGCGTGTGCGGTTTCGCACACAGGGAGCTTCGCAGACTAGCGCTTTATGTTATTTAGATATTGCTACAACATAAAAGTAATCACAAAATATAACATATACAGTTGCATAGACTGTTTCATGTGGCAGTGTGATGTTTGAATGGCATGTGAGCAATGTGATGTGATGACTCACTTATTAAAGATATAGTAACACTTAATAAGTAAAAAAATATGTATTGTTGGGTTTATCTAACTGAATTAAACAAAGGTACTCCCTCAAACTTGAATTTTGTTGGCGCAGTATCTCAATGGCCTTAAATTTTACATTGCCGATGATGCTACATCATCCTATGGAAACTTCTGGTCAATTGATTATAAACTTCCATAGGGATGTTGTAGCAACAGCGCCATGTAAAATTTCAGGCCATTGAGATATTGCAGGTAAAATAATCAACTTTGAGCTGTAATAAGTTTTGAATAAAACCTCACTCAGCGGTGGGAGTACTCTTGTTGTACTCAGGAGGATAAACCTTAAAATATATATATTAATATATATTAAGGATTACTATCCCTTTAAATGTGCAGTGATTAATTAAATAATTGTTTGGTACTTAAGTGAACTACTGTATGGCCAATCTACTACAAAAAAAGCTATTCTGGAGCTTTCACATTTAAAAAAGTTTCAATTTATTTAAATGGAACGTTTATTCCCTTAAATGTTGGAGGGGTCCTCAATCATTTTGCAATGCATGGGAAACCTCACTTGCATTCCAGGGGTTAAATCCCATTTAAATCAACTGTGAATTTACATTGCGGTTTTCCCCGGAATAGCTCTTTCATTCCCTAGGTGGAAAATTCAGAAAAAGATACATATAATGATCAGGACTATTTAGCAGTATCTTTGATTTCCCCAATGCAGGACTTGAAATCATGTGATGTACTTTACTGCAGGTAAATGAACCAGTTGTTTTAGTTGTCATTGTACATTATTTTATACAGTTACTTGTGGGTTACAACTTGTATGTTACAATGAATGATCAACATCAACTTACCTTGGCATTGTGGCACAGGAACACATTGAACCTGTTTGCAAGCTAAAAATATAAAAAAAACACTGCATTTTATAATAGAACTTAACCCAACTGGTAAATTTAGTAAATTATTCACAAGCAAATAAGGCACAATTCTGGAATAAACCAACTGCATCATCAGTCAAAATGTCCATTGATTTAAAAAGGTTTTTAATCCCTTGAATGATAAAGAAGCCACAAAGGCAATGCATAGCAATTTAATCCAATGGACATTTTTATATGTCCCATATGGTGCAGTTTGTTTACACCAAAAGCAAAAATACATACAATGTTACCATACAAAAAACGTGGAATTTATTTAATACATAATCATTCAATAATCACATTCATTAGATCAGAGATAGCCAATCTTTATAGATGATGGAAATGATAACTCCCATCATCCCTAAACAGCCAGCTGCTGGTAGGGGATGAAGGGAGTTGTAGTCTCCAAGAACTGGAGGTGTAAATATTTACTAGACATTGTTTACATGGTAATTCTACTGATTGTGCAAGTTATAGGTTAAATTGTAGGTTAAAAGAAGGATTTCCAGATATCCATCATAAAAAAATAATTTTTTTTGTATCCAAATGAAAAATATTTCTCTAAGAGCAATTTAATCCCTTGGATGCTAGACTCTTTCCAGCTAAAACACTATTGCTATGTTATTGTATGAGCCTTGTGTCCTTCAACAGCATCCAACCTGCACTTGGATCAAATGTTGCTGAGTTGGTTCAGAGACTAGTTTAACACTTTGCGTGCCAGAGGAGGTTTCCAATGCATTGCAAAGCAATGTTTTGGATACTTCTCTGGCACTCAAGGGGTTTTAGAAGTAGAAGTTAAAAACTAATATTTTTCAAATATGATTTACCCTTTAAAACCAGAGGGCGCTGTAAAACATTGAGAAGCAATGCATTACACACCCTTCTGTTGAGTGGATTATGTCATTGGAGGGCCCCATCACAAAAATATTTTTACATTGGCATAACTGGAAGCTATTGGAGCCTGGCATCAGCTCCCTATTGACACTGGCCCCTGGAACAACTGTACTCTCTGCTTCTGGTCCTTAAAGTGATAAGATAGCTATTGAGCTATCCTGAAAGAAGAAGATCAAAGTAAAGATGGGATCAGATGCTTTTAACCTGGCCAAAAACATGCTAATTCTAGTAGAACAAGTGCTGCAATACATAAAGATGTTAGTTTCTATACATCACTTAACTAACACAGAAAATCTTATTTAGATGTTGATTTTGGACATGTAATATACATATATCTTTAAGACATTCTTAGATTCAAAATTAATAACAGAAGATATCCATTTTGAGAAAGAATAATGTAAGAATGAAAGATGTGATACTTACGATCTGGGCATTTCTGTGGAGGTGGGCAAGGAGAACAAGGGTCTGGGCAGCATTGAGTTTTTCCTTTGACTCCAGACATGATTATCTCTGGTAGAGTTCAGTAGACTGTATTTTAGGAAAGTGGGAAATGAAGGATACTCCAGTTGTGTCTGGTCTGTCTGCAGTTGATGTATTTATACACAGAGGGATGAGAGCAATGTGCCAATTTGGAAACCTGTTTGACCTGTGGAAAGACAAAGAAAATACGGCTTATGGGAAGTATAATTGCATCTAATTGGTTTTTTTTTTCATTACTGGGTGTAGCTAAGTCTATCTTCCATATCATTTGATGGAAAATGTATTTGTGTCTTCATAAATACATTATCACAAGATACATGCTACTATTTAGGTGTAATAAAAGTTCATTAAACTGATGACTGAACTAAATTATGAACTATTAAGTAGCTTCCTTCAGTGTAAAATGGCTGTATAAAATGTTTTTCATATTACAGTCTTGCTACATCTCTAATCAGGTCAGTAGACCACAGGTATTAGAACAAAAGGAGAACAATTCTGAGGTCCTCAAATGTGCCATATAACAAATAAAAATTTCCACTTATGTAAAGTGAATGTTTAACCTGTTGGACAATACAGAGATCAAATTACAATAGGTTACTTTAGTGCAAAATGGCTGTGTATGTGTTTTCCATATCATAGTTTCGTTTAAACACTAATTGGTTGAGAACCACATACAGGGAAGGCTGGCAACTTGTGGCCTTGGGGGGAAATATAATCAAGTGGTCCATATAGTCTATCATTCCAGTCCACTGTCCCAAGCTTCCCTTTCGTTCATTTAAAAAATATCATTAATGTTTTGAAGTAAGGCAAGTCATACCACAGAGCTTACAATTGAAATGGGCTTCACTAGTGAAACTGCAGAGCTTAAAGTTGAAATGGAGCTACACTGGAGCATACAATTTAAGTAACACTACACTAGTTAAATTTGCCACATACAACAAATTAAATTTCTATTTATATAAAGGAAATGTGCATCCCCTAAAATTCTAGAGATAAGTAATGCATTGGAAACCATGTGTCTAGCATCAAAAGGGCTAATTTTGTTATTCTATGTAGTTGTTTTTGCTCTAAGTACAAGTGATGTAATTCTTCATTGACATTAATTTCATAAAGTTGAAAATAAAACTAGTTTCTATTGGTGATCTGGCTCTCTGGTGATACGGCTCACAAAAAAAAAAAAAGTAAAAATTATAAAAGTATAGATTATGATAAAACTAAATAACCTTAATATAGAATACAATGTAATAATAACCAGGATGGCCAACCTGTGGTAGCCACTACTATACCCAGACCGATGTGTATAGTCTACAAACAAACTAGAAAACTATAGCTATATATATAATGGAGAGCACTATCTATAAACATAGACACATTTCAGTTGTTTTCACATGCTTACTATTTAGTGGAGAGGACATTTGAGGAGTCATTATATACATTTTACCTATTCTATATAGATAGCGTTCTCCCTTATATATTGTCATGGGACTACAGACAAATAAATACTCTGACAGGTACAGGTAGAATAAAATAAATATTTTATTGAAATTCAGGCAGTAAATAATAAACACACTTCCCCAACCTTCCTGGGTCAGGCGTGGGGACAGTGCAAGGCCCACTACAGGAGCAGTACTGAACATAGCCAGATCATCTCCAGATGATGGAAACCAGGATGTAAGCACAATAGAGAACAAGAAGTGGTAAGGCATACAAGCAGGGTGCAAGGAAAGACTCAAGTAACCTAGGATTCTACCAGCACTCACACCCGGATGCCCAAATAGAGAGGTCAGATATGCAGGCCAAGGTCATGCACAAAACAGCTAGTCAGACAGAGCCAGGGTAGCATGTAGCGGGTAGTCATCCCGGCCAAGGGTCCTACACGGAGCGGTTAGTCCAACAAGCTGGATTTAGCACGGACTGGGTAGTCAGACAAGGCCAGAGGTTCAGACACTAATCGGGTAGTCAGACAAAGCCAAGGGTCATACACAAATCAGAAAGACAGCAGAAACAGATCACAACAGAGAACAATAACACTCGGGAACACCACGAAAGGGCAATCAGGCTCTGGCCGAATGTGGCTTATAAGGCCTCCTAGGAAGGAGGAGTTACACCGTTAAGGTGAGCGTGCACTATAAAAATATCAAGCACACAATGATGCGTGAGCAACAAGGAAGTCCGCATCCAGAATGAGCCACCAGCCAACACAGGAATAATCAGGTAACCAGGGCCCGAATCATGGAACTGTGATATATATCTACATATATCTATCTATATAGCGTTAGAAATGGCATAGTATTGCCATGAAGGACATGCACTCTCAGGACTTCTGAAAAAAATGCTTATTTAATAATCATATGTCGACGTTTCGGCCCCCTCAAGGGCCTTCTTCAAGACAAAAAATTGTACATCAACTTGACCTTATATACAGTAAAGAACGAAAAAGACCGCCAAGATCCCTCCACTGTGTCACTGGTGACGTCATGAATACTAATGCGGCGCCACCATTACCAGCGGAGGATGTTGGGAATTGTGTCCTTCAGCAGAACATGCTATCTATGCAAAGCGGCTGGCTAGATCGTCTTAATATTGTAACACAAGTGGGTATCGTAATACATCAGTCTCTATATTAGTATAAATCACAAATAAAGAGAGGAGAACCTAAAGGACAATGTGATCGATCCTCCATGTTTCCACAGAACATCTAAAGAATTGTGAGCAAAAAAGCGTTACATTGTAGCATAAAGCCACATCGCATACATAGTAACCTCCGATAACACACAACATCCCAGCACACTTATGAATACTATAACAAAGTATCAATATCTATAGAGAACAATGTCACGTCCTGAGTATAGAAATCCGCGAATGCTGTTGTACAAAAATACCTGCCCATCGCTCGGCAGTGATCCGACTCCCTTTGGAGGTGGTATGTGAAATCCAAGATTGATGGCCCCCTCTAGTGTCCATACCAAGTAGAGGAGAATAAGTCTTAAATTAAAAGTTGATTGTTAAATCATGCCACACATCCGACCCCCTGGCTCTACGCTTGCTGCCCTTTATGCAGACACAGCGGAAACCTAGATTGGGGTTAATTCCAGTATGTCCATGGTATCTAGAGGTCAGGCATGTACCGAGTCATATTGCCTCCTGGTTCTACGCTAGCTGCTAGTTATGCAGCTATAGCGGAGACCTAGTATGGAGGAGTGAATGGTGGCAGTAATTAGCATTCAGCGAGTGAGAGCTAGCAAAGGTGCCGACATGGTATGTGTCATGGATGCCCACTATGCGATTCAATAGATCATGAATGAAATTGGATTAAGATGACAGAATGGGGCAAGGGGGAGCGATCCTGTCCCAAGCCTCTCGTGGATACGTGGGGTATAATGGGTTGAACAACCCTACGGGTCATCCCTATAATCAATAAATCCACCAAAATATATGATGATCATTATACCTAGAGAAAGTGAACATGCGTAACCCAAAAGTGACAACAGCGAAATTAATACATATCATGAGTTTCTGTGCACACAGTTAACGTTAACTGTACACTAAGACATAACTACATTCAGCGTTACCTTAAATCCCATAGTCATAAAAGTAGTGGAAATCCCTAATATGCAGTCCCACGAGAGAGTGACAGGCGGTGGGCGAGACCGGTCCCTAGACCCATCTCGCCCTCCACCCGCCCCACATAGGACCCATACCAGTAGCTATCATAAGAAACAAATTAAAGAAAGTTTTTCATTAAGGCCCCTAGGGGCCACTGTGTCCAATAAATATATCCATTGTGCCTCCTTTTGCAACAGTCTTTTACCTCTATCACCTCCTCTGGGAAGAGGTGGTACCCAGTCAATCATCATATATCGCAAGGTTGGCAATGGGTGTTTGAATGTTGCAAAGTGAACTGCTACAGGTTGGTCCTTTATCTTGGAAGAGTACTTCTTGTTCAGATTAGATGTTGCCTCTAATGCTGCTCGAATTAATGCTCTGTGATTAGCCATCCTGTCCTTAAATGTATTTGTGGGTTTCCCCACATAGGTTAATCCACAAGGGCAAGTTATAATGTAAATCACAAACTGACTGGTGCAATTGAGATTATACCTGATGGGTATCTTGTATCCCTTATGTCGATGTTTAAACAAGGTTTCTGCAACCAGGTAATTGCAGGTGACACACAACAAGCATTTGAAACAACCAGGTTTCTTTGTGATAGTAGTTTTGGTGTAACTACGTACAGGGTCAGTTTTTACCAACATGTCTTTGAGGTTACGTCCCCTCTTATAACAAAACATGGGTGGTCTCTTGTTAAAGAATGGTAATGATGGATCTGTGTTGATAATTTTCCAGTGTTTATAAACACTGGATCTGATGATATCTGATCCTGTACTATATGTAGTCTGTAGATGTAAACGATCATCCTTGTCCTTATTCTGTTGAACCAAACTATGTTCTCTATTGATGTTCTGAACTGTATGTTTGTGTGTGTTCACCAGCTCCTCACTGTAACCTCTGTGTAAAAATTTGACCCCCATCTTATCCAGTTCACCTCTCAGCTGTTCCTCATTACTTATAATCCTCCTTGCTCTCAGCATTTGTGATTTAGGAAGACTCTTCTTTAAGTGAGGTGGATGATGGCTGTTATAGTGGAGGAGATTGTTTCTGTCAGTAGGTTTAGAATATAGTGTTGCATGTATTTTCCCATCTATCAATTGTACCAGTACGTCCAAAAAAGGTATTTCTGTCAAACTATAATTTAATATCAACTGTACATGTGGATGGGCTCTATTGAGGTCAGCAATTAATGTCTCTAGCTCACATGGTGTACCTCGCCAGTTGATGAACATGTCATCAATATAGCGAGTATACAAAACCATGTGTTGTCTAAAGAGTGTATGTATAGAAAGATACTCTCTCTCATAAACATGCGTTAAACATGAGTTAGGCGCTTCGTTTCCTTGCACATCTACTTTTTGTAGTCCATTAACAACCCATTAATTTATGGTATGATGTTTTTAATATGGAAGAATAAAATTGTGTTTTATTTAATACGGGTTGAATTTTCTTGGCTGGGGAAGCACGGCGGTTCCGTTGCAGCACCTCCTCCTGTGTCTTCTCGTTTGCTGAAGTCCGTGGCCGGGACTGTGGGGGTAGCTCCGGATCTGCAGCTGCAGTTACCGTGGTGAGTAGTTACATACTGAGAATTGAGAAAGGAGTTCTCTTTTGATGCAGATAGGCATTGAGTAGCGATCTCTTTTTTCTATTGTGTCTTTGCCTTGTGAAAACAATATCTGTTACACTGGATAAGATGATCATTGCATACATGATTCTTTTTGGTAAGCTTTTAGGCATCAATTCAATTCCCCCCGTCTCCAAAAAAAAAAAAAAAAAGAACACTCAATGGCACTTTTTCAAGCATGGTAAACAAATCAATTACACATTAAGGTGCATTAAGGATCCCACTTTAATGGGTGAGAATCAGCACCCATTTTTTGGGATTGTAAAGTACCCTAACGCATGATAATAATGCGAACGCAGGAATTGAAGCATAAAAAAACCTCAGGTGTCCAGTTGATATATTAATATGGGGCCCTAAGCCCCATATCAATACATCCAAAGTATGAAAAAAATTGTCAGTTGTTAGTATAATTAACCCTATGAGTTCCAGTTGGGTATACATACCCCCTTGCACTCATAGGGTTAATCAGACCAAGTTAAAAAACATCCCCTGAGAAGAAACATGTACCAGTAATCCTGATGTCCAGCAGGATCTTCAGAACCCTGATCAACAACTTTCTGACTTCCTCTATCTTCTGTCTTTTTTCTTTTCATCTTCATTCTTCTGTCTTCTTCGTTTTCTGTCTTCTTCTCTTCTGTCGTTTTATCTTCTTTCTTGTATTATATATGTACCTGTAAAGAACCAAAAATTAAACATGAAATGTGTTCCATAAACAGTAGTTGCAAATATGTGCAGTGGTTAACTCTTTCAGTTTCAAAATCCATTTCACTTTAAATGAATTTTCATGCAAAAGAGAAAAATATAGGGCTATGAGAAATATATTTCATATGGTACATTGCAATACATAAATAGTCTGTGGGCTCTGCTGCTTTCACTGGCAGTGGCGGCAGGAATTCAGTAGGACAACACCCCCCCGCTAATGCTCGAGCCAGTATGTGGGAAATTTGAACAGAGACTGGCTTTTATATTTCAAGTCTCTTTTCAAAATGGCTCTCTGACGTTTTAATGGCTGGGATGCCTGCTTATGCACCTCCCAACTAATCATCTCCTAGTGTAGGCTGACCAGACCTAACCTTTAACCGGGAAAATGCACACTGCAGGACTGCAATGATTTCAGTGAAATACTGCAAAATGGCTATTTTCCCCGGTTAAAGGTGAGATCTGGTCAGCCTATCCTAGTGGTGGGGGACAAATTCTGCTAGGAGCTGAATGTCAACTAGGTTTGGCAGAGTAGGGCCTCACCACCTTCATCAGGTATTATGCAGGCAATTTGGGTGTTTGTCCAGAATACACTCCTCTTGAATAAATGTCTGTTCCAGATGAGAAAAGAGTTGAGAATTTTTATTTATTTTATTTATATTATTTTTATATATTTTGATAATAAGTATATTAAGAAAGTACTGGTGTGGATTTGCTCTAAACAGTGTCGCAGAAGTGGAAGTTGGTTTATTGCTTACACAAGTTTTCTGACTGGTAATGTTTCTTCTATATGTGATGGTCTATCACAGTCAGTGATAAATTATCATACCACTCTGTACCCTAGCTTGCTTTAATGTGTTGCTTTTTGTTCATTATCATTGGCTATGAGATAGGGTGTAACACGTGACTCCTTCTTATCAACCGATGAACAGCTTACAGAAGGGATGACATATGCATGTAACTCCTTCATCTAATAATATTACAGTGGTGTCTGTCTCAACAGTGTCTACCTCAATGGCAGTCAGCAATCTGGAATTCATAGTCCATTGTGTCCTTTGCATGGAGCATCTTCCTACGAGTTCAATAAAATGCCGTAATATTTTTTAATTATCTTGCTATTTTCTTGCCAATTGCCATTGTTGGTGCCTGCACCGACCCATCTTCCTGTTTAAAATTCTTTACCTGAGCAGCTTGTCCCTTTAGATTATGCTTTTGCCTCTGCCCTCCTGTACTTGGCTTGGACTTGCTTCTCTGACCAGTGGTGGCCAAATAAACCTCTAGGGCTCAACCACAAAGCACGAGTGACTTCCATTTCAGTGATCAGGGTCACCTGCCCTTGGGTTACAGCCTCCAAAAACCTTGCAACGCTGTTGATTAACTGGGAGGAAGAGGTTACACATTAAGAATTATTACCCCTTCCTCCTAGCCACTGGTTAGCTGTGAAGAGGTTACTATGGGACAAACATGATGCCCAGCCTAACTTTTACTCCCATCTGAGCACAGTGTGTAACTTGACTTCAGCTTTATACAGGCACACACATAAATGTAAGCCTACAACTTTAGCAAACTAAGTACCCTAAGCCTACCCTAACCTAAGTACCCTAAAATAACAACTAACCTACACTCCAAAACCTAACAGAGACCTAATAGATACTAACCTTGAGGCATTCTAGAGACTGACCCTAACCTAACCAATAATAACATCCCACAAAGCTAACAGAAATGTATCTAACCTAACCTTACAGATACAGAGCTAAACTAACGAAACAGATATTTAAATGGTGATATTCTGAATGGAGATTTTGATGCCCACAACATTGTGATAGTTCCATAATGATGCTCTCCAGACAGGAGGCACCACTTCAGTATGATACAGTATCACTAATATAAATGGGGCTTTTAGCGTCTTGAATACTACAAAGGTCTCCAACGCATTGTGGAACTAGACTTCTCTAGCATTTAGTGAGTTAAAAGTCCCTTTCAAATCAATAAGAATTAATATTTTTCCTCTAAGGTGCTCCAGAATAACTACATGTCTTAGTACAGCAGCACCAGTTCAATTATGCTTTATTACTTTACTCGTGAAAAAAATGTTTTTCTCCAAAGATTTCAGGCAGTAATGCAATCGCTAAATCTGAGGTGCCTTTATATTGCCAGTCAAGTCAAGCTTTCATGTGCTTTTACCCTATACGTGTAAGTTAACTTTTATTTCTGCTTATCTCTGGTAATTCCTTTATTATTTATTGGTAAAGTTCAATTCAAAGGCCTTGTATGTTAACCTGGAATTGACACATTCAGAAGCATTGGGGATAGTCTGTGTAACTAGTGAAATAGTGGAATTGCATTAGAAGGGCAGTGTGTAAGGCAGATGAGTCTCGCAGCACTGCTCATATTGGATTAGTGTAGCGAAAGATAGCCATTGAGAGAGACAACAATTGGGGGTTTCAGTGGCGATGTTGCATATCTGGTTGGTTCTTCTGTGAGATAGTCATATTCTGGAGTTGATTTGTAGGAGAAGGAAGTAGGATATAGAGACTGACTTTGTTATGTGTAGCATTAAACATTATAAGTAAGCACTGTACCTTTATGATATAGACTGGAGGGACTTCAGGAGCCATCTTAAAAAATATATTTGTTTTAACTTCCAGTTACCTAATAGAAATCCAACCATATGAAGCTCCTAATGCAATTTAAGTAATATTGTCTTATGTTGAATTCTCAAGTTATGTCTACACAAGGGTATTTAAGTGTAAAACAAAGAAGCCTTATTAGTATAACTGAGAACACATCCAACTGAATGTGAGGAATGGTGGACATTACAGTTAGGAATGTACACATCAGAGCCTCTTTCATATTTGGCTTGTTGTTTGAAAACTCTTAGGATGTCTCCCTAAGGGTAAAGGGTAATCCAGATATGGACCCCTTGCTGTCAGTACCTAGGCCAACCAGCTGCACCTCACTGATGAGGCCCAAACAAGGCCGAAACATAAGTTTTGGGTTGGCTGGTATTTCTCGTGCAGAGGGGACATGCCCTTCCTTTTGGAACTGGACCAACAATGCGGTGGGATTAGTCTAATATGTATGTGGAAATGCATCTTCTGTAATTGCACTAGAGAGCTAGAATGTGATGCTAGAAAAAGTGCAGTTCTGGAGGAAATCAACTGAGGGGAATGAAAATTCCCAATCATTTATACGAGTGTTTTTAATCTCATGAATGCTAGAAAAGCCTCCAACTAATTTCTTTGCAAAATATATTTGAGGCCTCTCTAGAATTCAATGAATTTAAAGCATCATTTAATCAGTGGGACTTCAGAGAATTTTCATCCACACCAGGATGAAGATGATTTTCTAGAAAATTGCTGCTCTTTATTTGAAAAATAAGGCCTTTAGTGCCCAATGTAAAAAAAAAAAAAAAATCAGGCTCAAACAATCTGAGAACAGGGCTTGATTTCCATCTTGGTCTCCCCTAGGCAAGGCATCTAAGGTACCCTTATTCCTGCCCATTGTACTACCCTCACTCTTTATCTCACAGTGCTTCCAACCACATGCACTATAGCATGGCACAGAAAAAACACTTAGTCTATCAGATGCAAGCATGAAAAAGCTCTTAATCCTGTGGAGCACTCTAGCACTACTAAAAGGATATGTAAACTGGTAAATGAGCTAACATAAACCAGTAGCAGGTGACGTTTGCAGGGGAATTCGGATTGCTCTGGCAACATACTTTACCCAAAATGCGGTGTGGTCAGCACAGATAAGACTTACCTTAAAATGTGGCTTTCTAGGCAGTTACCTACTCTGCCTAATTGAAATCTGGACATTGCTTCACCATAGGAACCAATTACAAATTCCCAACTTTCCATTGTCTTAAATCCTTGCATTGTTAGATACATCTACAACATACTGTGCAGCAATTCCTTAGATGTCTCTCACTCAGATTAGAGTGATTAAAGAGCCCTATTTACAAAAAATGACTTTTGACTTTGTCTCATATAGTGCAGTTGAGCTGTTTTAGATTTAATCCATTTCTTAAGAACATAGGGCTCTTACAGTTTAGGAGGAAAGTGCGAAATATATGCAATAGAGTAGAAAGAGGGCACCCAATGGAACATTATATTATAACACTTACTATTTATATCTATGTTCAATAGATATTATATTATGTGGTATTACATTTTATTAAGTGCAATTTATAGATTCTTAGCAGCTTCTTAGTTCCTACTTGTCCTGAACCATGAGTGGAGACAGGGGTATATTTCCACATGCTGATATTATAAGGGAGTTTACTCTGAGCATAACAAAAGTGAGTGTGATTATTCATGTTTGATTTTATTGGAGTGTGAATCTATATACTGTACAATTGAGTGCCCTCTTTCTGTTCTATTGAATATTTTTGAGTGTGATGGGAGATGAGTATATGAGGAGTAGCCTGTTATCAATGAGGATAAAGAATTTGTTACTTTGTTGTTATTAGCACTAACTCTGAAGATTATATATGGAATTCCCCAGCCACTCATTTTTGTGAGTATACCACCACCACCGGGTGTTTGGTGGTGGTATTGTTTTTTATCTGAAGATTCCACCCCTTTTTTCCCTTTTTGAGGGAAATGTGATCATGATAGGTCTAGTGCAGTGATTCTCAAACTTCGTTTTTATCATGGCCCCCAACATGCATTCTGCTATTTACAGGGTACCCGTAACGTGTTATGGGTCAATTGCCAAGGACTTATTGAAGTTAAAAATACTTAAATATAAAGTTAAACTTTTGTGTCAATATCAAAATGACAACTAGTATGCTGTGCGCAAAACTTCCATAGATATAAATTATATACACTATGTTCACATTTTTTTAATTCTTTAAAAAATGGTGGCACACTAATCTTATACCTTCAACACACTAAAGTGCCATGATACTAAGACCCACTGGGGAAAATAGATCAGAAACAGTTTTCTGTTATCAGCATAAAACTAATGCTAAGGAAAAAACAAAAAATGTAAAATTATAGGTGGATTGACAGAATAGCAGATAATCCCCTTAAGGACTAGACGGGTGTGTAAAGTATTGCTTCACACTCCCCTCTGGTCCATCAGGACTTAAATAAGATGTCAGACTCCTACATAGATTTTAGTAATGGATTCTTTATATTGTTTTTTCATTCAAGATATTATTGATTACTGAAAGAGTCTTTAGTATTTTAACTGGATATTACAGGATATTCTGTAAATGCATGATTTGTTTAATTTTCTTAGAAATATATATCTCTAGTCTAGTGCATTTTAGATAACAGTTGTAAGGTATAAGAAATATGATCATTCATGTCATTGCTTCATTTGCTTCTTAACACTTTTTAACACATTTGATATCCTGACACTGCTGCAGAGGTGGGTTGCATGGGTTGCATGGATCGCATGGATCTAAAGAGAATAAAGCACAGTATTAGATGATATTAATAGTTTCAATAACAACACAGATAACGGTATACAACATACATGCACATAGGGAATCAACCACCTTCAATTCTGGTTTTATTTGATATCCAATAAAAAAGGAAATATGTCCTGCAGGCCCATATAATCACAATAATAGTATTATTTATAGTATTTTTATGTGTTGAACTATTTGCATTGGGTAAAACCCAATAAGTCAAAATTTACCATGACATTCAATATTTATATTAGAGAGTAATTTTGCTGCAAGATAAAAATAGTCACAAAACGAAACACATACAGTTGCATGGACTGTTTCATGTATTCAGTGTGATGTTTGAATGGCATGTGAGCAATGTGATGTTATGAATCACTTTATTAAAGAGATAGTAACACTTAATAAGTAAAAAAAATATATATTGTTGTGTTTATCTTCCTGAGTAAAACAAAGGTACACCCTCTGCTGAGATGTGTTTTATTCAAAAGTTATTGCAGCTCAAACTTGAATTTTGTTGCTATAGTATCTCAGTGGCCTGACATTTTACACTGGCACTGTTGGTACATCATCCTATAGAAACTTCTGGTCAGTTGACCATAAACTTCCATAGGTTGGTGTAGCAACAGCTCCACTGTAAAATTTCAGGCCATTGAGATATTGCAGGTAAAAAATTCAAGTTTGAGCTGCAATAAGTTTTGAATAAAACACATCTCAGCAGTAGGAGTACCCTTGTTGTACTCAGGAGGATAAACTTCAAAATATATATTTTAATATATTTTAAGTCTTACTTTCCCTTTAAATATGCAGTCAATAATGAAATAAGTGTTTGGTACTTAAGAGAACTATGGCCGATCTACTACAAAAAAATCATTATTAAAATGGAACATTTAATCCCTTGAATGTTAGAGAGGTCAGCAATCATTTTGCATTGGAAACCTCACTTGCATTCCAGTCGTTTAAATCCCATTTACATCAACTGGTTTGCCCCCCAAATTTCTCTAGTTGTTCATTGTGATCTTTCATTCCCTAGGTGGAAAATTCACAAAAAGATACATATAATGATCAGGGCTCTATTAAGTAGTATCTTTGATTTCACACACTGCAGGACCTGGAATCATGTGACGTACTTTACTGCAGGTAAATGAAACAGTTGTCTTAGTTGTCATTGTACATTATTTTATACGCAGTTACTTGTGGGTTACAACTTGTATGTTACAATGCATGATCATATTAACATACCTTGGCATTGTGGCACAGGAGCACATGGATACTGTTTGCAAGCTAAAAAAAAATAAAAAAACACTGCATTTTATAATGGAAATTAACCCAATTGTTACATTTAGGACTCTATTCACAAGCAAATGATGAGCAATTCTGGGATAAACCAACTGCATCATAAGTCAAAATGATGTCCATTGATTTAAATAAGACTTTTAATCCCTTGAATGATAAAGAAGTCACCAAGGCAATGCAAAGCAATGTAATCCGATGGACATTTTTATTTGTTCCCTATGGTGCAGTTGGTTTACACCAAAAGCAAACATACATAAAATGTTACAATACAAATTTATGTTTTGTGTAATTTATTTAATACATAATCATTCAATGATCACATTCATTACATCAGAGATAGTCAATCTAGTTCTAGATGATGAAAACGATAACTCCCATCATCCCTAAATAGCCAGCTGCTGGTAGGGAATGAAGGGAGTTGTAGTCTCCAAGAGCAGGAGGTCTAAATATTTACTAGCCCTTGTTTAAATGGTAATTCTTCTGATTGTGCAGGTTTTATGTTAAATTGTAGGTTAAAAGAAGGCTTTCCAAGTATCCATCATAAACAATTAATTTGATTTTGTATCCAATAAAAAATGTATTTTGTAAGAACAGTTTAACCCCTTAGATGCTAGACTCATCCAGCTAAAACATTATTGCTATGTTATTGTGTGAGCCTTTCGTCCTTCATCAACATCCAGCCTGCACTTGGATCAAATGTTGCTGAGTTGATTTAGAGAATAGTTTAACACTTTGCGTGCCAGAGGGGTTTCAAGTGCATTGGGTTTTAGTAGAAGAGGCTAAAAACTAATATTATTCAAATATGATTAATCCTTTAAAACCAGAGGGAGCTGTAACACTTTGAAAAGCAATGCATTGCACACCCTTCTATTTAGTGGAGTATGTTATTGGAGGGCCCCAGTGAAAACATTTTTGGGGCCCCCATCACAAAAATATTTTTACATTGGCGTAACTGGAAGCTGTTGGAGCCAGGGTTGGGCCTCTTTTGGACACTGGCTTCCAGAACAACTGTTTTCTCTATACCCTCTGTTTCTGTGCCTCTGCCTCTGGTCCTTAACATGATATGATAACTACTGAGCTGTCCTGAAAGAAGATCAAAGAAAAGATGGGATCCGATTCTTTTAAGCTGGCCAATAAAAGTAATGCTTGTAGAAAAAGTGCTGCAATACGTAAATATGTTAGTTTCTATACATCACTTAACTAACCCAGAAAATCATATTTAGATGTTACATAGTTACATAATAGTTTAGGTTGAAAAAAGACTTGCGTCCATCAAGTTCAACCCTTTTTATATTCTTGTTTACTGCTGTTGATCCAAAAGAAGGCAAAAAAAACCCTTATTTCTGCAATTTCGAATTCTGCCTTGTATGGCGTAAAAAAATCCTTCCTGACTCCAAATGGCAATCAGATTTTTCCTTCAATCAACAAGTCCAAAATAAATATTAATTCCAATACTAACATACATAGCCCTCTATCTTTTGCTCTTTTCAAAAAAGTACCCAGGCCCTTTTTAAAGCCATCTAATGTATTTGAAAGCACCACCTCTTCAGACTTACCTTTACTGTCCTTACCATAAAGAATCCTTTCCACTGTTAAAGACAAAATCTCCTTTCCTCAAGTTTTAGTGGCTTACCCCTTGTTCTTTGTATCATTTTGTTAATGAACAGGTCTTTGGAGAGCCCTTTGTATTGGCCCAGAACATATTTATATAATTTTATCGTATCCCCTCTAAGATGTTGTTTCTCTAGTGTGCACATATTTAACTTAATAACTAAAGCTTTCTATTCCCCTTATTAGTTTTGTAGCCCTTCTCTGCAGTTTCTCTAGTTCCATAATGTCTTTTTTTCAGAAAAGGCACTCAGAATTGAACTGCATATTCAAGGTGGGTTCTTACTATGGACCTGTAAAGAGGCAGAATAATATTGCCCTCTTGTGAGTCAATGCCTCTTTTAATACTTGGCAATATCAGGTTGGCTTTGGCAGCCACCAGTTGGCATTGTGCACTGCTTATAAATCTATTGTCTACCGTTACTCCCAAATCCTTTTCATTCGTAGATCTCCCCATAGAAACACCATTTAAACTATATGTTACATTTTTATCATTATACACAAAATGCATAACTTTACATTAGTCTATATTGAATCTCATTTGCCATTTACCTGCCCAGTTACCCAATTTCTTCAATCCTCTTGTACTGAAGACACATCCAGTACAGACTTTATTACCCTACTTAATTTTGTGTCATTATACATGGCTCCCTATGCCCACTGGGAGATAATTAATAAACAAATTAAAAAGTAGAGGTACCAGGACAGATCTCTGAGGTACTCTACTTTTCACGTTTGTACAATTTGAGAACTTCCCATTTACCACCACTCTTTGCATTCTGTATTTTAGCCAATTTCCAATTCACGCACAAACGTTTGCTCCTAAGCCAATTTCAGTCCATTTGTATATTAACCTTTTGTGTGGAACGGTATCAAATGCCTTAGCAAAGTCTAAGTAGATCACATCAACCACAGCACCCAAATCCACATTTTTACTCACCTGTCATAAAATGCAATTAAGTTAGTTTGACAAGACCTGTCTTTCACAAAGCCATGTTGGCTCCTGCTAATGATATTCCTGTTCAAAATGTTTTCTTGAATATACTCCCTTAGCAACCCTTTAGACAGTTTCCCCACCACAGATGTCAAGCTTACGGGTCTGTAATTGCCCGGCTGGGACTTTGATCCCTTTTTAAATATGGGCTCCATATCTGCTTTAAGCCAATCCATGTTGATTTTGGACATGTGATATACATATGTCTTTTAGACATTCTTAGATTCAAAGAAGACATTCATTATGAGAAGGAATACTGTAAGAATAAAAGGTATGATACTTACGATCCTGGCATTTCTGTGGCAGTGGGCAAGGATCACAAGGGTCTGGGCAGCACTGAATTTTTCCCTTGACTCCAGACATGGTTATCTCTGGTAGAGTTCAGTAGACTGTATTTTAGGAAAGTGGGAAATAAAGGATACTCCAGTTGTGTCTGGGCTGTTTGCACTTGTGGTATTTATACACAGAGGGATGAGAGGAATGTGCCAATTTGGAAGCCTGTTTTGACCTGTGGAAAGACAAAGAAAATATGGCTTATAGGAAGTATAATTACATCTAATTGTTTTTTCATTACTGGTTGTACCTAAGTCAATCTTCCATATCATTTGAAGGAACATGTATTTGTGTCTTCATAAATACATTATCACGAGATACATGCTACTATTTAGGTGTAATAAAAGTTAATTAAACTATTGACGGAACTAAATTATGAACCATTAAGTAGCTTACTTCAGTGTAAAATGGCTGCATAAAATACACCTAAATGCATAAAATGTTTTCCATATTACAGTGTTGATACAGCTCTAATGAGGTCAGTAGACCACAGGTTTTAAAACAAAAGGAGAACAATTCTGAGGTCCTCAAATGTGCCATATATAACAAATAACAAAATTCCACTTATGTAAAGGGAATGTTTAACCCACTGGAGAATAGAAAGATCACATTACAATAGGTTATTATAGTGTAAAATGGCTGTATAATATGTGTTTTCTATATCATAGTTTTGTTTAAACATTAATCGATTTAGAACCACATACAGGGAAGGCTGGCAACTTGTGACCTAGGAGGGAAAATATAATCAGGTGGCCCATATAGACTATCATTCCAGCCTACTGTCCCAGCTCATCCCTTTTGTTCATTTTAAAATTGTCATCAATGTTGTGAAGTAAGGCAAGTCATACCACAGAGCTTGCAATTGAAATGTGGCTACACTAGTAAAACTGAAGACCATAAAGTTGAAATGGAGATACACTAGAGCTTATAAGTTAAGTAAAACTATACTAGTGGTACCATGGAGCTTACGATTGAAATGGGTCATGCTACTAGTGTAGCTCCATTTCAGTTGTAAGCTCTGTAGTACCACTAATGTAGCTCCATTTCAGTTGTAAGCTCTGTAGTACCACTAATGTAGCTCCATTTCTGTGGTATTACTAGTGTAGCTCCACTTACAGCAGTAAGAAGGAGACTGAGTGAGGCAGTGGTCCATCAGCCCAGATCTGTGTCTGGCCAAGGGGACAATTGCCCCACTGCCCCCCACACCAGCCCTCCTCTGACCACATAGGTATAAAGGCAAAATGAAAACAATTCTTTGGTTGTCAGATGTGCCATATCTAAGAAATGAAATTTCTGTTTATATAAAGGAAATATACATCCCCTTGAATTCTAAAGAGAAGCAATACATTGGAGACCTTGTATCTAGCATCAAAAAGGCTATTTTTTATAATTTTGTGAAGCTATCTTGTCACCAAATTGCTCCAATTTTGTCTTTATACATATATCTTATGTAATTGGTTCTCGGTCTTTTTTTGTGCTCAAACCATTAAAGGTACCCTGCAGTTTTCGGGGCACCTCTAATGGTTTATAGGTAATTTATCAAGGGCATAATGTTGGATGCAAATGTATATAGGCAGTTATTCTTAGATCTCATAATCAGAATGACAAAAGTGTGTTCTAAATGTAAAACAATTTCCATAACATACATTGCAAACTCAACATTCACATTATTGCCAAAGGCAAATGGCACCCTAAGTTGGAGCCCATGGTATACCAAAATGGCAAAGTGACCTAGTTGAGTACTACAGTCCTAAAGAGTGGAAAGTACAATCCTATATCACTAAGCTAAGTGTTTGAAATGAACCTTAAGGTACCAGGTTTCTATTTAAAATGGCCCCCACCTCTTCTGCTCCATATAGCATTGCTGCTCTACAGATGTTATCGAATGTGGTTGAACAGCTGGTCGGCCCTACGTCCATGAACAGTCAAAGTTCTATAAATGATTTCACTTGATCAGTGATAGAACTGTCTTACACATTAAAGGAAGAGGAAACTCAAATGCAATTTCATATATTTTGAGAACTTATTATAATATTTATCAGGTCAAAGATGGGTAATTACTATAATTCATTTTGTGTATTTACTTGCTACAATAGAAGACAAAGAAGCACAATACCTAGGATGTCTCGCTATAGCTTAGTTCATGTGTCAGCATCAGAGGAATGCTAATATATAAGTAGTGTCTCTCATGAAGAAAAGATGATTAAAGAAATGTATAAATTCTGCAGTTGAGCTCATTGTCTGGACATATACACTGGCATAAAAATCATGCAGCATTACTTTGGGGTATTCACAAGTGCTTATGAACAGTTTAGTGCATAATGATACACATTATGCCATCGTCAATAATTTAATGTGAGCAAGCCCCTATCACCAGCTGTATATCATGCACAGGAAAAAGCAACAGTTGTACTCCGTGTTCTTCTGAGCCTTGTTAACACATGATGCTGAACAAATTGAACAGGAGTGTCATACCCTAAAATACACATATACACCAGAGTAATAAACAAATGTTAAGAAGGCACATCACACCAAAATCTATTCAACCACCTATTTTAATGTGGAATCTTAAAGTACAAACTCCACAATGAGCATTTGGCTGTGCTGTTCACGCAACATGGATAGTCCCATGTGAACACAGTTTAATGTAGCTTGCTGCAACCTCCTTGCATTCAAAGTATACCACAAAGAAGCATAGTATAGGCAGCTAATGGAGCCTATGTTCAGGTTGTTTACAAAGACAACAGTGGAGGTTTGAATGCTCATAACCATCTCTGATGAGTAGAACATGGCAGTATCACTGTGTAGTGTTAACCAAGTATCTGAGAAAACATAACTATGCAATATTAGTTTCCCTGACACTTGCTCACTATATTACTCAGGTACAGAGATTTAGGTTATTGTGCAGAAAAAAAAATGTTGTAAAATAAAATACATATATTTGTTTTATTTGATACATAATATGCAATTGGTTTACACCAGAATCACTCCACTTTTACCTCAATATATCTGGTGTACAATTATTTTTTGATGTTGCCCCAGTTTTGCAAACAGGAAACTTAAGGACTCAACCCTCTCTCTTTCTCCTTCAGTATACTTAACTATTTATAGTAGACAATGTCCCTTAGGCCTCTTTCTCATGGGCAACAGAACTGTGGCAGCCACCTGCGACAATTCTGTCATCCACCAATGATTGTAATGCAGTAGGGGAATGTCTGATTGCCCGCCCACATGAGTGCCAGACAATATTACTGGTTGGCACAAACATGAGTCAGGCATTCATTGGAGGTTCTGATGAGCATCACAACCTCCAACACAGTTCCAGTGTAAGGTCTGCCTGAAGCCGCATAGACCATGATGTAGACCATGCTTACTGTGACTTTCCTACATTCCTAAGAGAATACAGTAAAGTTGAAGCATCCTGGTCTTGTAATCCATAAAGGAATAGTCACCCAGGTGAAAATCACCCTAGTCCTGCATGTTACTTTTTTACCACTGGCAAAACATACAATAAAGCATTGCTTCATTAATGTAAACCATGTGAAATATGAACACAAATGTGTTGTCATCAGATGATAATCATTTTTTAAATGTTTGTAACTGAAGTGACCTGAGTGATGTTAAGCAATCAGTGTTATTTCCTTTCAACATATTTAATGTAATGGCATGCTATTATATTTAATAATTGCAATCTCTTTGCTAAAATATGTTGCAACACATTTGGAACTTACGTTTTGCAATGTATGAAATACTTTTCGTGTGAAAATGTATGATCACCGAATTATTTACAAGTTAACCCTTTCAATGCTAGGGGGTACACAACACATTGCAAAGCAATGTGTTGTGTACCCCGCTGGCACTGAAAGAGTTAAAATATTTTCTCAGTAGGGCCCACATTCCATTGCAGTTGAGAATGTTATCTACAAATTTTGCCATAGACCTAAATTGGAAACTGTCAGACAAAACCATTGATAACAATTCATTTTCCTGCTCAGCATAATCCTAAAGCAGCATGTTATGCCAATATATAGACAATAAAACACTAAAGAATACATCTGGGCAGCAGGATCTTCCTCGTTTGGATGCAGTGTTCTTCACTGTATCTTTGGCCTAATATTCAATAACTTTTTTAATTTGGAACTTATCGCACAAAACAGATGTTTGGCCAAAAGACCTTTTCGATGGTCTAATTTCTGTTGTGCTTTCAGCTGATAGGACAATTAAATATGACTTAGACATTTTTTTATTTTGTCCGGTACACAGTTTAGCCCTACAGGATGTTTTACCTCACACAAATGAGGCCTTAACATGGGCGGATTGTCCTATCGGGGGATCGGGCATCCCCCGATGGCCCGCTATATCGGCTCACTTTTAAAAAGTCGCGATCCACTTTGTGCAGACTCTCTCCCTCTCCGGTGCACGCTGAAAGAACTGCAATTAAAATACAAGTGCTGTACAGCGCTGGCCATCTCTCTACCCCTCCGCTCCACTTTGTCTTGAGTGCAGAATGAGGGCACTAAAGGAAGTTAGTGGAGGAGAGAGATGTCCGGCGCTGTACAGCACTTGTAATTTATTTGCAATTCTTTCAGTGCGCACCGGGGGTGTGTGTGTGTGGAGGGGGGAGCCCGGGCCGGTATTCCCTTACAATCTGCCCCTGGGCCTTAATGTTTTATATTCTGAGAGGGAGGGGATTTGTTAAGTAAAAATTATACCTAATGAAATATAGTGGGCTTCTGTTCATGTTTATAGAGTTTTAGTATATTTTTGATTTTCAATTATAATTTAAGTTGGGCTAATGTTTTGTTTTGTTTAATGTAAGAATCAAATTTTATATAACAAAATATTGTGCGGTTATCTATATGAATACTATGGTTATTTTATTTTAATGTTTGAAATATATTTTACTGGCAATGTATTCAGCACCATGGCTAATTAGTTACCGGCAATGGGGTGTCTGTATGTATTCAGTATTTAAATGTCTTCAGTGATTGCCCATTATTGCAGTGAACAAAGGAAGGACACCACTGGCACAAAGGGATAACTTGGGGAGATTGAATATGCTCAGTGTGGATATTGTCAGAGGGATTCCTATTAGTAGAAATCAAAAATGGAATTTGTTGGTAGTCTCCTGAGTGGCTGATTCTATTCTCCCAGGCGATGGAGGGCTTGAAGAGTGTGGGAATGAATACAGGGGCATGTAATATGTTGGGAGTTAGTTCTAGGTTTGTTCCAGAGGTTGGGTGCGAGCTTAGGTTTCACTCCAATGCCCCATGTTCCTGTGCTTTGTATGATATCCTAGTTGCAAAACAACGGAATGTACCGGCGCCAAGATAACTATCCCAGACAAGTGATAGCGTGAATGGAGGAGAGTACTACAAAAATGCAAATATACAATAGAAATATTACATATAATAATGGGCCCGGACACCCCACTACTATCTTGTCAAGTCTGTTGATGCAGCTATATCCTCAAAATATCGTTGATCCAAATGGCGAACATATGCAAAACAAGAAGGGGAGAGGAAAAGCTCAAGAAGAAACCTCTAAGTGTAGTAGTGAAAATGATCATATGAAAGAATAAATATCAAGATAAAAATAAAAGTAAATATTATATAAAAATTGGAGCAGATACTCAGAAGGATATATCATATATCTGAATGAATAAATATTATAAACATATGGCTGGAGTGTTTAAAATAAAAGAAATTATACTTTATTCTTAAGATACAAATAGGGAATGAATGATAAAAAAATAAATAAAATACAATCCTGTCATAAAAAGGAGATGGGTACTTCCAATCGCTAAGTAAAAATGATCTAGTAGTGATATTATTCTATGTATCCTCAACCAGGATACAATCTCACAATATAACAGCAGCAATATGAAGGTTGTATAGACAAAAAGTATCCACCAAAGTCAATGGGTGGCCCCTTACTTGATTACCAGAGTGTATGTGCCTTGAAAGGAGGAACTTGCAACCTCGCTCGTCGTCCGATACTGTTGCCTCTCTGGGATGTTCCCGCAGGAGTAATCGGCACCTTCGTATGCAGGGTGAAACTCAAAGTCCTCCTCAGCCGTATCATTCTCAGGAAATACGGAACACTGTATGTAATAGTTCAGTATAGAGACAGGGGATCCAAAGCTGGTGTTCAATAAAGTGTAAATCGTCCAATAATAGGGTAAAGGCTCAACGTGTTTAGGCGTCAAAACTGCGCCTTCGTCTGGAGCCCCATGTTCCTTTGCTTGGTATGATATCCTAGTTGCCATGTCTGCTGCTTATTCAATGCATAAGGAAGACAAGTTTCACTATCTTCTGGCTTAATCCATTTCTTGCTCTTGGCAACTAAAGAGCCCAAAATGGAGCCGCTAGATAAGTGCAGGTAATTCTATCACAAGGACCAGTAAATTGTTCATTGAGTTAAATGTTGCTCTTGTTGTAAGGAATAAAAGTGCTCAAATATTCTTTTTCAGTCCCACAACTGTCTACATGAATACATATAGTAAAGTTATTCAGATCGATAGGTACAGTGCTTGACACCAGCACTATACTGTTAAAAAAATAGAGTTAGTTTTGTCTTTCTTCAGATTTCATAATATACAACTCAAGATTCATGTTTTTTATTAGTTGAGTACCTGTATTTTTAAAGTTCTTACCATGTGTCACAGCTTACCTTGTTTCCAGGGCAGCTGCTTTAGTGATGCTCGGCGTCGTTCCACGCGTCATCTGCAGCGGCAAAGCTTCAGAGTGAAGCAGGCCTCTGTTTTATGCCATGCTTCTTGTAGTTTCCTCCTACCTACTTCGTTCCTCTGAGTCTGCTCCTCCTACCTACTTCCTGTGGAGGGGTTTAAAGGGCAGCCTGAGTTCTGACTCAGTGGCCCTTGCCTTGTTGTTCAAAGCAGTTCTATTACCTTGGGCTCTGTGTATGACCTGGCATGTCTTCCTTCCAATCTGGTGCTGACCTGTGGCTCTGTTTGACTATTCTTTTGTCTTATCCTTATAGTGGAAACCCAATCTGGTGCAGACCTGTGGTTCTGGCTGACTACCTGAACTGTGTATGACCTTGCTTGTCTGACTACCCTCTCTGGTGTTGACCTGTGGCTCTGTCTGGCTATTCTTTTGGTTGTCCCCTGTACCTGGCAGATACCCTATCTTGTGCGGGCTTGGGGCTCTGGCAAACTAACTTTGATACTGACTGCAGGCGTGAGTCAAGTATACGCTTCCTTATACTGACTGCAGATGTGAGTCAGATATATGCTCCATTCTGACTGCAGGCGTGAGTAAGATTTCTCACTACCTCGGATAAAAACTTCAAGTTCCAGTTCTTATTCCTGTTCTGTTCCTGTTCCAGCTCCTGGTTCCAGCAGAAACTACCAGTGGCTTTGGCCTAGTCTCTAGTAGAGTGGTTCTCTGCGGCAGTTTCCTTTTTCTGGTAGTAGCACTTGCTGGCTGTGACACTTTGCTTGTACCTGCTATTTACCTCTGTTTGCTACCTTATTGTTGTTTAATAAACTGCATTTTATTATACCGTACTGACTCCTGAACATCTCTGGGGAACCGTGACACCATGTTTATATGAATTTATTTGCAGAGTGTTTTGTCATTGTATGTAACTACTGAAATCATGTGCTCATGAGATTATACCTTTGTGGGTGGGGCCTGAACTTACCTATGTAGGTACAGGTGTTTGACAACTCCTTGGAAAAGTTATTTATTTTCTTTAAATGCATTGGGGGAAAAACATAACACCTGTTGGCCCTGTTGCTTGAAAGGGGAGATGTGTGAATATACACGAGCGTTGTAACATAAGAATACCGAGATGCCCTGGAGAGATATGGAGATCCATATGACTATGTATTTAATTTATATGGGGTTGTGGTGTGATTCTTATTTTTTTTTTTTCATTTTAATAAAAAGTTGAAAAGACTAAACTAGATATTTTATGCTTACTTCCACCTTTTTACACATACTGAAATGGGGCTATTAACTCTGTGATTACAGAAGAGGTATCCAATGAATGTATAATTCTGTAAGCAAAATGTTAGAAAAATGCCTATGATTTTAAGCAATGCTCTGTACACTTCTCTAGCGATCAAAGAGTTAACACTTTGAATGCCAGAGGGTTACGTAATGCATTGCTTACCCCTCTGACACTCAAGGGGTTAAACCCAGATCATTTTAACCCTTTGAGTGCCCAGATCATTTTAACCCTTTGAGTGCCTTCTCAATGTGATGGATACCCCCTCTGGCACTCACAGAGTTAAGCCATGAGCAAATAGCCTTACTTAGTTTCTTATCTGATCAAACTGTCTCAGCCAGTTTGGAGGGAATAGCGGGAAGTGAATGTGAGTCGAATGGGGGGTGAATGTGTTTCGAACTGGGGGCAAGGGTGGTAATTGTGAGTCGAGAAGGGGGGTGAATGTGAGTCGAATGGGTGCGCAAATGTGAGTCAAATGGGGGAGGGTGAATGTGAGTCGAATGGGAGGCGGTGAATGTAAGTTGAATGGGGGGAGGTGAATGTGAGTGGAACGGGAGGAGGTGAATGTGATTTGAATGGGGGAGAGGTGAATGTGAGTCAAATGGGGGGGTGAATGTGTGTCGGACCGAGGTGGTGGTGAATGTCAGTTGAGCGGGTTGGGGTGAATTTGAGTCAAAAGGTGGCAGGTGAATGTGAGTCAAATGCTGGGGGTAAATATGAGTCGAATTTGGGGAGGAGAATTTAAATAGAATGGGGCAAGGTGAATGTGAGTGGAACGGGGGCAGGTGAATGTGAGTGGAACAGGGGAAGGTGAATGTGAGCTAAACAGGGGAGTGGTGAATGTGAGTCAGAGGAAGGTGAATGTGAGTTGAACTGGGGGAGGTGAATGTGAGTCAAACAGGGGGAGGTGAATGTGAGTCAAACAGGGGAAGGTGAGGAGGTGTGTATTGTGTTAGAGGCTAAAGTCATGTAGGTGTCAAATGGGAGAGAAGAGGTCTGTACTATGATGAAGGATCAAGTCCTTACAGAGATTTTCACAGGAATCGGCAGGTCAACTCCTGTGAAAATCACACCCCGTGCTTTACCAATGTGACAGACAGTATAGAGGCCTTCTTGCATAACAAGCCATAATCCTATTCATATGGGTGTGTTTATATGTTAATTTGGCACATTATTACTAAATTCAGATAGCAGCCTCTGCTGTCAAAGTTCACAGACTCAGCTTCGCCTGCATGAAACTGGCAAAGTTGGGCTCTCTCTATAGTTTCCTTTACAGTAACCACCCTCTACAGGTCATAAGCATGGAGGATTGTCGAACTGCTGGCAATGTGGAAGGATGCTCTCCCTCACATATCACCAGCAGTAGACAACCCTGACATAAGAGCATTCTCTCTGCTTTCCCACTTGTCAGTAGGGTAGTGGAGTGGATCCTTTAACCACCATGAACAGCATCATTTCCTAACCATTTGAGTGTCATAGGGATGTGCATTGCAAGCCTCTGTGGCACTCAAAGAGTTAGAATTGTACACTAGCCAGTACACAGTCATGCCCTCAGTTCTGTGTCATTTTTCATAGTCATATTTGAAATGCACTCCCATTACCAAACAAATGGAATTTAACCCCTTGGCTGGTAGAAATTTCATATCTACAATTTAATTATCAGTTTTGCATCCATGGGGATTTGTGGCTACCAGCTGCCATCCCACTGGCCCCCAGACTTGTTTCATTGCCCACTGGTAGCCGCAGACCCCATTTACACTGTCTGACCTCCCCCCAGCTTTGTTGCCTTGTCTTCTGGTAGTCACAAATCCCCATGAGCACTGCCTGTGCAATAGAACAAGGCTGGGGGATGTCAGTCAGTGTATGTGGGGTTAACACACAATGGTAATGTTCTCCATTCTAATCACCAATGGCAATGTTCAACATGAATTTCAAATATGAATAAGAAAAATTACACAGAGCTGAGGGGATGATTGTGTACTGGTTAGTGTACTTTTCTAACCCTTTGAGTGTCAAAGTGATGTGCAATGCACATCCCTATGCCATTCAAAGGGTGAGGGAGTAATGCTGTTTGTGTTGCTTAAAGGATCCTCTCCACTCCCTACGTGTTCTCTGACTTCAGAGCTGCCTACTTCTGGTGATGTATGAGGGAGGGAATCCCTTCCACATCACCAGTAGTTCGACAATCCTGTATGATAAAGGGGAACTTCTCTTCTCCTCCCCTTTCATCCATAAATTTATGTGCTTAAGGCAACATGTCCTCATCGAAAAAGCAAAATGCTTTATACACATCAACAAAATCATATTGCAGAAGCATTGACTTTTAGTGCATCTCTCCCAAGCTCTCTCACAGAGTGCAATATAAAAATATGGAGCCTTTTACACACCATTTGGCACCTAGCAGTTTGATTTAAAAAATAGTTTGACCTGTTATAAACATTGACTGAAGGATTTCCCAGCAGTATTAGTACCCATGATAAACATGTTGTATCCTGGGTGAGGATACTCCTGTGGTACTGTTTTTCCATGATATAAGGAGAATTACATGTCATCAGAGTGATGTTATCATCTACATTGGAAAGCAGCCCTTAATCAGAAAACTGATAGCATTACAAATGCATTGGAGACCTCTCTGGCATTAAGGTTGTTAAAAGCCCCATTAAAATTAATGTGGATGTTTGTGTGAACCCGTGGTATAATTGGATTTTTAGTAAATAAGTTACAAAAAGGTAATTAAAATAAATTAGCAATGCATATGTCATATTGCTAAATATGCTATTTGTGTGTGTTTATATAGATACATACATACATGCAAATGTATATGTTATGTGCATAGACAAAGATAGTTTGAACAAACTGAGGTAAAGGGAAAATCTTGCAGTTACATACACAAGTACTGCTTCATGATAAATGTTAACTACATTTACTTAGTTATTTGTGTCTTGTGCTTGGATCCTGTTATTTATACTTATGGTCCCTGTCATAACACCAAACTAAAGCAAATCAATTGCACCATAAGGGAAAAATGAATATTCCTATTTATGTAAATTGGGCTTCTAAACCCTGGGGCTTCTAAACCCTGGAGACGTATATATATATATATATATATATATATATATATATATATATATATATATATATCCAGAAATCTACAAGAAGAGCGCAACAGCAAAAGGAAGGAAATGGGAAGACAAAGGAATCTTCTAAGTGTAGTATAATTAGTAAAACATAAAATGCTTTAATACATAAAAATAAAATCACATAAAAACAAAACAATCCATCCCCCCTCTCACATTGCACTTACAAAACGCCCGTCTTGGGCTTTATGCTTCTCAGGGGTCCCAACCCCTATGCGGCCACGTAACTGTGTCCCATGATTCAGCTGATGATCTCGATTCCGTTATAAGTCCTTAAAGCTCCAGCTGTTCTATACTTCTTGGTATTAAATCTGCTTTGATGTTAAAATCATTACCAAGAGCTGGTTAAACTCCAGAAAGCTGTCCAAAACAGTTGACACACATGGAACAGGAAACGCTGTATTCTACAAACGGCCGAGAAGTCTGTACCGTAAAGCCTCAGCCCGGGAAATCTCACAGGGGGCGGGGAGGGACCCCAGCAATGTACCAGCAATGTGTTTGCTATTCCTCTGGTACTCATAGGGTTAATAGGCAAGGTATGCGGCTACTTACCTTTCTGTATATGTATACAATTTTTTAATTGTATTGTAGTTTAAAAGAAAAATTTGCATAAGACTTAGTTTAAATAATATACACTTTATTATATAAATCTTTAAACATCCCAAAAAGTGGTCTCTAAAGACGCTAGCCATCGTGGCTAGTGTAAATGATGTCACAAGCAAACATATATACAGTTTGGAAATAGACACAATGAGCTTAAAAATTCTATAACCAAAGTAATATTGATTTAACATGGTATAGTAGCACAAAAAAATGTTGTTGGCTCAGGAATACTCAATGAATGGGTTGAAATGTAGAAAGCCAACATTAGAAAATGTTGTGTAAAGCAAATGATAGAGCAGTGGAGCCTGTTCCAGTCCATGTCCTGACAATCATAAAAGTTGTGTAAGACCCAAATTAAAGCATTAACCCCTTCAGTGCCAGAGGCTTGGGCCATTTCCTGTACCCTGCAGGCCAGACACTTTTTCAGCATTTTTGCTATCCTTCTGTTTATGCTTGATTTCCTCTGGGATTTTTAGTTAAATATGGAAAACTATATATTGTTTTTTTCAGAACGAATTGAGCTTTCTTGTGGTACCTTACATGAAGAGAATTTTACATCGTGCAAAAAGCTATGATGTCATAATGACAAAAAAAGTGAAAATTTACTAATTTTCCTAAAATCACATAATATGTATCAAAAACATTTACCTTGATTGAAAAAGTTTCAATTATTTGAAAAAGCCCCAAGTACCCCGAGTAAAAAAATACCAAATTTGTATAGTTTTACCTACGTCCATGGCTAGCGTAGAGCCCTAATCACCAGCAGCGCAAAATGACATTTTCAACTTTATAAACTAATATGCGCATTCTAGGGTTTTTGTGGTAAAACTACCCTAAAACAGTGGAATAACTATATAAAACTATATATTTCAGAAAAGTAGACAACCTGCCGCATCTAATGAGGGGTAACTTGCCTTCTTACTCCAAGCCTGGTGTGCACAAATGCCTCCAGAAGATGGCGCTAATGAAAAAAAAGGCATTTTCTTACATTTCTGCCCCTTCAAATGTACTGAAATTTGTGAAAACCATGGCATTTCCAACTGTATTCATTAGCTAGTGCTCTTAGGAGAAAAATGACACCCCATTGGTATGAGTTTAACTACCTCAGGGGGCGTTAGAAGTGCAAAATGACACCTACTACAACCTCAAATTTTTCTAACATTTTCTCAAACATTACTTGTCTGTACACAAATGGTTATAACAACTACAGAAGTGAAGAAAGGGTACACAACCCATACCATTTTGAAAAGAAGACACCCTGCCGCATCTAATGATGGGTGACTTGCCTTGTTACCTCAAGCCTGGAGTGCACAAATGCCTCCAGAAAGTGGCGCTAATGGAAAAAAAAGGCATTTTCTTACATTTCTGCCCCTTCAAATGTACTGAAATTTGTGAAAACCATGGAATTTCCAACTGTATTCATTAGCTAGCGCTCTTAGGAGAAAAATGACACCCCATTGGTATGAGTTCAACTACCTCAGGGGGCACTAGAAGTGCAAAATGACACCTACTACAACCTCAAATGTTTCTAACATTTTCTCAAACATTACTTGTCTGTTCCCAAATGGTTATAACAACTACAGAAGTGAAGAAAGGGTACACAAACCATACCATTTTGAAAAGAAGACACCCTGCCGCATCTAATGATGGGTGACTTGCCTTGTTACCCCAAGCCTGGAGTGCACAAATGCCTCCAGAAGGTGGCGCTAATGGAAAAAAAAGGCATTTTCTTACATTTCTGCCCCTTCAAATGTACTGAAATTTGTGAAAATCATGGCATTTCCAACTGTATTCATTAGCTAGCGCTCTTAGGAGAAAAATGACACCACAGTGGTATGAGTTCAACTACCTCAGGGGGCGCTAGAAGTGCAAAACGACACCTACTACAACCTCAAATTTTTCTAACATTTTCTCAAACGTTACTTGTCTGTACACAAATGGTTATAACAACTACAGAAGTGAAGAAAGGGTACACAAACCATACCATTTTGAAAAGAAGACACCCTACCGCATCTAATGATGCGTGACTTGCCTTGTTACCCCAAGCCTGGAGAGCACAAATGCCTCCAGAAGGTGGCGCTAATGAAAAAAAAAGGCATTTTCTTACATTTCTGCCCCTTCAAATGTACTGAAATTTGTGCAAACCATGGCATTCCCAACTGTATTCATTAGCTAGTGCTCTTAGGAGAAAAATGACACCCCATTGGTATGAGTTTAACTACCTCAGGGGGCGCTAGAAGTGCAAAACGACACCTACTACAACCTCAAATTTTTCTAACATTTTCTCAAATATTACTTGTCTGTACGCAAATGGTTATAATAACTACAGAAGTAAAGAAAGGGTACACAAACCATACCATTTTGAAAAGAAGACACCCTGATGCATCTATTGATGGGTGACTTGCTTTTTTACCCCAAGCCTGGAGTGCACAAATGCCTCCAGAAGGTGGCGCTAATGAAAAAAAAAGGCATTTTCTTACATTTCTGCCCCTTCAAATGTACTGAAATTTGTGCAAACAATGGCATTTCCAACTGTATTCATTAGCTAGCGCTCTTAGGAGAAAAATGACACCCCATTGGTATGAGTTCAACTACCTCAGGGGGCGCTAGAAGTGCAAAACGACACCTACTACAACCTCAAATGTTTCTAACATTTTCTCAAACATTACTTGTCTGTACCCAAATGGTTATAACAACTACAGAAGTGAAGAAAGGGTACACAAACCATACCATTTTGAAAAGAAGACACCCTACCGCATCTAATGATGGGTGACTTGCCTTGTTACCCCAAGCCTGGAGAGCACAAATGCCTCCAGAAGGTGGCGCTAATGAAAAAAAAAAGGCATTTTCTTACATTTCTGCCCCTTCAAATGTACTGAAATTTGTGCAAACCATGGCATTCCCAACTGTATTCATTAGCTAGTGCTCTTAGGAGAAAAATGACACCCCATTGGTATGAGTTTAACTACCTCAGGGGGCGCTAGAAGTGCAAAACGACACCTACTACAACCTCAAATTTTTCTAACATTTTCTCAAATATTACTTGTCTGTACACAAATGGTTATAACAACTACAGAAGTAAAGAAAGGGTACACAAACCATACCATTTTGAAAAGAAGACACCCTGATGCATCTATTGATGGGTGACTTGCTTTTTTACCCCAAGCCTGGAGTGCACAAATGCCTCCAGAAGGTGGCGCTAATGAAAAAAAAAGGCATTTTCTTACATTTCTGCCCCTTCAAATGTACTGAAATTTGTGAAAACCATGGAATTTCCAACTGTATTCATTAGCTAGCGCTCTTAGGAGAAAAATGACACCCCATTGGTATGAGTTCAACTACCTCAGGGGGCACTAGAAGTGCAAAATGACACCTACTACAACCTCAAATGTTTCTAACATTTTCTCAAACATTACTTGTCTGTACCCAAATGGTTATAACAACTACAGAAGTGAAGAAAGGGTACACAAACCATACCATTTTGAAAAGAAGACACCCTGCCGCATCTAATGATGGGTTACTTGCATTGTTACCCCAAGCCTGGAGTGCACAAATGCCTCCAGAAGGTGGCGCTAATGAAAAAAAAAGGCATTTTCTTACATTTCTGCCCCTTCAAATGTACTGAAATTTGTGAAAACCATGGCATTTCCAACTGTATTCATTAGCTAGTGCTCTTAGGAGAAAAATGACACCCCACTGGAATGAGTCGACCTACCTTAGGGGTGCCAGAAGCACATCACTACACCTACCTGTTTGCTTCTTCGAAAATGGCGGCTTGTACTAAAATGTCCATAACTGTTAGAGACATGAAGGAAAGGTATAAAAGGTATACCATTTTGGAAAGTAGACATTCTCCCGCATCAATTGAGGGGTCACTTGCCTTTCTACCCCCTGGGCTGAAGTGCACAAATATTTCCAAAAGGTGGCGCTATGGGAATAAATACATGTTTTTTTACATTTCCACCACTTCAAAGATACTAAAATCTTTGAAAACCATAACATTTCCTGCTGTATTCAGTACCTGCTACCAACATGAGAAAAATGGTAGCCTATTTGTGTGGGTTAACATACAATATGTGGGTGCTAGGAACACGTACGTAAACCTGACACTTTTGTTTTTGAAATTATCTGCTTGCACTAAAATGGTTATAACCATAATAGATATGCAGAAAAGGTACAGAAACAATGCCATTTTGGAAAGAAAACATCCTTCCGCATCTATTGAGGGGTCACTTGCCTTCTTACCCAAAGGCTGGTATGCACAAATGCTTCCAGGAGGTGGCGCTAGTGAAAAAAAAGGCATTTTCTTACATTTCTGCCCCTTCAAATGTATGGAACTTTGTAAAAACCATGGAATTTTCAACTGCATTCATTAGCTAGTGCTCTTAGGAGTCAAACGACACCCCATTGATATGAGTTGACCTACCTTAGGGGGTGCTAGAAGTAGAAAACTACACGTACTACAACCTCTGATGTTTCTAACATTTTCTCAAATGTGACTTGCCTGTACAAAAATGGCTATAACACATTCAGAATTGAAGAAAAGGTAGATAAACCATACCATTTTGGAAAGAAGACAACCTGCCGCATCTAATGAGGGGTCACTTGCCTTCTTACCCCAATACTGGTGTGCATAAATGTTTCCAGAAGGAGGCGATATAGGAAAAAAATTGCATTTTTTTACATTTCTGCCCCTTCAAATGTATGGAGCGCTGTGAAAACCATGGAATTTTCAACTGCATTTGTTTGCTAGTGCTCTTAGGAGTCAAATGACACCCCATTGGTATGAGTTGAACTACCTTAGGGGGTGCTAGAAGTAGAAAACTACACCTACTACAACCTCTGATGTTTCTAACATTTTCTTAAACCTGACTTGCCTGTACGAAAATGACTATAACACCTTCAGAATTGAAGAAAAGCTAGATAAACCATACCATTTTGGAAAGAAGACAACCTGCCGCATCTAATGAGGGGTCACTTGCCTTTTTACCCCTAAGTTAGTTGGCACAACTATTTCCAGAATGTGGTGCTACAGGAAAAAAAAAAATTGTTTTACACATCAGTCACTTCAAAGATACTAAAATGGTTCAATGGCGTGGGATTTCCTAGGAGGACTTCTTGCCAGCCTAAGAAAAATGGTACCCCACTGCTGTGGGCTGACATACCAATTTACACTACAGGAGCGTAGCTACCAGTGAAACAGAAATGGTAAAGCAAACAGTGTATGTGTGATTTTATGGCTAACAGATGAAAGAAGCTAGGGAGTCAGCCGGTGTACGTGCGGACCTGTGACTACAAGTGTAACAAAGTATGTGGGAGGGTGAGGGATTAGGCAGTGTGTGTGGGTATGAGCAGAGGAGCAAGGATGGTGGTGATGGTGGGGCAGTGTTTGATAGTGTGTATGGGAGATCTGTGACTACCAGTGTGCAATGTATGTCCCCTCATACAAAGCACTGCGTTGGACCCCCTCCCTCCTGTGGCATGTGCATTTTTTGGGGCTTTTTCCCACAATATTTTTGTGTAGACCTCGTTGGGGGCATCAGAACCCATACAATGAGGTCTAAATAAAAAATAAAGGGGGTGGTCCAGTGGATTGCAAAGCAATGCATTTGGACCCCTGTGGCACACAAAGGGTTAATTTTTTTTATCGTTACTTTGTATTCAGATGGCCACCAAACAAGCTCTGATCACAAAGTAATGATAAAAAGTCCTGTGTGTGCCACAGGAAGGGGGTCGGCATTGAACTCCCCTCCTAGTGGCACACACAGGGTTAATTTATGTTTTAATTTTTTTTTTTATTATATACCTCATTGAGGGGCATAAGGACCCCCTGATCCCTCCCCAATGAGGTCTTAGTAAAAAAAAAATATATATGTCCACAAACAGAGGGACCCTGAGAGTGCCACAGGGGTCTCCAGTGCATTGCAAAGCAATGCATTGGATCCTTGTGGCACTCAGAGGGTTAATTTTTATTTTTATCATTACTTGGTAATCAGAGCTTGTTGGGGGGCCATCAGGACCAATCATGATGGACCCCCAACAATCTCTGATAACGAAGTAATGATAAATGCCCTGTGTGTGCGCCGCAGAAGGGGGCTGCATTGGCCCCCCTTGTGACACACACAGGGTTAATTTTTTTTTCTTTACTTTTTTTTTATTATGGACCTCATTGGTGGGTATCAGGACCCCTCTGATTCCCCCCAATGAGGTCTTAAAAAAAAGGAATCAAAATAAATGTCCCTGTGAGTGCCAAAGGGGTCTCCAGCGCATTGCAAAGCAATGCATTGGACCCTTCTGGCACTCAGAGGGTTAATTTTTTTTTTATCATTACTTGGTAATCAGAGCTTGTTGGGGGGCCATCAGGACCAATCCTGATGGCCCCCCAACAAGCTCTAGTAACAAAGTAATGATAAAAAAAAAATTAAACCTCTGAGTGCCAGAAGGGTCCAATGCATTGCTTTTAATAATAGACCTCATTGAGGTGCATCAGGATCCCCCCTGATCCCCCCAATGAGGTCTTTCAAAAAAAAAAAAAAAACAAATCCCCAAAGAAATGACCCTGTGAGTGCTACAAGGGTCTCCAGCACATTGCAAAGCAATGTGCTGGGGACCACTGCGGCACTCACAGGGTTATTATTATTTTTTTTTTTTTTTTTTTTTTTTTTTTTTTAATGTATTCAGACCTCGTGGGGGACATCAGGACCCCTCCTGGTGTCCCCCCAGTTATCAATTTGGCCACTGCAGGAGAGCAGAAGCTCTCCTGCCTTTCACTCCTACAACCGGTAGGAGTGAATCGGGTAAGGGAAACTTCCCTAACGTCATCGGTGATCATGTCACCGATGACGTTAGGAGGTTTCCCCCGGTCCCGCCCACTCCTACCTGGAAGTTCGGGTAGGAGAGACGGAAGAGGAGAAGCTGCGCTTCTGCTGCGCTTCTCCTCTTCTTTTATTGATCTCCCAGCGCGATCGGCTGGGAGATCAATAACAGGGGGGACATGAGGAGTGATCCTCATGTCTCCCCACAATTGCCCAGCTTTTTTTTTTTTTTAAATGCGGCCACTGCATGCCGGTTATACCGGCTCATGCAGTGACCGCATTTTAGTGGGTACATTGTACGAGCTTGGCACAGTGGGTACAGCTGTCCAAACTCGTACATTGTACCCACCTGGCACTCTAGGGGTTAAAAGAATGTCATTATGTCCAGATCACAGGAGTAGTAGTAGTAGTTGGCTGTCTTCCCATGCCCACAGTTTAAAGTACCATAGGCAGCTCAAAAACAGTCTTAAATACATTCAATAATGATGCCATAACACATACAGAAAGTACTGAATGAAAAGTCAGTCTTACTGGCCAAGCTGGTAACAGCTGAAGAGCCTCTGTGTGCTGTATTGTGAATGCTGTTCTTTAGCGGTACTGCACATCGAGCTGGTGTCTGCTCCTAGTGGCGAGATAGGGAAATCACCAATTTGTGGTTAATCCAACTTGTAGCAAGATGTTACCTCATATAACCCTTGGGCTCTACCTCAGCCTACATAGCTGCAGTCAGGTAAAAGGATACTAAAACCTGAAAAAAAAAATGCCTGTTTTTTTTTTTAGCGCTGGTAATAGAATCAAACCCCTTCTCTCCCGTATATATATCAGCTGCAGTGTCTGTGTAGGTCCTGTCAGGACTACCTACACCTGTGGGCAGAGTGTCTCTGAAACAAATATAAACTCCTGATATATAAGGAGTAACTTCTACCGAACTCTTCACGCAGCAAGTGAACGACTTGCAGATACCTTGGGGTCTCCCGTCTCTGTAGTGTGGATTTATGGCTGTCTCACTCTTCGCAAGGCAATAATTGGGACAAATCAGCAATGAAGGACTTAATAAAAGTTTAGGATATAACATCTTCCAATGCGTTTCATATCAGCGTGATATTTCATCAGGGATTAGAGTGTAGTTCAGTGTTTAAAGTCCAGACGCCATTTATATTTTGCACCCAAAGTGCTAACCAATAAAATTATAGCATCTATACTAACTAGATGAATGTCAATAACCTGATGTCCTGACCATTAACCCCAGATGAACCTTCATAGCTCACCCTGGATAATAAAAAATGTCAGAAGGAAAAAAAACTATCATATAAAGGTACAATATACCATATAACAATCCAATAAAGAATAAAATGAGTACCAAAAAAAAATAAAAGAAAAAGATATGAAGTATAAATTAACAAAATAAAAATAAATATAAAAATAATAAAAGTAAAATACAATATATATAATGTATTTACATGTAATACATCTGGACATGGCACACCTATACACACCTCTTTGTGACAAAAAATTGTTATTATCCATAGAATTTTTATGATTTACAGGTTATTTTTTGAAATGTTTTTTTTACATTTCTATTCTTCGTGTAGATAACCGTTGATTTGGATACTAGATGATCTCTCAACAGTGGATCCTCCAAAAGAATCAGCCAATGCTGGGTAAGTATTTTTTCAATTTGTTTATATGAATTTATTAACGGTAGTAATAAACTGAACATTTTTATGTTGTTCTTGTTTAATATCATGCTTATTTAATGCATTATATTTTTCAGGATACAGAAGGACATCCCTATCCTTCGATGCCACCTCCATGTACGCAACATCTATTAGCTATTTATGACAACCTCTCTTAATAAACTATTACTCAGTTGAGATGACTGTAGCTGAAAATCTGCCCAGTTCCTATAATTGGGTTTGAGGCGATGAAACTGTCCTTTTGGTATACATTATATATATACTATTATAATGTAAATAATTATTAGTACTGGCAGGCTTAATATAAGCTGAAGTATTAATAGTATCAGAATCATGTCTTAACTCAAGATCCAGGAAACTGACAGATTCACAGCTAATAGTATAGGTAAATTGTAGACCTCTATCATTATGATTAAGGCTAAGTATAAATTCCGTTAGATCTGTGACGGTGCCCTGCCAGATGAAGCTACCATAGTATGCCAGCCTCACCCCCAGTCCAGCCCCCACACATAAGTCTTCTCCCAATAACCAATGTATAGGTTGGTATAGCTGGGGGTGAAGCTGGCACCCATGGAGACTCCCCTAATTTGTAAATAAAAAGATTGATAAAAAAAAATATGTAAATCTAAAACAGTGTAACAAAAATGTCCTCTGTTCACCCGGCAGGGCACCATCCTGATCCAAGTAATAAGACACAGCTTCAAGACCTTTTTGATGTTCAGTGCTGGTATCGAGGGAAGCCATGTCAACAGTGGCACACATCTTGTACTCCCTCCAGGAAATATCGTCCAGAGGCCTAAAGACATGTTATGTGTCCTTGATGTAAGCTGGCAACTGGACTACATACTTCTGGAGGAAGGTATCCTCATATTGTGAGAGATGTGACGTGACTCCCTCCATACGAGCAATGAAAGGTCTACCAGGAGCATAGCTAAAGATTTGTGTAAAATGTGACCTCTTTTTACATCTTAACAGATTTACTTGAACCTTAACTCTGAAAATATATTTTTCTAAAACTATCTTGGATGGGAATCCAGTAGATCCCAGATTAATGGACCTGGAGGAATTGCTGGATGAGGCTGACATGATCATACAATATCTATGGACTTGGATGCAGAGCATGTGCTATTTGTACACACTTTTTAAGAGCTACTTCTATTTTTTTATTCCTATCAAGATAAGAGACCATATATGGATAATTTTTATAATTTGGTATTGCAAGATTTGAAAAAATGATGTAATATATATAATAGTAATAAATATAAAGCTATTAATTTAAATTGACAGGAATAAATAGCCCTTAGAGATCATAAATGAAACAAGTCCATCCATAATACTTAAACCGATATAGGTGGTGCTACAGTTATTGTTACTATGGACAATTATAAGGAAGATAAACATCTGTTATCACATGAAAAAACATATTTAATGTTACAGTATTATCCAACACAGGAATATCGGGACTTAATGTTTGAACTTCTTAATTATGCAAATAGTAAGAGTATTATTACTAATAGAGAAAATGTGTTTTTATGTATTTCCCATCCCAAATTTCCTTATTTTTATCAAATGCCTAAAATACACAAATCTTTAGATATGCCCCCTGGTAGACCTTTCATTGCTTGTATGGAGGGAGTCACATCACATCTCTCACAATATGCGGATACCTTCCTCCAGAAGTATGTGGTCCAGTTGCCAGCTTACGTCAAGGACACATAACATGTCCTTAGGCTTCTGGACCATATTTTATTGAGGGAGGACTACATGTGGGCCACTGTTGACGTGGCTTCCCTCTATAGCAGCACTGAACAACAAAAAAGCTCTTGAAGCTGTGTCTTATTACTTGGATCAGGATGGTGGCCTGTCGGGTGAACAGAGGACATTTTTGTTAGACTGTATTAGATTTACATAATTATTTTTTTTTTCAGTCTTTTTATTTACAAACTAGGGGAGTCTCCATTGGTTCCAGCTTCATCCCCAGCTATGCTAACCTATACATAGGTTATTGGGAGAAGACTCATATGTGGGGGCCGGACTGGGGGTGAGGCTGGCATACTATGGTAGGTTCATTGATGATCTTCTGTTCATCTGGAAGGGCACCATCACAGATCTAACAGAATTTATACTTAGCCTTAATCATAATGATAGAGGTCTACAATTTATTTTTACTGTTAGCTGAGTCTGTCAGTTTCCTGGATCTTGAGTTGAGATATGATTATGATACTATTAATACTTCAACTAATAATTATTTACATTTTAATAGTTAGCATCATGATAAGTGGAAAAAAATGTATAACAAAAGGACAGTTTCATTGTATCAAACATAATTGTAGGAACTTGGCAGATTTTCAGCTACATTCGTCTCAACTGAGTAATACGTTTATTAAGAGAGGTTATCCTAAACAGCTAATAGATGATGCGTACATGGAGGTGGCATCGGAGTATACGTATGCCCTTCTGTATCCTGAAAAATATAATACATTAAATAAGGATGATATTAAACAAGATCAACATAAAAATGTTAAATTTATTACTACCTTTAATAATTCATACCCACAAATTGAAAAAATTCTTATCTGGCATTGGCCGATTCTTTTGGGGGATCCACTATTGAGAGACCATCTTGTATTCAAACCGAAAGTTATTTACGCAAAGAATAGAAATGTAAAAAATATTTTTTCAAAAAATAAACCTATAAATCAAAAATTCTATGGATAATAACATTTTTCTGTCGCAAAGAGGTGTGTAAAGATGTGCCATGTTCAAATGCATTAAATGTAACTTTATTACTCATAATAAGAGAGAATACACTACTACTGGGGAAATTGTATATACAATTCTTCATCATATTACATGTAATACTAAATTTATAATGTACAGTGTAGAATGTCCTTGTGGGATATAATATATTGGATGTACAAAATGGAGATTCATGGACAGATTTTTGGAGTACAGGAGGGCTATTATTTCAGTATATATTAAATCACCATTAGTTAAGCAATGTAAAGACAATCATAATAATCAATTTGTAGGTGCCGCTATCAATTCACTTGAACATATACCAGTTAGTATTAGGGGAGGAGACTGATTTTGAATACTATGTCAGAAAGAAACTTACTGGATCTTCCAGAGTGCTACTTTACTTCGTAATGGACTTAATAAAAAAATAGATGTATCGACATGTATACATTAGGGGCTAGATTCAATTACAGGAGCTAATTTTATCTCTGCTTTTCTCTCCAGTTTTTATATAAACTTCAATCGGAAAACGTTTGATAAAGTGGGTGTTAACATTTATCACCTGCAATAGAATCCAGCCTAAAAGCAGTGATAAAATTAGCACCTGTAATAATCTAGCCCATATTGTCTGTTACTCTCCTTTTGTTCTTTCAGATGTGTGTGATATCTAGGGATTCTCATCCCTTCATTTATTTTGGTTATTTTCTTTTTTTACTTTTTTATTATTTTTTTAATTTTTATTTTATTATTTCTATTTTTACTATTTTTAATTTTATATTTTTTTATTGTATTTTACTTTTATTACTTTTTTATATTTATTTTTATTTTATTTATACTTTATTTATATACTCTTCTAATATTAAAGATTTTTTGGTATTCACTTTATTCTTAGATTATTTTATGGTATATTATACCTTTATGTGGTAGTTTCTGTTTTTAGCCTTCTGCCCTTTCTTATTATCCAGGATGAGCTATGAAGGTTCATCTGGGGTTAATGGTCAGGACATTAGATTATCAACATTCATCTAGTTAGTATAGATGTTATCATTTTATTGGTTAGCACTTTGGGAGCAAAGTATAATTGGCATCTGGACTTTAAATGTTAAACTACACTCTCAATCCTGATGAAGTATCACATTGAAACAAAATGCGATTTTATATCCTAAACTTTTATTAAGTCCTATGTTGCTGATTTGTCCAAATTATTGCCTTGCGAGGTGTGAGACAGCCATAAGTCCGCACTACAGAGACAGGAGACTCCAAGGTATCTGCAAGTTGTTCAATTGCTGTGTGAAGAGCTCAGCAGGAGTTTGAACTTGTTTCAGCGACACTCTGTCCACAGGTGTAGTTAGTCGTCATGGGACCTACACCGAAACTGCATCTGATATATATATAGGGAGAGAAGATCTCTTATTTGCACAGCCTTTTCAACACCAGTCCGTTATTATTGAGAATGTAGGTTCTTGATTTTCTTTGTTTCTTAATTGTATTTACATGTAATCAGTTTTACTGGGATTCAGTTTCAGCTTCATTGGACTTTTGTTTTTTCACATCTGGATATTTTTACAGTGAGCTCACTTGTAGTATGAACTTTTTAAAAGTTTAGGTTTTTTTCCCGTAATACTCTGTTAAATACAATATATTTGTATTATTATGAGTAATAGCGCTCTCCTTGTGTTTTTTTTTTTTTTTATTTGTCTATATTCCTTGCACTATAGGAGTATTAGGATTGTAGCATCTTTTACTCCTATGTGGTCTGATTTATTCAGATTACTGGCTCTTTTTTCCAACGATTTGTTTGGGTGTTTGATATTTATATAACTAGTAAAATGTTAGCTTTTCAATCCCTACATGCAGGGGCATACAAATGTGATCACATTTTTGTTTTGGTAGGCTTAAAAAAATGTTTTCACGACTACTTGCACCACTGCCTACATGGAACATCCTGACATCCTGACACCCAAGAACCAGAAGTGATATCCAGTACAGGTCCAGCATCAACATGATCACTCAGAAATGAAACACCACCTGAAGAATGTGTAGGCTAGCTACAATTAAATATATTGTGAACTGTTATTTAAACATGTTATTTAACTGGATAGTAATTTTCACAAAAAAAGCAGCTCTGATTAATCTTCATAATATTTGGGTCGTGGAGAGTATTATTTCAATACTATCTGAGTTGTAGTTCAAGAGTAATTGAATGATAAAGTATCCACCTCACACCTTTTTTACTGATGTAACACTGCTCATCTCAGAGCAGCAAGACAGTCCGGGTGGATCTAAGCAAGTGACAATCTTCAGTGAACATAAGGAAAAACCTGTCAAGGGGAGCAGGGTTTTCTTATGCTCATAATAAGAACTTAGGGCTTTTACAGTATAGGAGGAAAGTGGGAAATAAATGCAATAGAACAGAAAGAGGGCACCCAATGGTACAGTATATAGATTCCCATTCCATTATATTGTAATACTTACTATTTATATGTATATCCAATATATATTATGTGGTATTACATTTTATTAAGTGGAATTCATCGATTCTCAGCAGCTTCTTGGTTCCTGTTTGTCCTGAACCCTGAGTGGAGACAGGGATATATATTCACATGCTGGTATTGTCAGGACGTTTACTCTGAAAATCACAATTGTGTGTTCAAATATTCATGTTTGATTTTATTGCAGTGTAAATCTATATACAGTACAATTGGGCATCCTCTTTGTGTTCTATTGCATATTTTTACCGTAATTGGAGACAAGTATATGAGGAGCAGCCTGCAATCAATGAGGATAAAGAGTTTGTTACTTTGTTGTTATTAGCGCTAATGCTGAACATTATATATGTAATTACCCAGCCACTCATTTTTGTGAGTATACCACCACCACAGGTTGTTTGGTGGTGGTATTGATTTTTGCCTGAAGATTCCACCCCTTTTTTCCATCTTCGTTGAAATGAGATCTTGATAGATCTAGTGCAGTGGTCCTCAAACTTCTTTTTGATCATTGCCCCCAATATGAATTCTGGTATTTACAGGGTACCCGTAACATTTTATAGGTCATTTGTCAAGGACTTATTGAAGTTAAAAATACTTAAATATAAAGTTAATTTTTTTGTGTCAAGATCAAAATGGCAACGAGTATGCAGTGCAAAAAAATTCCATAGATATAAATTATATATACAATATTGAATTTTTTTTTAAAAGTCTTCAATAAAATGATGGCACACCAATCTGTTATATTCAACATGCCAAAGCACCACGACACTAAGAACCACTGATCTAGGGCTGGATTCTATTGCAAGTGCTAAATGTTAACACCCGTTTTATCAAACATTTTCCTATTGAAGTCTATGGGGAAAACTGGAGATAAAAGCAGTGATAAAATTAGCACCTGTAATAGAATCTAGTCCCTAGTGGGAAAACATCAAAGAAGACAGATCAGAAACAGTTTTCTGTGTTATCAGCATAAAATTAATACTGAAAATGAAATTAACTTACACCAAGGAAAAATGTAAAAATGTAAAATTATATGGGGAGTGACAGAATAACAGACAATCCCCTTAAGGACTAGAGGTCTGTGTGAAACATAGCACACCTCTCTGGTTCTCCGGGAGTTAAATAAGATGTCAGACTCATACATAGATTTTAATAATGGATTCTTTATTATGTTCATTCATTAAATATATTTTTGATTACTGAAAGTGTCTTTAGTATTTTATCTGGCTATTACAGGGTATTCTGTAAATACATGAATACTTTAATTTTTAAATATATAGATCTCTAGTCCAGTGCTTTGTAGATAACAGTTGTAAGGTAGCAGAAATATGATGATTCATGTCATTGCTTCATTTGCTTCTTAATACTTTTTGACACATTTGTTATCCTGACACTGCTGTGGAGGTGGGTTGCATGGGTTGCATGGATTGCATGGATCTAAAGAGAATAAAGCACAGTATTAGATGATATTAATGGTTTCAATAACAGCACAGATAACTGTATACAACATACATGCACAGAGGGTATGACACACCTTCAATTCTTATTTTATTTGATATCCAATAAAAAAGGAAATAGGTCTAAAAAGCCCATATAGTCACAATAATAGTATTAATGATAGTATTTTTATGTGTTGAACTATATGCATTGAGTAAAACCTAATAAATCAAAATTTACCATTATATTCAATAGTCATATTATATAGTAACTAGTAGGAAAATCCGTATACACGGGCTAAAGTGCCACCCGGTGGCCTCAGCTGCTGCCCATGAACTGGAAGCACAGATAGTCGGTGAGCCATCCGGAGCTCCCCGGCCTGGAACAGCTTGTTCGGTCAGTCCCTACTGCACATGACTGCATATTTACTGCAGTGTCTACTGCGCATGTGCAGTTTTGCACATAGGGAGCTTCACAGGCTAGCGCTTTATGTTATTTAGTTGGTGCTACAACATAAAAATAATCACAAAATATAACACATACAGTTGCATAGACTGTTTAATGTGGCAGTGTGATGTTTGAATGGCATGTGAGCAATATGATGTGATGAATCACTTTATTAAAGAGATAGTAACACTTAAAAAGTAAAAAAATATGTATTGTTGGGTTTATCTTACTGAATAAAAAAAAGTACTCCCTCAAACTTGAATTTTGTTGGCGCAGTATCTCAATGGCCCGAAATTTTACATTGCCGCTGATGCTACATCATCCTATGGAAACGTCTGGTCAATTGATCATAAATTTCCATAGCGATGCTGTAGCAACAGCGCCACTGTAAAATTTCAGGCCATTGAGATATTGCAGGTAAAAAATTCAACTTTGAGCTGTGATAGGTTTTTAATAAAATTCCTCTCAGCAGCGGGAGTACCCTTGTTGTACTCAGCAGGATAAACCTTAAAATATATATTTTAATATATATTAAGTCTTACTATCCCTTTAAATTTGCAGCGAGTAATTAAATAATTGTTTGGTACTTAAGTGAAGTACAGTATGGCCAATGTACTACAAAAAAAGCTATTCTGGAGCTTTTACATTTAAATAAATTTCAATTTATTTAAATGGAATGTTTATTCCCTTGAATGTTGGAGGGGTCCTCAATAATTTTGCAATGCATTGGTAACATCACTTGCATCCCAGGGGTTAAATCCTATTTAAATCAACTGTGAATTTACAATGTGGTTTTCCCCCCGAATTACTCCAGTGGATCATTATGATCTTTTATTCCCTAGGTGGAAAATTCAGAAAAATTTACATATAATGATCAGGACTCTATTTAGAAGTATCTTTGATTTCCGCAACGCAGGACCTGGAATCATATGACGTAGTTTTACACAGTTACTTGTAGGTTACAACTTGTATGTTACAATGAATGATCAAAATTAACATACCTTGGCATTGTGGCACAGGAACACATGGAACCTGTTTGCAAGCTAAAAATATAAAAAAAACACTGCATTTTATAATAGAACTTAACCCAAATGTTAAATTTAGTAATTTATTCACAAGCAAATGAGGTGCAATTCTGGAACAAACCAACTGCATCATCAGTCAAAATGTTCATTGATTTAAATAGGGCTTTTAATCCCTTGAATGATGAAGAAGCCGCAAAGGCATTGCAAAGCAATTTAATCCAATGGACATTTTTATTTATTCCCTATGGTGCAGTTTGTTTACACCAAAAGCAAAAATACATACAATGTTAACATACAAAAAAATGTGGAATTTATTTAATACATAATCATTCAATAATCACATTCATTAGATCAGAGATAGCCAATCTTTCTAGATGATGGAAATGATAACTCCCATCATCCCTAAACAGCCAGCTGCTGGTAGGGGATGAAGGGAGTTGTAGTCTCCAAGAACTGGAGGTGTAAATATTTACTAGTCATTATTTACATGGTTTACCCTTTAAGACCAGAGGGCACTGTAAAACATTGAGAAGCAATGCATTACACACCCTTCTGTTGAGTGGAGTATGTCATTGGAGGGCCCCATCACAAAAATATTTTTACATTGGCATAACTGGAAGCTATTGGAGCCTGGCATCAGCTCCCTATTGACACTGGCCCCTGGAACAACTGTACTCTCTGCTTCTGGTCCTTAAAGTGATAAGATAGCTATTGAGCTATCCTGAAAGAAGAAGATCAAAGTAAAGATGGGATCAGATGCTTTTAACCTGGCCAAAAACACGCTAATGCTTGTAGAACAAGTGCTGCAATACGTAAAGATGTTAGTTTCTATACATCACTTAACTAACACAGAAAATCTTATTTAGATGTTGATTTTGAACATGTAATATACATATATCTTTAAGACATTCTTAGATTCAAAATTAATAACAGAAGATATCCATTTTGAGAAAGAATAATGTAAGAATGAAAGATGTGATACTTACGATCCGGGCATTTCTGTGGAGGTGGGCAAGGAGCACAAGGGTCTGGGCAGCATTGAGTTTTTCCTTTGACTCCAGACATGATTATCTCTGGTAGAGTTCAGTAGACTGTATTTTAGGAAAGTGGGAAATGAAGGATACTCCAGTTGTGTCTGGTCTGTCTGCACTTGATGTATTTATACACAGAGGGATGAGAGCAATGTGCCAATTTGGAAACCTGTTTGACCTGTGGAAAGACAAAGAAAATACGGCTTATGGGAAGTATAATTGCATCTAATTGTTTTTTTTTTTCATTATTGGGTGTAGCTAAGTCTATCTTCCATATCATTTGATGGAAAATGTATTTGTGTCTTCATAAATACATTATCACAAAATACATGCTACTATTTAGGTGTAATAAAAGTTCATTAAACTGATGACTGAACTAAATTATGAACTATTAAGTAGCTTCCTTCAGTGTAAAATGGCTGCATAAAATGTTTTTCATATTACAGTCTTGCTACATCTCTAATCAGGTCAGTAGACCACAGGTATTAGAACAAAAGGAGAACAATTCTGAGGTCCTCAAATGTGCCATATAACAAATAAAAATTTCCACTTATGTAAAGGGAATGTTTAACCTGATGGTCAATACAGAGATCAAATTACAATAGGTTACTTTAGTGTAAAATGGCTGCATATGTGTTTTCCATATCATAGTTTTGTTTAAACACTAATTGGTTCAGAACCACATACAGGGAAGGCTGGCAACTTGTGGCCTTGGGGGGAATATAATCAAGTGGCCCATAAAGTCTATCATTCCAGTCCATTGTCCGAAGCTTCCCTTTTGTTCATTTAAAAATTATCATTAATGTTTTGAAGTAAGGCAAGTCAAACCACAGAGCTTACAACTGAAATGGGCTTCACTAGTGAAACTGCAGAGCTTAAAGCTGAAATGGAGCCAGGGCCGGTGCAAGGATTTTTGTATACACAGGCGAAGGTGCATTTTGATGCCCCCCCCCCCGACCTTGCCACAATCCCCTGCCCCCGCCCACATATTTACCTCTCTCCCCACCTCCACAATGCCGCTTCTACAATGCTCCCTTCATCTCCACAATTCCCCTTCCACATTGCCCCTTCATCTCCACAATGCCCCTTCATCTTCACAATGCTCCCTTCATCTCCACAATGCCCCTTCCACAATGCCCCCTCAACTCCATAATTCCCCTTCCACAATGCCCCCTCATCTCCATAATTCACCTTCCACAATGCCCCCTCAACTCCATAATTCCCCTTCCACAATGCCCCCTCATCTCCATAATTCACCTTCCACAATGCCCCCTCATCTCCATAATTGCCCTACCACAATGCCCCTTCAACTCCATAATTCCCCTTCCACAATGCCCCCTCATCTCCATAATTCCCCTTCCACAATGCCCCCTCATCTCCATAATTCCCCTTCCATAATGCCCCTTCATCTCCATAATTCCCCTTCCACAATGCCCCTTCATCTCCATAATTCCCCTTCCACAATGCCTCTTCATCTCCATAATTCCCCTTCATCTCCCTACCTTGAGTCCCTGGTGGTCTAGTGGCGTGCCACAGCTTAGAGCTCTGTGCCTCCTTCGGCACAGAGCTGAGGCTCCCGCGCGCTGCTCTCAGTAATACAGAGCGCTGGGAGATGATGTCATCTCTCAGCGCTCTGAATTACTACAGAGCCTGGGTCTCTCTGCGGTGTGTAACATAGACGCTACAAGGGAACGCTGATTTACACTACCAAGCGCTCCCTCGCGGCGTCTATATGACACACCGCAGGAAAAAAAAAAAAAAAACACAACTTTCCTCTTTTCGCCGCCCCTCCATTGCAGCGCCCTAAGGCAGCTGCCTGTTCTGCCTTAATGGCAGCGCCGGCCCTGAATGGAGCTACACTGGAGCATACAATTTAAGTAACACTAGTGATACTATGGAGCTAAAAAGGGAAATGGGTTATGCTACAAGCTCCATTTCAGCTGTAAACTCTATTTCTGTTGTAAGCTCTGTGATATCACTAGTGTAGATCCACTTACAGCAACAAGATTGAGTGAGGCAGTGGCCCATCAGCTCAGATCTGTGATTGACCTAGGGGACTATTGTCCCTCTGCCCTCCTCTAACCACATAGGTATAAAGACAAAATGAAAACAATTCTGTTGCTCTCAAATTTGCCACATACAACAAATTAAATTTCTATTTATATAAAGGAAATGTGCATCCCCTATAATTTTAGAGAGAAGTAATGTATTGGAAACCTTGTGTCTAGCATCAAAAGAGCTAATTTTGTAATTCTGTGTAGTTGTTTTTGCTCTCAATACAAGTGATGTAATTCTTCACTAACATTAATTGCATAAAGTGGAAAATAAAACTAGTTTCTATTGGTGATCTGGCGCTCTGGTGATACGGCTCACAAAAAAAACAAAAGTAAAAATTATAGAAGTATAGATTATGATAAAACTAAATAGCCTTAATATAGAATACTATGTAATAATAACCAGGATGGCCAACCTGTGGTAGCTGCTACTATATCCAAACCGATGTGTATAGTCTACAAACAAACTAGAAAACTATAGATATATATATAATGGAGAGCGCTATCTATAAATATGGACACATTTCAGTTGTTTTCACATGCTTACTATTTAGTGGACAGGACATTTGAGGAGTCATTATATACATTTTACCTATTCTATATAGATAGCGTTCTCCCTTATATATTGTCATGGGACTACAGACAAATAAATACTCTGACAGGTACAGGTAGAATAAAATAAATATTTTATTGAAATTCAGGCAGTAAATAATAAACACATTTCCCCAACCTTCCTGGGTCAGGAGTGGGGACAGTGCAAGGTCCACTACAGGAATAGCACTGAACGTAGCCAGATCGTGTCCGGATGATGCAAACCAGGATGTAAGCACAATAGAGAACAACAAGTGGTAAGGCATAAGGCATACAAGCAGGGAGCAAGGAAAGACTCAAGTAACCTTGGATTCTACCAGCATTCACACCCGGATGCCCAAATAGAGAGGTCAGATTTGCAGGCCAAAGTCATACACAAAACGGGTAGTCAGACAGAGCCAGGGTAGCACATAGCGGGTAGTCATCTTGGAAAAGGGTCATACACGGAGCGGTTAGTCCAACAAGCCGGATTTAGCACGGACTGGGTAATCAGACAAGGCCAGTGGTTCAGACACTAATCGGGTAGTCAGACAAAGCCACGGGTCATACACAAATCAGAAAGGCAGGCAGAAACAGATCACAACAGAGAACAATAACACTCGGGAACACCACGAAAGGGCAATCAGGCTCTGGCCGAATGTGGCTTATAAGGCCTCCTAGGAAGGAGGAGTTACACCGCTAAGGTGAGCGTGGACTATAAAAATATCAAGCACACAATGATGCGTGACCAATAAGGAAGTCCGTGTCCAGAATGAGCCACCAGCCAACACAGGAATAATCAGGTATATATAGTGGAAATGTTTCTATCTGTTGATTTTGGATATGCCATATTATTCTAAATTATTAGTGTTGAGCGAGCATGCTCGGCCGATGCTCGGATCGGCTCGAGCATCGCTCTGCTCGGCACATGGCGGTACTCGTACGAGTACCGCATGTGCTCGCCCGCCATGTTCGGGTCTCCTCCCCGCACGTTTCGCGGCTGCTGCGCAGCCAATAAACGTGCAGGGAGGCTCTGACATCAGTGTAATGCCAGCAGCCATGTTGGCTGCTGGCATTACACTGATTGGCTGGCCAGAACCCGTGGTCGGGTGCTGTATAGCACCTGACCAGCGAGTTCGGCTCAGTCTTAGCCAGGGAGAGATGAGGATAGGAAGGGAAAGTCAGTGTAGGGAGAAGACAAGCAAATTTGTGAAAAAAAAAGACCCAAAAGTCCTTTTTAGGACTACTGTGTGTGGGGGCAGCAGTTTATTTTGTGTGGGGGGGAAAAAAACAAAAAAAAAAAAAAATTCATATATTCTGTTTAGTGTGCAAAGTTGCAGATTAGAGCACATTCTGTTTAGTGTGCAAAGTTGCAGATTAGAGCACATTCTGTTTAGTGTGCAAAGTTGCAGATTAGAGCACATTCTGTTTAGTGTGCAAAGTTGCAGATTAGAGCACATTCTGTTTAGTGTGCAAAGTTGCAGATTAGAGCACATTCTGTTAAGTCTTCAAACTAAAATATCAAAGTCACATATTCCATTCAGTGTGTGTCACCGCAGTTTAGCAGCCTATTCTGTGTACTCTGCACAGTTGCAGAATAGGAAGAAATACTGTTAAGTCTTCAAACTCAAATATTAAAGTCACATATTCCATTCAGTGTGTGTCACCGCAGTTTAGCAGCCTATTCTGTGTACTCTGCACAGTTGCAGAATAGGAAGAAATACTGTTAAGTTTTCAAACTCAAATATTAAAGTCACATATTCCATTCAGTGTGTGTCACCGCAGTTTAGCAGCCTATTCTGTGTACTCTGCACAGTTGCAGAATAGGAAGAAATACTGTTAAGTCTTCAAACTCAAATATTAAAGTCACATATTCCATTCAGTGTGTGTCACCGCAGTTTAGCAGCCTATTCTGTGTACTCTGCACAGTTGCAGAATAGGAAGAAATACTGTTAAGTTTTCAAACTCAAATATTAAAGTCACATATTCCATTCAGTGTGTGTCACCGCAGTTTAGCAGCCTATTCTGTGTACTCTGCACAGTTGCAGAATAGGAAGAAATACTGTTAAGTCTTCAAACTCAAATATTAAAGTCACATATTCCATTCAGTGTGTGTCACCGCAGTTTAGCAGCCTATTCTGTGTACTCTGCACAGTTGCAGAATAGGAAGAAATACTGTTAAGTTTTCAAACTCAAATATTAAAGTCACATATTCCATTCAGTGTGTGTCACCGCAGTTTAGCAGCCTATTCTGTGTACTCTGCACAGTTGCAGAATAGGAAGAAATACTGTTAAGTCTTCAAACTCAAATATTAAAGTCACATATTCCATTCAGTGTGTGTCACCGCAGTTTAGCAGCCTATTCTGTGTACTCTGCACAGTTGCAGAATAGGAAGAAATACTGTTAAGTCTTCAAACTCAAATATTAAAGTCACATATTCCATTCAGTGTGTGTCACCGCAGTTTAGCAGCCTATTCTGTGTACTCTGCACAGTTGCAGAATAGGAAGAAATACTGTTAAGTCTTCAAACTCAAAAATTAAAGTCACATATTCCATTCAGTGTGTGTCACCGCAGTTTAGCAGCCTATTCTGTGTACTCTGCACAGTTGCAGAATAGGAAGAAATACTGTTAAGTTTTCAAACTCAAATATTAAAGTCACATATTCCATTCAGTGTGCTTCGCCGCAGTTTAGCAGCATATTCTGTGTACTCTGCACAGTTGCAGAATAGGAAGAAATACTGTTAAGTCTTCAAACTCAAATATTAAAGTCACATATTCCATTCAGTGTGTGTCACCGCAGTTTAGCAGCCTATTCTGTGTACTCTGCACAGTTGCAGAATAGGAAGAAATACTGTTAAGTTTTCAAACTCAAATATTAAAGTCACATATTCCATTCAGTGTGCTTCGCCGCAGTTTAGCAGCATATTCTGTGTACTCTGCACAGTTGCAGAATAGGAAGAAATACTGTTAAGTCTTCAAACTCAAATATTAAAGTCACATATTCCATTCAGTGTGTGTCACCGCAGTTTAGCAGCCTATTCTGTGTACTCTGCACAGTTGCAGAATAGGAAGAAATACTGTTAAGTTTTCAAACTCAAATATTAAAGTCACATATTCCATTCAGTGTGTGTCACCGCAGTTTAGCAGCCTATTCTGTGTACTCTGCACAGTTGCAGAATAGGAAGAAATACTGTTAAGTTTTCAAACTCAAATATTAAAGTCACATATTCCGTGTAAGATGAAGAAGGCGGGTAAAAAGGGACGGTGAAGTGGACGTGATCCTGATAGTTCAGGGCGCGGGTCAGGACGCAGAGAAACTGTGCCTGGTGCCAGAGCACAAGAAAGAAAGACATCCACCATACCTAGCTTCATGTCTAATTTTACAGGGCGTCGCAGGACATCACTCTCGAGGTCCGACCACTGCGAACAGGTGGTCGGTTGGATGTCAGCTGATACTGCTTCCAGTCGGTTAAGCACCACCCTGTCTTCCACCAAGTCCACTCTCAGTAGCCAAGAGTCTGGTTAACATAATCCTCACTCTGATCATCCTTCCTCCCACCATAGACGGTCTGGTCAAAGAAGTGATCCCACACTGGGATATAGTGAGGAGCTCGTCTCATCACCAATCCTTCATTTGACCCTCTCTCCAAGCACGCTTGCAGAGGAACATGACATCTTGTGCCCTGATTCACAACCTCTAGAGGGTACCCAATCACAAGAAGATGACAGATGTGACCGGCATTTAAGGTCAAAGGAAGTAGTGGATGATGATGATGATGATGAGACACAGTTGCCATTAAATCAAACACTATTACTGTCTCAAGACCTTGTTGAGGAGAATGTTATACAGTTGTCAATTACTGAGTATGTGGTGGGATCAAGACATGGGGAGGATGATCAGAGTGAGGAAGTGGAGGAGGACTTGGTGGACGATGAGGTGACTGACCCCACCTGGGAAGGTGTAGAGCCGAGCGATGACAGCAGTCCTGAGGGTGAGCCATCTGCAGCACCGCAACAGGCTGGAAGAGGCAGTGGTGTGGCTACAGAAAGAAGGCGGACCGCACCAAACCGGCCCGCAAATGTTCCACGGAGCACCCCCTTGCGTAAATCTCCCTTGCCAAAGGGTAGGTGTTTTCCGCGGTATGGCGTTTTTTTAAGGAAAGTGCGGACGACAAAAGAATTGTAGTTTGCAACCTGTGCCACACCAGAATGAGCCGAGGCATGAACACTAGAAACCTCACCACCACCAGCATGATCCGACACATGGCATCCAAGCACCGTAGTAAGTGGGAGGAACGCCTGGATCGCCCATCTGTGTCTGCAGGCCACACCACTGCCTCCTCTTCCCCTGTTTTCGTTGCCGGCCAATCGCCTGTCGAAGGCGCAGGCCCGCATACCTCCCGCCCTGCACCTGTACCATCTGAAGCACCATCAGCGACCACATCCACTTCCCTGTCCCAGCACAGCGTCCAAATTTCGTTACCCCAGGCATTTGAGCGCAAGCGAAAATACCCAGCCACCCACCCACAGGCCATAGCACTAACCTCACACCTTTCCAAATTACTGGCCATCGAAATGCTGCCATTTAGGCTTGTGGACACTGAGTCCTTCCGCAGCCTGATGGCAGCAGCTGTCCCTCGGTACGCGGTCCCCAGCCGCCACTACTTTTCCCGGTGTGCCATCCCCGCATTACACCACCATGTGTCCCGTAACATCACCCGTGCCCTGACCAACGCAGTTACTGGAAGGTCCACTTAACGACTGACACATGGACAAGTGCTTGTGGCCAGGGACGCTACATTTCCCTGACGGCACACTGGGTGAATGTCGTGGAGGCTGGGAGCGACTCGGACCCTGGGATGGCACGGGTGCTACCCACGCCGAGGATTGCGGGCCCTACCTCCATCAGGGTTTCCGCCAGCACCTACGTTATTGGCTCCTCCTCCTCCGTTTCCACCTCCGAATTCTCTACACGCAGCTCCACTCCCCCATCAGCCAGTAGCTGGAAGCAGTGTAGCACTGCAGTGGGGAAGCGTCAACAGGCCGTGCTGAAGCTGATCTGCCTTGGGGACAAACAGCACACGGCCTCAGAGCTGTTGCAGGGGATTAGTCACCAGACCGAGCAGTGGTTCTCGCCACTCAATCTGCAACCAGGCATGGTTGTGTGTGATAATGGGCGTAACTTGGTGGCGGCTTTGGAGCTCGGCAAGCTCACACACGTACCATGCCTAGCGCATGTATTTAATTTAGTGGTTCAGCGATTTCTAAAAACCTACCCCAATGTGCATGATCTCTTGACCAAGGTGCGCCGCGTGTGTGCACATTTCCGTAAGTCATCTACAGCTTCGGCCGGCCTGTTGAAGCTGCAGCAGCGCTTACAATTGCCAGCTCACCGGCTGCTGTGTGACGTGAGCACGTGCTGGAACTCCACCTTCCACATGTTGGCCCGGCTTTGTGAGCAGCAGAGGGCAGTAGTGGAGTACCAGCTGTTACACGGTCGTCGCCTCTCCGTTCAACTTCCTGTAATCAGAAGTGAGGAGTGGGAATGGATGTCAGACCTCTGCGAGGTTTTACGCAATTTTGAGGAATCGACACAGATGGTGAGCGGCGATAACGCTATTATCAGTGTAACCATCCCACTTCTGTGTCTACTGAAACGCTCGCTGCTCACAATTAAAACCGACGCTTTGCATGTGGAAGAGGTGGAAATGGGGGAGGAAGAGCTTACACAAGGTGATAGCCAGAGCACCCTCACTTAGTCTTCTCAGCGACAATTGGAGGAGGCGGAGGAGGAGGAGGAGGAGGAAGACACGGTTGCCTCCGCTACAGAGGGTAGCCATGGAACTTTAGTTCCATCTCTTCAGCGTGGGTGGGCAGAAGAGGAGGAAGAGGATGAGGAGATTGAGAGTCATCCTCCTGGTGAGGACAGCGAAATCTTGACTGTTGGTACTCTGGCACACATGGCTGACTTTATGTTAGCCTGCCTTTCCCGTGACCCACGCGTTGTACGCATTTTAGACAACACGGATTACTTGGTGTTCACCCTTCTGGACCCCCGCTACAAAGAGAATTTCTCATCTCTCATTCCTCCGGTGGAGAGGACAAGCAAAATGGTGCAATACCAGAAGGTTCTTGTTGAAAAATTGCTCCAAAATTTTCCATCTGACAACGCTGGCGGCAGAGTACGTGCTACCTTGGCCAACCGAGAAGGGGAGAAAAGGGGAGCACACAGCAGTTCCGAGAAAGGCAGGGCAACACTCTCCAAGGAGTGGGACACCTTCATGACACCCCGCCAGCACCCTCACCCTGATGCGCAGCCTAGTGTCACAAGGAGGGAAAAGTTTTGGAAGTTGGTGAAGGAGTACGTAGCAGACCGTGTCAGCGTCCTCAATGATCCCTCTGTGCCTTACAACTACTGGGTGTCCAAGCTGGACACGTGGTATGAACTGGCACTCTACGCCTTGGAGGTGCTGGCCTGCCCTGCCGCCAGCGTTCTGTCTGAGCGGGTATTTAGTGCTGCTGGTGGCATCATAACAGATAAGCGTATCCGCCTTTCCACCGACAATGCTGATAGGTTGACACTTATAAAAATGAACAAGGCCTGGATTTCCCCTGACTTCTCCACTCCACTGGAGGAAAGCCCCGGGGGAACATAAACTCACTTTACATATATTATTTACAATGATGGGAATACTCTGTATTCCCATTCACCCCTTCCACCCAAAAAACGGGTATATGGTTGACTCTTAATCTTCTCATCCTCCTCCTCCTCTTCCATATGCCCTGTGCTATAATTTTTATATAGGGCCAGCTCACCAGCGGGCCCTGTGATATAATTTTTATATAGGGCCAGCTCACCAGCGGGCCCTGTTTGACAATTTTTATATAGGTCAGCTCACCAGCGGGCCTTCTCATATAATGTTTTATTGGGTCAGCTCTCTAGCGGGCCCTCTCATATAATGTTTTATAGCGTCAGCTCACTAGCGGGCCTTCGCATATAATGTTTTATAGCGTCAGCTCACTAGCGGGCCTTCGCATATAATGTTTAGGATGGTCAGCTCTTCAGCAGACCCTCACCCATAATGTTTTAGATGGTCAGCTCAGCGCACGTTTCCCTCTTAATCATGGCCTCAGTTCAATAAAATCAAGGAAATTTTTGGGATAATTTGCCTCTGCGCACGTTTCCCTCTTAATCATGGCCTCACTTCAGAAAATCAAGGAAATTTTTGGGATAATTTGTCTCTGCGCACGTTTCCCTCTTAATCATGGCCTCACTTCAGAAAATCAAGGAAATTTTTGGGAGAATTTGCAGATGATATACAAGTAAATATACAGCAAATATTGTTTGGTAACAATTTTTCGCCTAAAGTCGTTTTTATTTTCCTTTTTGTGTGTTTTATGGTCAGTCTGTAAAAATGGCGTACTACGGGCGAAAGATCGTTCCCAGCAGCGATGTTGGAGTCCAAGATGCATCCAGACATCCTCCCTATGCTGTCCCTGAACCATTTCTGTGGTGTTTCCATCCTTTTCTGCCCTTTTCCTATGGACCAGGCACCCTCCCCTCATCAGAGCAGGGGGTGCCTGGTGTAATGCTCGAGTCCTCCCATTGACTTCAATGGGGCTCGGGGGCTCGGCCGAGCACTCGAGCCTCCGGGGGCGCTCGGTCAGAGCACCCGAACACCCGAGCATTGGGGTGCTCGCTCATCACTATAAATTATCTCTACATGTAGAATGATAGAAATACAGCAGACTAAAATGTGTTAAAACATGTACATCAGGAGATTTTTCAGAAAGGCATTCACTGTTACATACAGATTTTTTTCAATGTTGCTCAAAATCATTACTCGCACAAGATCTACCTGCACTTTCTATACATGTACAGAAATAGTTTGCCTTTTGAAAACAATATCTGTTACACTGGATAAGATGATCATTGCATACATGATTCTTTTTGGTGATATCCGGAAAAGCTTTTAGGCCTCAATTCAATTCCCCCGTCTCCAAAAAAAGAAAAAAAAAGAACACTCAATGGTATTTTTTCAAGCATGGTAAGCAAATCAATTACATATTAAGGTGCATTAAGGATCCCACTCTAATGGGTGAGAATCAGCACCCATTTTTTGGGATTGTAAAGTACTCTAACATGATGATAATAATGCGAATGCAGGAATTGAAGCATAAAAAACCTCAGGTGTCCAGTTGATTTATTAATATGGGTCCCTAAGCCCCATATCAATACATCCAAAGTATGAAAAAAATTGTCAGGTGTTAGTATAATTAACCCTATGAGTTCCAGTGGGGTATACATACCCCCTTGCACTCATAGGGTTAATCAGACCAAGTTAAAAAACATCCCTGAGAAGAAACATGTACCAGTAATTCTGATGTCCATCAGGATCTTCAGAACCCTGGTCAGCAACCTTCTGACTTCTTCTATCTTCTTTTTTCTCTTCATCTTCATTCTTCTGTCTTGTTCATCTTCTGTCTTCTTCTCTTCTGTCTTTTTATCTTCTTCCTTGTATTATATATGTACCTGTAGAGAACCAAAAATTAAACATGAAATATGCTCCATAAACAGTAGTTGCAAACATGTGCAGTGGTTAACTCTTTGAGTTTCAAAATCCATTTCACTTTAAATGAATATTCGTGCAAAAGAAAAAAAATATAGGGCTATGAGAAATATATTTCATATGGTACATTGCAATACATAAATAGTCTGTGGGCTCCGCCGCTTTCACTGGCAGTGGCGGCAGGAAATCAGTAGGACAACACCCCCCGCCAATGCTCGAGCCAGTATGTGGGAAATTTGAACAGAGAGTGGCTTTTATATTTCAAGTCTCTGTTCAAAATGGCTCTCTGAAGTTTTATTGGCTGGGATACCTGCTTATGCACCTCCCAGCTAATTATCTCCAAGTGTAGGCTGACCAAACCTAACCTTTAACTGGGGAAATGCACATTGCAGGACTGCAATGATTTCAATGAAATACTGCAAAATGGCTATTTCCTATGTGTTCCCGGTTAAAGTTGAGATCTGGTCAGCCTATCCTAGTGGTGGGGGACAAATTCTGCTAGGAGCTGAATGTCAACCAGGTTTGGCAGAGTAGGGCCTCACCACCTTCATCGGGTATTATGCAGGCAACTTGGGTGTTTGTCCAGGATACACTCATCTTGAATAAATGTCTGTTCCAGATGAGAAAAGAGTTGAGGATTTTTATTTATTGAATTTATATTATTTTTATATATTTTGATAATAATTATATTAAGAAAGTGCTGGTGTGGATTTGCTCTACACAGTGTCGCAGAAGTGGAAGTTGGTTTATTGCTTACACAAGTTTTCTGACTATTAATGTTTCTTCTATATGTGATGGTCTATCACAGTCAGTGATTAATTATCATACCACTCTGTACCCTAGTTTGCTTTAATGTGTTGCTTTTTGTTCATTATCATTGGCTATGAGATAGAGTGTAACACGTGACTACTTCTTATCAACCGATGAACAACTTACAGGAAGGGATGACATATGCAGGTAACTCCTTCATCTAATAATATTACAGTGGTGTCTGTCTCAACAGTGTCTGCCTCAATGGCAGTCAGCAATCTGGAATTCATAGTCCATTGTGTCCTTTGCATGGAGCATCTTCCTACGAGTTCAATAAAATGCCGTAACATTGTTTAATTATCTTGCTATTTTCTTGTCAATTGGCATTGTTGGTGCCTGCACCGACCCATCTTCCTGTTTACAATTATTTACCTGAGCAGCTTGTCCCTTTAGATTATGCTTTTGCCTCTGCCCTCCTGTACTTGTCTTGGACTTGCTTCTCCGACCAGTGGTGGCCAAATAAACCTCTAGGGCTCAACCACAAGGCACGAGTGACTGCCATTTCAGTGATCAGGGTCACCTGCCATTGGGTTACAGCCTCCAGAAACCTTGCAACTCTGTTCATTGACTGGGAGGAAGAGGTTACACATTAAAAATTATTACCCCTTCCTCCTAACCACTGGTTAGCTGTGAAGAGGTTACTATGGGACAAACATGATGCCCAGCCTAACTTTTACTTCCATCTGAGCACAGTGTGTGACTTGACTTCAGCTTTATACAGGCACACACACACATAAATGTAAGCCTACAACTTTAGCAAACTAAGTACCCTAAACCTACCTTAACCTAAGTACCCTAAAATAACAACTAACCTACACTCCAAAACCTAACAGAAAATTAACAGATACTAACCTTGAGGCAGTCTAGAGACTGACCCTAACCTAACCAATAATAACATCCCACAAAGCTAACAGAAATGTATCTAACCTAACCTTACAGATACATCGCTAAACTAACCAAACAGATACTTAAATGGTGATATTCTGAATGGAGATTTTGATGCCCACAACATTGTGATAGTTCCATAATGATGCTCTCCAGACAGGCGGCACCACTTCAGTATGATACAGTATCACTTATATAAATCGGGCTTTTAACTTCTTCAATACTACAAAGGTCTCCAATGCATCGTGGAACTAGACTTATCTAGCATTTAGTGAGTTAAAAGTCCTTTTCAAATCAATAAGAATTAATATTTTTCCTCTAAGGTGTTCCAGAATAACTAAATGTCTTAGTACAGCAGCCCCAGTTCAATTATACTTTATTACTTTACTCGTGAAAAAAATGTTTTTCTCCAAAGATTTCAGGCAGCAATTCAATCGCTAAATCTGAGGTGCCTTCATATTGCCAGTCAAGTCAAGCTTTCATGTGCTTTTACCCTATACGTGTAAGTTAACTTTTATTTCTGCTTATCTCTGGTAATTCATTTATTATTTATTGGTAAAGTTCAATTCAAAGGCCTTGTATGTTAACCTGGAATTGATACATTCAGAAGCATTGGGGATAGACTCTGTAACTAGTGAAATAGTGGAACTGCATTAGAAGGGCAGTGTGTAAGGCAGATGAGTCTCGTAGCACTGCTCATATTGGATTAGTGTAGAGAAAGACAGCCAGGTGAGAGAGACAACAACTGGAGGTTTCAGTGGTGATGTTGCATATCTGGTTGGTTCTTCTGTGAGATTGTCATATTGTGGAGTTGATTTGTAGGAGAAGGAAGTAGGATATAGAGACTGACTGTGTTATAGCTAGCATTGGACATTATAAGTAAGCACTGTACCTTTAATATATAGACTGGAGGGACTTCAGGAGCCATCTTAAAAAATATATTTGTTTTAACTTCCAGTTACCTAATAGAAATCCAACCATATGAAGCTCCTAATGCAATTTAAGTAATATTGTCTTATGTTGAATTCTCAAGTTATGTCTACACAAGGGTATTTAAGTGTAAAACAAAGAAGCCTTATTAGTATAACTGAGAACACATCCAACTGAATGTGAGGAATGGTGGACATTACAGTTAGGAATGTAAACATCAGAGCCTCTTTCATATTTGGCTTGTTGTCTGAAAACTCTTAGGATGTCTCTCTAAGGGTAAAGGGTAATCCAGATATGGACCCCTTGCTGTCAGTACCTAGGGCAACCAGCTGCACCTCACTGATGAGGCCCAAACAAGGCCGAAACATAAGTTTTGGGTTGGCTGGTATTTCTCGTGCAGAGGGGACATGCCCTTCCTTTTGGAACTGGATCACCAATGTGGTGGGATTAGTCTAATATGTATGTGGAAATGCATCTTCTGTAATTGCACTAGAGAGCTAGAATGTTATGCTAGAAAAAGTGCAGTTCTGAAGGAAATCAACTGAGGGGAAATTAAAATTCCCAATCATTTATATGAGTGTGTTTAATCCCATGAATGCTAGAAAAGTCTCCAACTCATTTCTTTGCAAAATACTTTTGAGGCCTCTCTAGAATTCAAAGAATTAAAAGCACCATTTAATCAGTGGGACTTCAGAGAATTTTCATCCACACCACGATGAAGATGATTTTCTAGAGAATTCCTGCCCATTGTACTACCCTCACTCTTTATCTCACCTTGCTTCCAACCACATGCACTATAGCATGGCACAGAAAACACACTTAGCCTCAGATGCAAGCATGAAAAAGCTCTTAATCCTGTGCAGCACTCTAGCATTACTAAAAGGATATGTAAACTGGTAAATAAGCTAACATAAACCAGTAGCAGGTGACGTTTGCAGGGGAATTCGGATTGCTCTGGCAACAGACTTTACCCAAAATGCGGTGTGGTCAGCACAGATAAGACTTACCTTAAAATGTGTCTTTCTAGGCAGTTACCTACTCTGCCTAATTGAAATCTGGACATTGCTTCACCATAGGAAGCAATTACAAATTCCCAACTTCCCATTGTCTTAAATCCTTGCATTGTTAGATACATCTACATCACACTGTGCAGCAATACCTTAGATGTCTCTCACTCAAATTAAAGTAGGTAAAAAACCCTATTTACAAAAATGACTTTTGACTTTATCTCATATAGTGCAGTTGAGCTGTTTTAGATTTAATCCATTTCTTAAGAACATAGGGCTCTTATAGTATAGGAGGAAAGTGGGAAAATATGCAATAGAGTAGAAAGAGGGCACCAAATGGAACATTATATTATAACACTTACTATTTATATGTATGTTCAATATATATTATATTATGTGGCATTGCATTTTATCAAATGGAATTTATAGATTCTTAGCAGCTTCTTAGTTCCTACTTGTCCTGAACCCTGAGTGGAGACAGGGGTATATTTCCACATGCTGATATTATCAGGGACTTTACTCTGAGCATCACAAAAGTGAGTGCAATTATTCATGTTTGATTTTATTGGAGTGTGAATCTATATACTGTACAATTGAGTGCCCTCTTTCTGTTCTATCGCATATTTTTGAGTGTGATGGGAGATGAGTATATGAGGAGCAGCCTGTTATCAATGAGGATAAAGAGTTTGCTACTTTGTTGTTATTAGCACTAACTCTGAAGATTATATATGTAATTCCCCAGCCACTCATTTTTGTGAGTATACCACCACCCCCACTGCGTCTTTGGTGGTGGTATTGTTTTTTTATCTGACGATTCCACCCCTTTTTTCCCTTTTTGAGGGAAATGTGATCATGATAGATCTAGTGCAGTGATTCTCAAACTTCATTTTGTTCATAGCCCCCAACATGCATTCTGCTATTTACAGGGAACCCGTAACGTGTTATAGGTCAATTGCCAAGTACTTATTGAAGTTAAAAATACTTAAATACAAAGTTAAACTTTTGTGTCAATATCAAAATGACAACTAGTATGCCATGCGCAAAACTTCCATAGATATAAATTATATACACTATAGTCACATTTTTTACATTTTTAAAAAAATGATGGCTCACTAATCTGGTACCTTCAACATGCTAAAGTGCCATGATACTAAGACCCACTGGGGAAAACAGATCAGAAACAGTTTTCTGTTATCAGCATAACACTAATGCTAAGGAAAAAACTAAAAATGTAAAATTATAGGTGGATGGACAGAATAGCACATAATCCCCTGAAGGACTAGATGGGTGTGTGAAGTATTGCTTCACACACCCATCTGGTCCACCAGGACTTAAATAAGATGTCAGACTTCTACATATGCTTTATTTTATTTTTTCATTCAATATATTATTGATTACTGAAAATGTCTTTAGTATTTTATCCGGATATTACAGGATATTCTGTAAATACATGATTTATTTAATTTTCTTAGAAATATAGAACTCTGTTGTAGTGCATTGTAGATAACATTTGTAAGGTAGCAGAAATACGACAGTTCATGTCATTGCTTCATTTGCTTCTTAACACTTTTTGACACATTTGATATCCTGACACTGCTGTGGAGGTGGGTTGCATGGGTTGCATGGATTGCATGGGTCTAAAGAGAATAAAGCACAGTTTTATGATATTAATGGTTTCAATAACAACACAGATAACTGTATACAACATACATGCACATAGGGAATCAACCACCTTCAAATCTGGTTTTATTTGATATCCAATAAAAAAGGAAATATGTCCTGCAGGCCCATATAATCACATTAATAGTATTATTTATAGTATTTTTATGTGTTGAACTATTTGCATTGGGTAAAACCCAATAAATCAAAATTTGCCATGGCATTCAATATTTATATTAGATAGTAATTTTACTCTAAGATAAAAAATAGTCACAAAACATAACACATACAGTTGCATGGACTGTTTCATGTGTTCAGTGTGATGTTTGAATGGCACATGAGCAATGTGATGTTATGAATCACTTTATTAAAGAGATAGTAACACTTAAGAAAAAAAATATATATATTGTTGTGTTTATCTTCCTGAGTAAAACAAAGGTACACCCTCTGCTGAGATGTGTTTTATTCAAAAGTTATTGCAGCTCAAACTTGAATTTTGTTGGTACAGTATCTCAGTGGCTTGAAATTTTACACTGGCGCTATTGCTGCATCATCCTATAGAAACTTCTGGTCAGTTGACCATAAACTTCCTTAGGTTGGTGTAGCAAAAGCACCACTGTAAAATTTCAGGCCATTGAGATATTGCAGGTAAAAAAATTCAAGTCTGAGCTGCAATAAGTTTTGAATAAAACACATCTCAGCAGTAGGAGTACCCTTGTTGTACTCAGGAGGATAAACCTTAAAATATACATTTTATTATATTTTAAGTCTTACTTTCCCTTTGAATATGCAGTCAATAATGAAATAAGTGTTTGGTACTTAAGAGAACTATGGCCAATCTACTACAAAAAAATAATTATTAAAATTAGAGAGGTCAGCAATCATTTTGCATTGGAAACCTCACTTGCATTCCAGGCGGTTAAATTCCATTTAAATCAACTGGTTTGCCCTCCTAATTTCTCTAGTTGTTCATTGTGATATTTCATTCCATAAGTGGAAAATTCACAAAAAGATACATATAGTGATCAGGGCTCTATTTAGTAGTATCTTTAATTTCCACAATGCAGGACTTGGAATCATGTGGCGTACTTTACTGCAGGTAAATGAACCAGTTGTCTTAGTTGTCATTGTACATTATTTTATACAAAGTTACTTGTGGGTTACAACTTGTATGTTACAATGTATGATCAACATTAACATACCTTGGCATTGTGGCACAGGAGCACATGGATACTGTTTCCAAGCTAAAAAAAAAATAAAAAAACACTGCATTTTATAATGGAAATTAACCCAATTGTTACATTTAGGACTCTATTCACAAGCAAATGATGAGCAATTCTGGGATAAACCAACTGCATCATAAGTCAAAATGATGTCCATTGATTTAAATAAGACTTTTAATCCCTTGAATGATAAAGAAGTCACCAAGGCAATGCAAAGCAATTTAATCCAATGGACATTTTTATTTATTCCCTATGGTGCAGTTGGTTTACACCAAAAGCAAACATACATAAAATGTTACAATACAAATTTATGTTTTGTGTAATTTATTTAATACATAATCATTCAATGATCATATTCATTATATCAGAGATAGTCAATCTTTTTGAGTTCTAGATGATGAAAACGATAACTCTCATCATCTCTAAATAGCCAGCTGGTAAGGGATGAAGGGAGTTGTAGTCTCCACGAGCAGGAGGTCTAAATATTTACTAGCCCTTGTTTTAATAGTAATTATTCTGATTGTGCAGGTTATATGTTAAATTGTAGGTTAAAAGAAGGCTTTCCAAGTATCCATCATAAACAATTAATTTGATTTTGTATCCAATTAAAAATGTATTTTGTAAGAACAGTTTAACCCCTTGGATGCTAGACTCATCCAGTTAAAACACTATTGCTATGTTGTTGTTTGAGCCTTGCGTCCTTCATCAGCATCCAGCCTGCACTTGGATCAAATGTTGCTGAGCTGATTTAGAGAATAGTTTAACACTTTGAATGCCAGAGGGGTTTCAAGTGCATTGCAAAGCAATGAGTTGGATACCCCACTGGAACCCAAGGGGTTTTAGTAGTAGAGGCTAAAAACTAATATTATTCAAATATGATTAATCCTTTAAAAAAAGAGGGCGCTGTAACACTTTGAAAAGCAATGCATTGCACACCCTTCTGTTTAGTGGAGTATGTTATTGGAGGGCCCCGGTGAAAACATTTTTGGGGGACCCTATCACAAAAATATTTTTACATTGTCATAACTGGAAGCTGTTGGAGCCAGGGCTGGGCCCCTTTTCGACACTGGCTCCCAGAACAACTGTTTTCTGTATACCCTCTGTTGCTGTACCTCTGCCTCTGGTCCTTAAAGTGATATGATAACTACTGAGCTGTCCTGAAAGAAGATCAAAGAAAAGATGGGATCCGATTCTTTTAAGCTGGCCAATAAAAGTAATGCTTGTAGAAAAAGTGCTGCAATACATAAATATGTTAGTTTCTATACATCACTTAACTAACCCAGAAAATCATATTTAGATGTTACATAGTTACATAATAGTTTAGGTTGAAAAAAGACTTGCGTCCATCAAGTTAAACCCTTTTCATATTCTTGTTTACTGCTGTTGATCCAAAAGAAGGCAAAAAAAAACCCTTATTTCTGCAATTTCAAATTCTGCCTTGTATGGCGGAAAAAAATCCTTCTTGACTCCAAATGGCAATAAGATTTCTCCTTCAATCAACAAGTCCAAAATAAATATTAATTCCAATACTAACATATATAGCCCTCTATATTTTTCTCTTTTAAAAAAGTATCCAGGCCCTTTTTAAAGGCATCTAATGTATTTGAAAGCACCACCTCTTCAGACTTACCTTTATTGTCCTTACCGTAAAGAATCCTTTCCACTGTTACAGACAAAATCTCCTTTCCTCAAGTTTTAGTGGTTGACCCCTTGTTCTTTGTATCATTTTGTTAATGAACAGGTCTTTGGAGAGCCCTTTGTATTGCCCCAGAACATATTTATATAATTTTATCGTATCCCCTCTAAGATGTTGTTTCTCTAGTGTGCACATATTTAACTTAATAACTAAACCTTTCTATTCCCCTTATTAGTTTTGTAGCCCTTCTCTGCAGTTTCTCTAGTTTCATAATGTCCTTTTTTCAGTAAAGGCACTCAGAATTGAACTGCATATTCAAGGTGGGTTCTTACTATGGACCTGTAAAGAGGCAGAATAATATTGCCCTCTTTTGAGTCAATGCCTCTTTTAATACTTGCCAATATCAGGTTGGCCTTGGCAGCCACCAGTTGGCATTGTGCACTGCTTATAAATCTATTGTCTACCATTACTCCCAAATCCTTTTCATTCGTAGATCTCCCCAAAGAAACACCATTTAAACTATATGTTACATTTTTATCATTATACACAAAATGCATAACTTTACATTAGTCTATATTGAATCTCATTTGCCATTTACCTGCCCAGTTACCCAATTTCTTCAAATCCTCTTTTAATGAAGACACATCCAGTACAGACTTTATTACCCTACTTAATTTTGTGTCATTATACATGGCTCCCTATGCCCACTGTGAGATAATTAATAAACAGATTAAAAAGTAGAGGTACCAGGACAGATCTCTGAGGTACTCCACTTATCACGTTTATACAATTTGAGAACTTCCCATTTACCACCACTCTTTGCATTCTGTATTTTAGCCAATTTCCAATTCACGCACAAACGTTTGCTCCTAAGCCAATTTTAGTCCATTTGTATATTAACCTTTTGTGTGGAACGGTATCAATGCCTTAGCAAAGTCTAAGTAGATCACATCAACCACAGCACCCAAATCCACATTTTTACTCACCTGTCATAAAATGCAATTAAGTTAGTTTGACAAGACCTGTCTTTCACAAAGCCATGTTGGCTCCTGCTAATGATATTCCTGTTCAAAATGTTTTCTTGAATATACTCCCTTAGCAACCCTTTAGACAGTTTCCCCACCACAGATGTCAAGCTTACGGGTCTGTTATTGCCCGGCTGGGACTTTGATCCCTTTTTAAATATGGGCTCCATATCTGCTTTAAGCCAATCCATGTTGATTTTGGACATGTGATATACATATGTCTTTTAGACATTCTTAGATTCAAAGAAGACATTCATTATGAGAAGGAATATTGTAAGAATAAAAGGTATGATACTTACGATCCGGGCATTTCTGTGGCAGTGCACAAGGATCACAAGGGTCTGGGCAGCACTGAATTTTTCCCTTGACTCCAGACATGATTATCTCTGGTAGAGTTCAGTAGACTGTATTTTAGCAAAGTGGGAAATGAAGGATACTCCAGTTGTGTCTGGTCTGTTTGCACTTGTGGTATTTATACACAGAGGGATGAGAGGAATGTGCCAATTTGGAAGCCTGTTTTGACCTGTAGAAAGACAAATAAAATATGGCTTATAGGAAGTATAATTACATCTAATTGTTTTTTTTTTCATTACTGGTTGTACCTAAGTCTATCTTCCATATCATTTGAAGGAACATGTATTTGTGTCTTCATAAATACATTATCACGAGATACATGCTACTATTTAGGTGTAATAAAAGTTAATTAAACCATTGACGGAACTAAATTATGAACCATTAAGTAGCTTACTTCAGTGTAAAATGGCTGCATAACATGTTTTCCATATTACAGTGTTGATACAGCTCTAATGAGGTCAGTAGACCACAGATTTTAAAACAAAAGGAGAACAATTCTGAGGTCCTCAAATGTGCCATATATAACAAATAAAAAAATTCCACTTATGTAAAGGGAATATTTAACCCACTGGAGAATAGAAAGATCACATTACAATAGGTTATTATAGTGTAAAATGGCTGTATAATATGTGTTTTCTATATCATAGTTTTGTTTAAACATTAATCGATTTAGAACCACATACAGGGAAGGCTGGCAACTTGTGACCTAGGAGGGAAAATATAATCAGGTGGCCCATATAGACTATCATTCCAGCCTACTGTCCCAGCTCATCCCTTTTGTTCATTTTAAAATTGTCATCAATGTTGTGAAGTAAGGCAAGTCATACCACAGAGCTTGCAATTGAAATGGGGCTACACTAGTGAAACTGAAGAGCATAAAGTTGAAATGGAGCTACACTAGAGCTTATAAGTTAAGTAAAACTATACTAGTGATACCATGGAGCTTACGATTGAAATGGGTCATGCTACTAGTGTAGCTACATTTCAGCTCTATACTCTGTGGTATCACTAGTGTAGCTCCATTTCAGTTGTAAGCTCTGTGGTATCACTAATGTAGCTCCATTTCTGTTGTAAGATCTGTGGTATTACTAGTGTAGCTCCACTTACAGCAGTAAGAAGGAGACTGAGTGAGGCAGTGGTCCTTCAGCCCAGATCTGTGTCTGGCCCAGGGGTCAATTGCCCCACTGCCCCCCAGACCAGCCCTCCTCTGACCACATAGGTATAAAGGCAAAATGAAAACAATTCTTTGGTTGTCAGATGTGCCATATATAAGAAATGAAATTTATGTTTATATAAAGGAAATACACATCCCCTTGAATTCTAAAGAGAAGCAATACATTGGAGACCTTGTATCTAGCATCAAAAAGGCTATTTTTTATAATTTTGTGAAGCTCCAATTTTGTCTTTATACATATATCTTATGTAATTGGTTCCCGGTCTTTTATTGTGCTCAAACCATTAAAGGTACCCTGGAGTTTTTGGGGCACCGCTAATGGTTTATAGGTAATTTATCAAGGGCATAATGATGGATGCAAATGTATATAGGCAGTTATTCTTAGATCTCATGATCAGAATGACAAAAGTGTGTTCTAAATGTAAAACAATTTCCATAACATACACTGCAAACTCAACATTCACATTGTTGTCAAAGGCAAATGGCACCCTAAGTTGGAGCCCATGGTATACCAAATTGACAAAGTGACCTAGTTGAGTACTACAGTCCTAAAGAGTGGAAAGTACAATCCTATATCACTAAGCTAAGTGTTTGAAATGAACCTTAAGGTACCAGGTTTCTATTTAAAATGGCCCCCACCTCTTCTGCTCCATATAGCATTGCTGCTCTACAGATGTTATCGAATGTGGTTGAACAGCTAGTCGGCCCTACGTCCATGAACAGTCAAAGCTCTATAAATGATTTCACTTGATCAGTGATAGAACTGTCTTACACATTAAAGGAAGAGGAAACTCAAATGCAATTTCATATATTTTGAGAACTTATTATAATATTTATCAGGTCAAAGATGGGTAATTACTATAATTCATTGTGTGTATTTACTTGCTACAATAGAAGACAAAGAAGCACAATACCTAGGATGTCTCTCTATAGCTTAGTTCATGTGTCAGCATCAGAGGAATGTTAATATATAAGCAGTGTCTCTCATGAAGAAAAGATGATTAAAGAAATGTATAAATTCTACAGTCAAGCTCATTGTCTGGACATATACACTGGTATAAAAATCATGCAGCATTACTTTGGGGTATTCACAAGTTCTTATGAACAGTTTAGTGCATAATGATACACATTATGCCATCGTCAATAATTTAATGTGAGCAAGTCCCTATCACCAGCTGTATATCATGCACAGGAAAAAGCAACAGTTGTACTCCGTGTTCTTCTGTGCCTTGTAACACATGATGCTGAACAAATTGAACAGGAATGTCATACCCTAAAATACAAATATACACCAGAGTAATAAACAAATGTTAAGAAGGCACATCACACCAAAATCTATTCAACCACCTATTTTAATGTGGAATCTTAAAGTACAAACTCCACAATGAGCATTTGGCTGTGCTGTTCACACAACATGGATAGCCCCATGTGAACACAGTTTAATGCAGCTTGCTGCAACCTCCTTGCATTCAATGCATACCACAAAGAAGCATAGTATAGGCAGCTAATGGAGCCTATGTTCAGGTTGTTTAAAAAGACAACAGTGGAGGTTTCAATGCTCATAACCATCTCTGATGAGTAGAACATGGCAGTATCACTGTGTAGTGTTAACCAAGTATCTGAGAAAACATACCTATGCAATATTAGTTTCCCTGACACTTGCTCACTATATTACTGAGGTACAGAGATTTAGGTTATTGTGCAGAAAAAAAATGTTCTAAAATAAAATACATATATTTGTTTTATTTGATACATAATATGCAATTGGTTTACACTGGAATCACTCCACTTTTACCTCAATATATCTGGTGTACAATTATTTTTTGATGTTGCCCCAGTTTTGCAAACAGGAAACTTAAGGACTCAACCCTCTCTCTTTCTCCTCCATTATACTTAACTATTGACAGTAGACAATGTCCCTTAGGCCTCTTTCTCATGGGCAACAGAACTGTGGCAGCCACCTGCGACAATTCTGTCATCCACCAATGATTGTAATGCAGTAGGGGAATGTCTGATTGCCCGCCCACATGAGTGCCAGACAATATTACTGGTTGGCACAAACATGATGAGCATCACAACCTCCAACACAGTTCCAGTGTAAGGTCTGCCTGAAGCCGCATAGACCATGATGTAGACCATGCTTACTGTGACTTTCCTACATTCCTAAGAGAATACAGTAAAGTTGAAGCTTGCTGGTCTTGCAATCCATAACGGGATAGTCACCCAGGTGAAAATCACCCTAGTCCAGCATGTTACTTTTTACCACTGGCAAAACATACAATAAAGCATTGCTTCATTAATGTAAACCATGTGAAATATGAACACAAATGTGTTGTCATCAGATGATAATCATTTTTTAAATGTTTGTAACTGAAGTGACCTGAGTGATGTTAAGCAATCAGTGTTATTTCTTTTCAACATATTTAATGTAATGGCATGCTATTATATTTAATAATTGCAATCTCTTTGCTAAAATATGTTGCAACACATTTGGAACTTACATTTTGCAATGTATGAAATACTTTTCGTGTGAAAATGTATGATCACCGAATTATTTACCAGTTAACCCTTTCAATACTAGGGGGTACACAACACATTGCAAAGCAATGTGTTGTGTACCCCTCTGGCACTGAAAGAGTTAAAATATTTTCTCAGTAGGGCCCACATTCCATTGCAGTTGAGAATGTTATCTACAAATGTTGCCATAGACCTAAATTGGAAACTGTCGGACAAAACCATTGATAAAACTTATAAACTGTTATATAATTTTGGCCTAAATCAAAAGAATTCATTTTCCTGCTCAGCATAATCCTAAAGCAGCATTTTATGCCAAAATAGACAATAAAACACTAAAGAATACATCTGGGCAGCAGGATCTTCCTTGTTTGAATGCAGTGTTCTTCACTGTATCTTTGGCCTAATATTCAATAACTTTTTTAATTTGGAACTTATCGCACAAAACAGATGTTTGGCCAAGAGACAATTTCGATGGTCTAATTTCTGTTGCGCTTTCAGATGATAGGACAATTGAATACGACTTAGACATTTTTTTATTTTGTCTGGTACACAGTTTAGCCCTACAGGCTGTTTTACCTCACACAAATGAGGCCTTAATGTTTTATATTCTGAGAGGGAAGGGATTTGTTAAGTAAAAATTATACCTAATGAAATATAGTGGGCTTGTGTTCATGTTTATAGAGTTTTAGTATATTTTTGATTTTCAATTATAATTTAAGTTGGGCTAATGTTTTGTTTTGTGTAATGTAAGAGTCAAATTTTATATAACAAAATATTGTGCGGTTATCTATATGAATACTATGGTTATTTTATTTTAATGTTTGAAATATATTTTACTGGCAATGTATTCAGCACCATGGCTAATTAGTTACCGGCAATGGGGTGTCTGCATGTATTCAGTATTTAAATGTCTTCAGTGATTGCCCATTATTGCAGTGAACAAAGGAAGGACACCACTGCCACAAAGGGATAACTTGGGGAGATTGAACATGCTCAGTGTGGATATTGTCAGAGGGATTCCTATTAGTAGAAATCAAAAATGGAATTTGTTGGTAGTCTCCTGAGTGGCTGATTCTATTCTCCCAGGCGAAGGAGGGCTTGAAGAGTGTGGGAATAAATACAGAGGCATGTAATATGTTGGGAGTTAGGTCTAGGTTTGTTCCAGAGGTTGGGTGCGAGCTTAGGTTTCACTCCAATGCCCCATGTTCCTGTGCTTTGTATGATATCCTAGTTGCAAAACAACGGAATGTACCGGAACCAAGATAACTATCCCAGACAAGTGATAGCGTGAATGGAAGAGAGTACTACAAAAATGCAAATATACAATAGAAATATTACATATAATAGTGGGCCCGGACACCCCACTACTATCTTGTCAAGTCTGTTGATGCAGCTATATCCTCAAAATATCGTTGATCCAAATGGCGAACATGTGCAAAACAAGAAGGGGAGAGGAAAAGCGCAAGAAAAAACCTTCTAAGTGTAGTAGTGAAAATGATCATATGAAAGAATAAATATCAAGATAAAAATAAAAGTAAATATTATATAAAAATTGGAGCAGATACTCAGAAGGATATATCATATATCTGAATGAATAAATATTATAAACATATGGCTGGAGTGTTTAAAATAAAAGAAATTATACTTTATTCTTAAGTTACAAATAGAGAATGAATGATAAAAAAATAAATAAAATACAATCCTGTCATAAAAAGGAGATGGGTACTTCCAATCGCTAAGTAAAAATGATCTAGTAGTGATATTATTCTATGTATCCTCAACCAGGATACAATCTCACAATATAACAGCAGCAATATGAAGGTTGTATAGACAAAAAGTATCCACCAAAGTCAATGGGTGGTCCCTTACTTGATTACCAGAGTGTATGTGCCTTGAAAGGAGGAACTTGCAACCTCGCTCGTCGTCCGATACTGTTGCCTCTCTGGGATGTTCCCGCAGGAGTAATCGGCACCTTCGTATGCAGGGTGAAACTCAAAGTCCTCCTCAGCCGTATCATTCTCAGGAAATACGGAACACTGTATGTAATAGTTCAGTATAGAGACAGGGGATCCAAAGCTGGTGTTCAATAAAGTGTAAATCGTCCAATAATAGGGTAAAGGCTCAACGTGTTTAGGCGCCAAAACTGCGCCTTCGTCTGGAGCCCCATGTTCCTTTGCTTGGTATGATATCCTAGTTGCCATGTCTGCTGCTTATTCAATGCATAAGGAAGACAAGTTTCACTGTCTTCTGGCTTATTCCATTTCTTGCTCTTGGCAACTAAAGAGCCCAAAATGGAGCCGCTAGATAAGTGCTGGTAATTCTATCACAAGGACCAGTAAATTGTTCATTGATTTAAATGTTGCTCTTGTTGTAAGGAATAAAAGTGCTCAAATATTCTTTTTCAGTCCCACAACTGTCTACATGAATACATATAGTAAAGTTATTCAGATCAATAGGTATAGTGCTTGACACCAGCACTATACTGTTAAAAAATAGAGTTAGTTTTGTCTTTCTTCAGATTTCATAATATACAACTCAAGATTCATGTTTTTTATTAGTTGAGTACCTGTATTTTTAAAGTTCTTACCATGTGTCACAGCTTACCTTGTTTCCAGGGCAGCTGCTTTAGCGATGCTCGGCGTCATTCCACGTGTCATCTGCAGGGGCACAGCTTCAGAGTGAAGCAGGCCTCTGTTTTATGCCATGCTTCTTGTAGTCTCCTCCTACCTACTTCGTTCCTCTGAGTCTGCTCCTCCTACCTACTTCCTGAGGAGGGGTTTAAAGGGCAGCCTGAGTTCTGACTCAGTGGCCCTTGCCTTGTTGTTCAAAGCAGTTCTATTACCTTGGGCTCTGTGTATGACCTGGCATGTCTTCCTTCCAATCTGGTGCTGACCTGTGGCTCTGTTTGACTATTCTTTTGTCTTATCCTTATACTGGAAACCCAATCTGGTGCAGACCTGTGGCTTTGGCTGACAACCTGAACTGTGTATGACCTTGCTTGTCTGACTACCCTCTCTGGTGTTGACCTGTGGCTCTGTCTGGCTATTCTTTTGGTTGTCCCCTGTACCTGGCAGATACCCTATCTTGTGCGGGCTTGGGGCTCTGGCAGACTAACTTTGATACTGACTGCAGGCGTGAGTCAAGTATACGCTTCCTTATACTGACTGCAGATGTGAGTCAGATATATGCTCCATTCTGACTGCAGGCGTGAGTAAGATTTCTCACTACCTCGGATAAAAACTTCAAGTTCCAGTTCCTGTTCCTGTTCTGTTCCTGTTCCAGCTCCTGGTTCCAGCAGAAACTACCAGTGGCTTTGGCCTAGTCTCTAGTAGAGTGGTCCTCTGCGTCAGTTTACTGTTTCTGATAGTAGCACTTGCTGGCTGTGACATTTTGCTTGTACCTGCTATTTACCTCTGTTTGCTACCTTATTGTTGTTTAATAAACTGCATTTTATTATACCGTACTGACTCCTGAACATCTCTGGGGAACCGTGACACCGTGTTTATATGAATTTATCTGCAGAGTGTTTTGTCATTGTATGTAACTACTGAAATCATGTGCTCATGAGATTATACATTTGTGGGTGGGGCCTGAACTTACCTATGTAGGTACAGGTGTTTGACAACTCCTTGGAAAAGTTATTTATTTTCTTTAAATGCATTGGGGGAAAAACATAACACCTGTTGGCCCTGTTGCTTGAAAGGGGAGATGTGTGAATATACACGAGCGTTGTAACATAAGAATACCGAGATGCCCTGGAGAGATATGGAGATCCATATGACTATGTATTTAATTTATATGGGGTTGTGGTGTGATTCTTATTTTTTTTTTTTTCATTTTAATAAAAAGTTGAAAAGACTAAACTAGATATTTTATGCTTACTTCCACCTTTTTACACATACTGAAATGGGGCTATTAACTCTGTGATTACAGAAGAGGTATCCAATGAATGTATAATTCTGTAAGCAAAAAGAGTTAACACTTTGAATGCCAGAGGGGTACGTAATGCATTGCTTTGCAATGCATTGCATACCCCTCTGACACTCAAGGGGTTAAACCCAGATAATTTTAACCCTTTGAGTGCCCAGATAATTTTAACCCTTTGAGTGCCTTCTCAATGTGATGGGTACCCCCTCTGGCACTCACAGAGTTAAGCCATGAGCAAATAGCCTTACTTAGTTTCTTATCTGATCAAACTGTCTCAGCCAGTTTGGAGGGAATAGCGGGAAGTGAATGTGAGTCGAATGGGGGGTGAATGTGTTTAGAACTGGGGGCAAGGGTGGTAATTGTGAGTCGTAAAAGGGGGTGAATGTGAGTCGAATGGGTGCGCGAATGTGAGTCAAATGGGGGAGGGTGAATGTGAGTCGAATGGGAGGCGGTGAATGTAAGTTGAACGGGGGGAGGTGAATGTGAGTGGAACGGGAGGAGGTGAATGTGATTTGAATGGGGGAGAGGTGAATGTGAGTCAAACAGGGAAAGGTGAACTGATCAAACCTTCTCATCCAGTTTGTGGGGGTGAATTTGAGTCAAAAGGTGGCAGGTGAATGTGAGTCAAATGCTGGGGGTAAATATGAGTCGAATTTGGGGAGGAGAATGTAAATAGAATGGGGCAAGGTGAATGTGAGTGGAACGGGGGCAGGTGAATGTGAGTGGAACAGGGGAAGGTGAATGTGAGCAAAACAGGGGAGTGGTGAATGTGAGTCAGAGGAAGGTGAATGTGAGTTGAACTGGGGGAGGCGAATGTGAGTCAAACAGGGGGAGGTGAATGTGAGTCAAACAGGGGAAGGTGAGGAGGTGTGTATTGTGTTAGAGGCTGAAGTCATATAGGTGTCAAATGGGAGAGAAGAGGTCTGCACTATGATGAAGGATCAAGTCCTTACAGAGATTTTCATAGGAATCGGCAGGTCAACTCCTGTGAAAATCACACCCCATGCTTTACCAATGTGACAGACAGTATAGAGGCCTTCTTGTATAACAAGTCATAATCCTATTCATATGGGTGTGTTTATATGTTAATTTGGCACATTATTACTAAATTCAGATAGCAGCCTCTGCTGTCAAAGTTCACAGACTCAGCTTCGCCTGCATGAAACTGGCAAAGTTGGGATCTCCCTATTGTTTCCTTTACAGTAACCACCCTCTACAGGTCATAAGCATGGAGGATTGTCAAACTTCTGGCAATATGGAAGGGGTGCTCTCCCTCACATATCACCAGCAGTAGACAACCCTGACATAAGAGCATTCTCTCTGCTTTCCCACTTGTCAGTAGGGTAGTGGAGTAGATCCTTTAACCACCATGAACAGCATCATTTCCTAACCATTTGAGTGTCATAGGGATGTGCATTGCAAGCCTCTGTGGCACTCAAAGAGTTAGAATTGTACACCAGCCAGTACACAGTCATGCCCTCAGTTCTGTGTCATTTTTCATAGTCATATTTGAAATGCCCTCCCATTACCAAACAAATGGAATTTAACCCCTTGGCTGGTAGAAATTTCATATCTACAATTTAATTATCAGTTTTGCATCCATGGGGATTTGTGGCTACCAGCTGCTATCCCACTGGCCCCACGACTTGTTTCATTGCCCACTGGTAGCCGCAGACCCCATTTACACTGTCTGACCTCCCCCCAGCTTTGTTGCCTTGTCTACTGGTAGTCACAAATCCCTATGAGCACTGCCTGTGCAATAGAACAAGGCTGGGGGGTGTCAGTCAGTGTATGTGGGGTTAACACACAATGGTAATGTTCTCCATTCTAATCACCAATGGCAATGTTCAACATGAATTTCAAATATGAATAAGAAAAATTACACAGAGCTGAGGGGATGATTGTGTACTGGTTAGTGTACTTTTCTAACCCTTTGAGTGTCACAGTGATGTGCAATGCACATCCCTATGCCATTCAAAGGGTGAGGGAGTAATGCTGTTTGTGTTGCTTAAAGGATCCTCTCCACTCCCTACGTGTTCTCTGACTTCAGAGCTGCCTACTTCTGGTGATGTATGAGGGAGGGAATCCCTTCCACATCACCAGTAGTTCGACAATCCTGTATGATAAAGGGGAACTTCTCTTCCCCTCCCCTTTCATCCATAAATTTTAGTGCATAAGGCAACGTCTTCATCGTAAAAGCAAAATGCTTTATACACATCAACAAAACCATATTGCAGAAGCATTGACTTTTAGTGCATCTCTCCCAAGCTCTCTCACAGAGTGCAATATAAAAATATGGAGCCTTTTACACACTAGTTGGCACCTAGCAGTTTGATTTAAAAAAATAGTTTGACCTGTTATAAACATTGACTGAAGGATTTCCCAGCATTGTTAGTACCCATGATAAACGTGTTGTATCCTGGGTGAGGATACTCCTGTGGTACTGTTTTTCCATGATATAAGGAGAATTACATGTCATCAGAGTGATCATCTACAATGGAAAGCAGCCCTTAATCAGAAAACTGATATCATTACAAATGCATTGGAGACCTCTCTGGCATTAAGGTTGTTAAAAGCCCCATTAAAATTAATGTGGATGTTGTGTGAACCCGTGGTATAATTGGATTTTTAGTAAATAAGTTACAAAAAGGTAATTAAAATAAATTAGCAATGTATATGTCATATTGCTAAATATGCTAAAAAACACAAACTGATATTTGAGCCACTAATACATATAATAAAAATCACACTAAATGTTATTCATCAGTATAGTAGTAATGTAACTAAAATAGTACTGAATATTATTTATCATCATCTACCAGTCATCAGATCACATGTATTATACTGAGTGCATATAAATAACAGTGAAACAGGACACACCTTGGATAAAACATGTGAGGATAACCTGGGTTCCAGACAAAAGGAAGTGATTAAATGTAGTATCCAGACATTGTTCATCAAATTAGGAGTGGTCTAATAAATTGCCAGGGTTTCAATTCTCGTATTTGTGTGTGTTTATATAGATACATACATACATGCAAATATATATGCTATGTGTATAGATAGATAGATAGTTTGAACAAACTGAGGTAAAAGGAAAATCTTGCAGTTACATGCATATACACTGTTATATGATAAATGTTAACTACATTTACTTAGTTATTTGTGTCTTGTGCTTGGATCCTGTTATTTATACTTATGGTGCCTGTCATAACATCAAACTAAAGCAAATCAATTGCACCACAAGGGAAAAATGAATATTCCTATTTATGTAAATTGGGCTTCTAAACCCTGGGGCTTCTAAACCCTGGAGAAGTATATATATATATATATATATATATATATATATATATATATATATATATATATATATATATATATATAAAAACACAAAGAGAGCACTATTACAATAAAAAAAATATATTGTATTTAATACAAAATGACAGAATAATACGGGAAATAAACCTAAACTATTAAAAGGTCCATAATACAAGTGAGCTCACTATAAAAATATCCGGATGTCAAAAAACAAAAGTCCAATGAAGCTGAAACTGAATCTCACTAAAGTTGAATATATGTAAATACAATGAATAAACAAATAAAATCCAGATCTTAAATTCTCAATAATAACAAGCTGCTGTTGTATATGCTGTGTAGATAAGAGATCTGGGGCTTGATTTTATTACCCACGCTAAAACCGGCGTTACAAGAAAACAAGCAACGTGAATTTTGCAAATATGTGTTAAGTCTCTATTCTATTGAAGAACCACAGTAAAACAAAACTGGCGCAGACAGCACATTTCAGAGTACTAACAAAATTGGAGCTGTCTGCTTTTATTCAAATGCCGCCTAAAAAACACGCAAAATGTCAAAGTCCAAGGAAATAGGAGTACATTTGAAGACAGAAAGATTTAGTTTAGTATTAGATGTGTTCCCCATATTATCAAAATCCGGCCGAGTACCCTCTTTGACATTTTTACACCCCCTTTTAAAATTCGACTTACAATGCTTCAACAAATATTGTTCACATTTGACATTTTAACCCTTCCCTTTTAAAATTTGACTACAGTGCTTCCATTACTTTTTTCTACATTTAAATTTGACAATGTTCTTCTCCTATTGTATAATTAACTCTATGTACGATGTACCAGCAATGTGTTTGCTACCCCTCTGGTATTCATAAGGTTAATAGGCAAGGTATGCGGCTAATTACCTTGCCTGTATATGTGTAAAATTTTATTTTTAATTGTATTGTAGTTTAAAAGAAAAACTTGCATAAGACTTAGTTTAAATAAAATACACTTTATTATATGCCTTTAAACATCCCAAAAAGTGGTCTCTAAAGACGCTAGCCATCGTGACTAGTGTAAGTGATGTCACAAGCAAACATATATACAGTTTGGAAATAGACACAATGAGCTTAAAAAATTCTATAACCAAAGTAATATTGATTTAACATAGTATAGTAGCACAAAAAAATGTTGTTGGCTCAGGAATACTCAAGGTGTTTTATCAATGAATCGGTTGAAATGTAGAAAGCCAACATTAGAAAATGTTGTGTAAAGCAAATGATAGAGCAGTGGATCCTGTTCCAGTCCATGTCCTAACAATCATAAACGTTGTGTAACAGCCAAATTAAAGCATTAAAAGAATGTCATTATGTCCAGATCACAGGAGTAGTAGTAGTTGGCTGTCTTCCCATGCTGTTGGTCACAGTTTAAAGTACCATAGGCAGCTCAAAAACAGTCAATAATGATGTCATAACACATACAGAAAGTACTGAATGAAAAGTCAGTCTTACTGGCCAAGCTGGTAACAGCTGAAGAGCCTCTGTGTGCTGTATTGTGAATGCTGTTCTTTAGCGGTACTGCACATCGAGCTGGTGTCTGCTCCTAGTGGCGAGATAGGGAATTCACCAATTTGTCGTTAATCCAACTTGTAGCACGATGTTACCTCATATAACCCTTGGGCTCTACCTCAGCCTACATAGCTGCAGTCAGGTAAAGGGATACTAAAACCTGAAAAAAAAAATGCCTGTTTTTTCTTTTTATAGCGCTGGTAATAGAATCAAACCCCTTCTCTCCTGTATATATATCAGCTGCAGTGTCTGTGTAGGTCCTGTCAGAACTACCTACACCTGCGGTCAGAGTGTCTCTGAAACAAATATAAACTCCTGATAAATAAGGAGTAACTGCTACCGAACTCTTCACACAGCAAGTGAACGACTTGCAGATACCTTGGGGTCTCCCGTCTCCGTAGTGTGGATTTATGGCTGTCTCACTCTTCGCAAGGCAATAATTGGGACAAATCAGCAATGAAAGACTTAATAAAAGTTTAGGATATAAAATCTTCCAATGCGTTTCATATCAGCGTGATATTTCATCAGGGATTAGAGTGTAGATCAGTGTTTAAAGTCCAGACGCCATTTATATTTTGAAACCAAATTGCTAACCAATAAAATTATAGCGTCTATACTAACTAGATGAATGTCAATAAACTGATGTCCTGACCATTAACCCCAGATGAACCTTCATAGCTCACCCTGGATAATAAAAAACGTCAGAAGGAAAAAAAAACAGCAACTATCATATAAAGGTACAATATACCATATAACAATCTAATAAAGAATAAAATGTGTACCAAAAAAAAATAAAAGAAAAAGATATCAAGTATAAATTAACAAAATAAAAATAAATATAAAAATAATAAAAGTAAAATAAACTATATATATATATATATATATATATATATATATATATATAATAAAAACAGAAATAAAAATAATAAAATAAAAAGAAAAAAAATAATAAAAAAAGTAAAAAAATAGAAAATAACCAAAATAAATAAAGGGAAGAGAATCCCTACATATCACACACAGCTGAAAGAACAAAAGGAAAACAACAGACACTAATTTATCACTGCTTTTGGGCTGGATTCTAATGCAGGTGATAAATGTTAACACCCGTTTTAGGAAACATTTTCCTATTGAGGTCTATGGGGAAAACTTGAGATAAAAGCAGAGGTAAAATTGGCACCTGTAATAGAATCTAGACCTTTAACTCCATCTTTCCCCAAAGACTTCAACAGGAAAATATTTGATAAAATGGGTATTACCATTTATCTCCTGCAATAGAATCTAGCCCTATATGTGGCATACAAAATGACAGATCTAGGGCTGGATTCTATTGCAGGTGATAAATGTTAACACCCATTTTATCAAACATTTTCCTATTGAATGAAGTCTATGTAAAAAACTGGAGATAAAAGCAGAGATAAAATTAGCACCTGTGATAGAATCTAGCCCCTAATGTATAAATGTCGATACATCTATTTTTCATTAAGCCCATTAGGAAATGAAGTAGCACTCTGGAAAATCCAGTAAGTTTCTTTCTGACATAGTAATCAAAATCTATTATCTCCCCTAATACCAACTGAAATATGTTCAACTGGAGTGATAGTGGTACCTACAAATTGATTATTATGTTTATCTTTATAGTGCTTAACTAATGGTGAATTAATATCTACTTCAATAATACCCCTCCTGTACTTCAAAAATCTGTCCTTGAGTCTCCGTTTTGCAATATATTCCATCCCACAAGGACATTTTACACTGTTAATTATAAATTTAGTATTACATGTAATATGATGAAGAGTTTTATGCACAATTTCCCCTCAAGTAGTGTATTCTTTCTTATTATGAGTAATACATTTACATGTAATACATCTGGACATGGCACACCTATACACACCTCTTTGTGACAAAAAATTGTTATTATCCATAGAATTTTTATGATTTACAGGTTTATTTTTTGAATTTTTTTTTTTACATTTCTATCCTTCGTGTAAATAACCGTTGATTTGGATACAAGATGGTCTCTCAACAGTGGATCCCCCAAAAGAATCAGCCAATGCTGGGTAAGTATTTTTTCAATTTGTTTATATGAATTTATTAAAGGTAGTAATAAACTGAACATTTTTATGTTGTTCTTGTTTAATATCATGCTTATTTAATGCATTATATTTTTCAGGATACAGAAGGACATCCCTATCCTTCGATGCCGCCTCCATGTACGCAGCATCTATTAGCTATTTAGGATAACCTCTCTTAATAAACTATTACTCAGTTGAGATGACTGTAGCTGAAAATCTGCCCAGTTCCTATAATTGGGTTTGAGGCGATGAAACTGTCCTTTTGGTATACATGATATATATATATATATATTATTATAATAAGGTAAATAATTATTAGTACTGGTAGGCTTAATATAAGCTGAAGTATTAATAGTATCAGAATCATGTCTTAACTCAAGATACAGGAAACTGACAGATTCACAACTAATAGTATAGGTAAATTGTAGATCTCTATCATTATGATTAAGGCTAAGTATAAATTCTGTTAGATCTTTGATGGTGCCCTACCAGATGAACAGAAGATCATCAATGAAGCTACCATAGTATGTCAGCCTCACCCCCAGTCCAGCCCCCACACATAAGTCTTCTCCCAATAACCAATGTATAGGTTGGTACAGCTGGGGGTGAAGCTGGCACCCATGGAGACTCCCCTAATTTGTAAATAAAAAGATTGATAAAAAAAAATATGGAAATCTAATACAGTCTAACAAAAATGTCCTCTGTTCACCTGGCAGGGCACCATCCTGATCCAAGTAATAAGAAACAGCTTCAAGACCTTTTTGATGTTCACTGCTGGTATCGAGGGAAGCCACATCAACAGTGGCCCACATCTAGTCCAGAAGCCTAAAGACATGTTATGTATCCTTGATGTAAGCTGGCAACTGGGCTACATACTTCTGGAGGAAGGTATCCTCATATTGTGAGAGATGTGACATGACTCCCTCCATATGAACAATGAAACGTCTACCAGGAGCATAGCTAAAGATTTGTGTAAAATTTGACCTCTTTTTACATCTTAACAGATTTAATAGAACCTTAACTCTGAAAATACATTTTTCTAAAAATATCTTGGATAGGAATCCAGTAGATCCCAGATTCATGGACCTGGAGGAATTGCTGGATGAGGCTGACATGATCATACAATATCTATGGACTTGGATGCAGAGCATGTGCCATTTGTACACACTTCTTTAAGAACTACTTCTATTTTTTTTATTCCTATCAAGATAAGAGACCATATATGGATAATTTTTATAATTTGGTATTGCAAGATTTGAAAAAATGATGTAATATATATAATAGTAATACATATAAAGCTATTAATTTAAATTGACAGGAACATATAGCCCTTAGAGATCATAAATGAAACAAGTCCATCCATAATACTTAAGCCGATAAAGGTGGTGCTACAGTCATTGTTACTATGGACAATTATAAGGAAGATAAACATCTGTTATCAGATGAAAAAATGTATTTAATGTTACAGCATTATCCAACACAGGAATATCGGGACTTAATGTTTGAACTTCTTAATTATGCATATAGTAAGAGTATTTTTACTAATAGAGAAAATTTGTTTTTATGTATTTCCCATCCCAAAATTCCTTATTTTTACCAAATGCCTAAAATACACAAATCTTTAGATATGCCCCCTGGTAGACCTTTCATTGCTCGTATGGAGGGAGTCACATCACATTTCTCACAATATGCGGATACCTTCCTCCATAAGTATGTGGTCCAGTTGCCAGCTTACATCAAGGACACATAACATGTCCTTAGGATTCTGGACCATATTTTATTGAGGGAGGACTACATGTGGGCCACTGTTGACGTGGCTTCCCTCTATAGCAGCACTGAACAACAAAAAAGGTCTTGAAGCTGTGTCTTATTACTTGGATCAGGATGGTGGCCTGTCGGGTGAACAGAGGACATTTTTGTTAGACTGTATTAGATTTATATAATTATAATTTTTTTTTTCAATCTTTTTATTTATAAACTAGGGGAGTCTCCATTGGTGCCATCTTCATCCCCAACTATGTCAACCTATACATGGGTTATTGGGAGAAGTCTCATATGTGGGGGAAGGACTGGGGATGAGGCTGGCATACTATGGTAGGTTCATTGATGATCTTCTGTTCATCTGGCAGGGCACCGTCACAGATCTAACAGAATTTATACTTAGCCTTAATCGTAATGATAGAGGTCTACAATTTATCTTTACTGTTAGCTCTCAGTCTGTCAGTTTCCTAAATCTTGAGTTGAGACATGATTCTGATACTATTAATACTTCAACTAATAATTATTTACATTTTAATAGTTACCATCATGATAAGTGGAAAAAAATGTATAACAAAAGGACAGTTTCATTGTATCAAACATAATTGTAGGCAGATTTTCAGCTACAGTCATCTCAACTGAGTAATACGTTTATTAAGAGAGGTTATCTTAAACAGCTAATAGATGATGCGTACATGGAGGTGGCATCGGAGTATACGGATGCCCTTCTGTATCCTGAAAAATATAATACATTAAATAAGGATGATATTAAACAAGATCAACATAAAAATGTTCAATTTATTACTACCTTTAATAATTCATATCCACAAATTGAAAAAATTCTTATCTGGCATTGGCCGATTCTTTTGGGGGATCCACTGTTGAGAGACCATCTTGCATCCAAACCGAAAGTTATTTACGCAAAGAATAGATATGTAAAACATATTTTTTCAAAAAAACCCTATAAATCAAAAATTCTATGGATAATAACATTTTTTTGTCGCAAAGAGGTGTGTAAAGATGTGCCATGTTCAAATGCATTAAATGTAACTTAATTACTCATAATAAGATAGAATACACTATTAGTAGGGCAATTGTATATACAATTCTTCATCATATTACATGTAATACTAAATTTATAATGTACAGTGTAGAATGTCCATGTGGGATATAATATATTGGATGTACAAAATGGAGATTCATGCACAGATTTTTGGAGTACAGGAGGGCTATTATTTCAGTATATATTAAATCACCATTAGTTAAACACTGTAAAGACAAACATAATAATTAATTTGTAGGTGCCGCTATCAATTCACTTGAACATATACCAGTTAGTATTAGGGGAGGAGAAAGATTTTGAATACTATGTCAGAAAGAAACTTACTGGATCTTCCAGAGTGCTACTTTATTTCCTAACGGACTTAATGAAAAAATAGATGTATCGACATGTATACATTAGGGGCTAGATTCTATTACAAGTGCTAATTTTATCTCTGCTTTTCTCTCCAGATTTTACATAAACTTCAAAAGGAAAATGTTTGATAAAGCGGGTGTTAAGATTTATCACCTGCAATAGAATCCAGCCTAAAAGCAGTGATAAAATTAGCACCTGTTATAATCTAGCCCATATTGTCTGTTATTCTCCTTTTGTTCTTTCAGATGTGTGTGATATTTAGGGATTCTCATCCCTTCATTTATTTTGGTTATTTTCTTTTTTTACTTTTTTATTATTTTTTTAATTTTTATTTTATTATTTCTATTTTTATTATTTTAAATTTTATATTTTTTTATTGTATTTTACTTTTATTACTTTTTTATATTTATTTTTATTTTGTTTATACTTTATTTATATACTCTTCTAATATTAAAGATTTTTAGGTATTCACTTTATTCTTAGATTGTTTCATGGTATATTATACCTTTATGTGGTAGTTTCTGTTTTTAGCCTTCTGCCCTTTCTTATTATCCAGGATGAGCTATGAAGGTTCATCTGGGGTTAATGGTCAGGACATTAGATTGGTCAGGACATTAGATTATCGACATTCATCTAGTTTGTATAGATGTTATCATTTTATTGGTTAGCACTTGGAAGCAAAGTATAATTGGCATCTGGACTTTAAATGTTAAACTACACTCTCAATCCTTATGAAGTATCACATTGAAACAAAATGTGTTGGAAGATTTTATACCCTAAACTTTTATTAAGTCCTATGTTGCTGATTTGTCCAAGTTATTGCCTTGCGAGGTGTGAGACAGCCATAAGTCCGCACTACAGAGACAGGAGACTCCAAGGTATCTGCAAGTTGTTCAATTGCTGTGTGAAGAGCTCAGCAGGAGTTTGAACTTGTTTCAGCAACACTCTGCCCACAGGTGTAGTTAGTCATCATGGGACCTACACCGAAACTGCATCTGATATATATATAGGGAGAGAAGATCTCTTATCTGCACAGCCTTTCCAACACCAGTCCGTTATTATTGAGAATGTAGGTTCTTGATTTTCTTTGTTTCTTAATTGTATTTACATGTAATCAGTTTTACTGGGATTCAGTTTCAGCTTCATTGGACTTTTGTTTTTTCACATCTGGATATTTTTACAGTGAGCTCACTTGTAGTATGAACTTTTTAAAAGTTTAGTTTTTTTTCCTGTAATACTCTGTCATTTTGTATTAAATATAATATATTTGTATTATTGTGAGTAATAGCGCTCTCCTTGTGTTTTTTGTTTTTTTTATTTGTCTATATTCCTTGCACTATAGGAGTATTAGGATTGTAGCATCTTTTACTCCTATGTGGTCTGATTTATTCAGATCACTGGCTCTTTTTTCCAATAATTTGTTTGGGTGTTTGATATTTATATAACTAATAAAATGTTAGCTTTTCAGTCCCTACATGCAGGGGCATACAAATGTGATCACATTTTTGTTTTGGTAGGCTTAAAAAAATGTTTTCACGACTAGTTGCACCACTGCCTACATGGAACATCCTGACATCCTGACACCCAAGAACCAGAAGTGATATCCAGTACAGGTCCAGCATCAACATGATCATTCAGAAATTAAACACCACCTGAAGAATGTGTAGGCTAGCTACAATTAAATATATTGTGAACTGTTATTTAAACATGTTATTTAACTGGATAGTAATGTTTCACAAAAAAAGCAGCTCTGATTATCTTCATAATATTTGGGTCGTGGAGAGTATTATTTCAATACTATCTGAGTTGTAGTTCAAGAGTAATTGAATGATAAAGTATCCACCTCCCACCTTTTTTACTGATGTAACACTGCTCATCTCAGAGCAGCAAGACAGTCCGGGTGGATCTAAGCAAGTGACAATCTTCAGTGAACATAAGGAAAAACCTGTCAAGGGGAGCAGGGTTTTCTTATGCTCACAATAAGAACTTAGGGCTCTTACAGTATAGGAGGAAAGTGGGAAATAAATGTAATAGAACAGAAAGAGGGCACCCAATGGTACAGTGTATAGATTCCCATTCCATTATATTGTAATACTTATTATTTATATGTATATCCAATATATATTATGTGGTATTACATTTTATCAAGTCGAATTCATCGATTCTCAGCAGCTTCTTGGTTCCTGTTTGTCCTGAACCCTGAGTGGAGACAAGGATTTATATTCACATTCTGGTATTGTCAGGACGTTTACTCTGAAAATCACAAATGTGTGTTCAAATATTCATGTTTGATTTTATTGCAGTGTGAATCTATATACAGTACAATTGGGCATCGTCTTTGTGTTCTATTGCATATTTTTACCATAATTGGAGACAAGTATATGAGGAGCAGCCTGCAATCAATGAGGATAAAGAGTTTGTTACTTTGTTGTTATTAGCGCTAATGCTGAACATTAAATATGTAATTACCCAGCCACTCATTTTTGTAAGTATACCACCACCACAGGTTGTTTGGTGGTGGTATTGATTTTTATCTGAAGATTCCACCCCTTTTTTCCATCTTCGTTGAAATGAGATCTTGATAGATCTAGTGCAGTGGTCCTCAAACTTCTTTTTGATCATTGCCCCCAAGATGAATTCTGGTATTTACAGGGTACCCGTAACATTTTATAGGACATTTGTCAAGTACTTAATGAAGTTAAAAATACTTAAATATAAAGTAAATTTTTTTGTGTCAAGATCAAAATGGCAAAGAGTATGCAGTGCAAAACAATTCCATAGATATAAATTATATATACAATATTCAAATTTTTTTAAAAAGTCTTCAATAAAATGGTGGCACACCAATCTGTTACATTCAACATGCCAACGCACCACGACACTAAGAACTACTGTTCTAGGGCTGGATTCTATTGCAGGTGCTAAATGTTAACACCAGTTTTATCAAACATTTTCCTATTGAAGTCTATGGGGAAAACTGGAGATAAAAGCAGTGATAAAATTAGCACCTGTAATAGAATCTAGCCCCTAGTGGGAAAACATCAAAGAAGACAGATCAGAAACAGTTTTCTGTGTTATCAGCATAAAATTAATAATGAAAATGAAATTAACTTACACCAAGGAAAAAAGTAAAAATGTAAAATTATATGGGGAGTGACAGAATAACAGACAATCCCCTTATGGACTAGAGGTCTGTGTGAAACATAGCTTCACACACCTCTCTGGTTCTCCGGGAGTTAAATAAGATGTCAGACTCATACATAGATTTTAATAATGGATTCTTTATTATGTTCATTCAATAAATATATTTTGATTACTGAAAGTGTCTTTAGTATTTTATCTGACTATTACAGGGTATTCTGTAAATACATGAATACTTTAATTTTTAAATATGTAGAACTCTAGTCTAGTGCATTGTAGATAACAGTTGTAAGGTATCAGAAATATGATGGTTCATGTCATTGCTTCATTTGCTTCTTAATACTTTTGGACACATTTGTTATCCTGACACTGCTGTGGAGGTGGGTTGCATGGGTTGCATGGATCTAAAGAGAATAAAGCACAGTATTAGATGATATTAATGGTTTCAATAACAGCACAGATAACTGTATACAACATACATGCACAGAGGGTATGACAAACCTTCAATTCTTATTTTATTTGATATCCAATAAAAAAGGAAATAGGTCTAAAAAGCCCATATAGTCACAATAATAGTATTAATGATAGTATTTTTATGTGTTGAACAATATGCATTGAGTAAAACCCAATAAATCAAAATTTACCATTATATTCAATAGTCATATTATATAGTAACTAGTAGGAAAATCCGTATACACGGGATAAAGTGCCACCCGGTGGCCTCAGCTGCTGCCCCTGAACTGGGAGCACAGATAGTCGGTGAGCCATCCGGAGCTCCCCGGTCTGGAACAGCTTGTTCGGTCAGTCCCTACTGCACATGACTGCATATTTACTGCAGTGTCTACTGCGCATGTGCAGTTTTGCACATAGGGAGCTTCACAGGCTAGTGCTTTATATTATTCAGTTGGTGCTACAACATAAAAATAATCACAAAATATAACACATACAGTTGCATAGACTGTTTAAGGTGGCAGTGTGATGTTTGAATGGCATCTGAGCAATATGATATGATGAATCACTTTATTAAAGAGATAATAACACTTAAAAAGTAAAAAAATATGTATTGTTGGGTTTATCTTACTGAATAAAAAAAGGTACTCTCTCAAACTTGAATTTTGTTGGCGCAGTATCTCAATGACCCGAAATTTTACATTGCCGCTGATGCTACATCATCCTATGGAAACGTCTGGTCAATTGATCATAAATTTCCATAGCGATGCTGTAGCAACAGCGCCACTGTAAAATTTCAGGCCATTGAGATATTGCAGGTAAAAAATTCAACTTTGAGCTTTGATAAGTTTTGAATAAAACTCCTCTCAGCAGCGGGAATACCCTTGTTGTACTCAGGAGGATAAACCTTAAAATATATATTTTAATATATATTAAGTCTTACTATCCCTTTAAATGTGCAGCGAGTAATTAAATAATTGTTTGGTACTTAAGTGAAGTACAGTATGGCCAATGTACTACAAAAAAAGCTATTCTGGAGCTTTTACATTTAAATAAATTTCAATTTATTTAAATGGAATGTTTATTCCCTTGAATGTTGGAGGGGTCCTCAATAATTTTGCAATGCATTGGTAACATCACTTGCATCCCAGGGGTTAAATCCTATTTAAATCAACTGTGAATTTACAATGTGGTTTTCCCCCCGAATTACTCCAGTGGATCATTATGATCTTTCATTCCCTAGGTGGAAAATTCAGAAAAATATATATATAATGATCAGGACTCTATTTAGAAGTATCTTTGATTTCCACAATGCAGGACCTGGAATCATATGACGTACTTTTACACAGTTACTTGTGGGTTACAACTTGTATGTTACAATGAATGATCAACATTAACATACCTTGGTATTGTGGCACAGGAACACATGGAACCTGTTTGCAAGCTAAAAATATAAAAAAAAAACACTGCATTTTATAATAGAACTTAACCCAACTGTTACATTTAGTAATTTATTCACAAGCAAATGAGGTGCAATTCTGGAATAAACCAACTGCATCATCAGCCAAAATGTTCATTGATTTAAATAGGGCTTTTAATCCCTTGAATGATGAAGAAGCCGCAAAGGCAGTGCAAAGCAATTTAATCCAATGGACATTTTTATTTATTCCCTATGGTGCAGTTTGTTTACACCAAAAGCAAAAATACATACAATGTTAACATACAAAAAAAATGTGGAATTTATTTAATACATAATCATTCAATAATCACATTCATTAGATCAGAGATAGCCAATCTTTCTAGATGATGGAAATGATAACTCCCATCATCCCTAAACAGCCAGCTGCTGGTAGGGGATGAAGGGAGTTGTAGTCTCCAAGAACTGGAGGTGTAAATATTTACTAGTCATTGTTTACATGGTTTACCCTTTAAGACCAGAGGGCACTGTAAAACATTGAGAAGCAAAGCATTACACACCCTTCTGTTGAATGGAGTATGTCATTGGAGGGCCCCATCACAAAAATATTTTTACATTGGCATAACTGGAAGCTATTGGAGCCTGGCATGGGATCCCTATTGACACTGGCCCGCAGAACAACTGTACTCTCTGCTTCTGGTCCTTAAAGTTATAAGATAGCTATTGAGCTATCCTGAAAGAAGATGATCAAAGTAAAGATGGGATCAGATGCTTTTAACCTGGCCAAAAACATGTTAATGCTTGTAGAACAAGTGCTGCAATACGTAAAGATGTTAGTTTCTATACATCACTTAACTAACACAGAAAATCTTATTTAGATGTTGATTTTGGACATGTAATATACATATATCTTTAAGACATTCTTAGATTCAAAATTAATAACAGAAGATATCCATTTTGAGAAAGAATACTGTAAGAATGAAAGGTGTGATACTTACGATCCGGGCATTTCTGTGGAGGTGGGCATGGATCACAAGGGTCTGGGCAGCATTGAGTTTTTCCCTTGACTCCAGACATGGTTATCTCTGGTAGAGTTCAGTAGACTGTATTTTAGGAAAGTGGGAAATGAAGGATACTCCAGTTGTGTCTGGTCTGTCTGCACTTGATGTATTTATACACAGAGAGATGAGAGCAATGTGCCAATTTGGAAACCTGTTTGACCTGTGGAAAGACAAAGGAAATACGGCTTATAGGAAGTATAATTGCATCTAATTGTTTTTTTTTTCATTACTGGGTGTAACTACGTCTATCTTCCACAGCATTTGTTGGAAAATGTATTTGTGTCTTCATAAATACATCATCACAAGATACATGGTACTATTTAGGTGTAATAAAAGTTCATTAAACTGATGACTGAACTAAATTATGAACTATTAAGTAGCTTCCTTCAGTGTAAAATGGCTGCATAAAATGTTTTTCATATTACAGTCTTGCTACATCTCTAATCAGGTCAGTAGACCACAGGTATTAGAACAAAAGGAGAACAATTTTGAGGTCCTCAAATGTGCCATATAACATATAAAAATGTCCACTTATGTAAAGGGAATGTTTAACCTGTTGGACAATACAGAGATCAAATTACAATAGGTTACTTTAGTGTAAAATGGCTGTATATGTGTTTTCCATATCATAGTTTTGTTTAAACACTAATTGGTTCAGATCCACATACAGGGAAGGCTGGAAACTTGTGGCCTTGGGGGGAATATAATCAAGTGGCCCATAAAGTCTATTATTCCAGTCCACTGTCCCAAGCTTCCCTTTTGTTCATTTAAAAATTATCATTAATGTTTTGAAGTAAGGCAAGTCAAACCACAGAGCTTACAACTGAAATGGGCTTCACTAGTGAAACTGCAGAGCTTAAAGCTGAAATGGAGCTGCACTGGAGCATACAATTTAAGTAACACTAGTGATACTATGGAGCTAAAAAGGGAAATGGGTTATGCTACAAGCTCCATTTAGGCTGTAAACTCTATTTCTGTTGTAAGCTCTGTGATATCACTAGTGTAGCTCCACTTACAGCAGCAAGATTGAGTGAGGCAGTGGCCCATCAGCTCAGATCTGTGATTGACCTAGGGGACTATTGTCCCTCTGTCCCCATGGCTAGCCCTCCTCTAACCACATAGGTATAAAGACAAAATGAAAACAATTCTGTTGCTCTCAAATTTGCCACATACAACAAATTAAATTTCTATTTATATAAAGGAAATGTGCATCCCCTATAATTTTAGAGAGAAGTAATGTATTGGAAACCTTGTGCCTAGTATCAAAAGAGCTAATTTTGTAATTCTGTGTAGTTGTTTTTGCTCTCAGTACAAGTGATGTAATTCTTCATTAACATTAATTGCATAAATAAACACATTTCCCCAACCTTCCTGGGTCAGGAGTGGGGACAGTGCAAGGTCCACTACAGGAACAGCACTGAACGTAGCCAGATCGTCTCCGGATGATGCAAACCAGGATGTAAGCACAATAGAGAACAACAAGTAGTAAGGCATAAGGCATACAAGCAGGGAGCAAGGAAAGACTCAAGTAACCTAGGATTCTACCAGCATTCACACCCTGATGCCCAAATAGAGAGGTCAGCCAGGCCAAGGTCATACACAAAACGGGTAGTCAGACAGAGCCAGGGTAGCACATAGCGGGTAGTCATCCAGGAAAAGGGTCATACCCAGAGCGGTTAGTCCAAGAAGCCAGATTTAGCACGGACTGGGTAATCAGACAAGGCCAGTGGTTCAGACACTAATCGGGTAGTCAGACAAAGCCACGGGTCATACACAAATCAGAAAGGCAGGCAGAAACAGATCACAACAGAGAACAATAACACTCGGGAACACCACGAAAGGGCAATCAGGCTCTGGCCGAATGTGGCTTATAAGGCCTCCTAGGAAGGAGGAGTTACACCGCTAAGGTGAGCGTGGACTATAAAAATATCAATCGCACAATGATGCGTGAGCAACAAGGAAGTCCGTGTCCAGAATGAGCCACCAGCCAACACAGGAATGATCAGGTATATATAGTGGAAATGTTTCTATCTGTTGATTTTGGATATGCCATATTATTCTAAATTATCTCTACATGTAGAATGATAGAAATACAGCAGACTAAAATGTGTTAAAACATGTACATCAGGAGATTTTTCAGAAAGGTATTCACTGTTCCATACAGATTTTTTTCAATGTTGCTCAAAATCATTACTTGCACAAGGTCTACCTGCACTTTCTATACATGTACAGAAATAGTTTGCCTTTTGAAAATAATATCTGTTACACTGGATAAGATGATCATTGCATACATGATTCTTTTGGTGATATCCGGAAAAGCTTTTAGGCCTCAATTCAATTCCCCCGTCTCCAAAAAAAGAAAAACAAAGAACACTCAATGGTATTTTTTCAAGCATGGTAAGCAAATCAATTACATATTAAGGTGCATTAAGGATCCCACTCTAATGGATGAGAATCAGCACCCATTTTTTGGGATTGTAAAGTACCCTAACGCATGATAATAATGCGAATGCAGGAATTGAAGCGTAAAAAACCTCAGGTGTCCAGTTGATGTATTAATATGGGGCCCTAAGCCCCATATCAATACATCCAAAGTATGAAAAAAATTGTCAGGTGTTAATATAATTAACCCAATGAGTTCCAGTGGGGTATACATACCCCCTTGCACTCATAGGGTTAATCAGACCAAGTTAAAAAACATCCCTGAGAAGAAACATGTACCAGTAATCCTGATGTCCAGCAGGATCTTCAGAACCCTGGTCAGCAACCTTCTGACTTCTTCTATCTTCTTTTTTCTCTTCATCTTCATTCTTCTGTCTTCTTCATCTTCTGTCTTCTTCTCTTCTGTCTTTTTATCTTCTTCCTTGTATTATATATGTACCTGTAAAGAACCAAAAATTAAACATGAAATATGCTCCATAAACAGTAGTTGCAAACATGTGCAGTGGTTAACTCTTTGAGTTTCAAAATCCATTTCACTTTAAATGAATTTTCGTGCAAAAGAAAAAATATATAGGGCTATGAGAAATATATTTCATATGGTACATTGCAATACATAAATAGTCTGTGGGCTCCGTCACTTTCACTGGCAGTGGCGGCAGGAAATCAGTAGGACAACACCCCCCCGCCAATGCTCGAGCCAGTATGTGGGAAATTTGAACAGAGAGTGGCTTTTATATTTCAAGTCTCTGTTCAAAATGGCTCTCTGAAGTTTTATTGGCTGGGATGCCTGCTTATGCACCTCCCAGCTAATCATCTCCAAGTGTAGGGTGACCAAACCTAACCTTTAACCGGAGAAATGCACACTGTAGGACTGCAATGATTTCAGTGAAATACTGCAAAATGGCTATTTCCTATGTGTCCCCAGTTAAAGTTGAGATCTGGTCAGCTTATCCTAGTGGTGGGGGACAAATTCTGCTAGGAGCTGAATGTCAACCAGGTTTGGCAGAGTAGGGCCTCTCCACCTTCATCGGGTATTATGCAGGCAACTTGGGTGTTTGTCCAGGATACACTCATCTTGAATAAATGTCTGTTCCAGATGAGAAAAGAGTTGAGGATTTTTATTTATTGAATTTATATTATTTTTATATATTTTGATAATAATTATATTAAGAAAGTGCTGGTGTGGATTTGCTCTACACAGTGTCGCAGAAGTGGAAGTTGGTTTATTGCTTACACAAGTTTTCTGACTGGTAATGTTTCTTCTATATGTGATGGTCTATCACAGTCAGTGATAAATTATCATACCACTCTGTACCCTAGTTTGCTTTAATGTGCTGCTTTTTGTTCATTATCATTGGCTATGAGATAGGGTGTAACACGTGACTACTTCTTATCAACCGATGAACAACTTACAGGAAGGGATGACATATGCATGTAACTCCTTCATCTAATAATATTACAGTGGTGTCTGTCTAAATAGTGTCTGCCTCAATGGCAGTCAGCAATCTGGAATTCATAGTCCATTGTGTCCTTTGCATGGAGCATCTTCCTACGAGTTCAATAAAATGCCGTAACATTGTTTAATTATCTTGCTATTTTCTTGTCAATTGGCATTGTTGGTGCCTGCACCGACCCATCTTCCTGTTTAGAATTCTTTACCTGAGCAGCTTGTTCCTTTAGATTATGCTTTTGTCTCTGCCCTCCTGTACTTGTCTTGGACTTGCTTCTCCGACCAGTGGTGGCCAAATAAACCTCTAGGGCTCAACCACAAGGCACGAGTGACTGCCATTTCAGTGATCAGGGTCACCTGCCATTGGGTTACAGCCTCCAGAAACCTTGCAACGCTGTTGATTGATTGGGAGGAAGAGGTTACACATTAAAAATTATTACCCCTTCCTCCTAGCCACTGGTTAGCTGTGAAGAGGTTACTATGGGACAAACATGATGCCCAGCCTAACTTTTACTCCCATTTGAGCACAGTGTGTAACTTGACTTCTGCTTTATACAGGCACACACACACATAAATGTAAGCCTACAACTTTAGCAAACTAAGTACCCTAAGCCTACCCTAACCTAAGTACCCTAAAATAACTACTAACCTACACTCCAAAACCAGAGAATTAACAGATACTAACCTTGATGCATTCTGAGACTGACCCTAACCTAACCAATAATAACATCCCACAAAGCTAACAGAAATGTATCTAACCTAACCTTACAGATACAGAGCTAAACTAACGAAACAGATATTTAAATGGTGATATTCTGAATGGAGATTTTGATGCCCACAACATTGTGATAGTACCATAATGATGCTCTCCAGACAGGCGGCACCACTTCAGTATGATACAGTATCACTTATATAAATGGGGCTTTTAACTTCTTCAATACTACGAAGGTGTCCAATGCATTGTGGAACTAGACTTCTCTAGCATTTAGTGAGTTAAAAGTCCTTTTCAAATAAATAAGAATTAATATTTTTCCTCTAAGGTGCTCCAAAATAACTAAATATCTTAGTACAGCAGCCCCAGTTCAATTATGAAAAAAATGCTTTTCTCCAAAGATTTCAGGCAGTAATGCAATCGCTAAATCTGAGGTGCCTTCATATTGCCAGTCAAGTCAAGCTTTCATGTGCTTTTACCCTATACGTGTAAGTTAACTTTTATTTCTGCTTATCTCTGGTAATTCATTTATTATTTATTGGTAAAGTTCAATTCAAAGGCCTTGTATGTTAACCTGGAATTGATACATTCAGAAGCATTGGGGATAGACTCTGTAACTAGTGAAATAGTGGAACTGCATTAGAAGGGCAGTGTGTAAGGCAGATGAGTCTCGTAGCACTGCTCATATTGGATTAGTGTAGAGAAAGACAGCCAGGTGAGAGAGACAACAACTGGCGGTTTCAGTGGCGATGTTGCATATCTGGTTGGTTCTTCTGTGAGATTGTCATATTGTGGAGTTGATTTGTAGGAGAAGGAAGTAGGATATAGAGACTGACTGTGTTATATCTAGCATTAGACATTATAAGTAAACACTGTACCTTTAGACTGGAGGGACTTCAGGAGCCATCTTAAAAAATATATTTGTTTTAACTTCCAGTTACCTAATAGAAATCCAACCATATGAAGCTCCTAATGCAATTTAAGTAATATTGTCTTCTGTTGAATTTTCAAGTTATGTCTACACAAGGATATTTAAGTGTAAAACAAAGAAGCCTTCTTAGTATAACTGAGAACATATCCAAGTGAATGTGAGGAATGGTGGACATTACAGTTAGGAATGTAAACATCAGAGCCTCTCTCATACTTGGCTTGTTGTTTGAAAACTCTTAGGATGTCTCCGTAAGGGTAAAGGGTAATCCAGATATGGACCCCTTGTTGTCAGTACCTAGGGAAACCAGCTGCACCTCATTGATGAGGACCAAACAAGGCAAAACATAAGTTTTGGGTTGGCTGGTATTTCTCGCGCAGAGGAGACATGCCCTTCCTTTTGGAACTGGATCACCAATGTGGTGGGATTAGTCTAATATGTATGTCGAAATGCATCTTCTGTAATTGCACTAGAGAGTTAGAATGTGATGCTAGAAAAAGTGCAGTTCTGAAGGAAATCAACTGAGGGGAAATTAAAATTCCCAATCATTTATATGAGTGTTTTTAATCCCATGAATGATAGAAAAAGTCTCCAACTCATTTCTTTGCAAAATACTTTTGAGGCCTCTCTAGAATTCAATGGATTAAAAGCACCATTTAATCAGTGTGACTTCAGAGAATTTTCATCCACACCACGATGAAGATGATTTTCTAGAGAATTCCTGCCCATTGTACTACCCTCACTCTTTATCTCACCTCGCTTCCAACCACATGCACTGTAGCATGGCACAGAAAACACACTTAGCCTATCAGATGCAAGCATGAAAAAGCTCTTAATCCTGTGCAGCACTGTAGCATTACTAAAAGGATATGTAAACTGGTAAATAAGCTACCACAAACCAGTAGCAGGTGACGTTTGCAGGGGAATTCGGATTGCTCTGGCAACAAACTTTACCCAAAATGCGGTGTGGTCAGCACAGATCAGACTTACCTTAAAATGTGGCTTTCTAGGCAGTTACCTACTCTGCCTAATTGAAACCTGGACATTGCTTCACCATAGGAAGCAATTACAAATTCCCAACTTCCCATTGTCTTAAATCCTTGCATTGTTAGATACATCTACATCACACTGTGCAGCAATACCTTAGATGTCTCTCACTCAAATTAAAGTAGGTAAAAAACCCTATTTACAAAAAATGACTTTCGACTTTATCTCATATAGTGCAGTTGAGCTGTTTTAGATTTAATCCATTTCTTAAGAACATAGGGCTCTTATAGTATAGGAGGAAAGTGGGAAAATATGCAATAGAGTAGAAAGAGGGCACCAAATGGAACATTATATTATAACACTTACTATTTATATGTATGTTCAATAGATATTATATTATGTGGTATTGCATTTTATCAAATGGAATTTATAGATTCTTAACAGCTTCTTAGTTCCTACTTGTCCTGAACCCTGAGTGGAGACAGGGGTACTTTTCCACATGCTGATATTATCAGGGAGTTTACTCTGAGAATAACAATTGTGAGTGCAATTATTCATGTTTGATTTTATTGCAGTGTGAATCTATATACTGTACAATTGAGTGCCCTCTGTCTGTTCTATTGCATATTTTTGAGTGTGATGGGAGATGAGTATATGAGGAGCAGCCTGTTATCAGTGAGGATAAAGAGTTTGTTACTTTGTTGTTATTAGCACTAACTCTGAAGATTATATATGTAATTACCCAGCCACTCATTTTTGTGAGTATACCGCCACCACCGGGTGTTTGGTGGTGGTATTGTTTTTTATCTGAAGATTCCACCCCTTTTTTCCCTTTTTGAGGGAAATGTGATCATGATAGGTCTAGTGCAGTGATTCTCAAACTTCATTTTGATCATAGCCCCCAACATGCATTCTGCTATTTACAGGGTATCCGTAACGTGTTATAGGTCAATTGCCAAGTACTTATTGAAGTTAAAAATACTTAAATACAAAGTTAAACTTTTGTGTCAATATCAAAATAACAACTAGTATGCCATGCGCAAAACTTCCATAGATATAAATTATACACACTATAGTCACATTTTTAAAATTTTTTAAAAAATGATGGCACACTAATCTGGTAGCTTCAACATGCTAAAGTGCCATGATACTAAGACCCACTGGGGAAAACAGATCAGAATTTGTTTTCTATTATCAGCATAACACTAATGCTAAAGAAAAAGCTAAAAATGTAAAATTATAGGTGGATGGACAGAATAGCAGATAATCCCCTTAAAGGGATAGTAATACTTAAAATATAAAAAAAAATATGTTGTAGGGTTTATCCCCCTGAGTAAAACAAGAGTACTCCCACTGCTGAGAGGTCTTTCATTCAAAAGTTATTAATTTTCAAAGTTTAATTTTTTAGGTGCAATATCACAGTGGCCTGAAATTGTACAGTGGCGCTGTTGCTACACCATCCTATGGTGATTTATGGTCAACTGACCAAAGTTGTCCATAGGATCGTGTAGCAACAGCGCCACTGTACAATTTCAGGCCACTGTGATATTGCACCTAAAAAATTCAACTTTGAAAATTAATAACTTTTGAATGAAAGACCTCTCAGCAGTGAGAGTACTCTTGTTTTACTCAGGGGGATAAACCCTACAACATATTTTTTTTACATTTTAAGTATTACTATCCCTTTAAGGACTAGATGGGTGTGTGAAGTATTGCTTCACACACCCATCTGGTCCACCAGGACTTAAATAAGATGTCAGACTTCTACATATGCTTTATTTTATTTTTTCATTCAATATATTATTGATTACTGAAAATGTCTTTAGTATGTTATCTTTATATTACAGGATATTCTGTAAATACATGATTTATTTAATTTTCTTAGAAATATAGAACTGTACTGTAGTGCATTGTAGATGAGAGTTTCTTAACACTTTTTAACACATTTGATATCCTGACACTGCTGCAGAGGTGGGTTGCATGGGTTGCATGGATTGCATGGATTGCATGGATCTAAAGAGAATAAAGCACAGTATTAGATGATATTATTGGTTCAATAACAACACAGATAACTGTATACAACATACATGCACATACGGAATCAACCACCTTCAATTCTGGTTTTATTTGATATCCAATAAAAAAGGAAATATGTCCTGCAGGCCCATATAATCACAATAATAGTATTATTTATAGTACTTTTATGTGTTGAACTATTTGCATTGGGTAAAACCCAATAAATCAAGATTTGCCATGGCATTCAATATTTATATTAGATAGTAATTTTGCTGCAAGATAAAAATAGTCACAAAACATAACACATACAGTTGCATGGACTGTTTCATGTGTTCAGTGTGATGTTTGAATGGCACACGAGCAATGTGATGTTATGAATCACTTTATTAAAGAGATAGTAACACTTAAGAAGTAAAAAAAAATATATTGTTGTGTTTATCTTCCTGAGTAAAACAAAGGTACACCTTCTGTTGAGATGTGTTTTATTCAAAAGTTATTGCAGCTCAAACTTGAATTTTGTTGGTACAGTATCTCAGTGGCTTGAAATTTTACAATGGCGCTGTTGCTGCATCATCCTATAGAAACTTCTGGTCAGTTGACCATAAACTTCCATAGGTTGGTGTAGCAATAACACTAGTGTAAAATTTCAGGCCATTGAGATATTGCAGGTAAAAAAATTCAAGTTTGAGCTGCAATAAGTTTTGAATAAAACACATCTCAGCAGTAGGAGTACCCTTGTTGTACTCAGGAGGATAAACCTTAAAATATACATTTTAATATATTTTAAGTCTTATTTTCCTTTTGAATATGCAGTCAATAATGAAATAAGTGTTTGGTACTTAAGAGAACTATGGCCGATCTACTACAAAAAAATAATTATTAAAATGGAACGTTTAATCCCTCGAATGTTAGAGAGGTCAGCAATCATTTTGCATTGGAAACCTCACTTGCATTCCAGGCGGTTAAATCCCATTTAAATCAACTGGTTTGCCCTCCAAATTTCTCTAGTTGTTCATTGTGATCTTTCATTCCATAGGTGGTAAATTCACAAAAAGATACATATAGTGATCAGGGCTCTATTAAGTAGTATCTTTGATTTCCACAATGCAGGACCTGGAATCATGTGACGTACTTTACTGCAGGTAAATGAACCAGTTGTCTTAGTTGTCATTGTACATTATTTTATACACAATTACTTGTGGGTTACAACTTGTATGTTACAATGAATGATCAACATTAACATACCTTGGCATTGTGGCACAGGAGCACATGGATACTGTTTGCAAGCTAAAAAAAAAAATTAAAAAAAACTGCATTTTATAATGGAAATTAACCCAATTGTTACATTTAGGACTTTATTCACAAGCAAATGATAAGCAATTCTGGGATAAACCAACTGCATCATAAGTCAAAATGATGTCCATTGATTTAAATAAGACTTTTAATCCCTTGAATGATAAAGAAGTCACCAAGGCAATGCAAAGCAATTTAATCCAAAGGACATTTTTATTTGTTCCCTATGGTGCAGTTTGTTTACACCAAAAGCAAACATACATAAAATGTTACAATACAAAAATAGTGTCATTTATTTAATACATAATTATTCAATAATCATATTCATTACATCAGAGATAGTCAATCTTTTTGAGTTCTAGATGATGAAAACGATAACTCTCATCATCTCTAAATAGCCAGCTGGTAAGGGATGAAGGGAGTTGTAGTCTCCAAGAGCAGGAGGTCTAAATATTTACTAGCCCTTGTTTAAATGGTAATTCTTCTGATTGTGCAGGTTTTATGTTAAATTGTAGGTTAAAAGAAGGCTTTCCAAGTATCCATCATAAACAATTAATTTGATTTTGTATCCAACTAAAAATGGATTTTGTAAGAACAGTTTAACCCCTGGATGCTAGACTCATCCAGTTAAAACACTATTGCTATGTTGTTGTTTGAGCCTTGCGTCCTTCATCAGCATCCAGCCTGCACTTGGATCAAATGTTGCTGAGCTGATTTAGAGAATAGTTTAACACTTTGAATGCCAGAGGGGTTTCAAGTGCATTGCAAAGCAATGAGTTTGATACCCCACTGGAACCCAAGGGGTTTTAGTAGTAGAGGCTAAAAACTAATATTATTCAAATATGATTAACCCTTTAAAACCAGAGGGCGCTGTAACACATTGGAAAGCAATGCATTGCACACCCTTCTATTTAGTGGAGAATGTTATTGGAGGGCCCCAGTGAAAACAGTTTTGAGGCCACCTATCACAAAAATATTTTTACATTGGCGTAACTGGAAGCTGTTGGAGCCAGGGCTGGGCCCCTTTTCAACACTGGCCCCCAGAACAACTGTTTTCTCTATACCCCCTGTTGCTGTGCCTCTGCCTCTGGTCCTTAAAGTGATATGATAACTACTGAGCTGTCCTGAAAGAAGATAAAAAAAAAGATGGGATCCGATACTTTTAAGCTGTCCAATAAAAGTAATGCTTGTAACAAAAGTGCTGCAATACGTAAATATGTTAATTTCTATACGTCACTTAAAGAGATAGTAATACTTCGTTTTATCTTTATTTTATTTTGTAGGCATTAAAAAACATGAAGAACAATATAAGTCTTATCTCTCAAACCTTTATGGTTTAAGAGATATTCACAAACAAAGTATCCCCCCCCTGTTAAGCCAGATCAGAAGGGAGGTGCCCAGGTAGACTGCAGAGAGGGACAATCTTCAGTTAAGATAAGGGAAAAAGCTGAAAAACTTGTCAAGGGGGGCAGGGCTTTCATTGTTCTCATAGGAAGAAGATTGTTCCCTTCTGTTATCTGTCTGGTCTTACAACCAGATTCACATCTGAGAAGAGATGGCTTACACTAGGAAAAAGGGGCGGAAGGGGGAAACTTTGCTTGTGAATATCTCTTAAACCATAAAGGTTTGAGAGATAAGACTGATATCGTTCTTCATGTTTTTTTAATGCCTACAAAATAAAATAAAGATAAAACGAAGTATTACTATCCCTTTAACTAACCCAGAAAATCATATTTAGATGTTACATAGTTACATAATAGTTTAGGTTGAAAAAAGACTTGCGTCCATCAAGTTCAACCCTTTTTATATTCTTGTGTACTTCTGTTGATCCAAAAGAAGGCTAAAAAAAAAAAACCTTATTTCTGCAATTTCGAATTCTGCCTTGTATGGCGTAAAAAAATCATTCCTGACTCCAAATGGCAATCAGATTTTTCCTTCAATCAACAAGTCCAAAATAAATATTAATTCCAATACTAGCATACATAGCCCTCTATATTTTGCTCTTTTCAAAAAAGTATCCAGGCCCTTTTTAAAGGCATCTAATGTATTTGAAAGCACCACCTCTTCAGACTTACCTTTATTGTCCTTACCGTAAAGAATCCTTTCCACTGTTACAGACAAAATCTCCTTTCCTCAAGTTTTAGTGGGTGACCCCTTGTTCTTTGTATCATTTTGTTAATGAACAGGTCTTTGGAGAGCCCTTTGTATTGGCCCAGAACATAGTTATATAATTTTATCGTATCCCCTCTAAGATGTTGTTTCTCTAGTGTGCACATATTTAACTTAATAACTAAAACTTTCTATTCCCCTTATTAGTTTTGTAGCCCTTCTCTGCAGTTTCTCTAGTTCCATAATGTCCTTTTTTCAGAAAAGGCACCCAGAATTGTACTGCATATTCAAGGTGGGTTCTTACCATGGACCTGTAAAGAGACAGAATAATATTGTCCTCTTGTGAGTCAATGCCCCTTTTATTACTTACCAATATCAGGTTGGCCTTGGCAGACACCAGTTGGCACTGTGCACTACTTATAAGTCTATTGTCTACCGTTACTCCCAAATCCTTTTCATTCGTAGATCTCCCCAAAGAAACACCATTTAAACTATATGTTACATTTTTATCATTATACACAAAATGCATAACTTTACATTAGTATATATTGAATCTCATTTACCATTTATCTGCCCAGTTACCCAATTTGTTCAAATCCTCTTGTAATGAAGAAACATCCAGTACAGACTTTATTACCCTACTTAATTTTGTGTCATTAGGAAATGCTTATACATGGCTCCCTATGCCCACTGGGAGATCATTAATAAACAAATTAAAAAGTAGAGGTACCAGGACAGATCTCTGAGGTACTCCACTTATCACGTTTGTACAATTTGAGAACTTTCCATTTACCACCACTCTTTGCACTCTGTATTTTAGCCAATTTCCAATTCACGCACAAACGTTTGCTCCTAAGCCAATTTCAGTCCATTTGTATATTAACCTATTGTGGGGGACGGTATCAAATGCTTTAGAAAAATCTAAGTAGATCACATCAACTGCAGCACCCAAATCCACATTTTTACTCACCTGTTCATAAAATGCAGTTAAGTTAGTTTGACAAGACTTGTCTTTCACAAAGCCATGTTGGCTCCTGCTAATGATATTCCTGTTCAAGATGTTTTCTTGAATATACTCCCTTAGCAACCCTTCAGACAGTTTCCCCACCACAGATGTCAAGCTTACAGGTCTGTTATTGCCCGACTGGGACTTTGATCCCTTTTTAAATATGGGCTCCATATCTGCTTTAAGCCAATCCATGTTGATTTTGGACATGTGATATACATATGTCTTTTAGACATTCTTAGATTCAAAATTAATAACAGAAGATATTCATTATGAGAAGGAATACCGTAATAATAAAAGGTATGATACTTACGATCCTGGCATTTCTGTGGCAGTGGGCAAGGATCACAAGGGTCTGGGCAGCACTGAATTTTTCCCTTCGCTCCAGACATGATTATCTCTGGTAGAGTTCAGTAGACTGTATTTTAGCAAAGTGGGAAATAAAGGATACTCCAGTTGTGCCTGGTCTGTTTGCACTTGTGGTATTTATACACAGAGGGATGAGAGGAATGTGCCAATTTGGAAGCTGGTTTTGACCTGTAGAAAGACAAATAAAATATGGCTTATAGGAAGTATAATTACATCTAATTGCTTTTTTTTTTTATTACTGGTTGTAGCTAAGGCTATCTTCCATATCATTTAAAGGAACATGTATTTGTGTCTTCATAAATACATTATCACGAGATACTTGCTACTATTTAGGTGTAATGAAAGTTAATCAAACTATTGACGGAACTAAATTATGAACCATTAAGTAGCTTACTTCTGTGTAAAATGGCTGCATAAAATGTTTTCCATATTACAGTGTTGATACAGCTCTAATGAGGTCAGTAGACCACAGGTTTTAAAACAAAAGGAGAACAATTCCGAGGTCCTCAAATGTGCCATATATAACAAATAAAAAAATTCCACTTATGTAAAGGGAATGTTTAACCCACTGGAGAAAAGGAAGATCATATTACAATAGGTTACTTTAGTGTACAATGGCTGTATAATATGTGTTTTCCATATCACAGTTTTGTTTAAACATTAATTGGTTCAGATCCACATACAGGGAAGGCTGGCAACTTGTGACTCGTGGGGAAAATATAATCAAGTGGCCCATACAGTCTATCATTCCAGCCTACTGTCCCAGCTCATCCCTTTTGTTCATTTTAAAATTGTCATCAATGTTGTGAAGTAAAGCAAGTCATACCACAGAGCTTGCAATTGAAATGGGGCTACACTAATGAAACTGTAGAGCTTAAAGTTGAAATGGAGCTACACTAGAGCTTATAAGTTAAGTAAAACTATACTAGTGATACCATGGAGCTTACGATTGAAATGGGTCACACTACTAGTGTAGCTACATTTTGGCTCTATACTCTGTGGTATCACTAGTGTAGCTCCATTTCAGTTGTAAGCTCTGTGGTATCACTAATGTAGCTCCATTTCTGTTGTAAGATCTGTGGTATTACTAGTGTAGCTCCACTTACAGCAGTAAGAAGGAGACTGAGTGATCAGTGGTCCATCAGCCCAGATCTGTGTCCGGCCCAGGGCTCAATTGCCCCACTGCCCCCCAGACCAGCCCTCCTCTGACCACATAGGTATAAAGACAAAATGAAAACAATTCTTTGGTTGTCAGATGTGCCATATATAAGAAATGAAATTTCTGTTTATATAAAGGAAATATACATCCACTTGAATTCTAAAGAGAAGCAATACATTGGAGACCTTGTATCTAGCATCAAAAAGGCTATTTTTTTATAATTTTGTGAAGCTATCTTGTCACCAAATTGCTCCAATTTTGTCTTTATACATATATCTTATGTAATTGGTTCTCGGTCTTGTTTTGTGCTCAAATCATTAAAGGTGCCCTGGAGTTTTCGGGGCACCTCTAATGGTTTATAGGTAATTTATCAAGGGCATAATGATGGATGCAAATGTATATAGACAGTTATTCTTAGATCTCATGATCAGATTGACAAAAGTATGTGCTAAATGTAAAACAATTTCCATAACATACATTGCAAACTCAACATTCACATTGTTGTCAAAGGCAAATGGCACCCTAAGTTGGAGCCCATGGTATACCAAATTGACAAAGTGACCTAGTTGAGTACTACTGTCCTAAAGAGTGGAAAGTACAATCCTATATCACTAAGCTAAGTGTTTGAAATGAACCTTAAGGTACCAGGTATCTATTTAAAATGGCCCCCACCTCTTCTGCTCCTTATAGCATTGCTGCTCTACAGATGTTATCGAATATGGTTGAACAGCTGGTCGGCCCTACATCCATGAACAGTCAAAGCTCAATAAATGATTTCATTGTTCAGTGATAGAACTGTCTTACACATTCAAGGAAGAGGAAATTCAAATGCAATTTCATATATTTTGAGAAGTTATTATAATATTTATCAGGTCAAAGATGGGTAATTACTATAATTCATTGTGTGTATTTACTCGCTACAACAGGAGAGAAACAAGCACAATACCTAGGATGTCTCGCTATAGCTTAGTTCATGTGTCAGCATCAGAGGAATGCTAATATATAAGCAGTGTCTCTCATGAAGAACAGATGATTAGAGGAATGTATAAATTCTACAGTCGAGTTCATTGTCTGGACATATACACTGGCATAAAAATCATGCAGCATTACTTTGAGGTATTCACAAGTGCTTATGAACAGTTTAGTGCATAATGATACACATTATGCTATCATCATTAATTTAATGTGAGCAAGCCTCTATCACCAGCTGTATATCATGCACAGGAAAAAGCAACAGTTGTACTCCGTGTTCTTCTGAGCCTTGTTAACACATGATGCTAAACAAATTGAACAGGAATGTCATACCCTAAAATACCCATATATACCAGAGTAATAAACAAATGTTAAGAAGGTACATCACACCAAAATCTATTCAACCACCTATTTTAATGTGGAATCTTAAAGGGATAGTAATACTTAAAATGTAAAAAAAAATATGTTGTAGGGTTTATCCCCCTGAGTAAAACAAGGGCACTCCCACTGCTGAAAGGTGTTTCATTCAAAAGTTATTAATTTTCAAAGTTGAATTTTTTAGATGCAATATCACAGTGGCCTGAAATTGTACAGTGGCGCTGTTGCTACACGATCCTATGGACAGCTCTGGTCAGTTGACCATAAATCTCCATAGGATGGTGTAGCAACAGCGCCACTGTACAATTTCAGGCCACTGTGATATTGCACCTAAAAAATTCAACTTTGAAAATTAATAACTTTTGAATGAAACACCTTTCAGCAGTGGGAGTGCCCTTGTTTTACTCAGGGGGATAAACTCTACAACATATTTTTTTTTATATTTTAAGTATTACTATCCCTTTAAAGTACAAACTTCACAATGAGTATTTGGCTATGCTGTTCACACAACATGGATAGCCCCATGTGAACACAGTTTAATGCAGCTTGCTGCAACTTCCTTGCATTCAATGCATGCCACAAAGAAGCATAGCATAGGCAGCTAATGGAGCCTATGTTCAGGTTGTTTATAAAGACAACAGTGGAGGTTTGAATGCTCATAACCATCTCTGATGAGTAGAACATGGCAGCATAACTGTGTAGTGTTAACCAAGTATCTGAGAAAACTATGCAATTTTAGTTTCCCTGACACTTGCTCACTGTATTACTCAGGTACAGAGATTTAGGTTATTGTGCAGAAAAAAATCCTTCTGAAATAAAATATATATATATTTTATTTGATACATACTATGCAATTGGTTTACTCCAGAATTGGTCCACTTTTACCTCAATATATCTGGTGTACATTTTTTGTTTTGATGTTGCCCCAGTTTTGCAAACAGGAAACTTAAGCACTCAACCCTCTCTCTTTCTCCTCCAGTATACTTAACTATTGATAGTAGAAAATGTCTACACCAACTCTTAGGCCTCTTTGTCATGGGCAACAGAACTGTGGCAGCCACCTGCGACAATTCTGTCATCCACCAATGATTGTAATGCAGGAGGGGAATGTCTGATGGCCTGGCCATGTGAGTGCCAGACAATATTACTGGTTGGCACAAACATGAGTCAGCCATTCATTGGAGGTTCTGATGAGCATCACAACCTCCAACAAAGTTCCTGTGTAAGGTCCTACTGAAGCCGCATAGACCATGATGTAGACCATGCTTACTGTGACTGACTTTCATACATTCCTAAGAGAAATCAGTAAAGTTGAAGCATGCTGGTCTTGTAATCCATAAAGGAATAGTCACCCAGGTGAAAATCACCCTAGTCCTGCATGTTACTTTTTTACCACTGGCAAAACATACAATAAAGTATTGCTTCATTAATGTAAACCATGTGAAATATGAACACAAATGTGTTGTCGTCAGATGATAATCATTTTTTAAATGTTTGTAACTGAAGTGACCTGAGTGTTGTTAAGCATTCAGTGATATTTGTTTTCAACATATTTAATGTAATGGCATGCTATTATATTTAATAATTACAATCTTTTTGCCAAGGTGTGTTGCAACACATTTTGAACTTACGTTTTGCAATTTATGAAATACATTTCGTGTGAAAATGTATGATCACCGTATTATTTACCAGTTAACCCTTTCAGTTCCAGGGGGTACACAACACATTGCAAAGCAATGTGTTGTGTATGCCTCTGGCACTGAAAGAGTTAAAATATTTTCTGAGTAGGGCCCCTATTCCATTGCAGTTGAGAATGTTATCTACAAATGTTGCTATAGACTTAAATTGGAATCTGTCAGACAAAACCATTTATAACACTTATAAACTGTTATAATATAATTTTGTCCTAAATCAAAAGAATTAATTTTCTTGCTCAGCATAATCTAAAACAGCATTTTATGCCAGAATAGACAATAAAACACTAAAGAGTATATCTGGGCAACAGGAGCTTCCTCGTTTGGATGCTGTGTTCTTCACTGTATCTTTGGCCTAATATTCAATAACTTTTTTAATTTGGAACTTATCTCACAAAACAGATGTTTGGCCAAGAGACCTTTTCGGTGGTCTAATTTCTGTTGTGCTTTCAGCTGATAGGACAATTGAATACGACTTAGACTTTTTTTATTTTGGCCGGTAAACAATTTAGCCCTACAGGCTGTTTTACCTCACACAAATGAGGCCTTAATGTTTTATATTCTGAGAGGGAGGGGATTTGTTAAGTAAAAATTATACCTAATGAAATATAGTGGGCTTGTGTTCATGTTTATAGATTTTTAGTATATTTTTGATTTTCAATTATAATTTAAGTTGGGCTAATGTTTTGTTTTGTGTAATGTAAGATTCAAATTTTATATAACAAAAATTGTGGGGTTATGTATATGAATACTATGGTTACTTTATTTTAATGTTTGAAATATATTTTACTGGCAATGTTTTCAGCATGGCTGAATTAGTAACTGGCAATGGGGTGTTTGCATGCACTCAGCGTTTCAATGTCTACAGTGATTGCCCATTATTGCAGTGAACAAAGGAAGGACACCACTGGCACAAAGGGATAACTTGGGGAGATTGAATATGCTCAGTGTGGATATGAGAGTGTAGTTCAGCGTTTAAAGTCCGGACGCCATTTAGACGTTGCACCCAAAGTGCTAACCAATAAAATGATAGCGTCTATACTAACTAGATGAATGTCAATAACTTGATGTCCTGACCATTAACCCCAGATGAACCTTCACAGATCATCCTGGATAATAAGAAACAAAAAGAAGAAAAAAAGCAACTACCATATAAAGGTACAATATACCATAAATAATCTAATAAAGAATAAAATGAGTACCAAAAAATGTATAATATAATAAAAGAAAAACATAAGTATAAGTATAAAGTATAAATTAAGTATAAGTATATAAGTATAAATTAACAAAATAAAAATAATTATAAAAATAATAACAGTAAAATTATAAATAAAATATATAAAATACAAATAATAAAAACAGAAATAAAAATAATTAAATAAAAAGTAAAAAATAATAAAAAATTAAAAAATAGAAAATAACCAAAATAAATAAAGGGAAGAGAATCCCTACATATCACACACAGCTGAAAGAACAAAAGGAAAACAACAGACACTAATTGTATCACTGCTTTTGGGCTGGATTCTATTGCAGGTGATGAATGTTAACACCCGTTTTAGGAAATATTTTCCTATTGAGGTCTATGGGGAAAAGTTGAGATAAAAGCAGAGATAAAATTAGCACCTGTAATAGAATCCATCCCTTTAGCTCCATCTTTCCCCAAAGACTTCAGTAGGAAAATATTTGATAAAATGAGTATTACCAGTTATCTCCTGCAATAGAATCAAGCCCTATATGTGGCATACAAAATGACAGATCTAGGGCTAGTTTCTGTTGCAGGTGATAAATGTTAACACCCGTTTTATCCAACATTTTCCTATTGAAGTCTATGGAGAAAACTGGAAATAAAAGCAGAGATAAAATTAGCACCTGTAATAGAATCTAGCCCTTAATGTATAAATGTCGATACATCTATTTTTTCATCAAGTCCATTAGGAAAAAAGTAGCACTCTGAAAGATCCAGTAAGTTTCTTTCTGACAAAGTAATCAAAATCTGTGTCCTCCCCTAATACTAAACTGGTATATGTTCAAGTGGAGTGATAGTGGTACCTACAAACTGATTATTATCTTTATAGTGCTTAACTAATGGTGAATTAATATCTACTGCAATAATAGCCCTCCTGTGCTCCAAAAATCTGTCCTTGGGTCCCCGTTTTGCAATATATTCCATCCCACAAGGACATTTTACACTGTTAAATATAAATTTAGGATTACATGTAATATGATGAAGAGTTTTATCCACAATTTCCCCTCAAGTAGTGTATTCTTTCTTATTATGAGTAATACATTTACATGTAATACATCTGGACATGGCACACCTATACACACCTCTTTGTGGCAAAAAATTGTTATTATCCATATAATTTTTATGATTTATAGGTTTATTTTTTATTTATTTTTTTTACATTTGTATTCTTCGTTTCAATAACCGTTGGTTTGGATGCAAGATGGTCTCTCAACAGTGGATCCCCCAAAAGAATCTGCCAATGCTGGGTAAGTATTTTTTCAATTTGTTGATATGAATTATTAAAGGTATTAATAAACTGAACATGTTTATGTTGTTCTTGTTTAATATCATCCTTATTTAATGTATTATAATTTTCAGGATACAGAAGGACATCCCTATCTTTCGATGCCACCTCCATGAACGCATCATCTATTAGCTATTTAGGATAACCTCTCTTAATAAACTATTACTCAGTTGAGATGACTGTAGCTGAAAATCTGCCCAGTTCCTACAATTGGGTTTGAGGTGATGAAACTGTCCTTTTGGTATACATTTTTTCCAGTTATCAAGATGGTAACTATTTTAATGTAAATAATTATTAGTACTGGTAGGCTTAATATAAGCTGAAGTATTAATAGTATCAGAATCATGTCTTAACTCAAGATCCAGGAAACTGACAGATTCACAGCTAATAGTATAGGTAAATTGTAGACCTCTATCACTATGATTAAGGCTAATAAATTCTGTTAGATCTGTGATGGTGCCCTGCCAGATGAACAGAAGATAATCAATGAACCTACCACAGTATGTCAGCCTCACCCCCAGTCCGGCCCTCACACATAAGTCTTCTCCCAATAACCAATGTATAGGTTGGTATAGCTGGTGGTGAAGCTGGCATCCATGGAGGCTCCCCTAATTTGTAAATAAAAAGATTGATAAAAAAAATATATATGTAAATCTAAAACAGTGTAACAAAAATGTCCTCTGTTCACCCGGCAGGGCACCATCCTGATCCAAGTAATAAGACACAGCTTCAAGACCTTTTTGATGTTCAGTGCTGGTATCGAGGGAAGCCATGTCAACAGTGGCACATATCTAGTACTCCCTCCAGGAAATATCGTCCAGAGGCCTAAAGACATGTTATGTGTCCTTGATGTAAGCTGGCAACTGGACCACATACTTCTGGAGGAACGTATCCGCATATTGTGAGAGATGTGACGTGACCCCCTCCATACGAGCAATGAAAGGTTCAGTTTATTACTACCTTTAATAATTCATATGAACAAATTGAAAAAATTCTTATCCGGCATTGGCCGATTCTTTTTTGGGATCCACTGTTGATAGACCATCTTGCTTCCGAACCGAAGGTTATCTACACAAAGAATAGAAATGTAGAAAATATTTTTTTTAAAAATAAACCTATAAATCAAAAATTCTATGGATAATAACAATTTTTTTGTTGCAAAGAGGTGTGTAAAGGTGTGCCATGTTCAAATGCATTCAATGTAACTTTATTACTCATAATAAGATAGAATACACTACTAGTGGGAAAATTGTATATACAATTCTTCATTATATTACATGTAATACTAAATTTATAATTTACAGTGTAAAAAGTCCTTGTGGGATGGAATATATTGGATGTACAAAATGGAGATTCATGCACAGATTTTTGGAGTACAGGAGGGCTATTATTTCAGTATATATTAAATCACCTTTAGTTAAGCACTGTAAAGACAATCATAATAATCAATTTGTAGGTGCCGCTATCAATTCACTTGAACACATACCAGTTAGTATTAGGGGAGGAGACAGATTTTGAATACTATATCAGAAAGAAACTTACTGGATCTTCCAGAGTTCTACTTCACTTCCTAATGGACTTAATGAAAAAAATAGATGTATCGACATGTATACATTAGGGGCTAGATTCTACTACAGGTGCTAATTTTATCTCTGCTTTTATCTCCAGTTTTTTTCCATGGACTTCAATAGGAAAATGTTTGATAAAACGGGTGTTAACATTTATCACTTGCAATAGAATCGAGCCCAAAAGCAGTAATAAAAATTAGCACCTGTAATAATCTAGCCCATAGTGTCTGTTATTCTCCTTTTGTTCTTTCAGATGTGTGTGATATTTAGGGATTGTCTTCCCTTTATTTATTCTGGTTATTTTCTATTTTTTACTTTTTTATTTTTTTTTACTTTTTATTTTATTATTTCAATTTTTATTATTTTTATTTTATATTTTTTATTGTATTTTACTTTTATTACTTTTTTATATTTATTTTTATTTTGTTTATTTATACTTTATTTATATATTTTTCTTATATTATACATTTTTTTGTATTCATTTTATTCTTAGATTGTTTTATTGTATATTGTACCTTTATATGGTAGTTGCTGTTTTTTTCCCTTCTGCCCTTTCTTATTATCCAGGATGTGCTATGAAGGTTCATCTGGTGTTAATGGTCAAAATATTAGGTTATCGACATTCATATATTAGTATAGATGTTATGATTTTATTGGTTAGTACTTTGGGTGCAAAGTATAAATGGCATCTGGACTTTAAATGCTGAACTACACTCTCATCCATGATGAAGTATCATGCTGATATGAAACGTGTTGGAAGATTTTATATCCTAAACTTTTATTAAGTCCTATGTTGCTGATTTGTCCCAATTATTGCCTTGCGAGGTGTGAGACAGCCATAAATCCACACTACGGAGACGGGAGACCCCAGGGTATCTGCAAGTTTTTCAATTGCTGTGTGAAGAGCTCAGAAGGAGTTTGAATTTGTTTGAGAGACACTCGGCCCATAGGTATAGGTAGTCCTCATGGGATCTACACCAAAACAGCATCTGATATATATAAGGGAGAGAAGATCTGCACAGCCTATACAATGCCAGCCCATTATTATTGAGAATTTAGGTTCTTGATTTTCTTTGTTTCTTAATTGTATTTACATGCATTCAGTTTTACTGGGATTAAGTTTCAGCTTCATTGGACTTTTCTTTTTTCACATCCGGATATTTTTACAGTGAGCTCACTTGCAGTATGAACTTTTTAATAGTTTAGGCTTATTTACCGTAATATTCTGTCATTTTATATTAAATACAATATATTTGTATTATTGTGAGTAATAGCGCTCTCCTTGTGTTTTTTTGTTATTTTTATTTGTCTATATTCCTTGCACTATAGGAGTTTTAGGATTGTAGCATCTTTTACTCCTGTGTGGTCTGATTTATTGAGATTACTGGCTTCTTTTTACAATAATTTGTTTCGGTGTTTGATATTTATATAACTAGTAAAATGTTAGCTTTTCAGTCCCTACATGCAGGGGCATACAAATGTGATCATATTTTTGTTTTGGTAGGCTTCAAAAAATGTTTTCATGACTAGTTGCACCACTGCCTACATGGAACATCCTGACATCCTGGCACCCAAGAACCAGAAGTGATATCCAGTACAGGTCCAAAATCAACATGATCACTCAGAAATAAAACACCATCAGAAGAATGTGTAGGCTAGCTACAATTAAATGTATAGTGAACTGGTATTTAAATATATTATTTAACTGGATACTAATGTTTCACAAAAAAAGGTAGCTCTGATTAATCTTCATGGTATTTGGGCCATGGAGAGTATTATTTCAATTCTGTCTGAGTTGTAGTTCAAGAGTAATTGAATGATAAAGTATCCACCTCCTGCCTTTTTTACTGCTGTAACACCACTCACCTCAGAGTAGCAAGACTGTCTGGGTGGATCGAAGCAAGGGACAATCTTCAGTGAACATAAGGAAAAACCTGTCAAGGGGGAGCAGGGTTTCCTTATGCTCACAATAAGAACTTAGGGCTCTTACAGTATAGGAGCAAAGTGGAAAATATATGCAATAGAACAGAAAGAGGGTGCCCAGTGGGACAGTATATAGATTCCCATTCCATTACATTGTAACACTTACTATTTATATGTATATCCAATATATATTATCTGGTATTATATTTTATTTAGTGGAATTCATCGATTCTCAGCAGCTTCTTAGTTCCTGTTTGTCCTGAACCCTGAGTGGAGACAGGGATATAGATCCACACGCTGGTATTGTCAGGAAGTTTACTCTGACCATCACAATTGTGAGTGCAATTATTCGTGTTTGATTTTATTGCAGTGTGAATCTATATACAGTACAATTGGGCATCCTCTGTTCTATTGCATATTTTTTACCGTGATGGGAGACAAGTATATGAGGTACAGCCTGCAATCAATGAGGATAAAGAGTTTGTTACTTGGTTTTTATTAGCGCTAATGCTGAAGATTATATATGTAATTCCCCAGCCACTCATTTTTGTGAGTATACCACCACCACTGGGAATTTGATGGTGGTATTGATTTTTATCTGATGATTCCACCCCTTTTTTTCCTGCTTGGTTGAAATGTGATCTTGTTAGATCTAGTGCAGTGGTTCTCAAACATCTTTTTGATCATTGCCCCCAACATGCATTCTGGTATTTACAGAGTACCGTAACATTTTATAGGTCATTTGTCAAGGACTTATTGAAGTAAAAAATACTTAAATATGACATTTATTTTTTGTGTGAAGATCAAAATGGCAACGTGTATGCCGTGCACAAAAATTCCATAGATATAAATTATATATACAGTATTCACATTTTTTGAAAGTCTTTAATAAAATGGTGGCACACCAATCTGTTACATTCAACATGTCAAAGTACCATGACACTAAGAACCATTGATCTAGGGTTGGATTCTATTGCATGTGCTAAATGTTAACACCAGTTTTATTAAACATTTTCCTATTGAAGTCTATGGGGAAAACTGGAGATAAAACCAGTGATAAAATTAGAACCTGTGGGAAAACATCAAGGAAGACAGATCAGAAACAGTTTTCTGTGTTATCAGCATAAAATTAATGCTGAAAATGAAATTAACTTATACCAAGGAAAAAAGTAAAAATGTAAAATTATAGGGGGATTCGCAGAATAACAGACAATCCCTTTAATGACTAGAGGTTTTTGTGAAATATTGCTTCACACACCTCTCTGGTCCTCCTGGAGTTAAATAAGATGTCAGACTCATACATAGATTTAAATAATGGATTCTTTATTATGTTCATTCTTTCAATATATTATTGATTGCTGAAAGTGTCTTTAGTATTTTATCTGGCTATTACAGGGTATTCTGTAAATACATGATTAGTTGAATTTTTAAATATATAGATCTCTAGTCCAGTGCATTGTAGATAACAACAGTTGTAAGGAGCAGAAATATGATGGTTCATGTCATTGCTTCATTTGCTTCTTAATACTTTTTGACACATTTGTTATCCTGACATTGCTGTGGAGGTGGGTTGCATGGATTGCATGGATCTAAAGAGAATAAAGCACAGTATTAGATGATAGTAATGGTTTCAATAACAGCACAGATAACTGTATACAACATACATGCACAAAGGGTATGACACACCTTCAATTCTTATTTTATTTGATATCCAATAAAAAAGGAAATAGGTTCAACAAGCCCATATAGTCATAATAATAGTATTAATGATTTGCATTGGGTAAAACCCAATAAATCAAAATTTACCATTATATTCAATATTCATATTATATAGTAACTAGTATGAAAACCCGTATACACGGGTGCCACCCGGCGGCCTCTGCTGCTGTCCCGGAGCAAGGCGCTCAGACAGTCAGGGAGCCATCCGGAGCTCACCGCTCTGTATCAGCACATTCGGTCAGTCCCTAATGCTCATGACTGCATCTTTACTGCAGTGTCTACTGCGCATGTGCAGTTTTGCACACAGGGAGCTTCGCAGACTAGCGCTTTATGTTATTTAGTTGGTGCTGCAACATAAAAATAACCACAAAATATAACACATACAGTTGCATAGACTGTTTAATGTGGCAGTGTGATGTTTGAATGGCATGTGAGCAATGTGATGTGATGAATCACTATTTTAAAAAGATAGTAACACTTAATAAGTAAAAAATATGTATTGATGGGTTTATCTTCCTGAATAAAACAAAGGTACTCCCTAAAACTTGAATTTTGTTGGTGCGGTATCTCAATGACATGAAAGTTTACATTGCCGATGATGCTACAATTTATTTAAATGGAATGTTTATTCCCTTGAGTGTTGGAGGGGTCCTCAATAATTTTGCAATGCATTGGTAACCTCACTTGCATTCCAGGGGTTAAATTCCATTTAAATCAACTGTGAATTTACACTGCGGTTTTCCCCAGAATAGCTCTAGTTGATCATTGTGATCTTTCATTCCCTAGGTGGAAAATTCAGAAAAAGATACATATAATGATCAGGACTCTATTTAGAAGTATCTTTGATTTCCACAATGCAGGACCTGGAATCATGTGATGTACTTTACTGCAGGTAAATGAACCAGTTGTCTTAGTTGTCATTGTACATTATTTTATACACAGTTACTTGTAGGTTACAACTTGTATGTTACAATGAATGATCAACATTAACATACCTTGGCATTGTGGCACAGGAACACATGGAACCTGTTTGCAAGCTAAAAATAAATAAAAAACAATGTATTTTATAATAGAACTTAACCCAGTTGTTAAATTTAGTAATTTATTCACAAGCAAATGAGGCGCAAATCTGGAATAAACCAAATGCATCATCAGTCAAAATGTCCATTGATTTAAATAGGACTTTTAATCCCTTGAATGATAAAGAAGCCGCAAAGGCAATGCAAAGCAATTTAATCCAATGGACATTTTTATTTGTTCCCTATGGTGCAGTTTGTTTACACCAAAAGCAAAAATACATACAATGTTACAATACAAAAAAAGTGGAATTTATTTAATATATAATCATTGAATAATCACATTCATTAGATCAGAGATAGTCAATCTTTCTAGATGATGGAAACAATACCTCCCATCATCCCTAAATAGCCAGCTGCTGGTAGGGGATGAAGGGAGTTGTAGTCTCCAAGAGCAGGAGGTCTAAATGTTTACTAGCCCTTGTTTAAATAGTAATTATTCTGATTGTGCAGGTTATAGGTTAAACTGTAGGTTAAAAGAAGGCTTTTCAGGTATCCATCATAAACAATTAATTTGATTTTGTATCCAACTGAAAAAAATATTCTCTAAGATCATTTTAACCCCTTGGATGCTAGACTCTAGCACTTTGCGTGCCAGAGGAGGTTTCCAATGCATTGCAAAGCAATGTTTTGGATACCCCTCTGGCACCCAAGGGGTTTTAGAAGTAGAGGTTAAAAACTAATATTATTCAAATATGATTAACCCTTTAAAACCAGAGGGCGCTGTAAAACATTGAGAAGCAATGCTTTACACACCCTTCTGTTGAGTGGAGTATGTCATTGGAGGGCCTTGTCACAAAAATATTTTTACATTGGCATAACTGACAGCAATTAGAGCCTGGGATGGGCTCCCTATTGACACTGGCACCCAGAACAACTGTACTCTCTGCTTCTGGTCCTTAAAGTGGTAAGATAGCTATTGAGCTATCCTGAAAGAAGAAGAAGATCAAAGAAAAGATGTGATCAGATACTTTTAACCTGGCCAAAAACATGGTAATTCTTTAAGAAAAAGTGCTGCAATACGTAAACAAGTGCTGCAATCACTTAACTAACACAGAAAATCATATTTAGATGTTGATTTTGGACATGTAATATACATATATATTTTAGACATTCTTAGATTCAAAATTAATAACAGAAGATATCCATTTTGAGAAAGAATACTGTAAGAATGAAAGGTGTGATACTTACGATCTGGGCATTTCTGTGGCAGTGGGCAAGGATCACAAGGGTCTGGGCAGCATTGAGTTTTTCCCTTGACTCCAGACATGATTATCTCTGGTAGAGTTCAGTAGACTGTATTTTAGGAAAGTGGGAAATGAAGGATACTCCAGTTGTGTCTGGTCTGACTGCACTTGATGTATTTATACACAGAGGGATGACAGCAATGTGCCAATTTGGAAACCTGTTTGACTTGTGGAAAGACAAAGAAAATATGGCTTACAGGAAGTATAATTGCATCTAATTGTGTTTTTTTTTTCGTTACTGGGTGTAGCTAAGTCTATCTTCCATATCATTTGGTGGAAAATGTATTTGTGTCTTCATAAATACATAATCACGAGATACATGCTACTATGTAGGTGTAATAAAAGTTCATTAAACTGATGACTGAACTAAATTATGAACTATTAAGTAGCTTCCTTCAGTGTAAAATGGTTGCATAAAATATTTTCCATATTACAGTCTTGATACAGCTCTAATCAGGTCAGTAGACCACAGGTATTAAAACAAAAGGAGAACAATTCTGAGGTCCTCAAATGTGCCATATAACAAATAAACATTTCCACTTATGTAAAGGGAATGTTTAACCTGCTGGACAATACAGAGATCAAATTACAGTAGGTTATTTCAGTGTAAAATGGCTGTATAATATGTGTTTTCCATATCATAGTTTCGTTTAAACACTAATCGGTTCAGAACCACATACAGGGAGGGCCGGCAACTTGTGGCCTGGAAGGAAAATATAATCAAGTGGCCCATATAGTCTATCATTCCAGTCCACTGTCCCAACCTTCCCTTTTGTTCATTTAAAAATTACCATTAATGTTTTGAAGTAAGGCAAGTCATACTACAGAGCTTACAATTGAAATGGAACTTCACTAGTGAAACTGTAGAGCTTAAAGTTGAAATGGAGCTACACTGGAGCATACAATTTAAGTAAAACTACACTAGTGATACTATGGCACTAACAACAGAAATGGATTATCCTACAAGCTCCATTTCGGATGTAAACTCTGTGGTTTCACTAGTGATGTCACTAGAGCCGCTATATTTCTGTTGTATGCGCTGTGATATAACTAGTGTAGCTCCACTTACAGCAGCAAGATTGAGTGAGGCATTGGCCCATCAGCTCAGATCTGTGATTGACATAGGGGACTATTGCCCCACTGCCTCCCAGGCCAGCCTTCCTCTAACCACATAGGTATAAAAACAAAGTGAAAACAATTCTGTGGTTGTCAAATTTGCCAGATATAACAAATTAAATTTCTATTTATATAAAGGAAATGTGCATCCCCTAGAATTCTAGAGAGAAGTAATGCATTGGAAACCTTTTATTTAGCATCAAAAGGGCTAACTTTATATTTCTTTGTAGTTGTTTTTGCCCTCAGTACAAGTGAAGTAATTCTTCATTGACATTAATTGCATAAAGTGGAAAATAAAACTAGTTTCTATTGGTGATCTGGCGCTCTGGTGAGACGGCTCACAAAAAAAACCCCAAAAGTAATAATTATAAAAGTATAGATTATGATAAAACTAAATAGCCTTAATATAGAATACTATGTAATAATAACCTGGATGACCAACCAAACATTAACCCTGTGGTAGTCGCTACTATACTCTGACCGATGTGTATAGTCTAAAAACAAAGTAGAAAACTATAAATATATATAAGGGAGAGCGCTATATATAAAAATAGATACATTTCAGTTATTTTCACATGCTTACTATTTAGTGGAGAGGACATTTGAGGAGTCATTATATACATTTTATCTATTCTATATAGATAGCGATCTCCCTTATATATTGTCACGGGACTGCAGACTAATAAATACTCTGGCAGGTACAGGTAGAATAAAATAAATATTTTATTGAAATTCAGGCAGTAAATAATAAACACACTTCCCCAGCCTTCCCGGTTCAAGGTTTCTCTGGAAATTGTGAATGGAACCTGCGTAGCAGAGCAGGAGCATGGACATCGGTACTAGTCAACCAGGAGCGTTCTTCTGGTCCATAACCCTTCCAGTGTATCAGGTTTTGGAGCCGCCCTCTACTTCCAGAAAGCTCTATACCTCATATTCCTCATGATTAAGCACCTGTACTGGTCCTGGCACCATGGGTGCAGAAGTATAGCGGTTTCATACCAAGGGTTTGAGCAAAGATACGTGAAAAACATTGTGAATCCTCAACCCTGCCGGGAGTTCCAGAGTGTAAGTGACAGGGTTGATTCTATGCAGCACCCGATATGGACCTACAAACCAAGAGGCCAATTTTTGACAGGGTACCTGGACATTGAGATTAAGGGAGGATAACCATACCCTCTCCCTAATTTGAAAGACTGCTGCAGGGAGTCTCCTCAGGTCAGCATGCCTCTGATACCACTGTGTGGACCTCTTAAGGGAATCCTGGACCTGTGCCTAAGTGGATCGGAGTTGCCGAAGGTGCTCAGTTTGTGGAACTCACATTTTTCAAGCTTTCAGAAAGGCTTGTTCTCCCTCAACAATCCTAAAACCATTGCCACATGCTCCCGATGTATAGCTATGTCTGGGGAGTGGATGAGGATATCATCCAGATATACTACTACACAACTCTGTAGTAAGTCCCTTAGGACATTGTTAATGAACTCTTGAAACACTGCTGGAGCATTGCACAAGCCAAAAGGCATGACCAAATATTCGTAATGGCCAATACGTGTATTAAAGGTGGACTTCCATTCGTCCCCTTCCTTGATTCTTATCAGGTTATAGACCACCCTTACGTCCAGCTTAGTGAGTATCGAAGAACCTTTAATGCGGTCGGACAATTCCGTGATTAGAGGTATGGGGTAAGCATTTTTTACCATAAGTTTGTTCAATCCTCTATAGGACTGCAGACAAATAAATACTCTGACAGGTACAAGTAGAATAAAATAAAGATTTTATTGAAATTCAGACAGTAAATAATAAACACACTTCCCTAATCTTCCTGGGTCAGGCATGGGGACAGTGAAAGGTCCACTACAGGAACAGCACTGAACATTGCCAGACCATCTCTGGATGATGCGAACCAGGATGTAAGCACAATAGAGAACAACAAGTGGTAAGTGTAAAGGTTTTCAGCACACTCAGAGGCAGGCAATTTGGTAAAACACAGTTTTATTGAATAAGCAAACTGAAGTAACCCTCGTGGGTCCAGTAATGGAACAACAGAACTGACACAGGACAGGCTAATAAATTACATTTGCCCACACGGGTCCAGTATACATATAACACGTAATAAATATACTGACACAGGTAGGGAACAGTTCTTGTGATTCTGTGAGACACAAATGGTTAATGCTATTAGGCCAGGAGACTGAAAGGCCCTAATAGCGAGGCCCAGGAAGCACTCAAATGCTGAGAAGTACAAAAATGGCGACAAGCCCAGGAGGGTTTCTTGAGGCCCAGGAGGAAACACAGACTATAGTGATACTGCAACCGGAGGAATCACGGAACGCCCTTAATATACACCAACTGCGACCCACAGTAACGGTACTGGGTATTATCGTGATACGCGCGGCTTGTAGGCAACTGCCAGGTGACAGAGCTGACAGAGGTGCCCAGAGACCAACCTACTAATGGTGGAAATGACAAGCCAGCGTAATAGTGCCACAATAAAGCTCCTACCCAGGTGTATAAACGGAAGGCCCTGAACAGGCGCTTGGCTTGTGGAACAACAGAACAGGAGCGGAGACTAACTGAGGCGCCCGTGAGACCAACCCCAGTGACAACGGAACAAGCCAAGTGTATATGGATCAACAAGCTGAGCAACAACCCTGGGTATGGTATAAGGAGGCAGCAAGGCACTAGTGGGTCACAGTACAGAATGGTAGTGCAGTATATGAAGCAACCGACTGGGCTAGTACGCCAGAGACAAAGCACTGTAGCAACTCTCTACTGGATCCGGTAGTACAGGAGTCACGGGAGAGGAACGGACTCCACAACGGTCAACACGGAGCAGGAACGTCAGCGATACATGGAGCAGGAATGTCAGCCAGGCCGGGTCGGTACACGGAGCAGGAACATCAGCCAATCCAAGTCGATACATGGAACAGGAACGTCAGCCAGGCCGGGTCAGTACACGAAGCAGCAACAGGAACTGATAGAGAGTAGTCAGGCAAACCGGGTCATACACAGGAAATCACATGAATAATGGCAGCAAGGCACTAAGCAACGGAACACCATGAAAGGGCCCTGTAATAGTGACAGAGCACAGTACTTAAAGGCTACCCCTGGGTGGAGCCATAACACTTAGCCAATAGGAAAGCATCAGGTTACTAGTGTCAAAATGTCACAAATATACACGGGCACCGTGATAGTAAGGCACACAAGCAGGGAGCTAGGAAAGACTCAGGTAACCTAGAATGCTAGAATTCCATGGATGTCCTAGAGCGCTAGGACCTTTGTGCAATACGAACGGCCAGAGACACTAATCCACCAGCACTCACACTCACGTGCCCAAATAGAGAGGTCAGATATGCAGGCCAAGGTCATACACAAAACGGGTAGTCACACAGAGCCAGGGAGGCACATAGTGGGTAGCCAGCCAGGCCAAGGATCATACACGGAGCAGTTAGTCCGACAAGCCGGATCGAGCATGGACTGGGTAGTCAGACAAGGCCAGAGGTTCAGACACTAATCGGGTAGTCAGACAAAGCCACGGATCATACACAAATCAGAAAGGCAGCAAGAAACGGATTGCAACAGAGAACAATAACACTCGGGAACACCAAGAAAGGGCAATAAGACTCTGTCCGAACGTGGCTTATAAGCCCTCCTAGGAAGGAGGAGTTACACTGCTAAGGTGAGCGTAGACTATAAAAATATCAAGAGCATAATAACGCGCACGCAACCAGGGAATCCGCAACAAGAATGAGCCCCTAGCCAACACAGGAGTAATCAGGTAGCCAAGGCCCGAATCACAGCACAGTGATATATATATATATATATATATATATATATATATATATATATATATATATATTGATTTTTGACATGCCATATAATTCTAAATTATCTCCACATGTAGAATGATGGAAATACAGCAGACTAAAATGTGTTAAAACATGTACATCAGGAGATTTTTCAGAAAGGCATTCACTGTTCCATACAGATTTTTTTCACTGTTGCTCAAAATCGTTACACAAGGTCTACTTCCACTTTCTATACATGTACAGAAATAATTTTCCTTGTGAAAACAATATCTGCTACACTGGATAAGATGATAATTGCATACATGATTCTTTTTGGTGATCTCAGGGGAAGCTTTTAGGCCTCAATTCAATCCCCCCCATCTCCAAAAAAAAAAAACACTCAATGGCATTTTTTCAAGCATGTTAAATAATTCAATTATCATTTACAATTGTAACACCAGTTAAAAAAAAAAACACCAGCATTTTTTCAAGCATGTTAAGCAATTTAATTACACATTAAGATGCATTAAGGAGTCCACTCTAATGAGTGAGAATCAGCACCCATTTTTTGGGATTGCAAAGTACCCTAACTCATGATAATAATGCAATCGCAGGATTTGAAGAGTAAAAAACCTCAAGTGTCCAGTGGATGTATTGATATGGGGCCTTAAGCCCCATATCAATACATCCAAAGTATGAAAAAAATTGTCAGTTGTTAGTATAAGTAACCCTATGAGTGCCAGTGGGGTATGCATACCCCCTGGCACTCATAGGGTTAATCCGAGCAAGATAAAAAACATTCCCTGAGAAGAAACACGTACCAGTTATCCTGATGTCCAGCGGGGTCTTCAGGACCCTGATCAGCAACTTTCTGACTTCTTCTGTCATCTTCTATCTTCTGTCTTTTTTCTTTTCATCTTCAATCGTCTGTCATTTTCATCTTCTGTCTTCTTTTCTTCTGTCTTTTTATCTTCTTCCTTGTATTATATATGTACCTGTAAAGAACCAAAAATTAAACATGAAATATGCTCCATAAACAGTAGTTGCAAATACTGTGTAGTGGTTAACTCTTTGAGTTTCAAAATCCATTTCACTTTAAATTAATTTTTGTGCAAAAGAGAAAAATATAGGGCTATGAGAAATATATTTCATATGGTACATTGCAATACATAAATAGTCTGTGGGCTCTGCCACTTTCAGCAGCAGTGGCGGCAGGAAATCAGTAGGACAACACCCCCCTACCAATGCTCGAGCCAGTATGTGTGAAATTTGAACAGAGGCTTTTATATTTCCAGTCTCTGTTCAAAATGGTTCTCTGATGTCCATTGGCTGGGATGCCTGCTTATGCACCTCCCAGCCAATCATCTCCTAGTGGTGGGGGACAAATTCTGCTAGGAGCTGAATGTCAACCAGGTTTGGCATGGCAGGGCCTCACCAGCTTCATCGGGTACTATGCAGGCACCTAGGGTGTTTGTCCAGGATACACTCCTCTTGAATAAATGTTTGTTGCAGATGAGAAAAGAGTTGAGGATTTTTATTTATTGTAGTTATATTATTTTTATATATTTTGATAATAAGTATATTAAGAAAGTGCTGGTGTGGATTTGCTCTGCACAGCGTCACCCAAGTGGAAGTTGGTTTATTGCTTACACATGTTTTCTGACTGGTAATGTTTCTTCTATATGTGATGGTCTATCACAGTCAGGGATTAATTATCATACCACTCTGTACCTTAGTTTGCTTTAATTCGCTGGTTTTTGTCCATTATCATTGACTATGAGATAAGGTGTAACACGTGGCTCCTTCTTATCAACCGATGAAAAGCTTACAGGAAGGGATGACATATACATGTGACTCCTTCATCTAATAATGTTACAGTGGTGTCTGTCTCAACAGTGTCTGCCTCAATGGCTGTCAGCAATCTGGAATTGAGTCCATTGTGTCCTTTGCATGCAGCATCTTCCTACAAGTTCAACAAAATGCTGTAACATTGTTTAATTATCTTGCTATTTTCTTGCCAATTGGCATTGTTGGTGCCTGCACCGACCCAGCTGCCTGTTTACCAGTTCTTTACCTGAGCAGCCTGTCCCGTTAGATTATGTTTTTGCCTCTGCCCTCCTGTATTTGCCTTGGACTTACTTCTCCGACCAGTGGTGGCCAAATAAACCTCTAGGGCTCAACCACAAGGCACAACTGATTGCCATTTCAGTGATCAGGGTCACCTGTAATTGGGTTACAGCCCCCAGAAACCCTGCAACGCTGTTGATTGACTGGGAGGAAGAGGTTACACATTAAGAATTATTACCACTTCCTTCTAGCCACTGGTTAGCTCTGAAGAGGTTACTATGGCACAAACATGTTGCCCAGCCTAACTTTTACTTCCATCTGAGCACAGTGTGTAACTTGACTTCAGCTTTATACAGGCACACACACACATAAATGTAAGCCTACAAATTTAGCAAACTAGTACCCTCAGCATACCCTAGCCTAAGTACTCACCAAATCACTCCCAACCTAACCTATGTACCCTAAAATAACCACTATCCTATACCCCCAAACCTAACAGAGAACTAATAGATACTAACCTTGAGGTATTCTAGAGACTGACCCTAACCTAACTAATAGTAACATCCCACAAAGCTAACAGAAATGTATCTAACCTAACCTTACAGATACAGAGCTAAACTAACCAAACAGATATTTAAATGGTGATATTCTGAATGGAGATTTTGATGCCCACAACATTGTGATAGTTCCATAATGATGCTCTCCAGACAGGAGGCACCACTTCAGTATGATACAGTATCACTTATATAAATTGAGCTTTTAACGTCTTGAATACTACAAAGGTCTCCAACGCATTGTGAAACTAGACTTCTCTAGCATTTAATGAGTTAAAAGTCCCTTTCAAATCAAGAAGAATTAATATTTTTCCTCTAAGGTGCTCCAGAATAACCAAATGTCTTAGTATATCAGCCCCAGTTCAATTATGCTTTATTACTTTACTCGTGAAAAAATATGTATCTGAAGATTCCACCCCTTTTTTCCCTTTTTGAGGGAAATGTGATCATGATAGGTCTAGTGCAGTGGTTCTCAAACTTCGTTTTTATCATGGCCCCCAACATGCATTCTGCTATTTACAGGGTACCCGTAACGTGTTATGGGTCAATTGCCAAGGACTTATTGAAGTTAAAAATACTTAAATATAAAGTTAAACTTTTGTGTCAATATCAAAATGGCAACTAGTATGGTGTGCGCAAAACTTCCATAGATATAAATTATATACACTATGTTCACATTTTTTAAATTTTTTAAAAAATGGTGGCGCACTAATCTTATACCTTCAACACAATAAAGTGCCATGATACTAATACCCACTGGGGAAAACAGATCAGAAGTTTTGTGTGTTTTCAGCATAAAACTAATGCAAAGGTGAAAACTAAAAATGTAAAATTATAGGGGGATTGACAGAATAACAGATAATCCCCTTAAGGACTAGATGGGTGTGTAAAGTATTGCTTCACACACCCCTCTGGTCCTCCAGGAGTTAAATAAGATGTCAGACTCATACATAGATTTTAATAATGGATTCTTTATTATGTTTTTTCATTCAAGATATTATTGATTACTGAAAGCGTCTTTAGTATTTTATCTGGATATTACAGGATATTCTGTAAATACATGATTTGTTGAATTTTTAATTATATAGTACTCTAGTCTAGTGCATTGTAGATAACAGTTGTAAGGAGCAGAAATATGATGATTCATGTCATTGCTTCATTTGCTTCTTAACACTTTTTGATATATTTGATATCCTGACACTGTTGCGGAGGTGGGTTGCATGGGTTGCATGGATCGCATGGATCTAAAGAGAATAAAGCACAGTATTAGATGATATTAATGGTTTCAATAACAGCACAGATAACTGTATACAACATACATGCACATAGGGAATGAAACATCTTCAATTATTGTTTTATTTACTATCCAATAAAAAAGGAAATAGGTCCTGCAGGCCCATATAGTCACAATAATAGTATTAATTATAGTATTTTTATTCTGTTGAACAATTTGCATTGGGCAAAACCCAATAAATCAAAAGTTGCCATTATATTCAATATTTATATTAGATAGTAATGTTGCTGCAACATAAAAATAATCACAAAATATAACACATACAGTTGTATAGACTATTTCCTGTGTTCAGTGTGATGTTTGAATGGCATGTGAGTAATGTGATGTGATGACTCACTTTATTAAATATATAGTAACACTTAATAAGTAAAAAATATATATTGTTATGTTTATCTTCCTGTGTAAAACAAAGGTACACCCTCTGCTGAGATGTGTTTTATTCAAAAGTTATTGCAGCTAACACCTGAATTTTGTTGGTGCAGTATCTTAATGGCCTGAAATTTTACACTGGCGCTGTTGCTGCATCATCCTATAGAAACCATAGGTTGGTGTAGCAACAGCGCCACTGTAAAATTTCAGGCCATTGAGATATTGCAGTTAAAAAATATGAGTTTGAGCTGCAATAAGTTTTGAATAAAACACCTCTTAGCAGTGGGAGTACCCTTGTTGTACTCAGGAGGATAAACCTTAATATATAAATTTTAATATATTTTAAGTCTTACATTTCCTTTGAATATGCAGTCAATAATGAAATAAGTGTTTCGTACTTAAGAGAACAATGGCCGATCTACTACAAAAAAAAGCATTATTAAAATGGAACATTTAATCCCTTGAATGTTAGAGAGGTCAGCATTCATTTTGCATTGGACACCTCACTTGCATTCCAGGGGTTAAATCCCATTTAAATCAACTGGTTTGCCCCCAAATTTCTATAGTTGATCATTGTGATCTTTCATTCCCTAGGTGGAAAATTCAGGAAAAGATACATATAATGATCAGAACTATTTAGTAGTATCTTTGATTTCCCCAATGCAGGACCTGGAATCATGTGACGTACTTTACTGCAGGTAAATGAACCAGTTGTCTTAGTTATCATTGTACATTATTTTATACACAGTTACTTGTGGGTTACAACGAATATGTGACAATGAATGATCAACATTAACATACCTTGGCATTGTGGCACAGGAACACATGGATACTGTTTGCAAGCTAAAAAAATAAAAAAACGCTGCTTTTTATAATGGAAATTTTTATTTGTTCCCTATGGTGCAATTTGTTTACACCAAAAGCAAAAATACATAAAATGTTACAATACAAAAAATAGTGCAATTTATTTAATACATAATCATTCAATGATCATATTCATTACATCAGAGATAGTCAATCTTTTTGAGTTCTAGATGATGGAAACAATAACTCCCATCATCTCTAAATAGCCAGCTGCTGGTAGGGGATGAAGGGTGTTGTAGTCTCCAAGAGCTGGAAGTCTAAATGTTTACTAGCCCTTCTTTAAATGGTAATTCTTCTGATTGTGCAGGTTATATGTTAAATTTTAGGTTTAAAAGAAGGCTTTCCAGTTATTCATCATAAAAAAATTAATTTAACTTTTGTATCCAACCGAAAAATATATTCTCTAAGAACATTTTAAATCCCTTGGATGCTAGACTCGTTCCAGTTAAAACACTATTGCTATGTTATTGTGTGAGCCTTGTGTCCTTCATCAACATACAGCCTACACTGGGATCACATGTTGCTGAGTTGATTTAGAGAATAGTTTAACACATGGTGTGCCAGAGATGTTTCAAGTGCATTGCAAAGCAATGAGTTGGATACTCCACTGGCACCCAAGGGGTTTTAGAAGTAGAGGCTAAAAACAAATATTATTCAAATATGATTAACACTTTAAAACCAGAGGGCACAGTAACACGTTGAAAAGCAATGCATTGCACACCCTTCTGTTTAGTGGAGTATGTTATTGGAGGGCCCCAGTGAAAACATTTTTGGGGGCCCCTAACACAAAAATATTTTTACATTGGTGTAACTGGAAGCTATTGGAGCCAGGGCTGGACCTCTTTTGGACACTGGTTCCTAGAACAACTGTTTTCTCTATAGCCCCTGTTTCTCTGCCTCTGCCTCTGGTCCTTAAAGTGATATGATAACTACTGAGCTGTCCTGAAAGAAGATCAAAGAAAAGATGGCATCCGATACTTTTAAGCTGTCCAATAAAAGTAATGCTTGTAGAAAAAGTGCTGCAATACGTAAAGATATTAGTTTCTATATATCACTTAACTAACCCAGAAAATCATATTTAGATGTTACATAGTTACATAGTTATAAAATAGTTTAAGTTGAAAAAAGACTTGCGTCCATCAAGTTCAACCCTTTTCCTATTCTTGTTTACTGCTGCAGATCCAAAAGAAGGCAAAAAAAACCCTTATTTCATCAAATACGTATTCTGCCTTGTATGGCGGAAAAAAATCCTTCTTGACTCCAAATGGCAATCAGATTTCTCTTTGAATCAACAAGTCCAAAATAAAAATTAATTCCAATACTAACATACATAGCCCTCTATATTTTGCTCCTTTAAAAAAGTATCCAGGCCCTTTTTAAAGGCATCTAATGTATTTGAAAGCACCACCTCTTCAGACTTACCTTTATTTTCCTTACCATAAAGAATCCTTTCCACTGTTACAGACAAAATCTCCTTTCCTCAAGTTTTAGCGGGTGACCCCTTGTTCTCTGTATCGTTTTGTTAATGAACAGGTCTTTGGGGAGCCCTTTGTATTGGCCGAGAACATATTTATATAATTTTATTATATCCTCTCTAAGATGCCGTTTCTCTAGTGTGCACATATTTAACTTTTCTAGCCTGTCTTCATAACTAAAACTTTCTATTCCCCTTATTAGTTTTGTAGCCCTTCTCTGCACTTTCTTTAGTTCCATAATGTCCCTTTTTCAGAAAAAGCACCCATAATTGAACTGCATATTCAAGGTGGGTTCTTACCATGGACCTGTAAAAAGGCAGAATAATATTCTCATCCTGTGAGACAATGCCCCTTTTAATACATACCAATATCAGATTGGCCTTGGCAGCCGTCCGTTGGCCCTGTGCACTACTGATAAGTCTATTGTCTATTGTTACTCCCAAATCCTTTTCATTCGTACATCTCCCCAAAGAAACACCATTTAAACTATATGTTACATTTTTATTATTATACCCAAAATGCATAACTTTACATTTGTCTATATTGAATCTCATTTGCCATTTACCTGCCCAGTTACCCAATTTGTCCAAATCCTCTTGTAATGAAGACATATCCAGTTCAGACTTTATTACCCTACTTAATTTTGTGTCATTAGCAAGCGCTGATACATGGCTCCCTATGCCCACTGGGAGATCATTAATAAACAAATTAAAAAGTATAGGTACCAGGACAGATCCCTGAGGTACACCACTTATCACATTTGAACAATTTGAGAACTTCCCATTTACCACCACTCTTTGCATTCTGTATTTTAGCCAATTTCCAATTCACGCACAAACGTTTGCCACTAAGCCAATTTCAGTCCATTTGTATATTAACTTTTTGTGTGGAACGGTATCAAATGCCTTAGCAAAGTCTAAATAGATCATATCAACCGCAGCACCCAAATCCACATTTTTTACTCACCTGTTCATAAAATGCAATTAATTTAGTTTGACAAGACCTGTCTTTCACAAAGCCATGTCGGCTCCTACTAATGATATACCTGTTCAAGATGTTTTCTTGAATATATTTCCTTAGCAACCCTTCGGACAGTTTCCCCACCACAGATGTCAAGCTTACAGGTCTGTAATTGCCCGGCTGGGACTTTGATCCCTTTTTAAATATGGGCTCCATATCTGTTTTATGCCAATCCATGTTGATTTTGGACATGTGATATACATATGTCTTTTAGAAATTCTTAGATTCAAAATTAATAACAGAAGATATTCCTTATGAGAAGGAATACTGTAAGAACAAAAGGTATGATACTTACGATCCTGACATTTTTGTGGCAGTGGGCAAGGATCACAAGGGTCTGGGCAGCACTGAATTTTTCCCTTGACTCCAGACATGGTTATCTCTGGTAGCGTTCAGTAGGCTGTAGTTTAGCAAAGTGGGAAATAAAGGATATTACAGTTGTGCCTGGTCTGTCTGAACTAGTGGTATTTATACACAGAGGAATAAGAGGAATGTACCAATTTGGAAGCCTATTTTGACGTGTAGAAAGACAAAGAAAATATGGCTTATAGGAAGTATAATTGCATCTAATTGCTTTTTTTCATTACTGGGTGTAGCTAAGTCTATCTTCCATATCATTTGATGGAACATGTATTTGTGTCTTCATAAATACATTATCACAAGATACATGCTACTATTTAGGTGTAATAAAAGTTCATTAAACTGGTGACTGAACTAAATTATGAACCATTAAGTAGCTTACTTCAGTGTAAAATGGCTGCATAAAATGTTTTCCATATTACAGTCTTGCTACAGTTCTAATGAGGTCAGTTGACCATAGGTATTAAAACAAAAGGAACACAATCCTGAGGTCCTCAAATGTGCCATATATAACAAATAAGAAGTTTCCACTTATGTTAAGGGAATGTTTAACCCACTGGAGAATAGAAAGATCACATTACAATAGGTTACTTCAGTGTACAATGGCTGTATAATATGTGTTTTCCATATCATAGTTTTGTTTAAACATTAACCGGTTCAGAACCACATACAGGGAAGGCTGGCAACTTGTGACCTGTGGGGAAAATATAATCAAGTGGCCCATATAGACTATCATTCCAGCCTAGTCTAATATATAAGCAGTGTCTCTCATGAAGAACAGATGATTAGAGAAATGTATAAATTCTGCAATCGAGTTCATTGTCTGGACATATACACTGGCATAAAAATCATGCAGTATTACTTTGGGGTATTCACAAGTGCTTATGAACAGTTTAGTGCACAATGACACACATAATGCCATTGTTAATAATTTAATGTGAGCAAGCCCCTATCACCAGCTCTATACCATGCACAGGAAAAAGCAACAGTTGTACTCCGTGTTCTTCTGTGCCTTCACATGATGCTAAACAAATTGAACAGGAATGTCATACCCTAAAAAACCCATATACACCAGAGTAATAAACAAATGTTAAGAAGGCTCATCACACCAAAATCTGTTGAACCACCTATTTTAATGTGAAATCTTTAAGTACAAACTCCACAATGAGCATTTGGCTAAGCTGTTCACACAACATGGATAGCCCCATGTGAACACAGTTTAATGCAGCTTGCTGCAACCTCCTTGCATTCAATGCATACCACAAAGAAGCATAGCATAGGCAGCTAATGGAGCCTATGTTCAGGTTGTTTACAAAGACAACAGTGGAGGTCTGAATGCTCATAACTATCTCTGATGAGTAGAACATGGCAGTATCACTGTGTAGTGTTAACCAAGTATCTGAGAAAACATAACTATGCAATTTTAGTTTCCCTGACACTTGCTCACTATATTACTCAGGTACAGAGATTTAGGTTATTGTGCAGAAAAAAAAATACTTCTGAGATAAAATATATATTTTTTTTATTTGATACATAATATGCAATTAGTTTACCCCAGAATCTCTCCACTTTTACTTCAATATATCTGGTGTACGTTTTGTTTTGATGTTGCCCCAGTTTTACAAACAGGAATCTTAAGGACTCAACCCCCTCTCTTTCTCCTCCAGTATACTTAACTATTGACAGTAGACAATGTCCCTTAGGCCTCTTTCTCATGGGCAACAGAACTGTGGCAGCCACCTGTGACAATTCTGTCATCCACCAATGATTGTAATGCAGGAGGGGAATGGCCCACCCACATGAGTGCCAGACAATATTACTGGTTGGCACAAATATGAGTCAGGCATTCATTGGAGGTTCTGATGAGCATCACAACCTCCAACACAGTTCCTGTGTAAGGTCTGCCTGATGCCGCATAGACCATGATGTAGACCATGCTTACTGTGACTTTCCTACATTCCTAAGAGAATACAGTAAAGTTGCAGCATGCTGATCTTGTAATCCATAACAGGATAGTCACCCAGGTGAAAAGCACCCTAGTCCAGCATGTTACTTTTTACCACTGGCAAAAGATACAACAAAGCATTACTTCATTAATGTAAACCATGTGAAATATGAACACAAATGTGTTGTCATCAGATGATAATAATTTTTTAAATGTTTGTAACTGAAGTGACCTGAGTGATGTTAAGCAATCACTGTTATTTGTTATCAACATATTTACTGAAATGGCATGCTATTATATTTAATAATTGCAATCTCTTTGCCAAGTTGTTGCAACACATTTGGAACTTACGTTTTGCAATGTATGAAATACCTTTCATGTGAAAATGTATGATCACCGTATTATTTACCAGTTAACCCTTTCAGTGCCAGGGGGTACACAACACATTGCAAAGCAATGTGTTGTGTACCCCTCTAGCACTGAAAGAGTTAAAATATTTTCTGAGTAGGGCCCACATTCCATTGCAGTTGGTAATGTTATCTGCTAATGTTGCCATAGACTTCAATTGGAAACTGTCGGACAAAACCATTGATAACACTTATAAACTGTTATGTAATTTTGGCCTAAATCAAAAGAATTCATTTTCCTGCTCAGCATAATCCTAAAGCAGCACTTTATGCCAAAATAGACAATAAAACACTAAAGAATACATCTGGGCAGCAGGAGCTTCCTCGTTTGGATGCAGTGTTCTTCGCTGTGTCTTTGGCCTAATATTCAATAACTTTTTTAATTTGCTGAGTGATTTCTTGGGTACTAACTTTTGGGAAATGCTGATATATATGTCCTGCAAAAGGGAAAATTTATATCAGTTTACCATTTTTTTCTATGGTGAGGTTTAATGAAGGTGGGCAGCATGTGCCAACTGAACTCCCTTGTGCATTGTCTCATTTGGTTCCAGGCAGGAAAGAAGGCCTCAAAGTACATTGAATGTTTTTTGTTTTTTAATACTTTAGGAGAAACCCTGTCCAATCAGAAGGAGAGAGGATTAACCCTTTAGGGAATGCTGATATATGATCAGGAAAGGAAAAAAATGGTATGCTGATTTTACTTTCCCCATGTTTCTTATATATGAAATAGGTGTGGCATTTGTGGTTTCCTCTCATTCAAGTTTTACTGTGGTGGAGTCGTGTGCACTGGATTGCACTAAAGATATTGGTACCTTAAAAACGTAAAGACTCAAGACTAGAAGAATTATATATAAGAACATCAGATGAGCTGTACTGGCAAATCCGTACATTGCTCTCACATGGCTGGAAAAGAGCAAACTAATAAATAATAATAATTATTATTTTTTTAGCATACTTGGTTCAAGATTGACGTGTGAATGGCATAATATGCTGGGAAGTAATTTATTTCCTTGTGTGTTGCTTGTCATTTGCCTGAGTATCAATGGTGTACAAAATCATATTGCAGAAGGATTGACTTTTAGTGCATCTCTCCCAAGCTCTCTCACAGAGTGCAATATAAAAATACAAAGGCGTTTACACACCACTTGGCACCTAGCAGTTTGATTTAAAAAATAGTTTGACCTGTTATAAACATTGACTGAAGGATTTCCCAGCAGTATTAGTACCCATGATAAACGTGTTGTATCCTGGGTGAGGATACCTCTGGGGTACTGTTTTTCCATGATATAAGGAGAAATTATATGTCATCAGGGTGATGTTATCCCCTACAATGGAAAGCAGCCCTTAATCAGAAAACAGATAGCATTGGAGACCTCTCTGGCATTAAGGGTGTTAAAAGCCCCATTAAAATTAATGTGGATTTTTGTGTGTCCCCGTGGTGTAACTGGATTTCTAGTAAATAAGTTACAAAAGGGTAATTAATTAATTAGCAATGCATATGGCATATTGCTAAATATGCTAAATAAAACAAACTGATTTTTGAGCCACTAATACATATAATAAAAATCACACTAAATGTTATTCATCAGTATAGTAGTAATTTAACTAAAATAGTACTGAATATTATTTATCATCATTTACCAGTCATAAGATCACATGTATTATACGGAGTGCATATAAACAACAGTGAAACAGGACACGCCCTGGATAAAACATGTGAGGATAAACTGGGTTCCAGACAAAAGGAAGTGATTAATTGTAGTAAAGTTCTTCAAATTAGGATGGTCTAATAAACTGGCAATGTTTTAATTCTCGTATTTGTGTGTGTGTGTGTATAGATAGATAGACAGTTTGAACAAACTGAGGTAAAGGGAAAATCTTGCAGTTACATGCACATACACTGCTTCATGATAAATGTTAACTACATTTAGTTAGTTATTTGTGTCTTGTGCTTGGATGGGAATAATGCTGTAATTTATACTTATGGTGCCTGCCACAGTATCAAACTAAAGTAAATCAATTGCACCAAATCAACATTTCAGTTATCAAACAGTAACCTTCATCAAGATGTATGACAGGTGAAAAGAACCCCCTCATATCCCCACAGTGAACACAAAAGGCGCCAAAACCGGCATCTGTGATGGTGTATGATGTCATCAACAGTAAAGTGATATAATGATTGACAGTAATATACCAATACCCTCATGTGTGTTGTTGAACTACAGCCCATATCAATGCAATGTAAATAAATACTAAATGCTGCTGTAACAGAGTGTCTATGAGAGAAATACTGTACAGAACTAAACACAGTATTAGGGTTGTGATGCTATGGGTCCAAGACTAAAGATATATGTTTGTGTTGGTATTAGAGTAAATCCGTCAAAATGAATGACCTGGGATATCCCTCATAAGAAAATTTACCTAAGTTAAAAAATAAGAAAATACTAGTAGGGACTCAATATTTGAGTCTCCCCCCCTTTTTCTTTTTTCTTTTTTTTTTTTATAAAATGCAGATATGGGTGTGCAATAGGACTAATATATAGGGGTGGGCAAAAAGTGTAAAACATTTCCCGTGCCGATTTTTCGATTTTCCCGCAAAAAATTTTGCCTTTCTGCCTATGCAAAAATGTCCTCCTTTTCGCCTATTTTAACACATTTTCCACCTATATTTCCTATAGGTGCTACATTTCCCACTGTAATATTACTTCTTCTGAGTGCTGAAATTTAGAAATAAGTGGCTGAAAATCAAAGTCGTGAGTACTACAGCAAAATATGGGTTGAAAAATGTGTTAGCATGCAGAATGCATTTGTCCTTTGCCTACAACACTTTCTTGCTTAAGTGACACTGGCACATATTCAGAATGATATCAAGTAATAAAAAAAAATAACGTACCACCTACAATGTGGCAGATATGTATTGTAGTGGTGGTGGTGGGGGACTGGCATGGTGTTATTTGTGTATGTATTTTTACCATTGTCATACTCTATCCTCCTTCTCAGATTATTGACACATATTACTTATCGGTCACAGCAGTGGTCCCAAGTGGGGTAGATGGTGGTAACCCTTCTTCATATCCATCCTCCACCTCCTCATCTGTGCTGCTGTTAATATATTTGTCCTGGCTTTGTCTGTCATGTGTGGTTTCTGCTACTACTACAACTACTGGAGCTGGATGTTGATGTAATTCTACTGCCACTACTACTAGGTGTCAAAGGTGCAGCACTTATAGCAGCAGCACCAGAGGTACTCGTCATAGCTAACACAACATATGTTGCTGGGTACTCAAAACAGGTGTGTGTGGCTGAGTGGGACTCAGACTTTGAAGAGGCAATGATGCTGAGGATGACTGATAGGGTGACTGTGTGCTTTTTTATATCTGTACTTGTCCAGGGTCAGACTTTCCAATGGCTTTCTCAAACAGTTTATAGACTTCACAGTGCTCCCTAAAAGTGGTGGAAGATACAGCCTTTGACTTTCTGCTAACCTTATAGCCCTGACATCATCCTCACTCTCAACTTCATCTGTATCTAAACAAGAGATGGATGCTTGAGGGATATATTCTAGATCTGCATCATCATCAGTCATCATTAGGTCATCCTCAGCAGCATCAGCATAACCTGACAGTTCTTGGCCACTACTACCCTTATATTCCTCTAAGCTTTTGGAGGTCTCAAACAATTTCTTTTTACTTTTACTATAATAAAACTCACTACTACTTTGAGGACAGGTGTTTTGGTGTCTCACTGTCTGATGCAGCAGGCGGTTCAGCTGCTACACCTTCCTCTATTATGCAGTTGCCAGCATCATCAACACTTGAATGTGACTTGTTGTCATCTTCAGTGTTCTTATATGGTTCTATATTTCTACTGGCACTAGTTTTGCTGGGACCTTGACAAACTGCATCCTCCCTTGGATTAAAGGGATCATCATCATTGATTGCACACGCTGCAACAACCATTGCTACTCTCACATCCCTACACTGCTCCACACCTCCCCCTTCCCCTTGTGCATTTGCTGGACATTCTGCAACTACACTGTGTTTTTTTACTGTACAACACAACTGATGGAGCTGTATGATGTGTTGCCTACGCCCAGTCAGCTGTCTGTCACTGTCACCTAAGGTATTTTTTTTTATTGTTTTATATTTATTTTTTTATTTTTTTATTTATTTTATTTATTTATTTATTTTAAGTTGTCCTCTCTGTTGTCTTATCACAGTCTGTTCAAAAAAATTATAACTGAGAAAGAAAATCAACAAGGTCTTTCCCCAGACTTCCCCACCCAGCACAGGGAAAATAACAGCAAGATCAACAAGCAAATAGGTTGCCTGTGTCTTGCCTGTCAGTCACATGGAATTTTGGAGTATTTGGGGGACAGCCTCCTTCCTCCCTTCTTATCCCCTAGAGTGCCCCCAGACTCCCCTAATACAGAAAATAAATGTCCTACCTAAATGATTTCCTAAACTAAGTTTCAATTCCCCTTTATTTGCCTATCTCCTCTAGCTAAAAAACATGCTGCTCTCTCACATCAGAATGGCTGCTGTGAGAGCCTGACAGCCTTTTATATGGCTGTAGAAAACTTTTGTGTGGTGTAGAAATATTTTTCTTCCCATTGATTTCAATGGGCGGAAAAGGTGGAAAAAAGCAAAAAAAAACTGCACTTTTCGCTGTAAATTTTTTGCCAAGCGGAAAGTGCCATTATTTGCTGATTTCAGTTTGAGGCGAAAATTTGCGCCCATCCCTACTAATATGTGGGACTCCATTGCATTGCAGTGCACTAAGTATGCATTGTCCATGCTCACCAGATATGTCCTAGAGTAATATGGTCGATTGCAGGAACTAGAAGGAAATAAGCCTCTAAGAATAGTAAGGAGGATCATGCCAGGCTTTAAGTGGGTATAGAAGCCGGTGCTTTACCCTGGACACCAGTGCATTGCAGTGTATCCCATGGGCAGTCAGATTCGCTCCACTTAAACTAGTGACACCACCATTAAATTCAAAAGAGGACTATCAGGACTATCCAGGGATAGATAATGTTGGTTCTATTGAAAAACTAGAAAGAAATATCGGGGATCAGTAGTGTTATGTATAATCGGCCCCCAAAAAAAAAATTAAGCAAAAAAGATTAGAAAACACGAAGTTTATATATGAAACTATGATATGATCAGTATAACTATGATCCAAAGCATAGAGTCCAGTCTGATAACGTGTAGAAAGAAGGAATCTAAAGGTTACTAGTGTCAAAATAAAAGGAATGATACTTTGACTAGTGGAGATGGACTGAATTGCAATAGATGAATAGGGATAGAGGCAATGTAGCACTGGGAGTCCAAAAACGTATTCGCAAATAGCAGACACAATATATAATCACATGTACTGCTTGGAGATAGCATCAAGTAGGTTTACTTTTGCATTGTTACACAGATATTCTGACTAGGAGTCATGAATAGACATGTAACAAGACATTCTTCAGAACAAAAAAGTGAAATGCTCACAACAGAGGTAGCAAATAGAATAAAAATAAAGTTCATATTCTGTAGCCACCATGTGATATGATCTTGTCCTTGAATTAGCTTCACAATAGATCTCACATCAGATCTTGTAGAGAATTATAAATCAATGTATATCAGAACAGTCATGTACATTCATTCAGCTCTTATATAATATGGGCTAGAGTCTTAAATGTGGAACTGATATGAACATTTGTACAAAAATACGAATAACAGAGTTGGATGAGTTCAGTGTGTGAACCATTGCTAAAAGTTAGAATAAATATGTGATGTAATAATCATTTTTCTTGGCCTTCTCATGAAGTAGAATAAGTTTAGCTGGAAATCCAAGAGTCTTTGCTGGCAGATTGCTGGACAGGAGATCCTATTGTGCAGTTCAATGTAGACTTAAATGGTAAAACCCACCTCACCAAAGATGGTAGGTATGCTGGACCAGGAGTCCTATAATGCATCCTTGATGGCAATGTGTCGATTAGCAGACTTGCTGGACTAACAGTCCTATTATGTATGTAGTTAATAAAATCTAGCAGGTATGGATGAGATGGCAAATCAATGTGCTGGACAGGAGGTCCTATAATGCATATACAAATGTCCAAGCAGATTCGTAACTTCATATAAAGTAACGGTGGTATCCCTCTATTAATATAAGTATGCTGGACCTAAACTCCCGTTTCGCACACTTTGGGGATCTGTGTTGTCAGTAAAAGACTGTGTAACTATGTTTTTCATTCAGCCCTTTTCAAGGCTACTGTGTCCAGGGTTCGTATCCAAAATGCCTCTTTTTGTAAGAGCTTGGTACCATGATCTCCTCCTCTGGGTAATGGTGGAATGTGATCAATCAGAATAGCTTTGAGAGAAGAAACTGTATGGTGCTGTTCAAGAAAATATCTGACTACTGGTTTGTCGGAGGAACCAGTAGATAGTGCTGCTCTTACTGAATAGCGATGGTTCACCATCCTTTCTCTGAAACTGGTTTCGGCTTTACAGACATAGAATTTGGAACAAGGACAAGTCAGTATGTAGATAACGTATTCTGATGTGTATGTCAGTCTATGTCTGATAGTGAAGCTTTTATTAGTGTGAGGGTGTTTGAAAGTGGTCGTCTTGATCATACTGCTGCAGGTTGTGCAGCTTGCACAGCGAAAACAGCCCTTCTGCTCCTTTTGTCTTATGAGCCAAGAAGTCTTTTGTTTGATTAGTGTAATGTTAGCTGTCATATCTGGATGCATAAGAAAGTCTTTAAGTGTCCTTCCTCGTGAAAAAGCGACCATAGGTGGAGGAGTGGAGTAGAAAGGTAATTTTAAGTCTGTGGATAAAACAGGCCAATTTTCCTTGATGATTTTTGATAGATTCTCACTTCCAGGAAAATATTGGGTTGAGAAAACCATATACGTGATGATTTGTTATCTTGTTTGTTGGATTGAATTAGTCTCTTTGAGTGATGTTCCTAATACGGTTGAATTCAGCCTTAAGTAGTTTTGAATCATAACCCTGTTGTACAGGGCCGGCCTTTACATGGGTCCCGGTGGGTCCATGGACCCAGGCGGCACTTTGACAGGGGCGGCAATTTGCCACCCCAAGGCATGTTTATTTCATGCTCCACCGCCAGGTCTGTCAGTGTTTCCCCATCTGCCCGAGTGTCTTAACATCGGACTCTGAACCTTTTCTACTCTGGTGGCTTCACAATCACTACCAACCCTAGCCTTCGGTAGGGAGCAAGCAGCCATTGAGAAGCCCGCAGGTATCATTGACACACCCAGTGCCTGGAAGAGGGAAAGCTGAGCTGCGAGAGGACAGCAGCCATGAGGCGACTATTGATGGGAAGTTGAACCTTTCATTGCTAGGTTAATTTTGCGTTGACTGAAACAGTCCGGGGAGCTTTGCGTAACACATTGATTCCGAAGTTGTAAGAGAAAGCTTAAAGGAGAAGTAATATCTTATTATAATAAGCCACCACGTAATGTACTGTACACTCGTACAGACATGGCGTTAAGTATTGTGTCTGTATGCCTTTATTCAATGCGATGGGTCTAACTCTTTGAGTCCCCGAGCATACCCCTCTGGCACTCAAAGGGCCAAAGTAGGGTGCAACAGCATGTTGGTGTGCTGCAGAAGCTACCCAAGGGTGGCTATTTCTTTTTAAAATGAGCGACCAAATTGTGAATGTGATTTGAGTACCAGATAGGGATTGTCTGGCACTCAAAATGTTAAAATATATGCTTATAGAAATGATTATGCAAAATATATTTGTTTTGTATTCATAACTTTCATTATTTTTTTCACAATTGATCTATAAAATCTTAGGTGTGCCCCAAAAATTTCATACTATGTGTGTGAAGGGAGCCTTTATCAAAAAAAAAAAAATAACCACTTTTAAAGGGATAACCTTTTCAACCAGTCCTCGATGTTACTTTCATGGAGACAGACTTCACAGTTTCTGAGTGTTTACTCACACGACAACAGGCAGCATGCATCAGCTTATGTAATTCATTAAGGACCAGAAGGCTGATGCATTAGAGGAAGGACCAGTGGGATGATGTGTTGCACACCCATCTGACCATTTGCAGTGAGCAGAGTTAGTCGTGTTTGCAACTGTCTTGTCCAGCTCCATGGACATATCGTCCAGGATTGGCTGACAATGTTATCTTTTGGAGCAAGGAAAAATTCAGAGTGGCCATTAGGATTTTCTTACCATAGTAAGGTGTGTGGGGATTTAATAGGAAGTGTTACATCCCCTATAACAGCACTGCACCACAGGGAACAAATGAGGTAAGAAAATAAAGTGGCACAACACACAAACATAGAGCAGTGATATGACAGCTGCAACGGAAGGACCAAATACAATGTCCCATCGATTTAATGGGCTTTTATCCCCTTTAATGCTCTGGAGGTCTGCAATGCATTGCTTAAGTGGTGTTGCGGGGGTGACGGTGGGTGGAGCATTACTGAGACTTTTTAGGTTAATTCATGACTTATTGAAATCTCCTTATGTATACAAATTATTTAGAATGAGACCAAAGTGTTTTATTTACACAGACAAATTTATAAACACATGTAATGACATTTACCCAAACAGTAATGTGAGATTTAATTCTATGGAAAAAGGGACACCTGGCTAGGAGAGAGGGACAGATGTATTTGGATCTCGTAGAGAAGGTGTGTGAAACTCAGATTTAATGTAGAGCCGCAAACTCAGCTTTTCCCTCTCAAGAGGGCTGCAGCATTGACTGGTGTCGCTATATTCAAAGAAAACTGGAGTAATTCTAGGGCAAACTGTTGAGGACATAAAAACATTACTGTGGAGAAAGAGAAGGTTAGTTATCCCATGCTGTCCCTACAACCCATCTGTCTACTGCAGACATGCGTTCAAATTAGCACCTTGCCCCATGGATAAAGCACTGAATTTAGCACCTGAACTATGGACAGCTCCCCAAACCACCATAGCCTCCACCTTTCTACAGAGACTCTTCTCAGTACCCTGCCCTTGTAATACTGTTCCAAAAGTACCAATGGGGGAGCTTTAATAAATTTTAAGCCCACTCCACACTGGTTGTCTGGTGATGATGGCCCCATTCCAGGTTCCCTGAGTCGTAGTAGAGAAAAATGTACTGCTTGCAAACCAGGCACATTTTGTAGACCATTTCAATGAAGTAGTTGTTTTTTTACCTTGCGATCTCGGCTCTGCTGAAGACCCACAGCCGGTCTGCGGACCGGATTCCAAATCTGTCAGCTACAGTACTGACGTCAGTGAGGGTGAAACTTTATTTGCGAATATCTCTAAAACCATAAAGGTTTGGGAGATAAGACTTATATAAGCCAGTAAATATGATGTTGGGGTCTTGTATCCATAGGCAGAGCTTAAGTCTCCAGGGCTGTGAATATGAACTCTGATTTACAATATGTCTGTAGACACCAACCAAGTGTAAGAGCATAACTGATATTTACACTAAATAATGATTTCGGTATGTTTTGGTGGGCATGGTTTTGGGGGGGCGGCATTTCATCCTTGGACCCAGGCAGCACAATGCCTTGGGCTGGCACTGCTGTTGTAGGAATCTGCGCTCTTTCTCAATGAGTTGTTGTGATGTTGTTATTGAATCATCTTTGTTCCTGACCACTCTGAGGAACTGCGAATAGGGGATACGTCTCTTTAGACTAGGGGGATGGCAGCAGGTGGCATGTAACAGGGTGTTTCTATCTGTGGGTTATGTAAATAGTGTGATCCCTAATCTGTTGTCTATTTTGTAGATGTGAAGATCAAGAAAATCAACTGCTATCTCACTGTAAGTATATTTGAATCTGATGGGGCTATTTAGAGTGTTGAGTTTAGTAATCCAATCCATGAGATTCAATGCCGAGCCTGTCCATATGATGAGCTGATCATCAATGTATCCCTTATAAAAAGAGATACATGAATGTTGAATGAATTGTTGCTCATATTGGAGCATCTATAAATCAGTGTAGACAGGCACAACGGATCCCATGGATGTTCCTGCCACCTATAAATAGAAGGTTCTTTCAGGGACAGGGTAAGGAGGTCATAGAGGAATTCAGTTGGAAATTTTGGGGTAAATTCAGATTCTATAATGGACCATCAGACAGCTTCAATACCGCCCTCATGAGGTATAATGGTGTATAGGCTGTTGACAACCATGGTTACTAGGATATATTCCTTCCCAATTCCAGAGAGCTCTGTGAGCATCCAGAGCAAGTCTGTGGTGTCTTTTGCAGGGTCAGTTGGTAGAGGTAAATATGTCTGTTGGTCAGAAAGCTGCATCAGAGTATCCATTCTATAGTACAGGATGTTTAAAACCACTATTGCTCCTCTGTTATCTGCTGGTTGAATGACCAGATTAGGATCTTGTGAGAGGGACTTTAGGGCTTATGATTCTGGACCAGTGAAATTGGAGTATCTATTCTTTTGTTTCAGTTTCAGTGTTTCAGTCAATAATCTGCTGTAAAAGTTTTAATCACTGGATCTGTGTTGGGAGGTTCAAATATGTTTTTGGGACTTATCGTGGATGGAATCTCAGTGGTGTGGTCCTTAAATAAATTTTTATGATTAAGTTTTCTTTGAAATTTGTGGATATCCACTTTGAGATTAAATTTGTTAGGTTTTGTGGTTGGAACATAAGAAAGTCCCTTGGCAAGGAGGGAGGTTTCAGCAGAGGTCTATTGCTCAAATTGAATATTACGCTCTGGGGATTATTGGTGGTTTGCTTGGATCCCTGGTCCCTGCCGCCCCTCTTTGGGTGTGGGCATTTCCTCCTCTCCCTCTTTTGTTTGATCTTGTTTGTACCCCTAAAAAAGGGATCTCAGTGTCAGGATATTATGGGATGGTGTCTGGTGTATTAGGGATAGAAGTGGATGGATAATCAGTGTCTGCATTAAAAGCGGCTTTTTTTTCGGAGCAGAGAGGATGTGACAATGCACATCAATGTACAAGGGGTTGGAGTGACCAGGCTATGCGTGCCATTACAATCTGAGAGAAAATCAATGTCCCACTGGTGAGACTCCAGTATCGGAGGACAGGAGCCTTGGACACTGGAACCTGTTGAGTGATTTCTCCTTTCTCCTTCTCCACCTCGAGAGAGAACCAATGCTCTACTATTGAGACTCTGGTATCGGAAGATGAAAGCCCTGGACTCTGGAAGCCACTAATCCCAGAGCGATCCTCTCCCTTTCTTTCTTCATCCCTCTTTCCCTCCCATTTTCACATCGCTGGAACCCTGGACATTCTCCTATTGCCGCTTAACGTAGTGAAGTAGCAAAACATAGGCTGGAAAACTGAAAGTGCCCACAGGAGAGCTGGAGTGGATTCGGCACGGATGCTCTGGAAACGGGCAAACCCTCTGGGCCCCAAAGAAGTGTGATCCACAGAATTCGGAGGTAGGGTGGAAAACTGTCTATAATAATCCACAGTATAGTAAATAAATGGTAATGTTAAGTTATAACTGTGTCGTTAAGATCATCTTGCAACTTCAGATTTAATGAATATCTGCTTATTAAAGATAATGGAAGCAGCAAGTTAAGTTGAAACTCTGATGAACTTTTGCAGAATCTGGTCTGAATTTGGGGAGTGAGGAGAGGAAAGGGGAGAGGAGAGGAGTGGATAACTTGACCTGACCTTTTGAATATGTGGATGGAATTTATGTAGAAGATCTCATAAAAATAAAGGTGTAAGGGCATAATATATCAACTGTTATTGGTTTCTCTAATTGAAGAAGGGAAAACCAATGGAGTGTAATTGAGGGGGATATAGGAAGATCCCTTCTCTAAGTGTTAAAGACATCTCAGATTGAGTTTATAAGTAAAACATAACATCAATTCCTTAAAAGATGGCTCCCAAAAAAACATAAGGATAAGGGACACAATCAGGAAAAAATATATATCTTTATTATTCTTCTAGAGCTCAAAATTCTAATATACATCAAACTCAAAGGAGATCTATTTCTGGAGATGGCAGAGATCGGATACAAGGGTGTGGAAATGGCAAGCTTCAAGATGGGGATTGTGCAGCAATTACACTCCCGCAAGAATTATCTACGGTCCCTAAAGAAATTATTTCAATGATGGTGGACAATCTTTATGAGAAAATCAAAAGAGATATAGAAGTAAATATATCTGATCTAAAGAAGGTAGTTTCTGGTAAGACAGAACTCATATTATCTCAGGCTACAATGCTGACTAAGACTCAAGGAGAATATAAAGATCTACAAGTAGAAAATTGCTCCTTTCATAGGAGAAAAAAATATTGGAAGAGAAAATCACGGATATGGAGGATAGAAGCAGCAGGAAGAACGTACGAGTTAGGGACAACTGGGAAGTAGAAGTTCATGTTAATGAGGTGGTAATGGTTTTATATATAGGTGTTCTCGTTGAAGTTCATCCCTCATAAAAACACATCTCCTAGAAGGATGAGAGATCCAGTTGTTCCTGCTGCCCCGGGTGGGAAATATGATAGCTGGAAGGTTATGTTTAAGATTCTTTGGGTATATATTCCCACTTGAGCCAGCTGAAACCCTGGATTTGATCCATTAAAAATGCACAAATTAAGGGTAATATTGGTTCACCTTACAAAGAGGGAGTGGGGACTGAAGGGATTGGCTTACACTATTAGGATATTGAAGTAGAAGTGCTAGATTACGTTAAAGACGTGGTAATGATTATACAGATATAGAATACGTATTGATGTTCTTTTTCTTCCTAGAGGTATGTGAGACCTAGCATTTTCTGCTGACCCGGGTGGGTAATATGATATGATAGTTGGGTGTGATATAACTAAGATATATTAGTTTTGGAAGATGTAAATTCCCACTCGAGTCAGCTGAAATTTTCGATCTTATGGGTTATAATGTACAAGGGAAGGGTAATATTAGAAAAATTAGAGCATTATTATATAGTTAGGGGGCTAGTCACATTATTAGACATAAGTATGGGGTGGTTAAGAATATGAGAATTTTTATGTGGGATTATGATAGATTTAACTGCTCTTGTAAATCTAGATCTGGGTGGTAAATAGTTGAGGGGGTTAAAGAGGATGGAACGGTTGGGATCTTATATGGGAGGTATGGTGAATTTATAAAGAGAAGTAAAAGGAACGGAAAAGAGAGAGGGGAAAGAATGAAAGGGGCCTGCAAAATTAATAGGGAAAGTTTTTTGCTTCTTGTGGGAATGGAGCAGGGAACATCAATATTAAGATGCTATTAAAATAAATTAGTGGAGATGAAAGGAGGATAGGGAAGAAATTGGATTAGTAATATAATTTTAGCATCTAGGAAACTCTGCCCTATCCAGTAATTCCCACTCCCTGGGTCTCACCCTTTGCCAAAAGGGGAAATAAAAGTGGGGGTAAACTGGGGGTTAATTGGGAGCAAAGAGGTGGGACACAGAAAAGGGGAAAAGGTATAGAATGAGAAGGGAAACAAGATATGCTTTCTCAGGAATAAGATGATTCTAAAGTCTGGTAATTTGCAACAGGTTGAAGAAAATGTATGCTTTTCTATGGTTTACATGGGATGGATCCTAAGTCTTAAGTCTTTGGGATCAGTGTGAATGTTGATTGTGTTTAAGATAAATAGGTGGAATCCTGCACAGGTAGTGGGAGAGAGGAGTTTTGGGATTTCCCTTAAATTAGTATTAATAAATGTACAGGGGTTAAACTCTCCTCAAAAAAGAGGTTGTCTCAAAGATTTATTAACGTAAAATAAGATTTATATCGCCTTTATACAGGAGTACCACTGGATTGTAAATCCAGAAACACTATGGAGATTTTCAAACTATCAGTAATATATCATGCAAATCTGGAAGGGGAAAAAAATGTGGGGTAGCAATAATAATATCTGATAAAGTAAAATTTTCATATATTTATGATGAAGCTGATCCTAATGGACAATATCGGTCCTGATATGCAAACTGAATGAGATAACATATACTCTGGTAAACATATATGCACCAATGTAAATCCTTTGAGAGTTTTAAGGAAAGTGATTAGTAGAATTACGCAAATAAAAAAAGGAGTCCTCTTCACTGGAGGGGACTTTAATTGTGTATCAAATCCAGAATTGTATAAGAAACTACTACATGGAGCTGTATTGGACGCATATATAATAAATCTGGCTATGATCTGATATCTAAGAATTTATTATATGATATATGGAGGGTATACCACCCAAAGGATAATGGTTTTACTTTTTTCGCAGTCTCATAGATCATATTCTAGAACTGATTTTATTCTATAAGAATCAGATAACTTATCTTTGATAACCCAGTTGAATGTGAGATTAAGAACGTGGTCTGATCATGCTCCAGTGTTTGTAGAGTTTAAAAATAATCCAAATTATAAGACCAGATCAAGGTGGAGGCTGAATGAGACAATGTTAGAAAAAAGGAAGATCTATAAAAAATGTGGAGGCAAGCCAACTTATTTTTGGAAATAAACAATAATGGTGAAGTTTCTGATTTAACACTATGGAACACTTTTAATTGTGCCATGCAAGGTTGGCTAATAAAATTAAGAGCAACAGAAAAGAAAAAGAAGGGCCTTAGTTTAACTAATCTGTACATTTCCTTGGCAAAGTTGGAAAGATTAAATAAAGATAATCCTAATGTAATAAATACGTCCAAAATTTATAAAATGCAAAAGGAAATAATGAACAGATTACAGGAGGAAATAAATAAGGGACTTTTGGCCATGAGACAAAGTTGGTATCATGGAAATAATAGGGTGGGTAGATATCTAACCAATAAATTAAACTATAGAGGAAAAAAGAGCATTATAAAAAAATAGTTGCTGGCAATAAAACCTTTATATCCCCCTTACAGATAGTGAAACATTTCAGTGACTATTATAAATCATTAAATAATCTAACAGCTCCATGTAACTCGAAAGAGGAGATGAAGCTGTTTCTGGGGAAATAAAATCTGCCCAGGAAAAGTGAAGTCAATTTAGAGAAAATCAATCTCCCTATTTCTATTTGTGAAAATAAATATTCAATTAGGAATCTGAAGGAAGGGAAAGCTCCAGGACCGGACAGATATTCTGCAGTTTTTTATATGGTATTTGAAGATATTATTTCCCTATTATTACCTAGGTCATATAAGGAAATAGAGGGAGGTTCGAAATTCCCTGTGGAGATGTTACAGGCCTCCATATGTCCTATATTGAAGACAAATAAGGGCTAAAGTGTTATTTCTAATTATAGGCCAATTTCCTTAATACATTTGGATGTAAAAATCTATTGAAAGAGACTGGCAGAAAGACTTAAAAAGGTTCTGCCAGAGTTAATCCATAATGATCAAGCTGGATTCATTCTGAATAGACAGACAATTGATAATACTAGGAGAATCATTAATTTAATGGATTTCGTTAATAAAAGAAGATTGAGTACATTGATCGTTGCCTTGGATGCAGAAAAGACTTTTGATCATGTAAGTTGGCCCTTCTTAGCAGAGACGATGGAAGCTTTTGGTACCCTGGGTTTATTTCAAAGAAATACTTTGGCTTTATATTCAAATCCAACACCAAAAATAGTAGGTCCTCAATTAGATTCTGAATGTTCAAAATCCAGAATGGGACAAGGCAAGGCTGCCCATTAGCACCATTACTCTATGCATTGATGATAGAACCATTGGCCCAATCTATAAGATTATCAGAAGAAATATCAGGAATTAAAATAGAATCTCAAAAACATAAGATCATTTTATTTGCGGACGATATTTTGTTGACTTTTACACATCTGGGCAAATCTATTTTTAGAGCATTGGAAAAGATCAAGGAATTTAGCTATTACTCTAATTATAAAATGAACATAATTATGACACAGGTTATATCAGCATATGAAACTCCTGAACAAATTAATGAGATGAGAGCTAGAGTAAAATTAGTATGGTATAATGACACACTTGATTATCTGAGTATTAAGATAAAGTACGATTTAAAGGAAATGATTAGAGCCAATTATCTGTTCCTATTATCTAAAATAAAAAAAGTTAGGTGGCTGGAAGGGTCTGGAGATCTCTTGGCTGGGGAGAATTAACGCAGTTAATGCATATCTTGTGCCTAAACTGTTATATTTAATGAGAGCAATCCCGTTAGGAGTTCCATGTTAAATACTATCTCAATTTCAGAAAGCAATTAATTTATATATTTGGGGAGATAAGAGACCTAGAATAGTCTTTAATCATTTAATTAGATATAGAAATAAAGGGGGTATTTATTTTCCTAATATAAAGGAGATCCACACTAATCTGGTACCTTCAACATGCCAAAGTACCACAACACTAAGAACCACTGATCTAGTTGGATAACATTCAGGAAGATAGATCAGAAATAGTTTTCTGTGTTATCAGCATAAAACTAATGCTGAAAATGAAATTAACTTACACCAAAGGAAAAAGTAAAAATGTAAAATTATAGGGGGAATTGACAGAATAACAGATAATCCCCTTAAGGACTAGAGGGGTGTGTGAAGTGTTGCTTCACACAACTCTCTTGTCCTCCAGGAGTTAAATAAGATGTCTGATTCATACACAGATTTTAATAATAGATTCTTTATTATATTAATTAATTCAAGGTAGTAATGATTACTGAAAGTGTCTTTAGTATTTTATCTGGATATTACAGGATATTCTGTAAATACATGATTAGTTTAGTTTATTTAGAAATATAGAACTCTAGTCTAGTGCATTGTAGATAACAGTTGTAAGGTAGCAGATATATGATGATTAATGTCATTGCTTCATTTGCTTCTTAACACTTTTTGACACATTTGATATCCTGACACTGCTGCAGAGGTGGGTTGCATGGGTTGCATGGGTTGCATGGATCGCATGGATCTAAAGAGAATAAAGCACAGTATTAGATGATATTAATGGTTTCAGTAACATCACAGATAACTGTATATAACATACATGCACATAGGGAATCAAACACTTTCAATTCTGGTTTTATTTGATATCCAATAAAAAAGGAAACAGGTCCTGCAGGCCCATATACTCACAATAATAGTATTAATTTTAGTATATTTATGTGTTGAACAATTTGCATTGGGTAAAACCCAATAAATCAAAATTTTCCATTACATTCAATATTTATATTAGATAATAATGTTGCTACAACATAAAAATAATCACAAAATATAACACATACAGTAGTGTAGACTGTTCCATGAGGGCAGTGTGATGTATGAATGGCATGTGAGCAATGTGATCTGATGACTCATTTTTATTAAAGAGATAGTAACACTTAATAAGATATATATATATATATATATATATATATATATATATATATAGAGAGAGAGAGAGAGAGAGAGAGAGAGAGAGAGAGAAAGAGAGAGAAAGAGAGAGAGAGAGAGTTGGGTTTATTTTCCTGAGTTAAACAAATGTATTCCCACTGCTGATATTTGTTTTATTCAAAAAGTTATTGCAACTCAAACTTGAATTTTGTTGGTACAATATCTCAATGACCCAAAATTTTACATTGGAGCTGTTGCTACAGCATCCTATGGAAACTTCTGGTCAATTGACCATAAGATTCCATAGGGATGGTATAGCAACAGCACCACTGTAAAATTTCAGGCCATTGAGATACTGCAGGTAAAAATTTAAACTTTGAGCTGTAATAAGTTTTTAATAAAACTCCACTCAGTAGTGGGAGTACCCTTGTTGTACTCAGGAGGATAAACCTTAAAATATACATTTTAATATATAGAATAAGTGTTACTATCCCTTTAACTGTGCAGTGAGTAATGAAATAAGTGTTTGGTACTTAAGATAACTATGGTCAATTTACTACAAAAAAGCAATTCTGGAGCTTTTCCATTTAAATAAATGTCAGTTTATTTAAATGGATCATGTATCCCATTAAAGAGGCCATCAATCATTTTGCAATGCACTGGAAACCTCACTTGCATTCCAGGGGTTAAATCACATTTAAATCAACTGTGAATTTACAGTGTGGTTTTCCCCTGAATTGCTCTAGTTGATCATTGTGATCTTTCATTCCCTAGGTGGAAAATTCAGAAAAAGATACATGTAATGATCAGGACTATTTAGCAGTATCTTTGATTTCTACAATGCAGGACCTGGAATCATGTGATGTACTTTACTGCAGGTAAATGAATCAGTTGTCTTAGTTGTCATTGTATTTTATTTTATACACAGTTACTTGTGGGTTACAACTTGTATGTTGCAATGAATGATCAACATTAACATACCTTGGCATTGTAGCACAGGAGCACATGGATCTTGTTTGCAAGCTAAAAAAAAATAAAAAAAACACTGCATTTTATAATGGAAATAAACCCAGTTGTTAAATTTAGGACTTTATTCACAAGCAAATGAGGAGCAATTCTGGAGTAAACCCACTGCATCATCAGTCAAAATGTCCATTGATTTAAATAGGTCTTTTAGTTCCTTGAATGATAAAGAAGCTGCCAAGGCAATGCAAAGCAGTTTAGTAAAATGGACATTTTTATATGTTTCCTATGGTGCAGATGATTTACACCAAAAGCATAAATACATAAAATGTTACGATACAAAAAAAAGTGCAATTTATTGAATACATAATCATTCAATGATCACATTCATTAGGTCAGAGATAGTCAATGTTTTTGAGCTCTAGATGATAGAAAAGATAACTCCCATCATCCCTAAATAGCCAGCTGCTGGAAAGGGATGAAGGGAGTTGTAGTCTCCAAGAGCAGGAGTTCTAAATATTTACTAGTCGTTGTTTACATGGTAATTCTTCTGATTGTGCAGGTTAAAGGTTAAATTGTAGGTTAAAAGAAGGCTTTCCAGGTATCCATCATAAAAAAATTAGTTTGATATTGTATTCAATTGAAAAATGTATTCTCTAAGAGCATTTTAACCCCTTGGATGCTAGACTTGTCCAGCTAAAACACTATTGCTATTTTATTGTGTGAGCCTTCTGTCCTTCATCAACATCCATCCTGCACTTGGATCAAATGTTGCTGAGTTGATTCAGAGAATAGTTTAACATTTGTGTGCCAGAGGGGTTTCAAGTGCATTGCAAAACAATGTGTTGAATATCCTTCTGGCACCCAAAGGGTTTTAGAAGTAGAGGCTAAAAACTAATATTACTCAAATATGATTAACCCTTTAAAATCAGAGGGCACTATAACACATTGAGAAGCAATGCATTACACACCCTTCTGTAGAGTGGAGTTTATTGGAGGGCCCCAGTGAAAACGTACTTGAGAGCCCCATCACAAAAATATTTTTACATTGGCATAACTGATAGCTATTGCAGCCAGGCATAGGACCCCTTTTGACACTGGCCCCCAGAACAACTGTACTCTCTGCCTCTGGTCCTTAAAGTGATAAGATAGCTATTGAGCTATCCTGAAAGAAGATCAAAGAAAAGATGGGATCAGATACTTTTAACCTGGCCAAAAAAAGGTAATGCTTTTAGATCAAGTGCTGCATAAAGATGTTAGTTTCTATATATCACTTAACTAACACAGAAAATCATATTTAGATATTGATTTTGGACATGTGATATACATATATCTTTTAGACATTCTTAGTTTCAAAATTAATAACAGAAGATATCCATTTTGAGACAGAATACTGCAAGGATAAAAGGTGTGATACTTACGATCCTGGCATTTCTGTGGAGGTGGGCAAGGATCACAAGGGTCTGGGCAGCATTGAGTTTTTCCCTTGACTCCAGACATGATTATCTCTGGTAGAGTTCAGTAGACTGTATTTTAGGAAAGTGGGAAATGAAGGATACTCCAGTTGTGTCTGGTCTGACTGCACTTGTGGTATTTATACACAGAGGAATGAGAGCAATGTGCCAATTTGGAAACCTGTTTTGACCTGTGGAAAGACAAAGAAAATATAGCTTATGGGAGGTATAATTGCATCTAATTGCTTTTTTATTGCTGGGTGTAGCAAAGTCTATCTTCCATATCATTTGATGGAAAATGTATAAATACATTATCACAAGATACATGCTACTATTTAGGTGTACTAAAAGTTCATTAAACCGCTGACTGAACTAAATTAAAAAACATTAAGTAGGTTACTTCAGTGTGAAATGGCTGCATAATATGTTTTCCATATTACAGTCTTGCTACAGCTCTAATCAGCTCAGTAGACCACAGGTATTAAAACAAAAGGAGAACAATTCTGAGTTCCTCAAATGTACCATATATAACAAATAAACATTTCCCCTTATGTAAAGGGAATGTTTAACCCACTGGACAATAGAGAGATCACATTACAATAGGTTACTTCAGTGTAAAATGGCTGTATAATAAGTGTTTTCCATATCATACTTTTGTTTAAACACTAATCGGTTCAGAAACACATACAGGGAGGGCCGACAACTTGTGACCTGGGGGAAAATATAATCAGGTGGCCCATGTAGTCTATCATTCCAGCCCACTGTCCCAGCCTATCCCTTTTGTTCGTTTTAAAATTTGTCATTAATATTGTGAAGTAAGGCAAGTCATACCACAGAGCTAACAATTCAAATGGGGCTACACTAGTGAAACCGCTGAGCTTAATGTCGAAATGGAGCTATACTAGAGCTTACAATTTAAGTAAAACTACACTAATGATACCATGGAGCTTACAATGGAAATGAGTTATGCTACTAGCTCCATTTTGGCTGTGAACTCTGTGGTATCACTCACTAGTGTAGCTCCATTTTAGTTGTAAGATATGTAGTATCACTAATGTAACTCCATTTCTGTTGTAAGCTCTGTGATATAACTACTGTACCTCCACCTACAGCAGCAAGAAGGAGATTAAGTGAGATAGTAGCCCATCAGCCCAAATCTGTGATTGGTCTAGGGGGCTATTGTCCCACTGCTCCCAGGCTAAGCCTTCTCTGACCACATAGGTTTAAAGACAAAAGAAGATGACCAGGAAGCTGATGACTCCGCTGGACATCAGGATTAATGGTAAGTGTTACTTGTAATGTGATGTTTTTTAACTTAGTCAGATTAACCCTATGACTGCCAACAGGGTAATAATACCCCACTGGCACTCACAGGGTTAATTCTACTAACGTCTGACACATTTTTTTATACTTTGAATGTATTAATATGGGGTTTAGAGCCCCATATCAATACATCCACTGAGGACTTACCATAAAATCTCAGGTATAATACACAGCTGTGTATAATATGCAAGTGTATATTATGCCCAAGATTTTAGGGGAAAACAAGCGTACCTATGTATAATACTCACCCTTGTTTTCCCCCTTACTAAAAAAAAAGTTAGAGCTTCCAGCTCCTTCTCTCCCTCTCCCAGTATGATCCGCTGACAAAGTAAACCTTAATTCTTGAGGCTCCACTTCAATATTGTTATGGTGTATCTAAAAAAGATCCCTCTCTCCCATCTTCCCTGTGGACAGCACGCTTGCATCTGTCGCCCACTTCCTTCAATCGGCTTTCAGGACCTTGAGATCCTCACAGAGCAATACCATAGGAGGAAGGTCCTGAAAAAAGACTGAAGGAAGAAGACAGCAGATGCAAGCGTGCCGCCCACAGGGAAGATGGGAGAGAGGGATATTTTTCAGATACACCATAACAATATTGAAGTGCAGCCACAAGAAATAAGTTTTACTTTATCACTGGATCGTGCTGGGAGAGGGGGGGAGGGAGCTGGAAACTTTAACACTTTTTTTTTTAATTCTGAAAAAACTCTCGGGTTTAATACGCACCCCCCACTTCACATAAGGTGAAGGGGGGTAAAATTGTGCTTTTTATACCTGAGATTTTACGGTAGTTTTTTTTTAACTTCAAGTGTCTGTGTCAGCTGTTTAAACTGGTGATAAGGGACTCAAGTTAAAAAAAAATAGGTGTTAACTTTTCTGTGATAACTTGAGTCCCTTATCGCCTGTTCTTGGCTAACACAGACATTTGAATTGCTATTTACGGTGTTTTCATCATTTTCAATGGATTAAAACACCTCTTAAGTTTAACACACGATGGCTGTTTTTTTGGCTGGTATTTTTTCACAGCACAGACATTTGAATAGCTTACTGTGCTGGAAAAAAATGCCGTTGGCAGAAAAAACTGCCATCTCCAACATTTGGATCGAGGTCTTCATTTTTATTTCTGCTTATCTCTGGTAATTCACATATTATTTATTGGAAAAGTTCAGGATAATAATGTAATTCAAAGGTCTTGTGTGTTAACTTGAAATTGATACCTTCAGAAGCATTGGGGATAGTCTGTGTAAATAGTGAAATAATTGAATTGCATTAGAAAGGCAGCGCGTAAGCAGATGCGTCTGGTAGCATTGCTCATATTGTATTGGTATAGAGATAGATAGCCAGGTGAGAGAGGCAACAATTGGGGGTTACAGTGGTGATGTTGCATATCTGGTTGGTTCTTCTGGGAGATACAGTCACATTCTGGAGTTGATTTGTAAGAGAAGGAAGTAGGATATAGAGACTGACTGAGTTATGTCTAGAATTAGACATTATAAGTAAGCACTGTACCTTTAAAATATAGACTGGAGGGACTTCAGGAGCTATCTTAAAAAGTATATTTGTTTTAACTTCCAGTTACCTAAGAGAGATCCAACCATACGAAGCTCCTAATTCCAGTTAAGTAATATTCTCTTCTCTTGAATATACAAGTTATTTCTGCACAAGGGTATTTAAGTGTAAAGCAACTAAGCCTTCTTAGTATACCTTAGAACATATCCAACTGAATGTGAGGAATGGTGGACATTACAGTTAGGAATGTATACATCAGAGCCTCTCACATACTTTAGCTTGTCCAGATGTGGATCCCTTGCTGTTAGTGCCTAAGGAAACCAGTTGCACCTCACTGACAAGGCCCAAACAAGTCCGAAACGTATGACTTGGTGTTTCTCGTTCAGAGGGGACTTACGCATCGTTTTAGAACCGGAGCACACTTTTTGATAGGATTAGTCTAATATGTAGATGGAAATGTATCCTCTGTAATTGCACTAGAGAGTTAAAACTTGCTACTCGGGAGTGGTGACTAGCTGTGGAACAGGCACCATTGCTTTTGTTCCTCCTCAGCCTCTCTCATACTTTGACATGTAGAAATGAACCCCAGGCAGTGTGAGTCATATACTGTACAATCAGGTGCCCTCTTTTTGTTCTATTGCATACTTTTAACGTGATGGGAGACGAGTATATGAGGAGCAGCCTATAATCACTGAGGATAAAGAGTTTGTTACTTTGTTGTTATTAATTAGCTCTAATACTGAAGATTATAAATGTAATTCCCCAGCCACTCATTTTTGTGAGTATACCACCACCACTGGGTGTTTGATGGTGGTATTGTTTTTATCTGAAGATTCCAACCCTTTTTTCTCTTCTTGTGGGAAATGTGATCTTGATAGATCTAGTGCAGTGGTTCTCAAACTTCTTTTTGATCATGGCCCCTAACATGCATTCTGGTATTTACAGGGTACCCGTAACATTTTATAGGTCATTTGTGAAGGACTTATTGAAGTTAAAAATACTTGAATATAAAGTTAATCTTTCGTGTCAAGATCAAAATGACGACTAGTATGCCGTGCACAAAAATTCTATAGATATAAATTATATACACAATATTCACATTTTTGAAAAAGTTAAATTATAGGGGGATTGACAGAATAACAGATAATCCCCTTAAGGACTAGATGGGTGTGTGAAGTATTGGTTCACAAACCTCTCTGGTCCATCAGGGGTTAAATAAGATGTCAGACATACATTTTAATAATGTATTATTTATTATGTTCATTCGTTCAAGATATTATTTATAACTGAAAGTGTCTTTAGAATTTTACCTGTCTGTTACAGGATATTCTGTAAATACATGATTAGTTTAATTTTTAAAATTATAGCTCTCTAGTCTAGTGCATTGCACATAACAACAATTGTAAGGTATCAGAAATACGATGGTTCATGTCATTGCTTCATTTGCTTCTTAATACTTTTTGACATATTTGATATCCTGACACTGCTGCGGAGGTGGGTTGCATGGGTTGCATGGATCGCATGGATCTAAAGAGAATAGAGCACAGTATTAGATGATATTAATGGTTTCAATAACAACACAGATAACTGTATACAACATACGTGCACATAGGGAATGAAACACCTTCAATTCTGGTTTTATTTGATATCCAATTAAAAAGGAAATAGGTCCTGCAGGCCTGTATAGTCACAATAATAGTATTCATTTTAGTATATTTATGTGTTGAACAATTTGCATTGGGCAAAACCCAATAAATCCAAATTTTCCATTACATTCAATATTTATATTAGATATAATGTTGCTGCAACATAAAAATAATCACAAAATATAACACATACAGTTGTATAGACCAGAGGTTCTCAACCCACATCCTCAGTGGCCACTAACAGGCCAGGACTTAGGCATTTCCCTGTTAGAACACAAGCGTGTTGATCAGAGGCTCAGTTGTATTGATTAACTCACTTGTGCTCTTAAAAGGAAATTCTTAAATCCTGACCTGTTAGTAGCCACTGAGGGCACGGGTTGAGAAACACTGGTATAGACTGTTCCATGTGGGCAGTGTGATGTTTGAATGGCATGTGAGTAGTGTTGAGCGAGCATGCTCGGCCGATGCTCGGATCGGCTCGAGCATCGCTCTGCTCGGCACATGGCGGTACTCGTACGAGTACCGCATGTGCTCGCCCGCCATGTTCGGGTCTCCTCCCCGCACGTTTTGCGGCTGCTGCGCAGCCAATAAACGTGCAGGGAGGCTCTGACATCGGTGTAATGCCAGCAGCCATGTTGGCTGCTGGCATTACACTGATTGGCTGGCCAGAACCCGTGGTCGGGTGCTGTATAGCACCTGACCATCGAGTTCGGCTCAGTCTTAGCCAGGGAGAGCTGAGGATAGGAAGGGAAAGGCAGTGTAGGGAGGAAAAAAACCAAAATTGTGAAAAAAAAGAACCAAAAGTCCTTTTTAGGACTACTGTGTGTGGGGGCAGCAGGTTATTTTGTGTGGGGGGGAAAAAAAAAAAAAAAAAAAAAAAAAAAAATATTCTGTTTAGTGTGCAAAGTTGCAGATTAGAGCACATTCTGTTTAGTGTGCACAGTTGCAGATTAGAGCACATTCTGTTTAGTGTGCAAAGTTGCAGATTAGAGCACATTCTGTTTAGTGTGCAAAGTTGCAGATTAGAGCACATTCTGTTTAGTGTGCAAAGTTGCAGATTAGAGCACATTCTGTTAAGTCTTCAAACTAAAATATCAAAGTCACATATTCCATTCAGTGTGCGTCGCCGCAGTTTAGCAGCACATTCTGTGTACTGTGCAGAGTTGCAGAATAGGAAGAAATACTGTTAAGTCTTCAAACTAAAATATCAAAGTCACATATTCCATTCAGTGTGCTTCGCCGCAGTGTAGCAGCACATTCTGTGTACTGTGCAGAGTTGCAGAATAGGAAGAAATACTGTTAAGTCTTCAAACTAAAATATCAAAGTCACATATTCCATTCAGTGTGCTTCGCCGCAGTGTAGCAGCACATTCTGTGTACTGTGCAGAGTTGCAGAATAGGAAGAAATACTGTTAAGTCTTCAAACTAAAATATCAAAGTCACATATTCCATTCAGTGTGCTTCGCCGCAGTGTAGCAGCACATTCTGTGTACTGTGCAGAGTTGCAGAATAGGAAGAAATACTGTTAAGTCTTCAAACTAAAATATCAAAGTCACATATTCCATTCAGTGTGCTTCGCCGCAGTGTAGTAGCACATTCTGTGTACTGTGCAGAGTTGCAGAATAGGAAGAAATACTGTTAAGTCTTCAAACTAAAATATCAAAGTCACATATTCCATTCAGTGTGCTTCGCCGCAGTGTAGCAGCACATTCTGTGTACTGTGCAGAGTTGCAGAATAGGAAGAAATACTGTTAAGTCTTCAAACTAAAATATCAAAGTCACATATTCCATTCAGTGTGCTTCGCCGCAGTGTAGCAGCACATTCTGTGTACTGTGCAGAGTTGCAGAATAGGAAGAAATACTGTTAAGTCTTCAAACTAAAATATCAAAGTCACATATTCCATTCAGTGTGCTTCGCCGCAGTGTAGCAGCACATTCTGTGTACTGTGCAGAGTTGCAGAATAGGAAGAAATACTGTTAAGTCTTCAAACTAAAATATCAAAGTCACATATTCCATTCAGTGTGTGTCACCGCAGTTTAGCAGCCTATTCTGTGTACTCTTCACAGTTGCAGAATAGGAAGAAATACTGTTAAGTTTTCAAACTAAAATATCAAAGTCACATATTCCATTCAGTGTGTGTCACCGCAGTTTAGCAGCCTATTATGTGTACTCTGCACAGTTGCAGAATAGGAAGAAATACTGTTAAGTTTTCAAACTCAAATATTAAAGTCACATATTCCATTCAGTGTGTGTCACCGCCGTTTAGCAGCCTATTCTGTGTACTCTGCACAGTTGCAGAATAGTAAGAAATACTGTTAAGTTTTCAAACTCAAATATTAAAGTCACATTTTCCATTCAGTGTGTGTCACCGCCGTTTAGCAGCCTATTCTGTGTACTCTGCACAGTTGCAGAATAGTAAGAAATACTGTTAAGTTTTCAAACTCAAATATTAAAGTCACATTTTCCATTCAGTGTGTGTCACCGCAGTTTAGCAGCCTATTCTGTGTACTCTGCACAGTTGCAGAATAGTAAGAAATACTGTTAAGTTTTCAAACTCAAATATTAAAGTCACATTTTCCATTCAGTGTGTGTCACCGCCGTTTAGCAGCCTATTCTGTGTACTCTGCACCGTTGCAGACTAGTAAGAAATACTGTTAAGTTTTCAAACTCAAATATTAAAGTCACATATTCCATTCAGTGTGTGTCACCGCCGTTTAGCAGCCTATTCTGTGTACTCTGCACAGTTGCAGAATAGTAAGAAATACTGTTAAGTTTTCAAACTCAAATATTAAAGTCACATTTTCCATTCAGTGTGTGTCACCGCCGTTTAGCAGCCTATTCTGTGTACTCTGCACCGTTGCAGACTAGGAAGAAATACTGTTAAGTTTTCAAACTCAAATATTAAAGTCACATTTTCCATTCAGTGTGTGTCACCGCCGTTTAGCAGCCTATTCTGTGTACTCTGCACCGTTGCAGACTAGTAAGAAATACTGTTAAGTTTTCAAACTCAAATATTAAAGTCACATATTCCATTCAGTGTGTGTCACCGCCGTTTAGCAGCCTATTCTGTGTACTCTGCACAGTTGCAGAATAGTAAGAAATACTGTTAAGTTTTCAAACTCAAATATTAAAGTCACATTTTCCATTCAGTGTGTGTCACCGCCGTTTAGCAGCCTATTCTGTGTACTCTGCACCGTTGCAGACTAGGAAGAAATACTGTTAAGTTTTCAAACTCAAATATTAAAGTCACATTTTCCATTCAGTGTGTGTCACCGCAGTTTAGCAGCCTATTCTGTGTACTCTGCACAGTTGCAGAATAGTAAGAAATACTGTTAAGTTTTCAAACTCAAATATTAAAGTCACATTTTCCATTCAGTGTGTGTCACCGCCGTTTAGCAGCCTATTCTGTGTACTCTGCACCGTTGCAGACTAGGAAGAAATACTGTTAAGTTTTCAAACTCAAATATTAAAGTCACATATTCCGTGAAAGATGAAGAAGGCGGGTAAAAAGGGACGGGGAAGTGGACGTGATCCTGATAGTTCAGGGCGCGGGTCAGGACGCGGCGAAACTGTGCCTGGTGCCAGAGCACAAGAAAGAAAGACATCCACCATACCTAGCTTCATGTGTAATTTTACAGGGCGTCGCAGGACATCACTCTCGAGGTCCGACCACTGCGAACAGGTGGTCGGTTGGATGACAGCTGATACTGCTTCCAGTCGGTTAAGCACCACCCTGTCTTCCACCAAGTCCACTCTCAGTAGCCAAGAGTCTGGTCAACATAATCCTCACTCTGATCATCCTTCCTCCCACCATACACGGTCTGGTCAAAGAAGTGATCCCACACTGGGATATAGTGAGGAGCTCGTCTCATCACCAATCCTTCATTTGACCCTCTCTCCAAGCACGCTTGCAGAGGAACATGACATCTTGTGCCCTGATTCACAACCTCTAGAGGCTACCCAATCACAAGAAGATGACAGATGTGAACGGCATTTAAGGTCAAAGGAAGTAGTGGATGATGATGATGAGACACAGTTGCCATTAAATCAACCACTATTTCCGTCTCAAGACCTTGTTGAGGAGAATGTTATACAGTTGTCAATGACTGAGTATGTGGTGGGATCAAGACTTGAGGAGGATGATCAGAGTGAGGAAGTGGAGGAGGACTTGGTGGACGATGAGGTGACTGACCCCACCTGGGAAGGTGTAGAGCCGAGCGATGACAGCAGTCCTGAGGGTGAGCCATCTGCAGCACCGCAACAGGCTGGAAGAGGCAGTGGTGTGGCTACAGAAAGAAGGCGGACCGCACCAAACCGGCCCGCAAATGTTCCACGGAGCACCCCCTTGCGTAAATCTACCTTGCCAAAGGGTAGGTGTTCCGCGGTATGGCGTTTTTTTAAGGAAAGTGCGGACGACAAAAGAATTGTAGTTTGCAACCTGTGCCACACCAGAATGAGCCGAGGCATGAACACTAGAAACCTCACCACCACCAGCATGATCCGACACATGGCATCCAAGCACCGTAGTAAGTGGGAGGAACGCCTGGATCGCCCATCTGTGTCTGCAGGCCACACCACTGCCTCCTCTTCCCCTGTTTTCGGTGCCGGCCAATCGCCTGTCGAAGGCGCAGGCCCGCAAACCTCCCGCCCTGCACCTGTACCATCTGAAGCACCATCAGCGACCACATCCACTTCCCTGTCCCAGCACAGCGTCCAAATGTCGTTACCCCAGGCATTTGAGCGCAAGAGAAAGTACCCAGCCACCCACCCACAGGCCATAGCACTAACCTCACACCTTTCAAAATTACTGGCCATCGAAATGCTGCCATTTAGGCTTGTGGACACTGAGTCCTTCCGCAGCCTGATGGCAGCAGCTGTCCCTCGGTACGCGGTCCCCAGCCGCCACTACTTTTCCCGGTGTGCCATCCCCGCATTACACCACCATGTGTCCCGTAACATCACCCGTGCCCTGACCAACGCAGTTACTGGGAAGGTCCACTTAACGACTGACACATGGACAAGTGCTTGTGGCCAGGGACGCTACATTTCCCTGACGGCACACTGGGTGAATGTCGTGGAGGCTGGGAGCGACTCGGACCCTGGGATGGCACGGGTGCTACCCACGCCGAGGATTGCGGGCCCTACCTCCATCAGGGTTTCCGCCAGCACCTACGTTATTGGCTCCTCCTCCTCCGTTTCCACCTCCGAATTCTCTACACGCAGCGCCACTCCCCCATCAGCCAGTAGCTGGAAGCACTGTAGCACTGCAGTGGGGAAGCGTCAACAGGCCGTGCTGAAGCTGATCTGCCTTGGGGACAAACAGCACACGGCCTCAGAGCTGTTGCAGGGGATTAGTCACCAGACCGAGCAGTGGCTCTCGCCACTCAACCTGCAACCAGGCATGGTTGTGTGTGATAATGGGCGTAACTTGGTGGCGGCTTTGGAGCTCGGCAAGCTCACACACGTACCATGCCTAGCGCATGTATTTAATTTAGTGGTTCAGCGATTTCTAAAAACCTACCCCAATGTGCATGATCTCTTGACCAAGGTGCGCCGCGTGTGTGCACATTTCCGTAAGTCATCTACAGCTTCGGCCGGCCTGTTGAAGCTGCAGCAGCGCTTACAATTGCCAGCTCACCGGCTGCTGTGTGACGTGAGCACGCGCTGGAACTCCACCTTCCATATGTTGGCCCGGCTTTGTGAGCAGCAGAGGGCAGTAGTGGAGTACCAGCTGTTACACGGTCGTCGCCTCTCCGTTCAACTTCCTGTAATCAGAAGTGAGGAGTGGGAATGGATGTCAGACCTCTGCGAGGTTTTACGCAATTTTGAGGAATCGACACAGATGGTGAGCGGCGATAACGCTATTATCAGTGTAACCATCCCACTTCTGTGTCTACTGAAACGCTCGCTGCTCACAATTAAAACCGACGCTTTGCATGTGGAAGAGGTGGAAATGGGGGAGGAAGAGCTTACACAAGGTGATAGCCAGAGCACCCTCACTTCGTCTTCTCAGCGACAATTGGAGGAGGCGGAGGAGGAGGAGGAGGAGGAGGAGGAGGAAGACACGGTTGCCTCCGCTACAGAGGGTAGCCATGGAACTTTAGTTCCATCTCTTCAGCGTGGGTGGGCAGAAGAGGAGGAAGAGGATGAGGATATTGAGAGTCATCCTCCTGGTGAGGACAGCGAAATCTTGACTGTTGGTACTCTGGCACACATGACTGACTTTATGTTAGGCTGCCTTTCCCGTGACCCACGCGTTATACGCATTTTAAACAACACGGATTACTGGGTGTTCACCCTTCTGGACCCCCGCTACAAAGAGAATTTCTCATCTCTCATTCCTCCGGTGGAGAGGACAAGCAAAATGGTGCAATACCAGAAGGTTCTTGTTGAAAAATTGCTCCAAAATTTTCCATCTGACAACGCTGGCGGCAGAGTACGTGCTACCTTGGCCAACAGAGAAGGGGAGAAAAGGGGAGCACACAGCAGTTCCGACAAAGGCAGGGCAACACTCTCCAAGGCGTGGGACACCTTCATGACACCCCGCCAGCACCCTCACCCTGATGCGCAGCCTAGTGTCACAAGGAGGGAAAAGTTTTGGAAGATGGTGAAGGAGTACGTAGCAGACCGTGTCAGCGTCCTCAATGATCCCTCTGTGCCTTACAACTACTGGGTGTCCAAGCTGGACACGTGGTATGAACTGGCACTCTACGCCTTGGAGGTGCTGGCCTGCCCTGCCGCCAGCGTTCTGTCTGAGCGGGTATTTAGTGCTGCTGGTGGCATCATAACAGATAAGCGTATCCGCCTTTCCACCGACAATGCTGATAGGTTGACACTTATAAAAATGAACAAGGCCTGGATTTCCCCTGACTTCTCCACTCCACTGGAGGAAAGCCCCGGGGGAACATAAACTCACTTTATATATGTTATTTACAATGATGTGAATACTCTGTATTCCCATTCACCCCTTCCACCCAAAAAACGGGTATATGGTTGACTCTTAATCTTCTCATCCTCCTCCTCCTCTTCCATATGCCCTGGGATATAATTTTTATATAGGGCCAGCTCACCAGCGGGCCCTGTGCTATAATTTTTATATAGGGCCAGCTCACCAGCGGGCCCTGTGATATAATTTTTATATAGGGCCAGCTCACCAGCGGGCCCTGTTTGACAATTTTTATATAGGTCAGCTCACCAGCGGGCCTTCTCATATAATGTTTTATTGGGTCAGCTCTCTAGCGGGCCCTCTCATATAATGTTTTATAGCGTCAGCTCACTAGCGGGCCTTCGCATATAATGTTTAGGATGGTCAGCTCTGCAGCAGACCCTTACCCATAATGTTTTAGATGGTCAGCTCAGCGCACGTTTCCCTCTTAATCATGGCCTCAGTTCAATAAAATCAAGGAAATTTTTGGGAGAATTTGCCTCTGCGCACGTTTCCCTCTTAATCATGGCCTCAGTTCTGAAAATCAAGGAAATTTTTGGGAGAATTTGCCTCTGTGCACGTTTCCCTCTTAATCATGGCCTCAGTTCTGAAAATCAAGGAAATTTTTGGGAGAATTTGCCTCTGCGCACGTTTCCCTCTTAATCATGGCCTCAGTTCAGAAAAATCAAGGAAATTTTTGGGAGAATTTGCAGATGATATACAAGTAAATATACAGCAAATATTGTTTGGTAACAATTTTTCACCTAAAGTCGTTTTTATTTTCCTTTTTGTGTGTTTTATGGTCAGTCTGTAAAAATGGCGTACTACGGGCGAAAGATCATTCCCAGCAGCGATGTTGGAGTCCAAGATGCATCCAGACATCCTCCCTATGCTGTCCCTGAACCATTTCTGTGGTGTTTCCATCCTTTTCTGCCCTTTTCCTATGGACCAGGCACCCTCCCCTCATCAGAGCAGGGGGTGCCTGGTGTAATGCTCGAGTCCTCCCATTGACTTCAATGGGGCTCGGGTGCTCGGCCGAGCACTCGAGCCTCAGGGGGTGCTCGGTCAGAGCACCCGAACACCCAAGCATTGGGGTGCTCGCTCATCACTACATGTGAGCAATGTGATGTGATGAATCACTTTATTAAAGAGAAAGTAACACATAATAAATAAAAGATATATATTGTTGGGTTTATCTTCCTGAGTTAAACAAATGCACTCCCTCTGCTGAGATTGGTTTTATTCAAAAGTTATTGCAATTCAAACTTGAAAATTGTTAGTATAGTATCTCAATGGCCCGAAATTTATAATGGTGCTGTTGCTACATCATCCTATGGAAACTTCTAGTCAATTGACCATAAATCTCCATAAGGATTGTGTAGCAACAGTGGCACTGTAAACTTTCAGGCCATTGAGATAATTTTGAATAAAACACCTATCAGCAGTGGGAGTACCTTTGTAGTACTCAGGAGGATAAACCTTAAAATATAATTTTTAATATATTAGGTCTTACTATCCCCTTAAATGTGCAGTGAGTAATGAAGTGTTTGAGAACTATGGCCAGTCTACTACAATAAAGCAATTCTGGAGCTTTTCCATTTAAATAAATTTCAATGTATTTAAAAGGAACATTTAATCCCTTGAATGTTAGAGAGGTCATCAATCATTTTGCAATGCACTGGTAACCTCACTTGCATTCAAAGGGGTTAAATCCCATTTAAATCAGCTGAGAATTTGCAGTGTGGCTTGTCCCCAAATTGCTCTAGTTGTTCATTGTGATATTTCATTCCCTAGGTGGAAAATTCAGAAAAAGATATATATAATGATCAGGACTCTATTTAGAAGTATCTTTGATTTCCACCATGCAGGACCTGGAATCATATGACATACTTTACTGCAGGTAAATGAACCAGTTGTCTTAGTTGTCATTGTATATTATTTTATACACAGTTACTTGTAGGTTACAACTTGTATGTTACATAGAATGATCAATATTAACATACCTTGGCATTGTGGCACAGGAGCACATGGATCTTGTTTGCAAGCTAAAAAAAATGCATTTTATAATGGAAATTAACGCAATTGTTAAATTTAGAACTTTATTCACAATCAATTGAGGAGCAATTCTGGAGTAAACCAACTGCATCATCACTCAAAATGTCCATTGAATTAACTAGGTCTTTCAATCCCTTGAATGATAAAGAAGTCACCAAGACAATGCAAAGCAATTTAATCCAATGGACATTTTTATTTGTTCCCTATGGTGCAGTTTGTTTACACCTAAAGCAAACATACATAAAATATTACAATACAAAAATAGTGTAATTTATTTAATACATAATCATTGAATGATCATATTCATTACATCAGAGATAGTCAATATTTTTGAGTTCTAGATGATGGAAACGATAACTCCCATCATCCCTAAACAGCCAGCTGCTGATAGGGGATGAAGGGAGTTATAGTCTCCAAGAGCTGGAGGTCTAAATATTTTCTAGTCATTGTTTACATGGTAATTCTTCTGATTGTGCAGGTTATATGTTAAATTTTAGGTTTAAAAGAAGGCTTTCCAGGTATTCATCATAAAAAAATTAATTTGACTTTTGTATCCAACCGAAAAATATATTCTCTAAGAACATTTTAAACCCCTTGGATGCTAGACTCATCCAGCTAAAACACTGTTGCTATGTTATTGTGTGAGCCTTGTGTCCTTCGTCAGCATCCAGCCTGCACTTGGATCAAATGTTGCTGAGTTGATTCAGAGATTAGCTTAACACTTTGTGTCCAGAGGGGTTTCCAATGCATTGCAAAGTAATGCATTGGATACCCCTCTGGCACACAAAGGGTTATAGAAGTAGAGGCTAAAAACTAATATTATTTTATAATTCAAATATGATTAACCCTTTAAAACCAGAGGGAGCTCTAACACATTGAGGAGCAATGCAGCACAGTGGCTCAGTGGTTAGCACTGTTGCCTTGCAGCACTGGGATCCTGGGTTCAAATCCCACCAAGGACAACATCTGCAGTGAGTTTGTATGTTCTCACTGTGTTTGCGTGGGTTTCCTCCGGGTACTCTGGCTTCCTCCCACACTCCAAAAAACATACTGATAGGTGAGTTTAGATTGTGAGCCCCAATGGGGACAGAAACCAATATGAGTGTAAAGCACTGCAGAATCTGTGTGCGCTATATAAATAAAGGATTATTATTATTATGCATTACACACCCTTCTGTTGAGTGGAGTATGTTATTGGAGGACCCCAGTGAAAACATTTTGGGGTGCCCCTATCACAAAAATAGTTTTACATTGGCATAACTGATAGATATAGGAGCCTGGGATTGGCCCACGTTGGACACAACTGTGCTCTCTGCACCCCAGTCGGTATGCCTCTGCCTCTGGTCTTTAAAGTGATAAGATAGCTATTGAGCTATGCTGAAAGAAGATCAAAGAAAAGATGTGATCAGATACTTTTAACCTGGTCAAAAAGGTAATGATTGTAGATCCAGTGCTGCAATACCTAAAGGTGTTAGTTTCTATATTCACGTAACCAATGCAGAAATTATATTTATATGTTGATTTTGGACATGTGATATACATATATCTTTTAGACATTCTTAGATTCAAAATTAATAAAAGAAGATATCACTTTTGAGAAAGAATACTGTAAAAATAAAAGGTGTGATACTTACGATCCTGGCATTTCTGTGGCGGTGGGCATGGATCACAAGGGTCTGGGCAGCACTGAGTTTTTCCCTTGACTCCAGACATGATTATCTCTGGTAGAGTTCAGTAGACTGTAGTTTAGGAAAATGGGAAATGAAGGATATTCCAGTTGTGTCTGGTCTGACTGCACTTGTGGTATTTAAACAAAGAGGGATGAGAGCAATGTGCCAATTTGAAAACCTGCTTTGACCTGTAAAAAGACAAAGAAAATAAAGATTATAGGAATTATAATTGCATCTAATTGTTTTTTTGTTTTCATTGCTGGGTGTAGCTTAGTCTATCTTCCATATCATTTGATGGAAAATGTATTTTTGTCTTCATAAATACATTATTACGAGATACATGCTATTAGTTAGGTGTAGTAAAAATTCATTAACCTGTTGACTTAACTAAATTATACACCATTAAGTAGGTTACTTCATTTATGTCAGGCACCTATAGTTGACATTTTTTACTGTTAAGTTCCCAATATTGCTGCTTTTAACAGTGTTTTGCAAACTTAACACACAAAACTGACATTTAGCCACAAGACCATTTCTGTGGCTTAACGTCCTTTGTGGTTTTAGCTGGTAGGGCCTTTGAATACCATGTTAGACATTTTATTATTTCAGTCAGTATTCGCTTTGGCCCTGCTGGCTATTTTACCGCAAACCTTTAAATCTACCCCTTTGAATCTGAGAGGGTTTTCAGTGCATCTAGTTACACTGTCAATGACCGCAGGACACAGCTATCAAGCAGCAATGTTGGGAGACTAACCTTAAAAATTACCCAACATCTCATACCATCTGAGTATCATGTAGCAGAAACCACACATGACAGACAAGACCAGGACAAATATATTAACAACAGCACAGATGAGGAGGTGGTGGAGGGATGTGAAGATGGGTTGCCACCATTTACTCCACTTGGGACCACTGCTATGACCAAAAAGTAATGTGTGTCAATAATCTGAGACGGAGGATAGCGATTTGATGTAAACATGACAATGGTAAAAACTATATACATACACAAATCACTCCATACCAGTCAGTCCCCACCACCACTAATACAATACACATCTGCCACATTGTAGGTTGTACTTTATTTTTGTTATTACTTGACATCATCATCATGAATATGTGCCAGTGTCACTTAAGTGGGAAGTTAGTGATGTGGGCAAAGGACAAATGCACTCTGCATGTTAACACATTTTTCAAGGCATATGTTACTGTAGGACTTACAAATTTGACTTTCAGTTACTTATTTCTCCACTACAGCCCTCGGAAGAAGTAATATTGTAGTGGGAAATGTAGTACCCATAGAAAATATAGGTGAATAATTTGGTAAAATAGGCAAAAAGGAGGGAAAGTTTGTATTGGTGAAAAGGAGAAATCTTTTGTAAAAAAGCAAAAAATCTGCAGGTTTTCTCAAAAATCATGCAGAGCCTAATTGTTCCTCCCATCTGATCAGAGTTAGGAACTTCAGCTATATACAGACACACACACAAATAAATGTAAGCCTACAACTTTAGCAAACTAAGTACCCTAAGCCTACCCTGACCTAAGTACTCACCAACTCACTCCCAACCTAACCTAAGTACCCTAAAATAACTCTAACCTATACCCCCAAACCTAACAGAGAATTAACAGATACTAACCTTGAGACATTCTAGAGACTGACCCTAACCTAACCAGTAGTAACATCCCACAAAGCTAACAGAAATTTATCTAACCTAACCTTACAGATACAGAGCTAAACTAACCAGATACTTAAATGATGATATTCTGAATGGAGACATCCCACGGGCTCGATTTTGATGCCCACGACATTGTGATAGTGCCGTAATAATGCTCTCCCTACAGGCAGCACCATTTTAGTATCATAACGTATCACTTATGTAAATGGGACTTTTAACATCCTTTTAACAAAGGTCTCCAATGCATTGTGCAGCTAGACTTCTCTAGCATTCGATGGGTTAAAAATCCCTCTTAATCAATAAGAATTAATATTTTTCCTCTAAGGTGCCCCGAAATAACTAAATGTCTTAGTACAGCAGCCCCAGTTCATTGTGCTTTATTACTTTACTCTTGAAATTAATTTTTTCTCCAAAGATTTCAGGCAGTAATGCAATCGCTAAATCTGAGGTGCCTTCATATTGGCAGTCAAGTCAAGCTTTCATGTACTTTTACCCTAAACATGTAACTTAACTTCACATTCCCATATTATTTATTGGTAAAGTTCAGGATAATAATGTAATTTAGAGACCTTGTATGTTAACTTGGAATTGATATCTTCAGAAGCATTGGGGATAGTCTGTGTAAGTACTGAAATAATTGAATTGCATTAGAAAGGCAGTGTGTAAGGAGATGAGTCCTGTAGCACTGCTCATATTGGATTGGTGTAGAGATAGATAGCTAGGTGGGAGAGACAACAATTGGGAGTTGCAGTGGTGATGTTGCATAGCTGGTTGGTTCTTCTGTGAGATACAGTCACATTCTGCAGTTGGTTTGTTAAGAGAAGGATATAGAGACTGACTATGTTATGTCTAGCATTAGACATCATAAGTAGGGCTGGGTGAAAAATTTTGTCTCAAACTGAAATCGATGAATAATGGCACTTCCTGCTTTGCAAATAATTTCCTGTCAAAAGTGCCTATTTTCCTCTTTTTTCACCTAGCTCATTCCATTGAAATCAATGGGAACATTGAACTTACACACAACACATACCAAATATTATTTTATTTTAAGACATAGCATAAATGGAGAATGGGGGTGCATGTGCTGGTGTGGTGTGGGGAATGAATCAGTTAAAAAGGGAATATTTTTTTGGGAGGGTTGTTTACTGGGATTGGAGGGCGGTTAATAAAAAATAAATCCTACATACAATTCAAAAAACCCATAAGACATGTTATAAAAGGGATCTGAGGAGGGTGTCTGTGTTGGTGGGTGGAGTCTGGGGAATAAATCAGTCGAACAGGGAATTTGTTTTTGGGGAGGTCTTGACTGGTTTTGGGGAGACAGTTAATAAAAAAAAATAAATCAATAAAATAAAATAAGACATTTGTATATAAAGTGATAGAAACAGGAACTCCCTGACATAAACTGTCACGGGGGTGGACTGATACTTGACTTGATAAAGTATTTTGTAGAGGATGATTTATTAGATTTGTCGTTAGAGGCACAAACCCTGAAGAACATTGATTTGTAGGACTTAAGCTTGTTTGTAAGACTTCTTTTTTTTTTTTTTTTCTTTTTTTAAAGCACAAGCCCTGATAAAAAAAGCTCTACTGGCCTAGTGCCAGCATGTCATGTTGGCCAGTGACCACTGGCCATTGTCAAATGTCCTCCTGAGTCCATAGTTATGGAATTTGCAACTGTTCTTCATGCTGCTGCTGACTTGTTTAAGCAACAGGATGATTAGGCAGCTGAATGGGATCAAAAATAGCAGTACCATGGGTGATGGATGATGAAGGTTCCTGAACCCAAATACTGCCGCTGTCACTATCCCCCTTGTCTACATCTTAGTATAACTGAGAACATAACCAACTGAATGTCAGGAATGGTGGACATTACAGTTAGAAATGTACATATCAGAGCCTCTCACATTCTATGACCTGTTGTTTGAAAACTCTTGGGATGTCACCCTAAGGGTAAATGGTAATCCATATGTGGACCCCTTGCTGTCAGTGACAAGAGAAACAAGATGCAACTCACTGACAAGGCCCAAACATAAGTCTTGGGTTGACTGATATTTCTTGTACAGAGGGGACTTAACCATCATTTTGGAACTGGACCATCCTGTTGGTGGGATTAGACTAATATGTATGTGGAAATGTATCCTCTGTAATTGCATTAGAGTACTAGATCATGCTCTTGAGCGATGATTAGCTGTGGAGCAGGCAACATTGCTTTTGTTCCTCCTCAGCCTCTCTCATACTGTGGCATGTAGAAATTAACTCCAGGCAGTGAGATTTCCAGGAGACGTCAAAATAGAAGGACCTTATTCAGCATAATAAAAGAGGTGCAGTTCTGGAGGAAATCAACTGAGGGGAAATGAAAATTCCCACTAATTTAAATGGGGTTTTTAATCCCATGCATTTTAGTCTCCAACTCTTTTCTTTGAAAAAATAAATTTGAGGCCTATCTAGAATACAAGGGATTAAAAACACCATTCAATTAGTGGGGCTTCAGAGAATTTTCATCCACACCATGATGAAGATGATTTGCTAGAGAACTGCACCTCTTTATTTGATAAATAAGGTCCTTAGTGACCTATGTAAAAAAAATCAGGAGCAAAAAATCTGAGGACAGGGCTTGATTTACATCTTGGTCTCCCCTAGGTAAGGCATCTAAGGTACCCTTATTCCTGCCCACTGCATTACCCACACACTTTATCTGACCCTGCTTCCAACCACATGCACTATTGCACGGCACAGTAAAAACACAGAGCCTATCAGATACAATCATGAAAAAGCTCTTAACCCTTTGAGTGCCAGAGGGGTACGCAACATATTGCTTTGCAATGCATTGTGTACCCCTCTGGCACTCAAAGGGTTAAACCTTGCAACACTCTGGAAACCATGCTAGCATTATTAAAAGGATATGTAAACTGGTAAATAATCTAAGATAAACCAGTAGCAGGTGACATTTGCAGGGGAATTTGGATAGCTCTGGCAACACACATAACCCAAAATGTGGGTCTGGTAAGCACAGATAAGACTCACCTTAAAATGTGGCTCTCTAGTCAGTTACCTACTCTGCCTAATAGAAATTTGGCCAAGGCTTCACCATAGGAACAATTACAAAGTTCAAAACATCCCATTGTTATAAATCCTTGCCTTGTTAGATACATCTCCAACACACTATGCAGCAATGCCTTAGATGCCTCTCACTTGAATTAAAATGGTTAAAGATCCCTATTTACAAAAATGAATTTTACCTTTGTCTCTTACAGTGCAGTTGAGTTGATTTAGATTTAATCCATTTCTTTAGAACTTAGGGCTCTTACAGTATAGGAGGATATGTGGAAAATATATGCAATAGAGCAGAAAGAGGGCGTCCATTGGCACAGTATGTAGATTCCCTCTCCATTATCTTATAACACTTGCTATTTGTATGTAGATCCAATAGATATTATATTATGTGGTATTACATTTTATCAGGGGAGGGCTGGCCTGGGGGGCAGGGGGGCAATTGCCCCCTGGGCCGGTCATATGTCTGGGCTGGTGGGCCACTGCTCCTCACTAAATCTCCCAACTGCTGCTGTAAATGGAGCTACACTAGTGATAACATAGAGCTTACAATTGAAATGGAGCTACACAAACGACACCACAGAGGAACAATCCAAATGGAGCTACACTAGTAGCATAACCCATTCCCTTGTAAGCTCTAAAGTATAACTAGTGTAGCATTTCTTAAATTGTAAGCTTTGTAGGAGCGCACTAGTGTAGCCTCATTTCAGCTGTAAGCTATGTGCTATCACTTGCCTTACTTCACAACATTAATGCCAATTTTAAAATTAGTAAAAGGGGGTGGGCTGGGTCAGTGTGCTTGAGCGATATAGAAATGGGCCACTTGAATGTATTTGCCCCCTGGGCCACAAGTTGCCAGCCCTCCCCTGCATTTTATTAAGTGGAGTTAAAGGGGAACTACCACCCCGCAATAACTTAAGCTTCACTGATTGCTCATCTGGCGACTAGCTGCTTAGTAGCGCTAGTCGCCAGAAATATTACCCGGTTCAGCAGATATCGGCGTTTTACCGATGGTGACAGGAGCAGGAAGCACGGATGTCTCTTCACAGTGACGTCTGTGCGCCTGCGCTGTCAGTCCCTTTTGCACCGCGCGTATGAATATATATATATACATTACAATTGTGTGTCCTCTTTCTGTTCTGTTACATATTTTTGACCATGATGGGAGAAAAGTATATGAGGAGCAGCCTGTTATCAATGGGTATAAAGAGTTTGTTACTTTGTTGTTATTAGCGCTAATGCTGAAGATTATATATGTAGTTCCCCAGCCACTCATTTTTGTGAGTATACCACCACCACTGGGTGTTTGATGGTGGTATTGATTTGTATCTGAAGATTCCACACTTTTTTACCTTCTTGTGGGAAATGTGATCTTGTTATATTTAGTGGAGTAGTTCTAAATCTTCTTTTTGCTCATGGCCCCTAACATGCATTCTGCTATTTTTAGCGTCCCTGTAACATATTATAGGTCATTTGTCAAGGACTTATTGAAGTTAAAAATACTTAAATATAAAGTTATTCTTCGGTGTCACTAGAAAGCCGTGCACAAAATTCCATAGATATAAATTACATGCGCAATAATCAACATTTTTTTAAAATGATCTAGTGGGAAAACATTCAAGAAGACAGATCAGAAACAGTTTTTCGTGTTATCAGCATAAAACTGATGTGGGAAATGACATTAACTTACACCAAGGGAAAAAGTAAAAATGTAAAATTATATGGGGATTAACAGAATAACAGATAATCCCCTTAAAGGAATAGTAATGTTTCATAATAAAAGCAGCTCTAATTAATCATCATAGTATTTGGACTTTGGAGAGTGTTATTTCAATTCTGTCAGAGTTGTAGTTCAAGAGTAATTGAATGATAAAGTCTCCCCCTAACGCCCCTTCTACTGATGTAACACTGCTCAGCTCTGAACAGCTGGGAGGTGCCCAGGTAGACTGCAGAGAGGGACAATCTTCAATTAAGATAAGGGAAAAATCTGAAAAGCTTGTCAAGGGGGGCAGGGCTTTCATTGTTCTGATAGAAAGAATATTGTCCCTTGCTGTTATCTGTCTGGTCTATGGACTGCATTCTACATCTGAGAAGAGATTGCTTACACTAGGTAAAAGGGGCGGGAGGGGGAAACTTTGTTTATGAATTTCTCTCAAACCATAAAGGTTTGAGAGATAAGACTTATATCGTTCTTCATGTTTTTTTAATGCCTACAAAATAAAATAAAGATAAAACAAAGTATTACTATCCCTTTAAAGGGATAGTAATACTTACAATGTAAACAAAATATGTTGTAGGGTTTATTCCCTGAGTAAAACAAGGGAACTCCCACTGCTGAAAGGTGTTTTATTCAAAAGTTATTACAGCTCAAAGTCGAATGTTTTTAGGTGCAATATCACAGTGGACTGAAATTGTGCAGTGGCGCTGTTGCTACACCATCCTATGGAGATTTATGGTCCCGGGACCCTATAACATATTTTTTTTTACATTTTAAGTATTACTATCCCTTTATGGACTAGAGGGTTGTGTGAAGTACTGCTTCACACACCCCTCTGGTCCTCTAGGAGTTAAATAAGATGTCAGATGCCTACATAGATTTTAATAATGGATTCTTTATTACATTCATTCATTCAATATATTAATGATTACTGAAAGCTTCTTTAGTATTTTATCTGGCTATTACAGGATATTCTGTAAATACATGATTGCTTTAATTTTTAAATAAATAGATCTCTAGTCTAATGCATTTTAGATAACAGTTGTAATGTAGCAGAAATATGATGGTTCATGCCATTGTTTCAATTGCTTCTTAACACTTTTTGACACATGTGATATCCTGACACTGCTGTGGAGGTGGGTTGCATGGATTGCATGGATCGCATGGATCGCATGGATCTAGAGAGAATGAAGCACAGTATTAGAAGATATTAATGGTTTCACAGCACAGCTAACTGCATACAACATACATGAATAAAGGGAATGAGACACCTTCCATTCTTGTTTTATTTGATATCCAATAAAAAAGTTAATTGGTCCTGCAGGCCCATATAGTCACAATATGATAGGATTTTTATGTCTTGAACAATTTGCATTGGGTAAAACCCAACTAATCAATATTTACAATTACATTCAATATACATATTAGATATAATGTTGCTGCAACATAAAAATAATCACAAAACATAACACATACAGTGGTATAGACTGTTCCATGTGGGCAGTGTGATGTTTGAATGGCACGTGAGCAATGTGATGTGATGACTCACTTTATTAAAGAGGTAGTAACACATAATAAGTACAAAATTTATATTGTTGGGTTTATCTTTCTGAGTAAAACAGAGGTACTCTCTCTGCTGAAATTTGTTTTATTCAAAAGTTATTGCAACTCAAACTTGAATATTGTTGGTACAATATCTCACTGGCCTGAAATTTACAATGGCACTTTTGCTACATCATCCTATTTAAACTTCTGTTCAATTGACCATGAACTTCCATAGGGATGGTGTAGCAACAGCGCCACTGCAAACTTTCAGGCCACTGAGATAATTTTGAATAAAACACCTCTCAGCAGTGGGAGTACCCTTGTTGTACTCAGGAGGATAAACCTTAAAATATTAACCCTTTGAGTGCCAGAGTGGTACGGAATTCATTGCAAAGCAATGCATTGCGTGCCACTCTGGCACTCAAAGGGTTAATTTTAATATATATTAAATCTTACTATCCCTTTAAATGTGCAGTGAGTAATGAAATAAGAGTTTGAGAACTATGGCCAGTCTACTACAATTAAGGAATTCTGGAACCTTTCCTTTTAAATGAATTTCAATGTATTTAAATGGAACATTTATTCCCTTGAATGTTAGCGATGTTAGAGAGGTCATCAATCATTTTGCAATGCGCTAGAAACCTCACTTGCATTCCAGGGGTTTAAATCCCATTTAAATCAACTGGGAATTTACAGTGTGGCTTGCCCCCAAATTGCTCTGGTTGTTCATTGTGATCTTTCATTTCCTAGGTTTGAAATTCAGAAAAAGATTAGGACTCTATTTAGCAGTATATTTGATCTGGACTCTATTTAGCAGTATATTTGATTTCCACAATGCAGGACCTGGAATCATGTGACATACTTTACTGCAGGTAAATGAACCAGTTGTGTTAGTTGTCATTGTACATTATTTTATACACAGTTACTTGTGGGTTACAACTTGTATGTTACAATGAGTGATCAACATTAATATACCTTGGCATTGTGGCACAGGAGCACATGGATCTTGTTTGCAAGCTAAAAAATAAAAAAACACTGCATTTTATAGTGGAAATTAACCCAATTGTTAAATTTTGGAATTTATTCACAAGCGAATGAGTAGCAATTCTGGAATAAACCAACTGCATCATCAGACAAATGTCCATTTATTTAAATAGGACTTTTAATCCCTTGAATGATAAAGAAGTCACCAAGGCAAAGCAAAGCAATTTAATCCAATGATCATTTTTATTTGTTCCCTATGATGCAGTTTGTTGACACCAAAAGCAAAAATACATAAAATATTACAATACAAAAAACAGTACAATTTATTTAATACATAATCATTCAATGATCACATTCATTAGGTCAGAGATAGTCAATGTTTTTGAGTTCTAGATGATGGAAATGATAACTCCCATCATCCCCTGGTAGGGGATGAAGGGAGTTGTAGTCTCCAAGAGCTGGAGTTTAAATATTTACTAGTCATTGTTTATATGGTAATTCTTCTGATTGTGCAGGTTATAGGTTAAATTGTAGGTTACAAGAAGACTTTTCAGGTATCCATCATAAAGAATTAATTTGATTTTGTATCTAACTGAAAAAATTGTTCTCTAAGATCATTTTAACCCCTTGGATGCTAGACTCATTCCAGATAAAACACTGTTGCTATGTTATTGTGTGAGCTTTCTGTCCTTCATCAGCATCCAACCTGCACTTGGATCAAATGTTGCTGAGTTGGTTCAGAGAATAGTTTAACACTTTGCGTGTTAGAGGGACACAAACAATGCATTGGCTACTCTTCTGGCACCCAAGGGGTTTTAGAAGTAGAGGCTAAACACTAATATAATTCAAATATGATTAACCCTTTAAAACCAGAGGGAGCTCTAACACATTGAGAAGCAATGCATTACACACCCTTCTGTTGAGTGGAGTATGTTATTGGAGGGCCCCAGTGAAAACAGTTTTGGGGGCCCCTATCACAAAAATGATTTTTACATTGGCATAACTGATAGCTCTTGGAGCCTGGGATGGGCCTGTTTGGACACTGTCCCCCAGAACAACTTTACTCTCTACACCCCCTGTTGGTATGCCTCTGCCTCTGGTCCTTAAAGTGATAAGATAGCTATTGAGCTATCCTGAAAGAAGATCAAAGAAAAGATGTGATCAGATACTTTTATCCTGGTCAAAAAGGTAATGTTTGTATAAACAGTGCTGCAATACATAAAGATATTAGTTTCTATACATCACTTAACTAACACAGAAAATCATATTTAGATTTTGATTATTTACATGTGATTTACATATATATTTTAGACTTTCTTAGATTCCAAATTAAAAACAAAAGATATCCATTTTGAGAAAGAATACTGTAAGAATAAGAGGGGTGATACTTACGATCCTGGCATTTCTGTGGCAGTGGGCATGGATCACAAGGGTCTGGGCAGCATTGAGTTTTTCCCTTGACTCCAGACATGATTATCTCTGGTATTCAGTAGACTGTATTTTAGGAAAATGGGAAATGAAGGATACTCCAGTTGTGTCTGGTCTGACTGCACTTTTGGTATTTATACACAGAGGAATGAGAGCAATATGCCAATATGGAAACCTGTTTTGACCTGTGGAAAGACAACGAAAATATGGCTTATAGGAAGTATAATTGCATCTAATTGTTTTTTTTTTTCATTGCTGGGTGTAGCTAAGTCTATCTTCAATATCATTTGATTGAAAACGTATTTGTTTCTTCATAAATACATTATCACGAGATACATGCTACTATTTAGGTGTAATAAAAGTTCATTAAACTGTTGACTGAACTAAATTAAAAACCATTAGTAGGTTACTTCAGTGTAAAATAGCTGCATAAAATGTTTTCCATATTACAGTCTTGCTATAGCTCTAACCAGCTCAGTAGTCCACAGCTATTAAAACAAAAGGAGAACAATTTTGATGTCCTCAAATGTGCCAAATATAGGAAATAAAAATTATCACTTCTATAAAGGGAATGTTTAACCCGCTGGACAATAGAGAGATCACATTACAATAGGTTACTTCAGTGTAAGATGGCTGTATAATATGTGTTTTCCATATCATAGTTTTGTTTAAACACTAATAGGTTCAGAACCACATACAGGGAGGGCTGGCAACTTGTGGCCTGGAAGGAAAATACAATCAAGTGGTCCATACAGATTCTCATTCCAGCCCACTGTCCCAGCCCATCCCTTTTGTTCATTTTAAAGTTATCATTGATGTTGTAAAGTAAGGCAAATCATTCAACAGAGCTTACAACTGAAATGGGGCTACACTAGTGATACTGTAGAACTTAAAGTTGAAATGGAGCTACATTAGAGCTAACAATTTAAGTAAAACTACACTAGTGATGCCATGGAGCTTACAATGGAAATGGGTTCTGCTACTAGCTACATTTTGGCTTTAAATGTTGCGGTATCACTAGTGTAGCTCCATTTTAGTTGTAAGCTCTGTGATATCACAAGTATTGCTCCACTTACAGAAGCAAGAAGGAAATTGAGTGAGGCAGTGAACCATCAACCCAGATCTGTGATTGGCCTAGGGGGCTATTGTCACTCTGCCCCCCAGGCCAGCCCTCCTCTGACCATATAGGTATAAACACAAAATGAAAACAATTCTGTGGTTGTCAAATTTGCCAAATATAACAAATGAAATTCATATTTATATAAAGGAAATATACATTGGAAATTGGATTGGAAACCTTGTATTTTTTTCACTGTTACTCAAAATCATTACTCATACAAGGTCTACTTCCACTTTCTATACATGTACAGAAATAGTTCGCCTTGTGAATACAAAATGTGTTACACTGGATAAGATGATCATTGCATACACGATCCTTTTTGATGATCTTAGGAGAAGCTTTAAGGCATTGATTCAATTCCCCCATCGCCAAAAAAAAACACACACCAGTATTTTTTCAAGCATGGTAAGCAATTTAATTACCAGTTACAATTGTAACACCAGTTACATAAAAAACACCCACCGATATTTTTTCAAACATGGTAAGCGATTCAATTACTTGCTTAAAAAAGTACTTTGGACGCTAAAGTTAGTGCTTGTTGAAACCTATTAAAACTAGGCTCCTATTCTAAATCAGTTCTTATGTTTCAGATTAAAATGCGTTAAGGGGCCCACTCTAATGGGTGAAAATCATCACTCAGTATTTTTGGCTGCAGAGAACCCTAACACATGTTAACCCTGCCGATTCAGGAATTGAAGAGTAAAAAAAAACCTTAAGTGTCCAGTGAATGTATTGATACGGGGCCCTAAGCTCCATATCAATACATTCAAAGTATGAAAAAAAAATGTGTCAGATGTTAGTAGAATTAACCCTATGAATGCCAGGGGGATATGCATGAGTTAACCCTTTGAGTACCGGAGTGGTACGGAGTGGTAATCTGGCATGCAAAGGATTAAAAAACATTCCCTGACAAGAAACAGCTACCAGTAATTCTTATGTCCAAAAGGGTCTTCAGAACCCTGGTCAGCTACTGTCCGTCTTCTTCTGTCATCTTCTATCTTCTTTTTTCTTTTCATCTTCTTCCTTGTAGCATATACAAACCTGTAAAGAACCAAAAATTAAACATGACCCTTGGCTATCCCCGGTCTCCCCAGTGTTTACTCTCTTTACTTTGCCACACGCTCTATCAACAAAACAATTTCCGGACTGGAGTAATACATCAGATCTTTTAATATCGGATAATTGTTATCATGATGGAATACTTGGCTTTGATTCTCTTCAAGCCACTCTCAATCTCCCATCTAGAGAAATCTAGAATTTTCTTCTCCTAAAACATTTTATTCAAAGCCTCAATATTTACCCGCTTAAACAACCTAGTATGTCTCCTCTGGAAGATCTCATCCTCTCCAAACCTCCGGGTAGGTCGGGATTTTTAGGGAAATTGTATAAAATACTCCTAGATTCGACTACAGACCTAACTCCAAGCTATGTGACCGCCTGGGAGAAGGAACTTGGAGGCCCTATTGTAACGGTTTGTTCGACACACAGACACAGTGGTTTAGGATAAAACACAGTTTTATTGAAATCACAATAAAATAAGAACCCTCACAGGTCCTGTAGTATACAGGCAATATAATACAGACACACAACAGGTTAACAATATATATGCCCACACAGGTCCAGTACAACCATAAGGCACATAGCAGTCTATACTGACACAGGTCAGGCGGAATATGTTGGATTCCCAGGACAAAGGTTTTTTTTGGTTAAAGGTGTTCAAGGAGTGTAAACAGTCCCATGTGTTGAGAGTTCTGTGATAGAGCTCTTTCCATATAGAGAGCTTCAGGATGCTTAACGCCCAGGGACAGGCTAGCAGAACAAACGTGAACTGCCAGAGTACTAACAGGAATAGAGTAATGTAGAACACTGCCGTAGCAGTAACGGAGGCAATCACTTGCACCCTGCCGGAGCAGTAACGGAGGACACTGCCGTAGCACTAACGGAGGAGGACACTTGCACCCTGCAGGAGCAATAACGGAGACAAGGTATAATGGTACACTGCTGGAGCAGTAACGGAGGCAGACACTTGCACTCTGCAGGAGCAGTAACGGAGGACTAGGCCAATGGCACACTGCCGGAGCAGTAACGGAGGCGGACACTTGCACCCTGCAGGAGCAGTAACGGAGGACTAGACCAATGACACACTGCCGGAGCAGTAACGGAGGCAGACACTTGTACCCTGCAGGAGCAGTAATGGAGGACTAGGCCAATGGCACACTGCCGGAGCAGTAACGGAGGCAGACACTTGCACCCTGCAGGAGCAGTAAAGGCGACTAGGCCAAAGACACACTGCCGTAGCAGTAACGGGAACTGACTCTCGCACTCTGCTGAACAAAACGGGAACCGAATAGCCTGGAGAATAAGAATGTCGTCAAGGTGACAATAGGCTGTCAGATCAGGAATGCCAACCAAGCCGGGTCGAATCTCGGAGCAGGAACGTCAGCCAAGCCGGGTCGAATCACGGAACAGGAACGTCAGCCAAGCCGGGTCGGTACACAGGAGCAGGAACGTCAGCCAGGCCGGGTATCACGGTTCCCTTGATTCTGCTGTCACTCTCTGCTGTGGTGCTCTCTCATTGGCGGAGCTTGTTTAGCCCTCCCAGGGAGGCCTTCATATACCGGGCCTCTGGCACCTGTGAGGTGCCCTTTCGTGGTGTTCCCGTACCTGTGCATCCGTTGCTGTTTTCCTGCGTTTCTGTGTACCGATTTGGCCCGTCTGACTACTCTTGTTGTTCCTGCTCCGTGATTGACCCGGCTTGGCTGACGATCCTGCTCCATGATTGACCCGGTTTGGCTGACGCTCCTGCTCCGTGATTGACCCGGCTTGGCTGACGTTCCTGCTCCGTGACCTGCTTCCTGTGTTCCTGCGAGATCCTGATTATATGTCGCTCGGCGACATTCTGAACTGTGTATACAGTGCTGTGCAGACTGATCACCCACTTAACCCTTGCAGAGCTTGTTGCCTCCGCTACTGAGCCTGTCCATGAACACTTGCAGGGCTTGTTGCCTCCGTTACCGAGCCTGTCCGTTAACACTTGCTGAGCTTGTTGCCTCCGATACTGAGCCTGTCCGTTTATACTTGCAGAGCTTGTTGCCTCTGCTACTCAGCCAGTCGTTTAACACTTACTGAGCTTGTTGCCTCTGCTACCGAGCCTGTCCGTTAACACTTGCAGAGCAATTGTGGCCTCCGTTAACTGTACTTCCACCTTACACCTTATGAGCACAGAATAGCAGTTGTTGCACTGCGTGGTGCTATTGGGCTATTCCTCTAGCTCTTGCAGTGTTAGTCTCCGTTACCGCACCAGAAGGGTGTCATTGGCTCTGGTCTCATTCAGCTCTCGCAGTGTTGTGCCTTCGTTACCGCACCGGCTGTACTGGCTCAAGTTCCATTTAGCTCTTGCAGTGTCTATGACTCCGTTACCGCACCTAAGGGGTGCTATTGGCTCTGGTCCCATTTAGCTCTTGCAGTGTCTCTTACTTCATTACCGCACCTAAGGGGTTCTATTGGCTCTGGTCCCATTTGGCTCTTGCAGTGTTGTGACTCCGTTACTGCACCAGGAGGGTGCTAGTGGCTCTAGTTCCATTCAGCTCTTGCAATACTGTTGGGTATCTCGCTGATCACCTCTTCCTGAAGTGTTTCAGTTCTACCTCACTGCTAAGGTGCTTCCCACCTCGCACTACTGTCTGGGCTGTTAATACCATCTACTGGGCGTTGGCTAAACACACCACAAAAGATACTGATTACGTGCATTGGGCTTTAACCCTTATGCCACTACTGTTCCCAGTTATATGCCAGTATTGCCCCAAGCCTTATTGTGCCTGTAAAGACATCCATTATACTTATCCATATACGTGTTATTACCTATTCTAGCCCTAGGGGGCAGTGTTCCTTGTTTTCACTCAATAAAACTGTGTTTTATTTTAACCTCTGGTCTGAGTGTCTTTAAACTGTTACACCGGGTCGGTACACAGGAGCAGGCACTGAAGAATAGTCAGGCAATCCTGGTTGGTACACAGGAGCAGGAGAACAGATGCAGAGTAGTCAGGCAGGCCAAGTCGGTACACTGGGAATCACTGAGCAGAAAACTAGCACTGGTACAGGAACACCACGAAAGGGCACCGAATGGGTGCTGGAGCCCAGTATATAAAGGCCATACTGGGCGGGACCAACACAGGACAGCCAATGAGAGCACACACAGTGTAGACTGACAGGAAAACAATAACAAGGGGATCACGGACACCGTGATACCTATACCTCTTTCTGATTAGCAGGGTATCTGGAGAAATACTGGTGATTCCTCGGTGTCCGCGCAGATTGTGGAGATTAATCAAATATTTCTCTTTAGGTGGTACCTGACACCACACCGCCATCATGCTATGAGCAATGCTGTTTCATCGCTATGTTGGCGATGCAAATCACATGTCGGTACATTTTTGCATATCTGGTGGTCGTATCCTTACTTACTCATTTCTGGAATACATGCCTTGAATCAATTTCCAGAATATTGGAACTTGACATACCCAGAGATCCTTGGTTGCTTCTCTTGTTTAGGAACATGCTGCACACCTCCCCATCCCAGAAACCTTTTCTGTTCTCCTTTTTAAATTCTACTAAAGCTATGATACCCTTAAATTGGAAATCTCCCCTGAAGAATTATCCACATTATTTCATACTTGGACTACTTTTCAAACCTCACTTACTGCCTGACTATGGGTACATTGCATCGTTTACCAGTTTTCTTTTTCGAAGGGTGGGCGGGGCTGCCTAGACTCATGTGAGCCGGAGCCCTAAATCGCTCCGAGTTGCTTTTCTTTTCTTTTCCTCTCTTCTCTTCCCTTTTAGTTTCCTTTACCTACTGGTTCTTTCCTATAGGTATATGATTGTCCTTTTCTTATTTTCTTCTTGCTCCCTCCTTTATTTCCTACTTATTCTCCTTCCTTGATTCTCCTTCTTCTTTTCTAGATATTTAAATAAGATCAGTCTCTAAGGGATAATCTGCACTATGGTATTATACTTATTCTAATTCTACAATTTATTCATTGTGATCTAAATCTCTATGTCTATTGGTTCACTGTTTACCACTGTATTGTCTCTATCAATCTTCAATAAAGATATATTGAAAAAAAAATAAACATGAAATATGCGCCATAAACAGAAGTTGCAAATATGTGCAGTGGTTAACTCTTTGAGTGTCAGAAAGGTATGCAATGCAGTCACAAAAAAAATCAACATTCATCCAAATTGAATAAAATGTTTCAAAATCCATTTTGCTTCTTCATAAAACCATGCTGATTCCTACTAATAATATTGTTTGTCCTCACATGGTTCAGAATACTGTCAGTTAGTAACCCTTCTAGTATGTTAACCACTATGGAAGTCAAGCTCACAGGTCTATAACCTGGTTTGGATCTTGTTCCCTTTTTAAACAATTGAACTACATCAGCTTTCCTCCAGTCACAGGGCACTATGCCTGATGAAATCGAATCAATAAATATTAAGTATAATGGTCTTGCTATTACTGAACTAAGTTTCTTAAGTGGGTGTATACCGTCAGGTCCAGGTGCTTTATTCACCATAACCCTTTCTATTCACTTTTGGACCTTGTTCCCAGTAAGCCATGTACATGATGGAGGAAACTCTGTAGTTTTGTCTGTTTGCCCATAGTCTGTCATTGCTGCTTCCTTTGTCCTGAAGAAAAGAATGTACTTAGGGTGTCAGCCATTGCCTTATCCTCACTACTTAATTCACCTGTCTCAGTCCTAAGAGGATAAATATCAACCTTACCTTTTTATTATTAATATACTTGTAGCACTGTTTAGGGTTTTTCTTGCTCTCATTTGCAATATTTCTCTCATTTTCAATTTTAGCTAGTTTAACTGCTTGTTTGCAGATTTTATTACATTCTTTGTATTCTGTAAATGATGCATCTGAACCGTTTAACTTAAACAATTTAAAATCCTATTTCTTATTTCTAATTTCTGCAAACCTCATTATTAAGCCACATTGGTTTCACATTACTCCTCTTGTGCTTATTCCCCAATGGTATACATCGACACGTATATTTGTTTAAGAGCATTTTAAACACATTTCATGAATCTTGTGCATTTTTATCTTTGAAAATTAGATCACACTGAATATCTTTTAATACTTTTTTTAGCTTTGAAAAATTTGCCTTTTTAACCCCATCCCGACAATGAACATACCAGGTACGTCCCGCAAAAACTGTCACTTAGTGACAGAGGACGTACTGGTAAGTCTTGGAAGTCTGGGTCTCTCTACGGCTGCACGCCGTTCGGGGACTCCGTAATCATTTAGTTGAAAAACAAAAAAAATGTTAGCCAGGCGTTAAGGTGACAGCCGCGTACGCACGTGGCTTTCACTAAGGGGTTAAAATGTAATGTTTTGGTTAAACCATTGCTATTGGATTTCTTATGAAACATTTTCAAGAATACCATATTGTGGTAACTGCTGCACAAATATTCCCTTACTTGTATACTGTTTATCATGTCAGAATTGTTTGAAAGCACTAAGTCAAGCAAGGCCTCTTTTCTAGTTGTCTCTTCTACTAGATGGGACATAAAGTTAATCATTTATCCTACTTAAAAAATGATTTCCCTTTGTTGTGCCGGAAGTCATATTGCTCCAGACAATTTCAGGATAGTTGAAATCTCCCATTATAATTACCTTTCCTGACCTAGAAGCCTTTTCCATTTGCTGTAAGTTGGGCTTCCTCCAGCTCCCCAATATTAGGTGGCATGTAGCAAATCCCCACTAACATCTTTTTTATTATGTGTGCCCCCAGAGTATAGTTCAACCCACAAGGCCTCTACCTTTTCATTGGACCCTTCATTTATATCTTTCCTTAAACTAGGTTTTAAGGCATGTTTTACATACTGTATAATCATACCCCTTCTCCCATTTATTAATCATTTCTCTCCTAAAAAGTGAATAACCCTCTAGATTGAATTCTAATTCATATGCATCATTTAACCAAGTCTCATACACACCAATTAGATCATACTGCTCATGTACTGCAATTATTTCTAGTTACCCCATGTTACTAACCAGACTATGAGCAATTGCTTGCATACATTTTATCTTTTTTGCTACTCTTAAAGATTTAATTATTTGTCCAATGTATTTGTCTTTTATCAGGCTGTAACAATTGTAACTCCCTATTAGAAGAACTAGCCCATTCCCACTCTCCACCCCCATGTCCCTGCTCTAATACCATTTCCTCAGTTATACTACGTACCCCATCCTGTGTTTCAGCACCCTCCCCCTTTCTAGCTTAAAGTCTCCTCCAGTCCTCTAACCATCCTAACACCCAGCTCCATAACCCCCCTTCCTCTAAGGTGCAGTCAAAAACGACTATAAAGATTGTCCCCAAGGGAAAAGGTTACCCAATGCTCTAGGAACCCAAACCCCTCCTGCTTATACCAAATCTTTAGTGACACATTTAACTGCCTAATATCCTGTTGCCTTTATAATTTAGCATGAGGCACAGGTAATATTTCAGAGAATACTACCTTAGAGGTCCTCTGCTTAAGCTTATATCCTAAGTCCCTGAAATACTTCTTAACAGACCTCCATTTTACACTGACTTTGTCATTAGTATCAACATGAACCGTGACAGCTGGGTCATGCCCAGCCCCTCCCAACAATCTATCAACCCAGTCTGCCACATGTCGAACCAGAGCTCCCGGGAGACAGCAAACTGTTCAATTGTAGCAATCATTTTGACAGATTACCTTGTCAGTAGTCCTATTAATAGAATCCCCTACCACAAACATCTGTCTAGGCCTGCCTGTGTCCCAGATCCCATCCATGCTAGAGATGCTGTTCTCCCAGCTTTTAGAGAGAAAAGTCTTCTCCAGCAAAGGCATTCCATGGTGCAGTATATAGATTTCCTTTCCATTATATTATATCACTTATTGTTTGTATGTATATTTGATAGATATATCATGTGGTATTAAATTATATTAAGTGGAATTCATCGATTCTCAGCAGCTTCTTTGTTCCTGTTTGTCCTGAAGCCTCAGTGGAGACAGAGGTATATCTTCACATTCTGGTATTGTCAGGGAGTTTACTTTGACCATCACAATTGTGAGTGCAATTATTCATGTATGATTTTATTGGAGTGTGAATCTATATATTGTACAATCAGATGCCCTTTTTCTGTTCTATTGCATATTTTTGACCATGATGGGAGATGAGTATATGGGGAGAAGATTGTGATTAATGAGGATGAAGAGTGTGTTACTTCATTGTTATTAGAGCTAATGCTGAGGATTATATATGTCATTCCCCATCCACTCATTTTTGTGAGTATACCACCACCACCGGGTGTTTGATGGTGGTATTGTTATTTATCTGAAGATTCCACCCCTTTTTTCCCTCTTTGTGGGAAATGTGATCTTGATAGATCTAGTGCAGTGGTTCTCAGACTTCTTTTTGATCGTGGCCCCTAACATGCATTCTGATATTTTCAGGGTACCCATAACATTTTATAGATCATTTGTCAAGGACTTATTAAAGTTAAAAATACTCAAATACAAAGGTAATCTTTCTTGTCACGATCAAAATGCACAAAAATTCCATAGATATAAATTACATACACAATATTCACATTTTTTAAAAAGTCTTCAAAAAAATGGTGACACGCTAATCTGGTACCTTCTACACGCCAAAGTGCAATGACACTAAGACCCACTGATCTACTGGGAAAACATCAAGGAAGACAGATCAGAAACAGTTTTCTGTGTTATCAACATAAAATTAATGCTGAAAATGAAATTAACTTACACCAAGGGAAAAAGTAAAAATGTAAAATTATAGGGGAATTCACAGAATAAAAGATAATCCCCTTAAGGACTAGAGGTTTGTGTGAAATATTGCTTCGCACACCCCTCTGGTCCTCCAGGAGTTAAATAAGATGTCAGATTCATACATAGATTTTAATAATGCATTCTTTATTATGAGCATTCATTCAAATTATTATTGATTACTGAAAGCGTCTTTAGTATTTTATCTGGATATTACAGGATATTCTGTAAATACATGATCAGTTTAATTTTTTTAGAAATATAGTACTCTAGTCTAGTGCATTGTAGATAACAGTTGTAAGGGAGCAGAAATATGATGGTTCATGTCATTGCTTCATTTGCTTCTTAACACTTTTTGACACATTTGATATCCTGACACTGCTGCGGAGGTGGGTTGCATGGGTTGCATGGGTTGCATGGATCGCATGGATCTAAAGAGAATAAAGCACAGTATTAGATGATATTAATGGTTTCAATAACAGCACAGATAACTGTATACAACATACATGCACAGAGGGTATGAAACACCTTTAACTCTTGTTTTATTTGATATCCAATAAAAAAGGAAATAGGCCCTGCAGGCCCATATAGTCACAATAATAGTATTAATTTTAGTATATTTATGTGTTGAACAATTTGCATTGGGTAAAACCCAATAAATCAAAATTTTCCATTACATTCAATATTTATATTAGATAATAATGTTGCTGCAACATAAAAATAATCACAAAATATAACACATACAGTTGTATTGACTGTGTCATGTATTCAGTGTGATGTTTGAATGGCATGTGAGCAATGTGATGTGATGTGATGAATCACTTTTATTAACGAGATAGGAGATAGTAACACTTAATAAGAAATATATATATATATATATATATATATATATATATATATATATATATATATATATATTGTTGGGTTTATTTTCCCGAGTAAAACAAATGTACTCCCTCTGCTGAGATTTGTTTTATTCAAAAGTTATTGCATCTCAAACTTGAATTTTGTTCGTACAATATCTCAATGGCCTGAAATTTTACACTGGCGCTGTTGCTACATCATCCTATAGAAACTTCTGCTCAATTGACCATAAACGTCCATAGGGATGGTGTAGCAACAGCGCCACTGTAAAATTTCAGGCCATTGAGATAGTTCAGGTAAAAAAATTTTACTTTGAGCTGCAATATGTTTTGAATAAAACACCTCTCATCAGCAGTGAAAGTACCCTTGTTGTACTCAGGAGGGTAAACCTTAAAATATTAATTTTAATCTATATTAAGTATCACTATCCCATTAAATGTGCAGTGAGTAATGAAAAAAGTTTTTGGTACTTAAGAAAACTATGGCCAATCTACTACAAAAAAGCAATTCTGGAGTTTTTTCATTTAAATACATTTCAATTCATTTAAATGGAACGCAGATTCCCTTGAATGTTAGAGAGGTCCGCAATCATTTTGCAATGCACTGGAAACCTCACTTTCATTCCAGGGGTTAAATCCCATTTAATTCAACTGTGAATTTACAGTTTGGTTTGCCCCCGAATTGCTCTAGTGGATCATTGTGATCTTTCATTCCCTAGGTGGAAAATTCAGAAAAAGATACATATAATGATCAGGACTATTTAGCAGTATCTTTGATTTCCACAATGCAGGACTTGGGATCATGTGACGTACTTTACTGCAGGTAAATGAACCAGTTGTCTTAGTTGTCATTGTACATTATTTTATACACAGTTACTTGTGGGTTACAACTTGTATGTTACAATGAATGATCAACATTAACATACCTTGGCATTGTGGCACAGGAACACATAGATACTGTTGGCAAGCTAAAAAAAAAAAACACTGCATTTTATAAAGGAAATTAACCCAGTTGTTAAATTTAGAACTTTATTCACAAGCAAATGAGGCACAATTCTGGGATAAAACAACTGCATCATCAGTCAAAATGTCCATTAATTTAAATGGGACTTTTAATCCCTTGAATGATAAAGAAGTCACCAAGGCAATGCAAAGCAATTTAATCCAATGGACATTTTTATTTGTTCCCTATGGTGTAGTTTGTTTACACCAAAAGCAAAAATATATAAAATATTACAATACAAAAAACAGTGAAATTTAATACATAATTATTCAATAATCACATTCATTAGATCAGAGATAGTCAATCTTTTTGAGTTCTAGATGATGGAAATGATAACTCCCATCATCCCTAAACAGCCAGCTGCTGGTAGGGGATGAAGGGAGTTCTAGTCTCCAAGAGCAGGAGGTCTAAATATTTACTAGTCATTGTTTACATGGTAATTCTTCTGATTGTACAGGTTAAAGGTTAAATTGTAGGTTAAAAGAAGGATTTCCAGGTATCCATCATAAAAAATAATCTATTTTGTATCCAACTGAAAAATGTATTCTGTAAGAGCATTTTAACCCCTCGGATGCTAGACTCGTTACAGTTAAAAAACCTGTTGCTATTTTATTGTGTGAGCCTTCTGTCCTTCATCAGCATCCAGCCTGCACTTGGATCAAATGTTGCTGAGTAGATTCAGAGATAGTTTAACACTTTGCGTGCCAGAGGGGTTTCCAACACATTGCAAAGTAATGCATTTGATACCCCTCTGGCACCCAAAGGGTTTTAGAAGTAGAGGCTAAAAACTAATTTGAATCAAATATGATTAACCCTTTAAAACCAGAGGGAGTTGTGATACATTTAGAAGCAATGCATTACACACACTTCTGTTGAGTGGAGGGCCCCAGTGAAAAAATTTTTGAGGGCCCCATCAGAAAACTATTTTTACATTGACATAACTGGAAGCTATTGGATAGTGGGATTTGCAGCTTTGGACACTGACCCCCAGAACAATGGTACTCTCTATACCCCCTGTTGGTATGCCTCTGGTCCTTAAAGTGATAAGATACCTTTTGAGCTATCCTGAAAGAAGATCAAAGAAAAGATGTGGTCAGATACTTTTAACCTGGCCAAAAAAAGGTAATGATTGTAGATCAAGTGCTGCAATACGTAAAGATGTTAGTTTCTATGCTTCACTTAACCAACACAGAAACTCATATTTAGATGTTGATTTTTGACATGTAATATACATTTATCTTTTACACATTCTTAGATTCAAAATTAATGACAGAAGATATCCATTTTGAGAAAGAATACTGTAAGAAAAAAAGGTGTGATACTTACGATCCTGGCATTTCTGTGGCGGTTGGCAAGGATCACAAGGGTCTGGGCAGCATTGAGTTTTTCCCTTGTATCCAGACATGGTTATCTCTGGTAGATTTAAGTAGACTGTATTTTAGGAAAGCGGGAAATAAACGACACTCTAGTTGTGTCTGGTCTGACTGCACTTGTGGTATTTATACACAGAGGGATGAGAGCAATGTGCCAATATGGAAACCTGTTTTGACCTGTGGAAAGACAAAGAAAATATGGCTTATAGGAAGTATAATTGCATCTAATTGTTTTTTTTCATTGCTGGGTGTAGCTAAGTCTATCTTCTATATCATTTGATGGAAAATTTATTTGTGTCTTCATAAATACATTATCACGAGATATATGCTACCATTTAGGTGTACTAAAAGTTCATTAACCTGTTGACTGAACTAAATTAAAAACCATTAGTAGGTTACTTCAGTATAAAATGGCTGCATAAAATGTTTTCCATATGACAGTCTTGCTACAGTTTTAATGATGTCAGTAGATCTTAGGTATTAACACATAAGGAGAACAATTCTGAGTTCCTCAAATGTGCCATATATAACAAATTCAAACTAACCAGTTCCCCCTGGAAAGAAAAAAGAAAAGAGAGACCAAAAGAAAATCCCTCTCTTTCTCTCCAGAGAAAACCAAAAAAAAGAAACCCAGTTAAGGAGGCACTCAAAAAATAAGCAAACAATAACCAATCTCAAATTTTATTGATACTAATACAGATACAATCAACCAATTAAAAACAATTAAAAAACACAAATATTGAGGGGATCAAGGATTGCTCCGGAGAAAATATCACATATCCATAATCAATATTCCTCTGGATGGAAATAATAATCCCAATAAGGATGATAGTATACTACATATTAAAGTGACCAAGTGCAAAGCCCCCTCACAAAAGCAGTACCTAACATATTACAAAAGATATAACTCCAAAAGTGCAGTAGTAATAAGTGTAAGAAGTATACTCATCCTCCAAATATAAAACGGGATCCCATCCAGATAAGGTCTCAAAAGAATGAACCCAGAGCAAATTCAAAGAACCCCTCAACCCTTCATCCCTACGCGTGTCGCCACAAACGGCTTCATCAGGGGATAGAAACCAGGTAACGGCTGCCAATATTTGAATATAACAGGAACCAATGGGAGACATTCTCATCAAACACCTGATTCAAAACCACACATGCGTCACATACGTGAAACTCATACATAAAAAACTTTCATCCTTTATGATCCTCATAAATAATATATATGTATGTGATGTCAAAACATAAATAATATACAACGGTGCATAAGCCATAAAACCTATCATTATACATACGATGTTTTGTATTCTTCCATATATATAATCGCGCATGCGCTATAACATTGTTTATGCGCAAGCGCAATGATTTATATATTTTTTCTCCGGATATGACGGACCCTATTCTAAATATTCATCAGCGCATGCGCCTTATCATCAATTGCACGCACGCGCAATAGAGAATTCCGTTTTCGCATAATACCGATTACATCAAATGACATATAAAAGCACAAATGCACCATATTGAGTGATCGTACGCAAACACACATTTGTTCTCGATCTTCCACATAATATGTAGGTAAGTACCAATCCACAATATTGAAAAAACATATATCTTGTAATCAAACCTACCATTACAGGAGATCACACAAATATGTATTGTCCACATACACATACATGAAGTATTAGATCACACAGAGGAACAAATTACATTACTAGCAATGACTCCCATTGGCTCCAATACACCCAAACATAACAAATATATATACATCATGTAATTATTCCTCCACATAAATTCTATTCATAGAAATACTAGCCAATATCTAAGTATATAATATAATGATTCCTCCTATGAATACTTTCACAGAAATACTTTCACAAAAATACTAGCCAAGATGTTCAAACTCTAGCTCATCACAAGGGTAATTATTACTGATCATGTATTGTTAGAGACATTAACACATCAATCAAAATATACAAATTTCCAATCATATGTTATTGAAGACTTAGTGTCAGTCCAAAGTTCCATTAAATTCCCGATCTGGTCCAATATTGCTTGGACCAATCAACTCCATGGAGAGAATTGGTGTGTAAGGATATCTTGGCGTTACCCCTACATTTACCGTTTGAGTCCAATATCTCTAAGGAGGAGAGACTAGCTTTGATGGAAATTGAGAGTTGGAGGGACATAGAGATCAAAGAAGCGGATAAAGGGGGCAATATAGTATTGTGGCCTAAAGATATGTATATGGCAGAAGTGTATCGCCAATTACACAATAAAGTGGCTTATAAAAGGTTACCCTCTGATCCTACAGATGTGTATAAAAAACGTTTGGATTCTTTTTTACAGACTGCTCTACAAGATAATCTGATTACAAATAAGGAATTCAAATTTCTGATGGTGGAATTTCCGATGATCCCGACCTTTTATTTATTGCCAAAGGTTCACAAGAATGTCTCCAAACCACCTGGTAGACCGATTGTGGCGGGGATAAATGGACTGAATGAACATGTATGTATGTTTGTGGATCATTTTTTGCAACCGTTGGTTTTGATATTGGATTCGTATCTGAGAGATTCGGCTGATCTTTTGACTAGGTTGCAGGAGCTGCATGTAGAGCCCGGGGCCCTGCTCGTGACCTGTGATGTGGAGTCTTTGTATTCGAGTATAGATCACGAGCAGGGTCTTCGGGCTATAGATTTCCACCTTAGAAGATCTAATTTGTCCTCGAGACCGGAGTTTTGCCAATTTATTTTGTGTCTTTTGGAGTTTATACTCAGACATAATTATTTTGTTTTCAATTCTGAATTCTATCTTCAGCTAGTGGGTAATGCGATGGGGGCCAAATGTGCCCCCTCTTTTGCCAATCTGTTTTTGGGATGGTGGGAATGTGATATTGTTTTCTCTGATTTGTTCCATCGCTATACGGACCACATTTTAGTGTGGTATCGTTATATAGATGACATTTTTATTGTTTGGCAAGGAGGCATTGAATTGTTTCAAGAATTTCTCAAGGCTTTGAACTCTAATGAGTATAACATACGTCTTACTTCACATGTTTCCTCTGTTGAAGTGGAGTTCTTGGATTTGATGATTAGTATAGATCAAGATTGTTATATTCAGACCTCCTTATATCGTAAAGATACATCGGTTAATTCTATGTTGCATTTCTCTAGTGCCCATCCCAGACATGTCAAGCAAGCGATACCAATTGGACAATACTTACGAGTGAAGCGTAACTGCTCAACGACAGATTCTTTCAGATGCCATGCGCAGGATTTGAGGATGAGGTTGTTGGACAGAGGATATCCGCAAGAGTGTGTGAAGAGAGGATATAATAGAGCTGCGATTACCCAGAGAAAGGATCTTTTGATCACAGGTAAGAAGAACAATAAGCAATCCAAGCAATTGATACAACCCATTGCCACTTACAATGTTCAATGGTCAAATATTAGAAGGATTTTTCAGAAACATTGGCACATTTTACGTAGTGATATTACTTTGGAGAAATATCTTTCGGAAAAACCCAGTCTCATTGCGAGGAGAGGCCGTAATTTATCGGATCTTTTGGAACATAGTCATTTTCGGCCAGAAACGAGACATGTTGAGGGCAATAAAATTGTGGGTAGTTTTGCTTGTGGAAGTTGTAATATCTGTAAATACATGAAAATTACAAAATGTATAGGAAGTCCGGTGAAAGGGAAAGATATAAGGTTGAGGCAATTTGTGAATTGTCGCACTAGGAATTGTATCTATGCCATTCTCTGTCCGTGTGGGCAGTTATATGTGGGTCAAACGACTCAGATGTTAAAGAGTCGTATACAGAAACATTTGTCTTTGATCCGCAATGCTCACACGGACAGGGAAAAAGGGATCACCCTTACAAGTGTAGCATCTCATTTTTTGCAGGTCCATGGTGGATCGGTTGATAATTTGTCAGTTTATGGATTGGAAAAAGTCGGTCTTACAATCCGGGGAGGTAACCTTAACAACTTGTTACTTAAAAGAGAACTGTGGTGGATTTTTATGTTACAATCACTTTATCCTCATGGTATGAATGAGGATATGTGTTTTAATAGTTTTGTCCACTAACAGGTTACTGATTACTTTCCCCTTTTTTTCCCCTTCTTTCCCCTTCTTTAGAGATTTTTTGGATTGGAGCTCTTCTCTTGAGAAGTGGAAGTACGCTTTGAAAAGTTTTTTTCCCCATGAAGAAAATGTCATAAGAACTAGTGACGAAGATGACACAAGTGACGTATGACATCTGTAGAGCTCAATGGAGGTTATAAGATCATGTCTCACTTGTGGAGGACTTGTGTGTCTTTAAATAATGGAGAACCTTTTTTGTGGAATGTGATTATTTACAGAGGATTCTAACTCTTAGCGATGAATGACATCTTCTGAACTTGATGGAGGTTCTGAGATTTTCTTTCACTTATGGAGTATTTTGATTGTGAAGATAATGGAGAGCCTCCTTTTTTCATCTATAGAGGACTCTAATTGTACAGCAAGTTCTCTCCATGGAGTTGATTGGTCCAAGCAATATTGGACCAGATCGGGAATTTAATGGAACTTTGGACTGACACTAAGTCTTCAATAACATATGATTGGAAATTTGTATATTTTGATTGATGTGTTAATGTCTCTAACAATACATGATCAGTAATAATTACCCTTGTGATGAGCTAGAGTTTGAACATCTTGGCTAGTATTTTTGTGAAAGTATTTCTGTGAAAGTATTCATAGGAGGAATCATTATATTATATACTTAGATATTGGCTAGTATTTCTATGAATAGAATTTATGTGGAGGAATAATTACATGATGTATATATATTTGTTATGTTTGGGTGTATTGGAGCCAATGGGAGTCATTGCTAGTAATGTAATTTGTTCCTCTGTGTGATCTAATACTTCATGTATGTGTATGTGGACAATACATATTTGTGTGATCTCCTGTAATGGTAGGTTTGATTACAAGATATATGTTTTTTCAATATTGTGGATTGGTACTTACCTACATATTATGTGGAAGATCGAGAACAAATGTGTGTTTGCGTACGATCACTCAATATGGTGCATTTGTGCTTTTATATGTCATTTGATGTAATCGGTATTATGCGAAAACGGAATTCTCTATTGCGCGTGCGTGCAATTGATGATAAGGCGCATGCGCTGATGAATATTTAGAATAGGGTCCGTCATATCCGGAGAAAAAATATATAAATCATTGCACTTGCGCATAAACAATGTTATAGCGCATGCGCGATTATATATATGGAAGAATACAAAACATTGTATGTATAATGATAGGTTTTATGGCTTATGCACCGTTGTATATTATTTATGTTTTGACATCACATACATATATATTATTTATGAGGATCATAAAGGATGAAAGTTTTTTATGTATGAGTTTCACGTATGTGACGCATGTGTGGTTTTGAATCAGGTGTTTGATGAGAATGTCTCCCATTGGTTCCTGTTATATTCAAATATTGGCAGCCGTTACCTGGTTTCTATCCCCTGATGAAGCCGTTTGTGGCGACACGCGTAGGGATGAAGGGTTGAGGGGTTCTTTGAATTTGCTCTGGGTTCATTCTTTTGAGACCTTATCTGGATGGGATCCCGTTTTATATTTGGAGGATGAGTATACTTCTTACACTTATTACTACTGCACTTTTGGAGTTATATCTTTTGTAATATGTTAGGTACTGCTTTTGTGAGGGGGCTTTGCACTTGGTCACTTTAATATGTAGTATACTATCATCCTTATTGGGATTATTATTTCCATCCAGAGGAATATTGATTATGGATATGTGATATTTTCTCCGGAGCAATCCTTGATCCCCTCAATATTTGTGTTTTTTAATTGTTTTTAATTGGTTGATTGTATCTGTATTAGTATCAATAAAATTTGAGATTGGTTATTGTTTGCTTATTTTTTGAGTGCCTCCTTAACTGGGTTTCTTTTTTTTGGTTTTCTCTGGAGAGAAAGAGAGGGATTTTCTTTTGGTCTCTCTTTTCTTTTTTCTTTCCAGGGGGAACTGGTTAGTTTGATTATATTTTAAACCTGGAGTGCACCACACTATTGGAGTGGGAATTAATAAGCAGTTGATTTTTCCAGTGCCTGCTTTTTTCTGTTAAAATTATATATAACAAATTAACATTTCCCCTTATGTAAAGGGAATGTTTAACACGCTGGACAATAGAGAGATCACATTACAATATGTTACTTCAGTGTAAAATGGCTGTATAATAAGTGTTTTCCATATCATAATTTTGTTTAAACACTAATCAGTTCAGAACCACATACATGGGAGAGCTGGTAACTTGTGGCCTGGGAGGAAAATAAAATCAAGTGGACCATACAGACTATCATTCCAGCCCACTATCCCAGCCCATCCCTTTTATTCATTTTAAAGTTGTCTTTGATGTTGTGACGTAAGGCAAATCATACAACAGAGCTTACAATTGAAATGGGGCTACACTATTGAAACTGTAGAGCTTAAAGTTGAAATGGAGCTACACTAGAGCTTACAATTTAAGTAAAACTACACTAGTGTTACCATGGAGCTTACAATGGAAATGAATTATGCTACTAGCTTCATTTTGGGTGTAAACTCTGTGGTATCATTAGTATAGCTCCATTTTAGTTGTAAGATATGTGGTATCACTAATGTAGCTCCCTTTTTTGTTGTAAGCTCTGTGATATCATTAGTGCAGCTCCACTTACAGCAGCAAGAAGGAGATTAAGTGAGGAAGTGGTCCATCAGCCCAGATCTGTGATTGGCCTAGGGGGCTATTGCCCCACTGCCCCAAGGCTAAGCCTTCTTTGACCAGATAGGTATAAAGACAAAATGAATATAATATTTCCGGGTTTATCAAATTTGCCATATATATATCAAATGAAATTTCTATTTATATTAAGGAGGTGTACATGCGCTTGAATTCTAAAGAGAAGCAATGCATTAGAAACATTTTATCTAGCATCAAAAGTTCAAATGCTATAATTTTGTGTACTTGTTTTGCCCCCAAGTACAAGTAATGCAATTCTTCATTGACATTAATAGACATTAATTGCATAAAGTGGAAAATGTTGCAGAAAAAACACCCACCAGTATTTTTTCAAGCATGGTATGCAACTCAATTACCTGCTTAAAAAAACACGTCAGGCGCTAAAGTTAGTGTCCTTTGAAACCCACTAAAAGTAGTCTCCTATTCCAATTCTATTCTTACATTACGCATTAAGATGCGTTAAGGGGTCCACTCTGATAGGTGAAAATCAGCACCCAGTATTTTTGGGCGCAGAGAACCTTAACACATGTTAATCCTGCCGACTCAGGAATTGTAGAGTAAAAAACAAACTCAAGCGTCCACTTAATGTATTGATACAGGGCCCTAAGCTCCATATCAATACATCCAAAGTATGAAAAAAAAAATTTCAGATGTTAGTAGAATTAACCCTATGAGTACCAGTGGGGTATGCATACCCCCTGTCACTCATAGGGTTAATACGACTAAGTTAAAAAACATCACCTGACAAGAAACATATACCAGTATTACTGATGTCCAGCAGGGTCTTCAGTACCCTGGTCAGCTACTGTCTGTCTTCTTCTGTCATCTTCTACCTTCTCCTCTTCTGTCTTCTTTTTTCTTTTCATCTTCTTCCTTGTAGCATATACGTACCTGTAAAGAACCAAATATTAAACATGAAATATGCTCCATAAACAGAAGCTGCAAATATGTGCAGTGGTTAACTCTTTGAGTGCCAGAAAGGTACGCAATGCAGTCACAAAAAAGATTCATTTTGCTTTAAATTAATTTCCATTGAGAAGAGAAAACATATAGGGTTATGCAAACTGTATTTCATATGGTGCATTGCAATACATAAATAGTCTGCAGGCTCTGCCACTTTCACAGGCAGTGGTGGCAGCAAGTCAGTAGAACAGACCCCCCTGCCAATGCTCATGCCAGTGTGTGGGAAATTTGAACAGAGACTGGCTTTTATATGTCCAGTCTCTGTTCAGAATGGCTCAGTGATGTCCATTGGCTGGGATGCCTGCTTACACACCTTCCAGCCAATCAGCTCCTAGTGGAGGGGATGACAAATCCCGCTAGGAGCGGAATGTCAACCAGGATTAGTATGGTAGTGCCTCACCACTTTCATCATGTACTATGCAATCACCTAGGATGTTTTGTCCAGGATATACTCCTCTTGAAGAAATGTCTGTTCCAGATGAGAAAAGAGTTGAGGATTTGTATTTATTGTATTTATATTATTTTTATATGTTTTGATAATAAATATATTAAGTAAGTGCTGTTGTGGATTTGCTGTATACGGTGTCACCCAAGTGGAAGTCAATTCATTGCTTCCAAAACATAGTAACATAGTTTATGAGGCTGATAAAAGACATGCGTCCATCAGGTTCAGCCCATGCTAAAAACAACCCAGTTGATCCACAGGAAGGCAAAAAAAAAAGCCCTCTGAAACCATTTACAATTTAGTCCGAAGTGGGTAAAAAAATTCCTTCCTGACTCCAAATGGCAGTCATATAGTTCCCTGGATCAACAACCTATCTGCATTTTAGCCATCTGTCATAATTTTCCATATTGTTCTGCGCTAGATAGGCATCCATTGCTTTTTTTGAAAGCAGTAGCACTATCTGCAAGTACAACATCCCGAAGCAAAGAATTCCATAGCTTTGCCACCCTTACTGTAAAGAATCCCTGCCTTTGTTTTAGTCAAAAGTTCCTTTCCTCTAGTCTAATGTATGACCTCTTGTTCTTAGCTCAGCCCTTTGCGTAAATAATTAATTGGATAGTTCTTTTTATTGACCTTGAATGTATTTGTAAATGGTAATCATATCACCTCTTCGTCAATGTAAACAAACCCAGTTTGGCTAGTCTCTCTTTATAACTCCAATCCCTTTATCAGTTTTGTTGCATTTCTCTGCACCTTTTTCATTTCAGCACTATCTTTTTTAAAAACTGGCACCAAGAATTGTACTCCATATTCTAGATGAGGCCTAAACAAGGATTTATACAGAGGTAGGATAATATTAGCATCCATTGCATCTACACCTCTTTTTATGCAGGTTAGTATCCTATTTGCTCTTGCAGAAGCTGAGTGACTTTGCACACTGCTGTGAAGTCTATTGTCTATCAGTACTCCTAAATCTTTTTCTAATGAGGATTCCCCAAGTTGTTTCCCATTTAGAGTATAGGTAGCAAGTTTGTTTCTACAGCCCAAATGCATAACCTTAAATTTATCTACATTAAATGTCATGTCACTTTTCTGCCCATTCACTCAGTTCATCTAAATCCTTATGCAGAGAAAAAACATCCAGCTCTGTATGTATTTCCTTACATAGCTTAGTGTCATCAGCAAAGACTGAGATGCTAATTTCAATTCCCAATTAAAGGTAAAGCTGCTTTTATAAGTGAATGAACTGCTATACATCACAGATTCGGTTTAAATTAAGTAGTCTGTTTTTTTGACAGATATCTGTCACCTGCAGCAAAGATATCAAGTCTTTTTAATAAACTCCTCCATCTTCTATTTTTAATATTGAGTAATCGTTTTCGGAATTTTAGGGTATATACTGGACCACAGTGGATGCTGTTCTATGGACATTTGTTCTATGTTACAGTATCCATTGTGATAAGTGTATTACATTTAAGTGTTTATCATACACATGTGTTTTTTGGTGATTGCAATTTATGATAGGTGGTATTAACTATACATGTTGCAGCCCACATAGTAGGTTTCTAAGTATCTAACTGAAAACTCCCATTATAATTACCTTTCCTGACCTAGAGGCCTTTTCCATTTGCAGTAAAAGTTGGGCTTCCTCCAGCATGTGTAATGCATTGCTTCTAAATGTATCACAACTCCCTCTGGTTTTAAAGGGTTAATCATATGTAACTATGTAACTATGTAACTATGTAACTATGTAACTATGTAACTATATTTGATTCAAATTAGTTTTTAGCCTCTACTTCTAAAACCCTTTGGGTGCCAGAGGGGTATCAAATGCATTACTTTGCAATGTGTTGGAAACCCCTCTGGCACGCAAAGTGTTAAACTATCTCTGAATCAGCTCAGCAACATTTGATCCAAGTGCAGGCTGGATGCTGATGAAGGACAGAAGGCTCACACAATAAAATAGCAACAAGTTTTTTCAGTTATTGTGTCTGGAGACTTGTGTTCTATCTGTACTAATACACGGGCCTGTCGAACAGATACAGGGGTGTATGAACACGTTCTGTGGATGAGGTTACGTTACGTATTTCGCAGTGATGGGATGCAGTCTATACCGAGCACATTGTTAGTTTGTCTCACATCTAGAACCATCTGACACCTTATATTCCCCAACAGGTTATTGAAGGCCATCGATAATCATAACTTAATGTTTTACAGCTTAACATGAGTAATAGAGATCGGTGTGATATTTAAAATAAACAATATATATTTTATTATATATGATTTTAATTCTCTGAAAGCAGGAGAGTTATATTATTCCTGTTTATTCTTCTATTGTTGTGCATTCTTGTTTTCTGTTTACATATTAAAGGATACCATATTGTGGTCACTACTGCACAAATATTCCCTTACTTGTATATTGTTTATCATGTCAGAATTGTTTGAAAGCACTAAGTCAAGCAAGGCCTCTTTTCTAGTTGGATCTTCTACTAGTTGGGACGTAAAATTAATCATTTTTCCTATTTAAAAATGATTTCCCTTTGTTGTGACAGAAATCATATTGCTCTAGACAATTTCAGGATAGTTGAAAACTCCCATTATAATTACCTTTCCTGACCTAGAGGCCTTCTCCATTTGCAGTAAAAGTTGGGCTTCCTCCAGCTCCCCAATATTAGGTGGAATGTAGCATATCCCCACTAACATCGCTTTTATTATGTGTGCCCCAGTGTATATTTCAACCCACAAGGCCTCTGCCTTTTCATTGCACCCTTCATTTACATCTTCCCTTAAACTAGGTTTTAAGACATGTTTTACATATAGGCATACCCCTCCTCCTCGTTTATTAACCCAATCCCTCCTAAAAAAGTAAACAACCCTCGAGATTGACTGCTAAGTCATCTGCATCATCCAACCTGGTTTCAGACACACCGATTAGATTATATATGTATTGCAATCATTTCTAGTTACCCCATCTTACCAGTCAGACTACGGGCATTTGCTTGCATACATTTTACCTTTTTGTTACTCTTAAAGATTTAATTATTTGCCAAATGTATTTGTTTTTTTATCAGGCTGTAACAATGGCACCTCCTGTTAGATGAACTAACCCATTCCTCCTCTCCACCCTCATGCCCCTTCTCTAATCCCATTTCCTCAATTATACTACCTTCCCCATCCTGTGTTTCAGCACCCTCCCTTCCCGCCTTTCCAGTTTACATTTTTCCCCAGCCCTCTAACCATCCTAACACCCAGCTCCATGGCCCCCCTTCCTCTAAGGTGCAGTTCAACATGACTATAAAGATTGCCCCCAAGGGAAAAGGCTGCCCAGTGCTCTAGGAATCCAAAGCCCTCCTGCTTACAGCAAATCTTTAGTCACACATTTAACTCCCTAGTCTCCCATTGTCTTTCTAATTTAGCTTGTGGCACAGGTAGTATTTCAGAAAATGCTACCTTAGAGGTCCTCTGCTTAAGCTTATATCCTAAGTCCCTGAAATACTTCTTAACAGACCTCTATTTTCCACTGACTTTGTCATGCCCAGCCCCTCCCAATAATCTATCAACCCGATCCGCCACATGTTGAACCAGAGCTCCTGGGAGACAGCAAACTGTTCGATTGTAGCAATCCTTTTGACAGATTACCTTGTCTGTCTTCCTATTAAAGGGATAGTAATACTTCGTTTTAACTTTATTTTATAGGCATTAAAAAAACATGAAGAATGATATGTCTTATCTCTCAAACCTTTATGGTTTAAGAGATATTCACAATCAAATTGTCCCCCTCCCGTCCCTTTTACTGATGTCACACTGTTCAGCCAAAGCAGAAGGGAGGTGCCCAGGTAGACTGCAGAGAGGGACAATCTTCAATTAAGATAAGGGAAAAACCTGAAAAGCTTGTCAAGGGGGGCAGGGATTTCATTGTTTTCATAGGAATAAGAGTGTCCCCTTCTGTTATCTGTCTGGTCTATAGACTGCATTCCACATCTGAGAAGAGATAGCTTACACTAAGCAAAAGGGGCGGGAGGGGGAAACTTTGCTTGTGAATATCTCTTAAACTAGATATAAGACTTATATCATTCTTCGTGTTTTTTTAATGCCTACAAAATAAAATAAAGTTAAAACGAAGTATTACTATCCCTTTAACAGAATCCCCTACCACCACCATCTGTCTAGGCCTACCTGTGTCCCAGATCCCATCCATGCTAGAGACACTGTTCTCCCAGCTTTTAGAGAGAACAGTCTTCTCTAGCAAAGGCATTCCATGGTGCAGTATATAGATTTCCTTTCCATTATATTATATCACTTACGTTTTGTATGTATATTCGATAGATATTATATTCTGTGGTATTAAATTATATTAAGTGCAGTTCATCAATTCTCAGCAGCTTCTTTGTTCCTGTTTGTCCTGAACCCTGAGTGGAGACAGGGGTATATCTTCACACGCTGGTATTGTCAGGGAGTTTACTCTGACCATCACAATTGTGAGTGTAATTATTCATGTTTGATTTTATTGGAGTGTGAATCTATGTATTGTACAATCAGGTGCCCTCTTTCTGTTCTATTGTATATTTTTGACCATGATGGGAGATGAGTATATGGGGAGAAGACTGTGATTAATGAGGATGAAGAGTGTGTTACTTCGTTGTTATTAGGGCTAATGCTGAAAATTATATATGTAGATCCCCAGCCACTCATTTTTGTGAGTATACCACCACCACTGGGTGTTTGATGGTGGTATTGTTTTTTATCTGAAGATTCCACCCCTTTTTTCCCTCCTTGTGGGAAATGTGATCTTGATAGATCTAGTGCAGTGGTTCTCAAACTTATTTTTGATCATGGCCCCCAACATGCCTTCTGGTATTTACAGGGTACTCGTAACATGTTATAGGTCATTTGTCAAGGACTTATTGAAGTTAAAAATACTCAAATACAAAGGTAATCTTTCTTGTCACGATCAAAATTCACAAACAGTCCATAGATATAAAATACATACACAATATTCACATTTTTGAAAAAGTCTTCAAAAAAATGGTGGCACGCTAATCTGGTACCTTCTACATGCCAAAGTACAATGACACTAAGACCCACTGATCTACTGGGAGAACATCAAGGAAGACAGATCAGAAACAGTTTTCTGTGTTATCAGCATAAAATTAATGCTGAAAATGAAATTAACTTACACCAAGGGAAAAAGTAAAAATGTAAAATTATAGGGGGATTCACAGAATAAAAGATAATCCACTTAAGGACTAGAAGTTTGTGTGAAATTTTGTTTCACACACCCCTCTGGTCCTCCAGGAGTTAAATAAGATGTCAGATTCATACATAAATTTTAATAATGCATTCTTTATTATGATCATTCATTCAAATTATTATTGATTACTGAAAGCGTATTTTATCTGGATATTACAGGATATTCTGTAAATACACAATCAGTTTAATTTTTTTAGAGATATAGTACTCTAGTCTAGTGCATTGTAGATAACAGTTGTAAGGAGCAGAAATATGATGGTTCATGTCATTGCTTCATTTGCTTCTTAACACTTTTTGACACATTTGATATCCTGACACTGCTGCGGAGGTGGGTTGCATGGGTTGCATGGGTTGCATGGATCGCATGGATCTAAAGAGAATAAAGCACAGTATTAGATGATATTAATGGTTTCAATGACAGCACAGATAACTGTATACAACATACATGCACAGAGGGTATGAAACACCTTTAACTCTTGCTTTATTTGATATCCAATAAAAAAGGAAATAGGCCCTGCAGGCCCATATAGTTACAATAATAGTATTAATTTTAGTATATTTATGCGTTGAACAATTTGCATTGAGTAAAACCCAATAAATCAAAAATTTCCATTACATTCAATATTTATATTAGATAATAATGTTGCTGCAACATAAAAATAATCACAAAATATAACACATACAGTTGTATAGACTGTGTCATGTATTCAGTGTGATGTTTGAATGGCATGTGAGCAAGGTGATGTGATGAATCACTTTTATTAACGAGAAAGTAACACTTAATAAGAGATATATATATATATATTGTTGGGTTTATTTTCCCGAGTACAACAAAGGTACTCCCTCTGCTGAGATTTGTTTTATTCAAAAGTTATTGCATCTCAAACTTGAATTTTGTTGGTACAAATTTTACATTGGAACTGTTGCTACATCATCCTATAGAAACTGCTGGTCAATTGACCATAAACGTCCATAGGAATGGTGTAGCAACAGCGCCACTGTAAAATTTCAGGCCATTGAGATATTGCAGGTAAAAAAATTTAAGTTTGAGCTGCAATATGTTTTGAATAAAACACCTCTCATCAGCAGTGAAAGTACCCTTGTTGTACTCAGGAGGGTAAACCTTAAAATATTAATTTTAATCTATATTAAGTATCACTATCCCATTAAATATGCAGTGAGTAATGAAATAAGTTTTTGGTACTTAAGAAAACTGTGGCCAATCTACTACAAAAAAGCAATTCTGGAGTTTTTCATTTAAATACATTTCAATTCATTTAAACAGAATGTTAGAGAGGTCCTCAATCATTTTGCAATGCACTGGAAACCTCACTTGCATTCCAGGGGTTAAATCCCTTTTAATTCAACTGTGAATTTACAGTGTGGTTTGCCCCTGAACTGATCTAGTGGATCATTGTGATCTTTCATTCCTAGGTGGAAAATTCAGAAAAAGATACATATAATGATCAGGACTATTTAGCAGTATCTTTGATTTCCACAATGCAGGACTTGGAATCATGTGACATACTTTACTGCGGGTAAATGAACCAGTTGTCTTAGTTGTCATTGTACATTATTTTATACACAGTTACTTGTGGGTTACAACTTGTATGTTACAATGAATGATCAACATTAACATACCTTGGCATTGTGGCACAGGAACACATGGATACTGTTTGCAAGCTAAAAAAATGAAAAAAAAAAAAACACTGCATTTTATAGTGGAAATTAACCCAATTGTTAAATTTTGGAATTTATTCAGAAGCGAATGAGGAGCAATTCTGGAATAAACCAACTGCATCATCAGTCAAAATGTCCATTGATTTAAATAGGGCTTTTAATCCCTTGAATGATAAAGAAGTCACCAAGGCAATGCAAAGCAATTTAATCCAATGGACATTTTCATTTGTTCCCTATGGTGCAGTTTGTTTACACCAAAAACAAAAATATATAAAATGTTACAATACAAAAAAAGTGAAATTTATTTAATACATAATCATTCAATAATCACATTCATTAGATCAGAGATAATCAATGTTTTTGAGTTCTAGATGATGAAAACGATAACTCCCATCATCCCTAAACAGCCAGCTGCTGGTAGGGGATGAAGGGAGTTGTAGTCTCCAAGAGCAGGAGGTCTAAATATTTACTAGTCATTATTTACATGGTAATTCTTCTGATTGTGCAGGTTATAGGTTAAATTGTAGGTTAAAAGAAGGATTTCCAGGTATCCATCATAAAAAATTATGTTTTCTGTATCCAACTGAAAAGTGTATTCTCTAAGAGCATTTTAACCCCTTGGATGCTAGACTCGTTCAATCTAAAAAACCTGTTGCAATGTTATTGTGTGAGCCTTGTGTCCTTCATCAGCATCCAGCCTGCACTTGGATCAAATGTTGCTGAGTTGATTCAGAGAATAGTTTAACACTTTGCATGCCACAGGGGTTTCCAACGCATTGCAGAGTAATGCATTGGATACCCCTCTGGCACCCAAAGGGTTTTAGAAGTAGAGGCTAAAAACAAATTTTAATCAAATGTGATTAACCCTTTAAAAGCAGAGGGAGCTGTAATACTTTTAGAAGCAATGCATTACACACACTTCTGTTGAGTGCCCCAGTGAAAACATTTTTGAGGGCCCCATCAGAAAACTATTTTTACATTGGCGTAACTGGAAGCTATTGGATAGTGGGATTTGAGCTTTGGACACTGACCCCCGAACAACGGTACTCTCTATACCCCCTGTTGGTATGCCTCTGCCTCTGGTCCTTAAAGTGATAAGATACCTATTGAGCTATCCTGAAAGAAGATCAAAGAAAAGATGTGATCAGATACTTTTAACCTGGCCAAAAAAAAGGTAATGATTGTAGATCAAGTGCTGCAATACGTAAAGATGTTAGTTTCTATGCTTCACTTAACTAACACAGAAAATCATATTTAGATGTTGATTTTGGACATGTAATATACATTTATGTTTTACTCATTCTTAGATTCAAAATTAATGACAGAAGATATCCATTTTGAGAAAGAATACTGTAGGAAAAAAAGGTGTGATACTTACGATCCTGACATTTCTGTGGCGGTGGGCAAGGATCACAAGGGTCTGGGCAGCATTGAGTTTTTCCCTTGTATCCAGACATGGTTATCTCTGGTAGATTTAAGTATACTGTATTTTAGGAAAGCGGGAAATAAACGACACTCTAGTTGTGTCTGGTCTGACTGCACTTGTGGTATTTATACACAGAGAGATGAGAGCAAGGTGCCAATATGGAAACCTGTTTTGACCTGTGGAAAGACAAAGAAAATATGGCTTATAGGAAGTATAATTGCATCTAATTGTTTTTTTTCATTGCTGGGTGTAGCTAAGTCTATCTTCTATATCATTTGATGGAAAATGTATTTGTGTCTTCATAAATACATTATCACGAGAAATATGCTACTATTTAGGTGTACTAAAAGTTAATTAACCTGCTGACTGAACTAAATTAAAAATCATTAGTAGGTTACTTCAGTATAAAATGGCTGCATAAATTTTTTTCCATATGACAGTCTTGCTACAGTTCTAATGATGTCAGTAGATCATAGGTATTAACACATAAGGAGAACAATTCTGAGTTCCTCAAATGTGCCATATATAACAAATTAACATTTCCCCTTATGTAAAGGGAATGTTTAACACGCTGGACAATAGAGAGATCACATTACAATAGGTTACTTCAGTGTAAAATGGCTGTATAATATGTGTTTTCCATATCATACTTTTGTTTAAACACTAATTGGTTCAGAACCACATACAGGGGAGGGCTGGTAACTTGTGGCCTCGGGGGAAAATAAAATCAAGCGGCCCATATAGACTATCATTCCAGCCCACTGTCCCAGCCCATCCCTTTTGTTCATTGTAAAGTTGTCATTGATGTTGTGAAGTAAGGCAAATCATACAACAGAGCTTACAATTGAAATAGGGCTACCCTAGTGAAACTGTAGAGCTTAAAGTTGAAATGGAGCTACACTAGAGCTTACAAATTAAGTAAAACTACACTAGTGATACCATGGAGCTTACAATGGAAATGAATTATGCTACTAGCTTCATTTTGGGTGTAAACTCTGTGGTATCACTAGTGTAGCTCCATTTTAGTTGTAAGCTCTGTGATATCACTAGTGCAGCTCCACTTACAGCAGCAAGAAGGAGATTAAGTGAGGCAGTGGCCCATCAGCCCAGATCTGTGATTGGCCTAGCGGGCTATTGCCCCATTACCCCCAGGCTAAGCCTTCTTTAACCACATAGGTATAAAGACAAAATGAAAATAATAATTCTGGGTTTATCAAATATGCCATATATAACAAATGAATTTTCTATTTATATTACATAAGTGTACATGCTCTTGATTTCTAAGGAGAAGCAATGCATTAGAAACATTTTATCTAGCATCAAAAGTTCAAATGCTATAATTTTGTGTACTTGTTTTGCCCCCAAGTACAAGTGATGCAATTCTTCATTGACATTAATAGACATTAATTGCATAAAGTGGAAAATGTTGCTTCTGGAAATGCCATATTATTCTAAATTATCTGCACATGTAGAATGAAGGACACACAGCAGACTGCAATGTGTTAAAACATGTACATCAGGAGATTTTTCAAAAAAGGCATTCACTCTTTCATACATATTTTTTTCACTATTGCTCAAAATCATTACTCATACAACATCTACTTCCACCTTCTATACATGTACAGAAATAGCTTGTCTTCTGAAAACAATATATGTTACACTGGATAAGAACATCATTGCATACATGATCCTTTTTGGTAATCTTGGGAAAAGCTTTGAGGCCCCAATTCAATTCCCCCTTTACCCCAAAAAATACAGCACCAGCATTTTTTTCAAGCATGGTAAGCAACTCAATTACCAGTTACAATTGTAACACCAGTTACAGAAAAAATACCCACCAGTATTATTTCAAGCATGGTATGCAATTCAATTACCAGCTTAAAAAAAACACGTCAGGCGCAAAAGTTAGTGCCCTGTGAAACCCACTAAAAGTAGTCTCCTATTCCAATTCTATTCTTACATTACGCATTAAGATGCGTTAAGGGGTCCACTCTGATAGGTGAAAATCAGCACCCAGTATTTTTGGGCGCAGAGAACCTTAACACATGTTAATCCTGTCGACTCAGGAATTGAAGAGTGAAAAAAAAACTCAAGTGTCCAGTGAATGTATTGATACGGGGCCCTAAGCTCCATATCAATACATCCAAAGTATGAAAAAAAATATGTCAGGTGTTAGTAGAATTAACCCTATGAGTGCCAGTGGGGTATGCATACCCCCTTCACTCATAGGGTTAATACGAATAAGTTAAAAAACATCCCCCGACAAGAAACATATACCAGTATTACTGATATCCAGCAGGGTCTTCAGAACTCTGGTCAGCTACTGTCTGTCTTCTTCTGTCATCTTCTACCTTCTGCTGTTCTGTCTTCTTTATTCTTTTCAACTTCTTCCTTGTAGCATACACGTACCTGTAAAGAACCAAATATTAAACATGAAATATGCTCCATAAACAGAAGCTGCAAATATGTGCAGTGGTTAACTCTTTGAGTGCCAGAGAGGTACGCAATGCAGTCACAAAAAAGATAGATTTTGTTTTAAATTAATTTCCATTGAAAAGAGAAAAAATATAGAGTTATGCAAACTATATTTCATATGGTGCATTGCAATACATAAATAGTCTGCCAATGCTCAAGCCAGTGTGTTGGAAATTTGAACAGAGACTGGCTTTTATATGTCCAGTCTCTGTTCAGAATGGCTCAGTGATGTCCATTGGCTGGGATTTCTGCTTACACACCTTCCAGCCAATCAGCTCCTAGTGGAGGGGATGACAAATCCCGCTAGGAGCTGAATGTCAACCAGGTTTAGTATGGTAGTGTCTCACCACTTTCATAGTGTACTATGCAATCACCTAGGATGTTTTGTCCAGGATATACTCCCCTTGAAGAAATGTCTGTTCCAGATGAGAAACGAGTTGAGGATTTGTATTTATTGTATTTATATTATTTTTATGTTTTTATAATAAATATATTAAGAAAGTGCTGGTGTGGATTTTCTGTATACGGTGTCACCCAAGTGGAAGTCAATTCATTGCTTCCACAAACATAGTAACAGTTTATGAAGTTGAAAAAAGATATGAATCCATCAAGTTCAGCCCATGCTAAAAACAACCCAATTGATCCACAGGAAGGCAAAAAAAAGCCCTCTGAAACCATTTACAATTTAGTCCGAAGTGGGTAAAAAAAATCCTTCCTGACTCCAAATGGCAGTCATATAGTTCCCTGGATCAACAACCTATCTGCATTGAAGCCATCTGTCATAATTTTCCATATTGTTCTGCGCTAGATATGCATCCATTGCTTTTTTTGAAAGCAGTTGCACTATCTGCAAGTACAACATCCCAAAGCAAAGAATTCCATAGCTTTGCCACCCTTACTGTAAAGAATCCCTGCCTTTGTTTTAGTCAAAAGCTCCTTACCTCTAGTCTTAATGTATGACCTCTTGTTCTTAGCTCAGGCCTTTGTGGAAATAATTAATTGGATAGCACTTTTTATTGACCTTGAATGTATTTGTAAATGGTAATCATATCACCTCTTTGTCAATGTAAACAAACCCAGTTTGGCTAGTCTCTCTTTATAACGCCAATCCCTTTATCAGTTTTGTTGCATTTCTCTGCACCTTTTCCATTTCAAAGCTGTCTTTTTTAAAAACTGGCACCAAGAATTGTACTCCATATTCTAGATGAGGCCTAAACAAGGATTTAAATAGAGGTAGGATAATATTAGCATCCATTGCATCTACACCTCTTTTTATGCAGGCTAGTATCCTATTTGCTCTTGCAGCAGCTGAGTGACTCTGCACATTGCTGTGAAGTCTATTGTCTATCAGTACTCCTAAATCTTTCTCTAATGAGGATTCCCCAAGCTGTTTCCCATTTAGAGTATAGGTAGCAAGTTTGTTTCTACAGCCCAAAAGCATAACCTTACATTTATCTACATTAAATGTCTAACACTTTTCTGCCCATTCACTCAGTTCATCTAAATCCTTATGCAGAGAAAAAACATCCAGCTCTGTGTGTATTTCCTTACATAGCTTAGTGTCATCAGCAAAGACTGAGACACTACTTTCAATTCCCAATTAAAGGTAAAGTTGCTTTTATAAGTGAATGAACTGCTATACATCACAGATTCGATTTAAATTAAGTAGTCTGTTTTTTGACAGATATCTGTCACCTGCAGCAAAGATATCAAGTCTTTTTAATAATCTCCTCCATCTACTATTTTTAATATTGACTAATCGTTTTTGGAATTTTAGGGTATATACTGGACCACAGTGGATGCTGTTCTATGGACATTTGTTCTATGTTACAATATCCATTGTGATAAGTGTATTACATGTAAGTGTTGATCATACACATGTGTTTTTTGGTGATTGCAATTTATGACAGGTGGTATTAACTATACATGTTGCAGCCCACATAGTAGGTTTCTAAGCACAATGCAATTATTGGTATACTTTAATAAGAGCAAAACCAACCACTAATATTGCACCGTTTACGGATGTAGTTGTGATGCATATAGATTTGTGATAGGTTGGAATAAAGTTTAACACCTTGCTGTCTACCATCATTATCATAATTCAATACATATATCGCATCCCACATGTATGGGTCTGCGAAATAGCTATAATATATTGTGTCTATATGGAGATCCTATATATCTGCAAGTGGTTAACTTGTATGTGGTCAGTTTGTAGGTTATGTGATGTCTGGGTTGTGAGCAACGTGACAAGAGTGTCTGGAGACTTGTGTTCTATCTGCACTAATACACGGGCCTGTCGAATGGATACAGGTGTGTATAAACACGCTCTGTGGATAAGGTTACGTATTTGGAAGGGATGCAGTCTATACCAAGCACATTGTTTGTTTGTCTCACATCTAGAACCACCTGACACTTTATATTCCCCAACAGGTTATTAAAGGCCATCGATAATCATAACTTAATGTTTTACAGCTTAACATGAGTAATAGAGATCAGTGTGATATTTAAAATAAACAATATATATTTTATTATATATGATTTTAATTCTCTGAAAGCAGGAGAGTTATATTATTCCTGTTTATTCTTCTATTGTTGTGCATTCTTGTTTTCTGTTTACATTTTAAAGGACACTATATTGTGGTCACTACTGCACAAATGTTCCCTTACGTGTATATTGTTTATCATGACAGAATTGTTTGAAAGCACTAAGTCAAGCAAGGCCTCTTTTCTAGTTGGAACTTCTACTAGTTGGGACGTAAAATTAATCATTTTTCCTACTTAAAAATGATTTCCCTTTGTTGTTCCGGAAATCATATTGCTCCAGACAATTTCAGGATAGTTGAAAACTCCCATTATAATTACCTTTCCTGACCTAGAAGCCTTTTCCATTTGCAGTAAAAGTTGGGCTTCCTCCAGCTCCCCAATATTAGGTGGAATGTAGCATATCCCCACTAACATCTCTTTTATTATGTGTGCCCCAGTGTATATTTCAACCCACAAGGCCTCTGCCTTTTCATTGCACCCTTCATTTACATCTTCCCTTAAACTAGGTTTTAAGACATGTTTTACATATAGGCATACCCCTCCTCCTCGTTTATTAACCCTATCCCTCCTAAAAAAGTAAATAACACTCGAGATTGACTGCTAAGTCATCTACATCATCCAACCTGGTTTCAGACACACCGATTAGATTATATATGTATTGCAATCATTTCTAGTTACCCCATCTTACCAGTCAGACTACGGGTATTTGCTTGCATACATTTTATCTTTTGTTACTCTTAAAGATTTAATTATTTGCCAAATGTATTTGGTTTTTTATCAGGCTGTAACAATGGCACCTCCTATTAGATGAACTAACCCATTCCTCCTCTCCATCCTCATGCCCCTTCTCTAATCCCATTTCCTCAATTATACTACCTTCCCCATCCTGTGTTTCAGCACCCTCCCTTCCCCCTTTCCAGTTTAAAGTTTCCCCCAACCCTCTAACCATCCTAACGCCCAGCTCCATGGCCCCCCTTCCTCTAAGGTGCAGTCCAACACGACTATAAAGATTGCCCCAAGGGAAAAGGCTGCCCAGTGCTCTAGGAATCCAAACCCCTCCTGCTTACAGCAAATCTTTAGTCACACATTTAACTCCCTAGTCTCCCATTGTCTTTCTAATTTAGCTTGTGGCACAGGTAGTATTTCAGAAAATGCTACCTTAGAGGTCCTCTGCTTAAGCTTATATCCTAAGTCCCTGAAATACTTCTTAACAGACCTCTATTTTCCACTGACTTTGTCATGCCCAGCCCCTCCCAACAATCTATCAACCCGATCCGCCACATGTTGAACCAGAGCTCCCGGGAGACAGCAAACTGTTCGATTGTAGCAATCCTTTTGACAGATTACCTTGTCTGTCTTCCTATTAAAGGGATAGTAATACTTCATTTTAACTTTATTTTAGTTTATAGGCATTAAAAAAACATGAAGAATGATATGTCTTATCTCTCAAACCTTTATGGTTTAAGAGATATTCACAATCAAAGTGTCCCCCTCCCGTCCCTTTTACTGATGTCACACTGTTCAGCCAAAGCAGAAGGGAGGTGCCCAGGTAGACTGCAGAGAGGGACAATCTTCAATTAAGATAAGGGAAAAACCTGAAAAGCTTGTCAAGGGGGGCAGGGATTTCATTGTTTTCATAGGAATAAGAGTGTCCCCTTCTGTTATCTGTCTGGTCTATAGACTGCATTCCACATCTGAGAAGAGATAGCTTACACTAAGCAAAAGGGGCGGGAGGGGGAAACTTTGCTTGTGAATATCTCTTAAACTATAAAGGTTTGAGATATAAGACTTATATCATTCTTCGTGTTTTTTTAATGCCTACAAAATAAAATAAAGTTAAAACGAAGTATTACTATCCCTTTAACAGAATCCCCTACCACCACCATCTGTCTAGGCCTGCCTATGTCCCAGATCCCATTCTTGCTAGAGACACTGTTCTCCCAGCTTTTAGAGAGAACAGTCTTCTCTAGCAAAGGCATTCCATGGTGCAGTATATAGATTTCCTTTCCATTATATTATATCACTTACTTTTTGTATGTATATTCAATAGATATTATATTCTGTGGTATTAAATTATATTAAGTGCAGTTCATCAATTCTCAGCAGTTTCTTTGTTCCTGTTTGTCCTGAACCCTGAGTGGAGACAGGGGTATATCTTCACACGCTGGTATTGTCAGGGAGTTTACTCTGACCATCACAATTGTGAGTGCAATTATTCATGTATGATTTTATTGGAGTGTGAATCTATGTATTGTACAATCAGATGCCCTCTTTCTGTTCTATTGTATATTTTTGACCATGATGGGACATGAGTATATGGGGAGAAGACTGTGATTAATGAGGATGAAGAGTGTGTTACTTCGTTGTTATTAGGGCTAATGCTGAAAATTATATATGTAGTTCCCCAGCCACTCATTTTTGTCAGTATACCACCACCACTGGGTGTTTGATGGTGGTATTGTTTTGTTCCCTCCTTGTGGGAAATGTGATCTTGATAGATCTAGTGCAGTGGTTCTCAAATTTATTTTTGATCATGGCCCCCAACATGCCTTCTGGTATTTACAGGGTACTCGTAACATGTTATAGGTCATTTGTCAAGGACTTATTGAAGTTAAAAATACTCAAATATAAAGGTAATCTTTCTTGTCACGATCAAAATGCACAAACATTCCATAGATATAAAATACATACACAATATTCACATTTTTGAAAAAGTCTTCAAAAAAATGGTGGCACGCTAATCTGGTACCTACTACACGCCAAAGTGCAATGACACTAAGACCCACTGATCTACTGGGAACACATCAAGGAAGACAGATCAGAAACAGTTTTCTGTGTTATCAGCATAAAATTAATGCTGAAAATGAAATTAACTTACACCAAGGGAAAAAGTAAAAATGTAAAATTATAGGGGGATTCATAGAATAAAAGATAATCCACTTAAGGACTAGAGGTTTGTGTGAAATTTTGTTTCACACACCCCTCTGGTCCTCCAGGAGTTAAATAAGATGTCAGATTCATACATAGATTTTAATAATGCATTCTTTATTATGATCATTCATTCAAATTATTATTGATTACTGAAAGCGTATTTTATCTGGATATTACAGGATATTCTGTAAATACACAATCAGTTTAATTTTTTTAGAAATATAGTACTCTAGTCTAGTGCATTGTAGATAACAGTTGTAAGGAGCAGAAATATGATGGTTCATGTCATTGCTTAATTTGCTTCTTAACACTTTTTGACACATTTGATATCCTGACACTGCTGCGGAGGTGGGTTGCATGGATTGCATGGGTTGCATGGGTTGCATGGATCTAAAGAGAATAAAGCACAGTATTAGATGATATTAATGGTTTCAATGACAGCACAGATAACTGTATACAACATACATGCACAGAGGGTATGAAACACCTTTAACTCTTGTTTTATTTGATATCCAATAAAAAAGGAAATAGGCCCTGCAGGCTCATATAGTTACAATAATAGTATTAATTTTAGTATATTTATGTGTTGAACAATTTGCATTGAGTAAAACCCAATAAATCAAAAATTTCCATTACATTCAATATTTATATTAGATAATAATGTTGCTGCAACATAAAAATAATCACAAAATATAACACATACAGTTGTATAGACTGTGTCATGTATTCAGTGTGATGTTTGAATGGCATGTAAGCAAGGTGATGTGATGAATCACTTTTATTAACGAGAAAGTAACACTTAATAAGAGATATATATATATATATTGTTGGGTTTATTTTCCCGAGTACGACAAATATACTCCCTTTGCTGAGATTTGTTTTATTCAAAAGTTATTGCATCTCAAACTTGAATTTTGTTGGTACAATATCTCAATGGCCTGAAATTTTACATTTGAACTGTTGCTACATCATCCTATAGAAACTTCTGGTCAATTGACCATAAACGTCCATAGGAATGGTGTAGCAACAGCGCCACTGTAAAATTTCAGGCCATTGAGATATTGCAGGTAAAAAATTTAATCTATATTAAGTATCACTATCCCATTAAATATGCAGTGAGTAATGATATAAGTTTTTGGTACTTAAGAAAACTGTGGCCAATCTACTACAAAAAAGCAATTCTGGAGTTTTTCATTTAAATACATTTCAATTCATTTAAACAGAATGTTAGAGAGGTCCTCAATCATTTTGCAATGCACTGGAAACCTCACTTGCATTCCAGGGGTTAAATCCCATTTAATTCAACTGGGAATTTACAGTTTGGTTTGCCCCCGAACTGCTCTAGTGGATCATTGTGATCTTTCATTCCTAGGTGGAAAATTCAGAAAAAGATACATATAATGATCAGGACTATTTAGCAGTATCTTTGATTTCCACAATGCAGGACTTGGAATCATGTGACATACTTTACTGCAGGTAAATGAACCAGTTGTCTTAGTTGTCATTGTACATTATTTTATACAGTTACTTGTGGGTTACAACTTGTATGTTACAATGAATGATCAACATTAACATACCTTGGCATTGTGGCACAGGAACACATGGATACTGTTTGCAAGCTAAAAGAATGAAAAAAAACACTGCATTTTATAGTGGAAATTAACCCAATTGTTAAATTTTGGAATTTATTCAGAAGCGAATGAGGAGCAATTCTGGAATAAACCAACTGCATCGTAAGTCAAAATGTCCATTAATTTAAATAGGGCTTTTAATCCCTTGAATGATAAAGAAGTCACCAAGGCAATGCAAAGCAGTTTAATCCAATGGACATTTTCATTTGTTCCCTATGGTGCAGTTTGTTTACACCAAAAACAAAAATATATAAAATGTTACAATACAAAAAAGTGGAAATTATTTAATACATAATCATTCAATAATCACATTCATTACATCAGAGATAATCAATGTTTTTGAGTTCTAGATGATGAAAACGATAACTCCCATCATCCCTAAACAGCCAGCTGCTGGTAGGGGATGAAGGGAGTTGTAGTCTCCAAGAGCAGGAGGTCTAAATATTTACTAGTCATTATTTACATGATAATTCTTCTGATTGTGCAGGTTATAGGTTAAATTGTAGGTTAAAAGAAGGATTTCCAGGTATCCATCATAAAAAATTATGTTTTCTGTATCCAACTGAAAAGTGTATTCTCTAAGAGCATTTTAACCCCTTGGATGCTAGACTCGTTCCATCTAAAAAACCTGTTGCAATGTTATTGTGTGAGCCTTGTGTCCTTCATCAGCATCCAGCCTGCACTTGGATCAAATGTTGCTGAGTTGATTCAGAGAATCGTTTAACACTTTGCATGCCAGAGGGGTTTCCAACGCATTGCAGAGAAATGCATTGGATACCCCTCTGGCACCCAAGGGTTTTAGAAGTAGAGGCTAAAAACGAATTTTAATCAAATGTGATTAACCCTTTAAAAGCAGAGGGAGCTGTAATACTTTTAGAAGCAATGCATTACACACACTTCTGTTGAGTGACCCAGTGAAAACATTTTTGAGGGCCCCATCAGAAATCTATTTTTACATTGACATAACTGGAAGCTATTGGATAGTGGGATTTGCAGCTTTGGACACTGACCCCCAGAACAACGGTACTCTCTATACCCCCTGTTGGTATGCCTCTGCCTCTGGTCCTTAAAGTGATAAGATACCTATTGAGCTATCCTAAAAGAAGATCAAAGAAAAGATGTGATCAGATACTTTTAACCTGGCCAAAAAAAAGGTAATGATTGTAGATCAAGTGCTGCAATACGTAAAGATGTTAGTTTCTATGCTTCACTTAACTAACACAGAAAATCATATTTAGATGTTGATTTTGGACATGTAATATACATTTATGTTTTACTCATTCTTAGATTCAAAATTAATGACAGAAGATATCCATTTTGAGAAAGAATACTGTAGGAAAAAAAGGTGTGATACTTACGATCCTGACATTTCTGTGGCAGTGGGCAAGGATCACAAGGGTCTGGGCAGCATTGAGTTTTTCCCTTGTATCCAGACATGGTTATCTCTGGTAGATTTAAGTAGACTGTATTTTAGGAAAGCGGGAAATAAACGACACTCTAGTTGTGTCTGGTCTGACTGCACATGTGGTATTTATACACAGAGGGATGAGAGCAAGGTGCCAATATGGAAACCTGTTTTGACCTGTGGAAAGACAAAGAAAATATGGCTTATAGGAAGTATAATTGCATCTAATTGTTTTTTTTCATTGCTGGGTGTAGCTACGTTTATCTTCTATATCATTTGATGGAAAATATATTTGTGTCTTCATAAATACATTATCACGAGAAATATGCTACTATTTAGGTGTACTAAAAGTTAATTAACCTGTTGACTGAACTAAATTAAAAACCATTAGCAGGTTACTTCAGTATAAAATGGCTGCATAAAATGTTTTCCATATGACAGTCTTGCTACAGTTCTAATGATGTCAGTAGATCTTAGGTATTAATACATAAGAAGAACAATTCTGAGTTCCTCAAATGTGCCATATATAACAAATTAACATTTCCCCTTATGTAAAGGGAATGTTTAACCCGCTGGACAATAGAGAGATCACATTACAATAGGTTACTTCAGTGTAAAATGGCTGTATATGTGTTTTCCATATCATACTTTTGTTTAAACACTAATTGGTTCAGAACCACATACAGGGGAGGGCTGGTAACTTGTGACCTGGGGGGGAAATAAAATCAAGTGGCCCATACAGACTATCATTCCAGCACACTATCCCAGCCCATCCCTTTTGTTCATTTTAAAGTTGTCATTGATGTTGTGAAGTAAGGCAAATCATACAACAGAGCTTACAATTGAAATGGGGCTACCCTAGTGAAACTGTAGATCTTAAAGTTGAAATGGAGCTATACTAGAGCTTACAATTTAAGTAAAACTACACTAGTGATACCATGGAGCTTACAATGGAAATTAATTATGCTACTAGCTTCATTTTGGGTGTAAACTCTGTGATATCACTAGTGTAGCTCCATTTTAGTTTTAAGCTCTGTGATATCACTAGTGCAGCTCCACTTACAGCAGCAAGAAGGAGATTAAGTGAGGCAGTGGCCCATCAGCCCAGATCTGTGATTGGCCTAGTGGGCTATTGCCCCATTACCCCCAGGCTAAGCCTTCTTTGACCAGATAGGTATAAAGACAAAATGAAAATAATAATTCCAGGTTTATCAAATTTGCCATATATAACAAATTACATTTCTATTTATATTAAGGAGGTGTACATGCTCTTGAATTCTAAAGAGAAGCAATGCATTGGAAACATCTAGCATCAAAAGCTCACATTTTATAATTTTGTGTACTTGTTTTGCCCCCAAGTACAAGTGATGCAATTCTTCATTGACATTAATAGACATTAATTGCATAAAGTGGAAAATGTTGCTTCTGCAAAATGCCATATTATTCTAAATTATCTGCACATGTAGAATGAAGGACACACAGCAGACTGCAATGTGTTAAAACATGTACATCAGGAGATTTTTCAAAAAGGCATTCACTCTTTCATACATATTTTTTTCACTATTGCTCAAAATCATTACACATATAAGGTCTACTTCCACCTTCTATACATGTACAGAAATAGTTTGTCTTGTGAAAACAATATATGTTACACTGGTTAAGAATATCATTGCATACATGATCCTTTTTGGTGATCTTGGGAGAAGGTTTTAGGCCTCGATTCAATTCCCCCTATTCCCAAAAAATACAGCACCAGCATTTTTTTTGGTAAGCAACTCAATTACCAGTTACAATTGTAACACCAGTTACAGAAAAAACACCCACCAGTATTATTTCAAGCATGGTATGCAATTCAATTACCAGCTTAAAAAAAACACGTCAGGCGCTAAAGTTAGTGCCCTGTGAAACCCATTAAAACAGTCTCCTATTCCAATTCAGTTCTTACATTACGCATTAAGATGCGTTAAGGGGTCCACTCTGATAGGTGAAAATCAGCACCCAGTATTTTTGGGCGCAGAGAACCTTAACACATGTTAATCCTGCCGACTCAGGAATTGAAGAGTAAAAAAAGAACTCAAATGTCCAGTGAATGTATTGATACAGGGCCCTAAGCTCCATATCAATACATCCAAAGTATGAAAAAAAAAAAAAAGTCAGATGTCAGAAGAATTAACCCTATGAGTGCCAGTGGGGTATGCATACCCCCTGTCACTCATAGGGTTAATACGACTAAGTTAAAAAACATCCCCTGACAAGAAACATATACCAGTATTACTGATGTCCAGCAGGGTCTTCAGAACTCTGGTCAGCTACTGTCTGTCTTCTTCTGTCATCTTCTACCTTCTGCTCTTCTGTCTTCTTTTTTCTTTTCATCTTCTTCCTTGTAGCATATACGTTCCTGTAAAGAACCAAATATTAAACATGAAATATGCTCCATAAACAGAAGCTGCAAATATGTGCAGTGGTTAACTCTTTGAGTGCCAGAAAGGTACGCAATGCAGTCACAAAAAAGATACATTTTGCTTTAAATTAATTTCCATTGAAAAGAGAAAAAAATATAGGGTTATGCAAACTATATTTCATATGGTGCATTGCAATACATAAATAGTCTGCGGGCTCTGCCACTTTCACCGGCAGTGGTGGCAGGAAGTCAGTGGAACAAACCCCCCTGCCAATGCACAAGCCAGTGTGTGTGGGAAATTTGAACAGAGACTGGCTTTTATATGTCCAGTCTCTGTTCAGAATGGCTCAGTGATGTCCATTGGCTGGGATGCCTGCTTACACACCTTCCAGCCAATCAGCTCCTAGTGGAGGGGATGACAAATCCCGCTAGGAGCTGAATGTCAACCAGGTTTAGTATGGTAGTGCCTCACCACTTTCATCATGTACTATGCAATCACCTAGGATGTTTTGTCCAGGATATACTCCTCTTGAAGAAATGTCTGTTCCAGAAGAGAAAAGAGTTGAGGATTTGTATTTATTGTATTTATTTTATTTTTATATGTTTTGATAATAAATATATTAAGAAAGTGCTGGTGTGGATTTGCTGTATACGGTGTCACCCAAGTGGAAGTCAATTTATTGCTTCCACAAACATAGTAACATAGTTTATGAGGCTGAAAAAAGACATGCGTCCATCAAGTTCAGCCCATGATAAAAACAACCAAGTTGATCCACAGGAAGGCAAAAAAAGCCCTCTGAAACCATTTACAATTTAGTCCGAAGTGGTTAAAAAATTTCCTTCCTGACTCCAAATGGCAGTCATATAGTTCCCTGGATCAACAACCTATCTGCATTGAAGCCATCTGTCATAATTTTCCATATTGTTCTGCACTAGATAGGCATCCATTGCTTTTTTTGACAGCAGTATCTGCAAGTACAACATCCCGAAGCAAAGAATTCCACAGCTTTGCCACCCTTACTGTAAAGAATCCCTGCCTTTGTTTTAGTCAAAAGTTCATTTCCTCTAGTCTAATGTATGACCTCTTTTTCTTAGCTCAGCCCTCTGCGTAAATAATTAATTGGATAGTTCTTTTTATGGACCTTGAATGTATTTGTAAATGGTAATCATATCACCTCTTCGTCAATGTAAACAAACCCAGTTTGGCTAGTCTCTTTTTATAACTCCAATCCCTTTATCAGTTTTGTTGCATGTCTCTGCACCTTTTCCATTTCAAAGCTGTCTTTTTTAAAAACTGGCACCAAGAATTGTACTCCATATTCTAGATGAGGCCTAAACAAGGATTTATACAGAGGTAGGATCATATTAGCATCCATTGCATCTACACCTCTTTTTATGCAGGTTAGTATCCTATTTGCTCTTGCAGAAGCTGAGTGACTTTGCACACTGCTGCGAAGTCTATTGTCTATCAGTACTCCTAAATCTTTCTCTAATGAGGATTCCCCAAGTTGTTTCCCATTTAGAGTATAGGTAGCAAGTTTGTTTCTACAGCCCAAATGCATAACCTTAAATTTATCTACATTAAATGTCATGTCACTTTTCTGCCCATTCACTCAGTTCATCTAAATCCTTATGCAGAGAAAAAACATCCAGCTCTGTATGTATTTCCTTACATAGCTTAGTGTCATCAGCAAAGACTGAGATGCTAATTTCAATTCCTAATTAAAAGTAAAGTTGCTTTTATAAGTGAATGAACTGCTATACATCACAGATTCGGTTTAAATTAAGTAGTTTGTTTTTTGACAGATATCTGTCACCTGCAGCAAAGATATCAAGTCTTTTTAATAAGCTCCTCCATCTTCTATTTTTAATATTGACTAATCGTTTTTGGAATTTTAGGGTATATACTGGACCACAGTGGATGCTGTTCTATGGACATTTGTTCTATGTTACAATATCCATTGTGATAAGTGTATTACATGTAAGTGTTGATCATACACGTGTTTTTTGGTGATTGCAATTTATGAGAGGTGGTATTAACTATACATGCTGCAGCCCACATAGTAGGTTTCTAAGCACAATACAATTATTGGTATACTTTAATGCAGTGATTCTCAACCAGGGTGCCGTGGCACTTTGGTGTGCCCTGGACATAAACTTAGGGTGCCCCATGTTTTCTATGAAGACTAACAAAAATGAACTTTTAAATACAGATTTATAGAAATTGTTTTGCACATTATGTTTCCTTTTGTTATTATGATTGTAAGACCTAATAATAACTGTATATTTATGCACTGTACCTTCATTATGTCCTTGATAAAGTACATTAAATATGTTAGGGGTGCCCCGAATGTTCTATAATACCTGATAGGGGTGCCCCAAACAAAAAAAGATTGAGAACCACTGCTTTAATGAGAGCAAAACCAACCACTAATATTGCACCGTTTATGGATGTAGTTGTGATGCATATAGATTTGTGATAGGTTGGAATAAAGTTTAACACCTTGCTGTCTACCATCATTATCATAATTCAATACATACATATATCGCATCCCACATGTATGGGTCTGTGATATAGCTATAATATATGGTGTCTATATGGAGATCCTATATATCTGCAAGTGGTTAACTTGTATGTGGTCAATTTGTGGGTTATGTGATGTCTGGGTTGTGAACAACGTGGCAAGAGTGTCCGGAGACTTGTGTTCTATTACTAATACACGGGCCTGTCTAACAGATACAGGTGTGTATGAACACGTTCTGTGGATAAGGTTACGTTTTTGGAAGTGATGGGATGCAGTCTATACCAAGCACATTGTTAGTTTGTCTCACATCTGGAACCACCTGACACCTTATATTCCCCAACAGGTTATTGAAGGCCATCGATAATCATAACTTAATGTTTTACAGCTTAACACGAGTAATAGAGATTGGTGTGATATTTAAAATAAACAATATATATTTTTATTATATTAGCTCTTATTTTAATTCTCTCAAAGCAGGAGAGTTATATTTTTCCTGTTTATTGTTCCATTGTTGTGCATTCGTGTTTTCTGTTTACATTTTAAAGGATACTATATTGTAGTCACTGCTGCACAAATGTTCCCTTACTTGTATATTGTTTATCATGTCAGAATTGTTTGAAAGCACTAAGTCAAGCAAGGCCTCTTTTCTAGTTGGATCTTCTACTAGTTGGGACGTAAAATTAATCATTTTTCCTACTTAAAAATGATTTCCCTTTGTTGTTCCGGAAATCATATCGCTCCAGTCAATTTCAGGATAGTTGAAATCTCCCATTATAATTACCTTTCCTGACCTAGAAGCCTTTTCCATTTGCAGTAAAAGTTGGGCTTCCTCCAGCTCCCCAATATTAAGTGGCATGTAGCATATCCCCACTAACATCTCTTTTATTAAGTGTGCCCCAGTGTATATTTCAACCCACAAGACCTCTGCCTTTTCATTGCACCCTTCATTAACATCTTCCCTTAAACTAGGTTTTAAGACATGTTTTACATATAGGCAAACCCCTCCTCCTCTTTTATTAACCCTATCCATCCTAAAAAGTGAATAACCCTCGAGATTGACTGCTATGTCATCTGCATCATCCAACCTGGTTTCAGACACACTAATTAGATTATATATGTATTGCAATCATTTCTAGTTACCCCATCTTACCAGTCAGACTACGGGCATTTGCTTGCATGCATTTTATCTTTTTGCTACTCTTAAAGATTTAATTCTTTGTCAAATGTATTTGGTTTTTTATCAGGCTGTAACAATGCACCTCCTATTAGATGAACTAACCCATTCCTCCTCTCCAACCCCATGCCCCTTCTCTAATCCCATTTCCTCAATTATACTACCTTCCCCATCCTGTGTTTCAGCACCCTCCCTTCCCCCTTTCCAGTTTAAAGTTTCCCCCAACCCTCTAACCATCCTAACGCCCAGCTCCATGGCCCCCCTTCCTCTAAGGTGCAGTCCAACATGACTATAAAGATTGCCCCCAAGGGAAAAGGCTTCCCAGTGCTCTAGGAATCCAAAGCCCTCCTGCTTACAGCAAATCTTTAGTCACACATTTAACTCCCTAGTCTCCCATTGTCTTTCTAATTTAGCTTGTGGCACAGGTAGTATTTCAGAAAATGCTACCTTAGAGGTCCTCTGCTTAAGCTTATATCCTAAGTCCCTGAAATACTTCTTAACAGACCTCTATTTTCCACTGACTTTGTCATTAGTACCAACATGTACCATGACAGCTGGGTCATGCCCAGCCCCTCCCAACAATCTATCAACCCGATCCGCCACATGTTGAACCAGAGCTCCCGGGAGACAGCAAACTGTCTGATTGTACCAATCCTTTTGACAGATTACCTTGTCTGTCTTCCTATTAATAGAATCCCCTACCACCACCATCTGTCTAGGCCTGCCTGTGTCCCAGATCCCATCCATGCTAGAGACACTGTTCTCCCAGCTTTTAGAGAGAACAGTCTTCTCCAGCAAAGGCATTCCATGGTACAGTATATAGATTTCCTTTCCATTATATTATATCACTTACTGTTTGTATGTATATTCGATAGATATTATATCCTGTGGTATTAAATTATATTAAGTGCAATTCATCAATTCTCAGCAGCTTCTTTGTTCCTGTTAGTTCTGAACACTGAGTGGAGACAGGGGTATATCTTCACACGCTGGTATTGTCAGGGAGTTTACTTTGACCATCACAATTGTGAGTGCAATTATTCATGTTTGATTTTATTGCAGTGTGAATCTATATATTGTACAATCAGATGCCCTCTTCCTGTTCTATTGTTTATTTTTGACCATGATGGGAGATATGGGGAGAAGACTGTGATTAATGAGGATGAAGAGTGTGTTACTTCGTTGTTATTAGGGCTAATGCTGAAAATTATATATGTAGTTCCCCAGCCAATCATTTTTGTCAGTATACCACCACCACTGGGTGTTTGATGTTGGTATTGTTTTTTATCTGAAGATTCCACCCCTTTTTTCCCTCTTTGTGGGAAACGTGATCTTGATAGATCTAGTGCAGTGTTTCTCAAACTTATTTTTGATCATGGCCCCTAACATGCCTTCTGGTATTTACAGGGTACTCGTAACATGTTATAGGTCATTTGTCAAGGACTGATTAAAGTTAAAAATACTCAAATACAAAGGTAATCTTTCTTGTCACTATCAAAATGCACAAAAATTCCAAAGATATAAAATACATACACAATATTGACATTTTTGAAAAAGTCTTCAAAAAAATGGTGGCACAGTAATCTGGTACCTTCTACACGCCAAAGTGCAATGACACGAAGTCCCCCTCTGGTCCTCCAGGAGTTAAATAAGATGTCAGATTCATACATAGATTTTAATAATGCATTCTTTATTATGATCATTCATTCAAATTATTATTGATTACTGAAAGCGTCTTTAGTATTTTGTCTGGATATTACAGGATATTCTGTAAATACATGATCAGTTTAGTTTTTTTTAGAAATATAGAACTCTAGACTAGTGCATTGTAGATAACAGTTGTAAGGTAGCAGAAATATGATCATTCATGTTATTGCTTCATTTGCTTCTTAACACTTTTTGACACATTTGATATCCTGACACTGCTGCAGAGGTGGGTTGCATGGATTGCATGGATCGCATGGATCTAAAGAGAATAAAGCACAGTATTAGATGATATTAATGGTTTCAATAACAGCACAGATAACTGTATAAAACATACATGCACAGAGGGTATGAAACACCTTTAACTTTTGTTTTATTTGATATCCAATAAAAAAGGAAATAGGCCCTGCAGGCCCATATAGTTAATTTTAGTATATTTATGTGTTGAACAACTTGCATTGGGTAAAACCCAATAAATCAAAATTTTCCATTACATTCAATATTTATATTAGATAATAATGTTGCTGCAACATAAAAATAATCACAAAATATAACACATACAGTTGTATAGACTCTGTCATGTATTCAGTGTGATGTTTGAATGGCATGTGAGAAATGTGATGTCATGAATCACTTTTATTAACGAGATAGTAACACTTAATAAGAAATATATATATATTGTTGGGTTTGTTTTCCCGAGTAAAACAAATGTACTCCCTCTGCTGAGATTTGTTTTATTCAAAAGTTATTGCATCTCAAACTTGAATTTTGTTGGTACAATATCTCAATGGCCTGAAATTTTACATTGGAACTGTTGCTACATCATCCAATAGAAACTTCTGGTCAATTGACCATAAACGTCCATAGGAATGGTGTAGCAACAGCGCCACTGTAAAATTTCAGGCCATTGAGATATTGCAGGTAAAAAAATTTAAGTTTGAGCTGCAATATGTTTTGAATAAAACACCTCTCATCAGCAGTGAAAGTACCCTTGTTGTACTCAGGAGGGTAAACCTTAAAATATTAATTTTAATCTATATTAAGTATCAATATCTCATTAAATGTGCAGTGAGTAATGAAATAAGTTTTTGGTACTTAAGAAAACTATGGGCAATCTACTACAAAAAAGCAATTCTGGAGTTTTTTCATTTAAATACATTTCAATTAATTTAAATAGAACATAGATTCCCTTGAATGTTAGAGAGGTCCTCAATAATTTTGCAATGCACTGGAAACCTCACTTGCATTCCAGGGGTTAAATCACATTTAATTCAACTGGGAATTTACAGTGTGGTTTGCCCCCGAATTCCTCTAGTGGATCATTGTGATCTTTCATTCCCTAGGTGGAAAATTCAGAAAAAGATACATATAATGATCAGGACTATTTAGTAGTATCTTTGATTTCCACAATGCAGGACTTGGAATCATGTGACGTACTTTACTGCAGGTAAATGAGCCAGTTGTCTTAGTTGTCATTGTACATAATTTTATACAGTTACTTGTGGGTTACAACTTGTATGTTACAATGAATGATCAACATAAACTTACCTTGGCATTGTGGCACAGGAACACATGTAACTTGTTTGCAAGCTAAAAAAAAGTAAAAAAACACTGCATTTTATAGTGGAAATTAACCCAATTGTTACATTTTGGAATTTATTCAGAAGCGAATGAGGAGCAATTCTGGAATAAACCAACTGCATCATAAGTCAAAATGTCCATTGATTTAAATAGGACTTTTAATCCCTTGAATCATAAAGAAGTCGCCAAGGCAATGCAAAGCAGTTTAATCCAATGGACATTTTTATTTGTTCCCTATGGTACAGTTTGTTTACACCAAAAGCAAAAATATATAAAATGTTACAGTACAAAAAACAGTGAAATTTAATGCATAATTATTCAATAATCACATTCATTAGATCAGAGATAATCAATGTTTTTGAGTTCTAGATGATGGAAACGATAACTCCCATCATCCCTAAATAGCCAGCTGCTGGTAAGGGATGAAGGGAGTTGTAGTCTCCGAGAACTGGAGGTGTAAATATTTACTAGTCATTGTTTACATGGTAATTCTTCTGATTGTGCAGTTTATAGGTTAAATTGTAGGTTAAATGAAGGATTTCCAGGTATCCATCATAAAAAATAATGTTTTTTTGTATCCAACTGAAAAGTGTATCCTCTAAGAGCATTTTAACCCCTTGAATGCTAGACTCGTTCCAGCTAAAAAACCTGTTGCAATGTTATTGTGTGAGCCTTGTGTCCTTCATCAGCATCCAGCCTGCACTTGGATCTAATGTTGCTGAGTTGATTCAGAGAATCGTTTAACACTTTGCATGCCACAGGGGTTTCCAACGCATTGCAGAGTAAAGGATTGGATACCCCTCTGGCACCCAAAGGGTTTTAGAAGTAGAGGCTAAAAACGAATTTTAATCAAATATGATTAACCCTTTAAAACCAGAGGGAGCTGTAATACATTTAGAAGCAATGCATTACACACACTTCTGTTGAGTGCCCCAGTGAAAACATTTTTGAGGGCCCCATCAGAAAACTATTTTTACATTGGCGTAACTGGAAGCTATTGGATAGTGGGATTTGCAGCTTTGGACACTGACCCCCAGAACAATGGTACTCTCTATACCCCCTGTTGGTATGCCTCTGGTCCTTAAAGTGATAAGATACCTATTGAGCTATCTTGAAAGAAGATCAAAGAAAAGATGTGGTCAGATACTTTTAACCTGGCCAAAAAAAGGTAATGCTTGTAGATCAAGTGCTGCAATACGTAAAGATGTTAGTTTCTATGCTTCACTTAACTAACACAGAAAATCATATTTAGATGTTGATTTTGGACATGTAATATACATTTATCTTTTACTCATTCTTAGATTCAAAATTAATGACAGAAGATATCCATTTTGAGAAAGAATACTGTAGGAAAAAAAGGTGTGATACTTACGATCCTGGCATTTCTGTGGCGGTGGGCAAGGATCACAAGGGTCTGGGCAGCATTGAGTTTTTCCTTTGACTCCAGACATGGTTATCTCTGGTAGAGTTCAGTAGACTGTATTTTAGGAAAGTGGGAAATGAAGGATATTCCAGTTGTGTCTGGTCTGACTGCACTTGTGGTATTTATACACAGAGGGATGAGAGCAAGGTGCCAATATGGAAACCTGTTTTGACCTGTGGAAAGACAAAGAAAATATTGCTTATAGGAAGTATAATTGCATCTAATTGTTTTTTTTCATTGCTGGGTGTAGCTACGTTTATCTTCTATATCATTTGATGGAAAATGTATTTGTGTCTTCATAAATACATTATCACGAGAAATATGCTACTATTTAGGTGTACTAAAAGTTAATTAACCTGTTGACTGAACTAAATTAAAAACCATTAGTAGGTTACTTCAGTATAAAATGGCTGCATAAAATGTTTTTCATATGACAGTCTTGCTACAGTTCTAATGATGTCAGTAGATCATAGGTATTAACACATAAGGAGAACAATTCAGAGTTCTTCAAATGTGCCATATATAACAAATTAACATTTCCCCTTATGTAAAGGGAATGTTTAACATGCTGGACAATAGAGAGATCACATTACAATAGGTTACTTCAGTGTAAAATAGCTGTATAATAAGTGTTTTCCATATCATACTTTTGTTTAAACACTAACTGGTTCAGAACCACATACAGGGGACGGCTGGTAACTTGTGGCCTGGGGGGAAAATAAAGTCATGTGGTCCATACAGACTATCATTCCAGCCCACTACACCAGCACATCCCTTTTGTTCATTTTAAAGTTGTCATTGATGTTGTGACGTAAGGCAAATCATACAACAGAGCTTACAATTGAAATGGGGCTACACTAGTAAAACTGTAGAGCTTAAAGTTGAAATGGAGCTACACAAGAGCTTACAATTTAAGTAAAACTACACTAGTGATACCATAGAGCTTACAATGGAAATTAATTATGCTACTAGCTTCATTTTGGGTGTAAACTCTGTGGTATCACTAGTGTAGCTCCATTTTAGTTGTAAGATATGTGGTATCACTAATGTAGCTCCCTTTTTTGTTGTAAGCTCTGTAATATCATTAGTGCAGCTCCACTTACAGCAGCAAGAGGAGATTAAGTGAGGCAGTGGCCCATCAGCCCAGGTCTGTGATTGGCCTAGGGGGCTATTGCCCCACTGCCCCCAGACTAAGCCTTCTTTGACCAGATAGGTATAAAGACAAAATGAAAATAATAATTCCGGGTTTATCAAATTTGCCATATATAACAAATTAAATTTATATTTATATTAAGGAAGTGTACATGCTCTTGAATTCTAAAGAGAAGCAATGCATTGGAAACATCTAGCATCAAAAGCTCAAATTTTATAATTTTGTGTACTTGTTTTGCCCCCAAGTACAAGTGATGCAATTCTTCATTGACATTAATATACATTAATTGCATAAAGTGGAAAATGTTGCTTCTGGAAATGCCATATTATTCTATATTATCTGCACATGTAGAATGAAGGACACACAGCAGACTGCAATGTGTTAAAACATGTACATCAGGAGATTTTTCAAAAAGGCATTCACTCTTTCATACATATTTTTTTCACTATTGCGCAAAATCATTACTCATACAAGGTCTACTTCCACCTTATATATATATGTACAGAAGCAGTTTGTCTTGTGAAAACAATATATGTTACACTGGATAAGAATATCACTGCATACATGATCCTTTTTGGTGATCTTGGAAAAAGCTTTTAGGCCTCGATTCAATTCCCCCTTTCACCAAAAAATACAGCACCAGCATTTTTTTCAAGCATGGTAAGCAACTCAATTACCAGTTACAATTGTAACACCAGTTACAGAAAAGACACCCACCAGTATTTTTTCAAGCATGGTATATAATTCAATTACCAGCTTAAAAAAAAAAAACATCAGGAGCTAGAGTTAGTGCCCTTTGAAACCCATTAAATCTAGTCTCCTAGTCCAATTCTGTTCTTACATTACGCATTAAGATGTGTTAAGGGGTCCACTCTGATAGGTGAAAATCAGCACCCAGTTTTTTTGGGCGCCTTAACACACCTTAACACATGTTAATCCTGTTGACTCAGGAATTGAAGAGTAAAAAAAAACCTCAAGTGTCCAGTGAATGTATTGATACGGGGCCCTAAGCTCCATATCAATACATCCAAAGTATGAAAAAAAAAGTCAGATGATACTAGAATTAACCCTATGAGTACCACTGGGGTATGCATACCCCCTTCACTCATAGGGTTAATACGAATAAGTTAAAAAACATCCCCCGACAAGAAACATATACCAGTATTACTGATGTCGAGCAGGGTCTTCAGAACTCTGGTCAGCTACTGTCTGTCTTCTTCTATCATCTTCTACCTTCTGCTCTTCTGTCTTCTTTTTTCTTTTCATCTTCTTCCTTGTAGCATATACGTTCCTGTAAAGAACCAAATATTAAACATGAAATATGCTCCATAAACAGAAGCTGCAAATATGTGCAGTGGTTAACTCTTTGAGTGCCAGAGAGATACACAATGCAGTCACAAAAAAGATAGATTTTACTTTAAATTAATTTCCATTGAAAAGAGAAAAAATATAGAGTTATGCAAACTATATTTCATATGGTGTATTGCAATACATAAATAGTCTGCGGGCTCTGCCACTTTCACCGGCAGTGGTGGCAGCAAGTAAGTAGAACAGACCCCCCTGCCAATGCTCATGCCAGTGTGTGGGAAATTTGAACAGAGACTGGCTTTTATATGTCCAGTCTCTGTTCAGAATGGCTCAGTGATGTCCATTGGCTGGGATGCCTGCTTACCCACCTTCCAGCCAATCAGCTCCTAGTGAAGGGGATGACAAATCCCGCTAGGAGCTGAATGTCAACCAGGTTTAGTGTGGTAGTGCCTCACCACTTTCATCGTGTACTATGCAATCACCTAGGATGTTTTGTCCAGGATATACTCCTCTTGAAGAAATGTCTGTTCCAGATGAGAAAAGAGTTGAGGATTTGTATTTATTGTATTTATATTATTTTTATATGTTTTGATAATCAATATATTAAGTAAGTGCTGGTGTGGATTTGCTGTATACGGTGTCAATTCATTGCTTCCAAAACATAGCAACATAGTTTATGAGGCTGAAAAAAGACATGCGTCCATCAAGTTCAGCCCATGCTAAAAACAACCCAGTTGATCCACAGGAAGGCAAAAAAAAGCCCTCTGAAACCATTTACAATTTAGTCCGAAGTGGGTAAAAAAATTCCTTCCTGACTTCAAATTGCAGTCATATAGTTCTCTGGACCAACAACCTATCTGCATTGAAGCCATCTGTCATAATTTTCCATATTGTTCTGCGCTAGATAGGCATCCATTGCTTTTTTTGAAAGCAGTTACACTATCTGCAAGTACAACATCCCGAAGCAAAGAATTCCATATCTTTGCCACCCTTACTGTAAAGAATCCCTGCCTTTGTTTTAGTCAAAAGTTCCTTTCCTCTAGTCTAATGTATGACCTCTTGTTCTTAGCTCAGGCTTTTGCGTAAATAATTAATTGGATAGTTCTTTTTATGGACCTTGAATGTATTTGCAAATGATAATCATATCACCTCTTCGTCAATGTAAACAAACCCAGTTTGGCTAGTCTCTCTTTATAACTCCAATCCCTTTATCAGTTTTGTCGCATGTCTCTGCGCCTTTTCCATTTCAAAGCTGTCTTTTTTAAAAACTGGCACCAAGAATTGTACTCCATATTCTAGATGAGGCCTAAACAAGGATTTATACAGAGGTAGGATAATATTAGCATCCATTGCATCTACACCTCTTTTTATGCAGGCTAGTATCCTATTTGCTCTTGCAGCAGCTGAGTGACTCTGCACACTGCTGTGAAGTCTATTGTCTATCAGTACTCCTAAATCTTTCTCTAATGTGGATTCCCCAAGTTGTTTCCCATTTAGAGTATAGGTAGCAAGTTTGCTTCTACAGCCCAGATGCATAACCTTACATTTATCTACATTAAATGTCATGTCACTTTTCTGCCCATTCACTCAGTTCATCTAAATCCTTATGCAGAGAAAAAACATCCGGCTCTGTATGTATTTCCTTACACATAGTGTCATCAGCAAAGACTGAGACACTACTTTCAATTCCCAATTGAAGGTGAAGTTGCTTTTATAAGTGAAGGAACTGCTATACATCACAGATTCCGTTTAAATTAAGTAGTCTGTTTTTTTTGCAGATATCTGTCATCTGCAGCAAAGATATCCATCTTCAATTTTTAATATTGAGTAATCGTTTTTGGAATTTTAGGGTATATACTGGACCACAGTGGATGCTGTTCTATGGACATTTGTTCTATGTTACAATATCCATTGTGATAAGTGTATTACATTTAAGTGTTTATCATACACATGTGTTTTTTGGTGATTGCAATTTCTGAGAGGTGGTATTAACTATACATGTTGCAGCACACATAGTAGGTTTCTAAGCACAATACAATTATTGGTATACTTTAATAAGAGCAAAACCAACCACTAATATTGCACCATTTACAAATGTATTTGTGATGCATATATATTTGTGATAGGTTGGAATAAAGTTTAACACCTTGCTGTCTACCATCATTATCATAATTCAATACATATATTGCATCCCACATGTATGGGTCTGTGATATAGCTATTATATATTGTGTTTATATGGAGATCCTATATATCTGCAAGTGGTTAACTTGTATGTGGTCAATTTGTGGGTTATGTGATGTCTGGGTTGTGAGCAACGTGGCAAGAGTGTCTGGAGACTTGTGTTCTATCTGTACTAATACACGGACCTGTCGAACAGATACAGGTGTGTATGAACACATTCTGTGGATGAGGTTACTTATTTGGCAGTGATGGGATGCAGTCTATACTGAGCACATTGTTAGTTTGTCTCACATCTAGAACCACCTGACACCTTATATTCCCCAACAGGTTATTGAAGGCCATCAATAATCATATAATCAATAATCATAACTTAATATTTTACAGCTTAACACGAGTAATAGAGATTGGTGTGATATTTAAAATAAACAATATATATTTTTATTATATTATCTCTGATTTTAATTCTCTCAAAGCAGGAGAGTTATATTTTTTCCTGTTTATTGTTCCATTGTTGTGCATTCTTGTTTTCTGTTTACATTTTAAAGGATACCATATTGTGGTCACTGCTGCACAAATGTTCCCTTACTTGTATATTTTTTATCATGTCAGAATTGTTTGAAAGTCAAGCAAGGCCTCTTTTCTAGTTGGCTCTTCTACTAGTTGGGATGTAAAATTAATCATTTTTCCTACTTAAAAATGATTTCCCTTTGTTGTGCCGGAAATCATATTGCTCCAGACAATTTCAGGATAGTTGAAATCTCCCATTATAATTACCTTTCCTGACCTAGAGGCCTTTTCCATTTGCAGTAAAAGTTGGGCTTCCTCCAGCTCCCCAATATTAAGTGGCATGTAGCATATCCCCACTAACATCTCTTTTATTATGTGTGCCCCCAGTGTATATTTCAACCCACAAGGCCGCTGCCTTTTCATTCCACCCTTCATTTACATCTTCCCTTAAACTAGGTTTTAAGACATGTTTTACATATAGGCATACCCCTCCTCCTCTTTTATTAACCCTATCTCTCCTAAAAAGTGAATAACCCTCGAGATTGACTGCTAAGTCATCTGCATCATCCAACCTGGTTTCAGGCAAACTAATTAGATTATACTGCTTATGTATTGCAATCATTTCTAGTTACCCCATCTTACCATTCAGACTACGAGCATTTGCTTGCATACATTTTATCTTTTTGCTACTCTTAAAGATTTAATTCTTTGTCAAATGTATTTGTTTTTTATCAGGCTGTAACAATGGCACCTCCTATTAGATGAACTAACCCATTCCTCCTCTCCAACCCCATGCCCCTTCTCTAATCCCATTTCCTCTATTATACTACCTTCCCCATCCTGTGTTTCAGCACCCTCCCTTCCCCCCTTTCCAGTTTAAAGTTTCCCCCAACCCTCTAACCATCCTAATGCCCAGCTCTGTGGCCCCCCCTTCCTCTAAGGTGCAGTCCAACACGACTATAAAGATTGCCCCCAAAGGAAAAGGCTGCCCAGTGCTCTAGGAATCCAAACCCCTCCTGCTTACACCAAATCTTTAGTCACACATTTAACTCCCTAGTATCCCATTGTCCCATTGTCTTTCTAATTTTGCTTGTGGCACAGGTATTAACAGACCTCTATTTTCCACTGACTTTGTCATTAGTACCAACATGTACCATGACAGCTGGGTCATGTCCAGCCCCTCCCAACATTCTATCAAACCGATCCACCACATGTCGAACCCGAGCTCCCGGAGACAGCAAACTGTTTGATTGTAGTGTTCCTGGAGACAGAGTACCCTGTCTGTCTTCCTAATAATAGAATCCACTACCACCACAATCTGTCTAGGACTGCCTGACTCCCGGATCCCATCCATGATAGAGAGGCTGTTCTCTCAGCAGTTAGAGAGAACATCTCTCTCCAGCAAAGGCATTCCTGTGTCAACATCCCCAACATCAGTACTCAATGTAACAAATCTATTAGGTTTAGAAAACATAGGAGTGTCCTCCCTATTCCTCTTCTCCCTTGATATGTCTAAGTGTAAACCATCTGGCTACCTGCTCTTTCTTTGTGCAGTCTCCACCCCCAGAACTACCTACCACTGCTTCCTGCTGCTCAGTCAGCAGACCCCTCTCAAGACTGACCATCTCTCTCAATGTTGCAACTTGCCCCTCCATATCTCTAATATGAGCTTCAAGAGAGACCACTTACTCACATCTGCCACAGAGGTATGCACCCTGGAACGGTTGTTCCAGGTGTGCAAACATATGGCAGCTTGTGCACTGAACTAAATGGACAGTCATGCTACAACTCATATTATGCCAGTTACCACAAGGTAAAAGGCAGGCAGAAAAAAATATCTGCACAATAAAGATGATAAATGTGTTCCCCAGTGTAATCCCCTGTATTTGAATTCCCTGCTATTTAAATTCCCACACTTACAAAACTTCTGCATTTCTGCAGACAAGATACCCATACTGAACACCCAGTTACACCATGAGATCAATGGTAATTTCACCTGCAAATCATCCAATGTAATTTACCTTATCATGTGTGCAAAATGCCCAACAGCTCTTTATGTGGGGGAAATGGAACAGAAATTACGTAAGAGGTTTAATTCCCTCAGATCCAGCATTAACAACAAAAAGACAGAGACACCAGTAGGAGAAGATTTTTGCCAAAGTGGGCACAGTATCAGGGACATTAAATTGACTGTACTAATGGGACAATTTCGCAATCAGAGGGACTGAAAATTATGGGAGGTAAAATTAATGTTACAATTTGACTCTTTGACCTATGGCCTGAATAGAGACAGAGAATTTCTGTCACAGTACTTATTTGTGAATTAACTTTTATGACAGTCCCTCTGGAATCATAAATACCTGGACTCAGAGGAAGAATGCTATTTAAATCACATCCTCTACCATTGACTGATCAAGGAATTTGTATCTGGACTAACGTTCTTATCTGATTTCCATTATAAACAATGTAATGTGTACTTGTATTTAAGAGAGAAGTTTTCATATTTATCTGTATAACATGCCTGAGGAAGAGACCTAAGAAGTCTTGAAACCTTGCATTTTAAATATGTTTAGTTAGCCAATAAAGGTATCAACTTTACAAAAAAAATTTTGCAAACGCACACCAAGAAAGAACAAAATAAAGTGTTTTGCTCAAGGCATGGTAGCCTGTCAGGTGCTGCTCAAGTTACATTTTTCACTCTCAAGTGCCATTGCAGAGAGGAAATTACCATATTCATATCAGACTGGTCCTGACCACAGACAGGCTAATTGGCATTCTTTGTGCTTGAACCGACGCATCTGCCTGTTTACCAATTCTTAACCTGAGCAGCCTGTCTCGTTGGGCTATGCTTTTGCCTCTTCCCTCCTCAACTTGCCTTGGACTTACTTCTCCAACCATTGGTGGCAAAATAACCTCTAATGCTCAACCACAAGGCACTAATGACTGCCATTTCAGGGACCAGGGTCACCTGCCACTGGGTTCCAGCCTTCAGAAACCTTGCAACGCTGTTGATTGCCTGGGAGGAAGAGGTTACACTTTAAGAATTAATTACTCCTTCTTCCTAGCCACTGGTTAGGTGCAAAGAGTTTACTATGGGACACACATGATGCCCAGCCTAACTGCTCCTCCCATCTGATCAGAGTGTGAAACTTGACTTCAACTTTACACAGACACACACACACATAAATGTAAGCCTACACATTTAGCAAACTAAATACCCTAAGCATACCCTAACCTAAGTACTCACCAAATCTGTCCCAACCTAACCTAAGTACCCAAAAATAACAACTAACTTACACCCCCAAGCCTATCAGAGACCTAACAGATACTAACCTGGAGGCAGTCTAGAGACTGACCCTAACCTAAGTAATAGTGCCATCCCACAAAGTTAACATAAATGTACCGAACCGAACCAAACCAATACTTAAATGGTGATATTCTGAATGGAGACATCGCAGGGCTCGATTTTGATGCCCACAACATTCTGATAGTGCTGTAATAATGCTCTCGATACGGATGGCACCATTTAAGTATGATCACTTACGTAAATGGGACTTTTAGGGATTAATTCAAATGCAGGTGATAATTGTATCTCTGCTTTTATCTCCAGGTTTCACCATAGACTTCAACAGGAATATATTTTATAAAACAGAAGGTAACATTTATCTCCTCCATTTGAATCCAGCCTTTAATGTCTTGAATACTACAAATGTAATGAGTCCCCTAAAATTATTCTATTAAGTTCATTAGTAGCCTTGGGATTATTACACTTCCCCACATTAAACTTCATATTCCATTTGTTTGCCCAATCTGACATTGTATGTAAGTCCCTCTGTAGAGAGAAAATATTCTGTTCTGTATTAATGACCTTTCATAATTTAGTGTCATCTGCAAATATTGATATTTTGCTTTCTATTTCTATTTCCAGGTCATTTATAAACATGTTAAAGGGATAGTAATACTTCGTTTTAACTTTATTTTATTTTGTAGGCATTAAAAAAACATGAAGAATGATATAAGTCTCATCTCTCAAACCTTTATGGTTTATGAGATATTCACAAGCAAAGTTTCCCCCTCCCGCCCCTTTTACCTAGTGTAAGTCATCTCTTCTCAGATGTGGACTGCAGTCCATAGACCAGACAGATAACAGAAGGGGACACTCTTATTCCTATGAAAACAATGAAATCCCTGCCCTTCTTGACAAGCTTTTCAGGTTTTTCCCTTATCTTAATTGAAGATTGTCCCTCTCTGCAGTCTGCCTGGGCACCTCCCTTCTGCTCTAGCTGAACAGTGTGACATCAGTAAAAGGGGCAGGAGGGGGACACTTTGTCATTGAATTACTCTGGAACTACAACTCTGACAGAATTGAAATAATACTCTCCAAAGTCCAAATACTATGATGATTAATTAGAGCTGCTTTTATTATGAAACATTACTATCCCTTTAAAAAGCAGCGTCCCTAATACTGAACCCTGAGGTACTCCACTCTCCACTTTAACTGTATTAGAGAATTTTCCATTTACAACCACACACTGTTCCCTATCCTTCAACCGGTTTTGTATCCAATTGCAAAGGTTATCTCCTAGCCCCAATTTCCTTATTTTATACACCAGCCTTCTGTTTGGCACTGTATCAAATGCCTTTGCAAAGTCTCGATATACTACATCTACTGCCTTGCCATTATCAAAGTTGCTGCTTACTTCCTCATAGAATCTGAAAAGATCAGTTTGGCATGAACTATTCTTCATAAAACCATGTTGATTTGTGCTAATTATCTTATTTTTTGTGTTGTAATCCTGAATCTAGTCCCTTATTATCCCTTCTAGCAGTTTTCCCAATACAGAGGTCAAACTTACAGGTCTATAATTCCCAGGTTCTGTTTTAGTTCCCTTCTTAAATAGAGGCACTACATTGGGTCTTCACCAATCCTGTGGCACTGAGCCTGTGGTGATAGAATCTTTAAAGAGTAAATATAGGGGTTTTGTTAACACTGCACTAAGTTCCTGAAGAACCCTTGGATGTATACCATCAGGACCCGGTGCTTTGTCGGTCTTAATTTTGTTCAGTCTTCCCATGACATCTTCTTGAGTTAACCCAATAAATGATAATTGTATTGTTTTATTTGTTACTTGTGGAGGATCTTCTACCATTCCTTGCTCCCTTGTATATACTGATGCAAAGAAAGTGTTTAAAACATCGGCCTTTTCCTTATTCTCACTAATCAACTCACCCATCTCATTTTTGAATGGTCCAGTGCATTCCCTATCACTTTTTTTTGCTATTTATATATTTGAAGAACTTTTTGGATTAGTTTTGTTTTCCTTTGCAATTTGAGTTTCATTATCTATTTTTGCTACCCTAATTGCCTTTTTGCAATCTTTGTTGCACTCCCTGTATTTTAAGAAAGATTGTTCAGACTTAAATAATGTGAATGTCTTTTTTCCCTTGCCATTTCCTTCTTTACATGTGCAGTTAACCACATTGGCTGTGACTTACTTCTTTAACATTTGTTCCCTATTGGTATATACTGTTGGGTATATTTCTGCAACCTACATTTGCATTCTGACCATTTTTCCTCAGTATTTTTGCCTTTAAATAAAATATCCCAGTCTATGTGTTGCATTAAAGCCCTTAACAATTTGAAGTTAGCTTTTTTTTAATTAAGATTTTTGGTTGAACCTATACAGTTTTGCTTTGCCAGACTAATCTCAAATGTAACCATGTTGTGATCACTGTTTCCCAAATGTTCTCTTACCTTAATATTGGATACCGTTTCTGTGTTATTAGTTATCACTAGGTCAATACATTGTTATTTCTTGTCGGCACTTCCACCATTTGTGACATGTAGTTTTCCTGAAGCATGCTCACAAACCTGCTTCCCTTAGCACTCTGACAAGTCTCATTTTTCCATTTGATACCTGGATAATTAAAGTCTCCCATAATTATAGTATGCCCAAGCTGGGCAGCTTTCCTCATTTGCAATAGCAGTCGGGCCTCAACATTGTCATCAATATTAGGTCGTTTGTAGCATATACCCACCAACACTTTTTTACCTTTTACACCACATTTAGTCTCAATTTCTACCCACAAGGATTCCACAATTCGGCCACTTTCCTCACTAATATCACCCCACAAAACTAGATTTAACTCTGGTTTCAAACACACCTCCCCCTTTTCTATTAATCCTGTCTCTTCTAAACAGGGAATAGCCCTCTATATTTACAGCCCAGTCCTGTGCATCATTCCACCATGTTTCTGTTATACCAATTATGTCCAATTGCTCATTAACCGCCAGTAGTTCTGAGTTCTCCTATTTTATCTACCATACTTCTTGCATTTGCCAGCATACAATTAATTTTGAAGTCTTTACATACAGTATATTACTCCATACATGCTTTTTTTCTACATATTCCTTTATTATGCGTTCCTCCTTATTGACTAAATTTATCCCCATCCTTACTCCACCTTCCTGATCATTTACTTGGACCAGGTTCCTATCTGCTCTTTCTACCCCATTTTTGCTATCTATACCCTCTCCCTTTTCGTAGTTTAAAAGCTCCTCCAAGCTTATTAGCATTCTCTCCCCAAGCACAGAGGCTCCTCTACCATTTAGGTGCAATCTATCACTTCCATATAGATTGTACCCAAGAGCAAAGTCAGCCCAGTGTTCTAAAAACACAAAACCCTCCTTCCTACACCATTGCTTGAGCCATGCATTAAGCTCCCTGAGCTCCCTCTGCCTACCTGCACTGGCGCATGGCACAGGTAGCATTTCAGAAAACACTACCTTAGAGGTCTTTGCCTTGAGCTTGCAACCTAAATCCCTGAAATCATTCTTTAGGGACCTCCATTTTCATTCTATTTTGTCATTGGTACCAATATGTACCAAGACAGCTGGATCGCTTCCAGCCCCTCCCAATAATCTGTCAGCCCTGTCCGCAATATGCCAAACCCGAGCACCTGGGAGACAACGTACTGTTTGGCATTCACGTTCCTAGTGGCAGATTACACTATCTACCCTTCTAATAACAGAGTCTCCAATTACCACCACCTGCCTTGGTTTCTGCCTGCTCTTCATCCCATCTAACCTGGAAGGAGGACTGTTCCCCTGGCTTCTAGAGGAATTAGCCCTCTTCAGTGTTGCCAATTCTGAGCTATCCTTATCAACATCTTCACACAATCTTGCAAATCTGTTGGACTGAGTCAACTCAGAACTGGCCTAGAACTGGCCTTCCTTTTCCTCTGCCCACTACCTCCAGTCCTTACTGTAACTCAGCTGCCTACCTGTTGTTCCTCACCTACAACTCCACCCTCTTCACCACTAACCCCACATACTACCTGTTCTGTGATTTCTAAACTCCTTTCAGGTTTCCAATGTCCCACAATTTTGCAATATTTCTTTCGAAATCCAATACTTAGACTCTAAAAAGAAAATATGGTCACACTATGCACTGCAGTATGACCCCTGGAACAACTGCTCCAAGTGTTCAAACATGTGACAAGATGTGCACTGGGTGACCTGCTATCACACATGTTTGGTTTTAAAATTCAAATAGATTTATATTGACCTCAAAAGCTCACTCTAAGGTAAGTAAGTCTTGGTATTTCTCTTGCAGACGGGACTTGCCCATCGTTTTAGAACTGGAACACAATTTTGGTGGGATTAGTCTAATATGTAAGTGGAAATGTATCCTCTGTAATTGCACTAGAGAGTTAGAACGTGATACTCTTGAGTGGTGACTAGCTGTGGAACAGGCACCATTGCTTTTGTTCCACCTCAGCATCTCTCATACTTTGACATGTAGAAATGAACCCCAGGCAGTGAGCTTGGACTGACTGCAGAACTCTTTCCAGGAGACATCAGAATAGAAGGACCTTATTCAGCAAACTAAACATGTGCAGTTCTGGAGGAAATCAACTGAGGGGAAAGGGCATACCAATGCGTTGCGTACCCCTCTGGCATTCAAAGGGTTAAGAGGCCAGTCCTGCTCTGCATACTGGCAGCACACGCGGTACAGTCATGTGCTGTAGTGACTTCTCGAACGTACAGAATGCTCCCAGAATTCTGTGTGTTTGGGCAGCCTCTACTGTACATGATGGCTTCTGACAAACATCCTAGAGAATTATTATATAGTATTCAATAGATATTATATTATGTGGTATTACATTTTATTAAGTGGAATTCATCGATTTTCAGCAGCTTCTTAGTTCCTATTTGTCCTGAACCCTGAGTGGAGACAGGGGTATATCTTCACATGCTGGTTTTATCAGGGAGTTTACTCTGACCATCACAATAGTAAGTGTGATTATTCATGTTTGATTTTATTGGGGTGTGAATCTATATACTGTGCAATCAGGTGCCCTCTTTCTGTTCTATTGCATATTTTTTAGCGTGATGAGAGACGAGTATATGAGGAGCAGCCTATAATTAATGAGCATAAAGAGTTTGTTACTTTGTTGTTATTAGAGCTAATGCTGAAGATTACATATGTAGATCCCCAGCCACTCATTTTTGTGAGTATACCACCACCATTGGGTGTTTGATGGTGGTATTGTTTTTTATCTGAAGATTCCACCCCTTTTTCCCCTCCTTGTGGGAAACGTGATCTTGATAGATCTAGTGCAGTGGTTCTCAAACTTCTTTTTGATCATGGCCCTTAACATGTATTCTGTGGTTTACAGGGTACCCGTAACATGTTATATGTCAATTGTCAAGGACTTATTGAAGTTAGAAATACTTAAATATAAAGTTAATCTTTCGTGTCAAGATCAAAATGACAACTAGCATGCCGTGCACAAAAATTCCATAGATATAAATTATTCACATTTTTGAAAAAGCAAACATTTTAAATTATAGGGGGATTGACAGAATAACAGATTATCCCCTTAAGGACTAGAGAGGTGTGTGAAGTATTGCTTCACACACCCCTCTGGTCCTCCAGTAGTTAAATAAGATGTCAGACTCGTATATGCATTTTAATAATGGATTCTTTATTATGTTCATTCATTCAAGGTAGTAATGATTACCTAAAGTGTCTTTTGAAAGTATCTGGCTATTACAGGATATTCTGTAAATACATGATCAGTTAAATTTTTTTGGAAATATAGTACTCTAGTCTAGTGCATTGTAGATAACAGTTGTAAGGAGCAGAAATATAATGATTAATGTCATTGCTTCATTTGCTTCTTAACACTTTTTGACACATTTAATATCCTGACACTGCTGTGGAGGTGGGTTGCATGGGTTGCATGGATCGCATGGATCGCATGGATCTAAAGAGAATAAAGTACTGTATTAGATGATATTAATGGTTTCAATAACAGCAGAGATATCTGTATACAACATACAAGCACAATGGGAATGAAACACTTTAAATTCTTGTTTTATATGATATCCAATAAAAAAGGAAATAGGTCCTGCAGGCCCATATAGTCACAATAATAGTATTAATGATAGGATTTTTATGTCTTGAACAATTTGCATTAAGTAAAACCCAATAAATCAAAAAATGCCATTACATTCAATGTTCATATTAGATAGTAATGTTGCTGCAACATAAAAATAGTCACAAAATATAACACATACAGTTGCATAGACTGTTTCCTGTGTTCAGTGTGATGTTTGAATGGCATGTCAGCAATGTGATATGATGACTCACTTTATTAAAGAGATAGTAACACATAATAAGTACAAAATATAAATTGTTGTGTTTATCTTCATGAGTAAAACAAATGTACTCCCTCTGCTGAGATTTGTTTTATTCAAAAGTTATTGCAACTCAGACTTCAATTTTGTTGGTACAGTATCTCAGTGGCCTGAAATTTTACTTTGGAACTGTTGTTACATCATCCTATAGAAACTTCTCATCAATTGGCCATAAACGTCCATAGGGATGGTGTAGCAACAGCGCCACTGTAAAATTTCAGACCAATGAGATCAGTTTTGAATAAAACACCTCTCAGCAGTGGGAGTACCCTTGTTGTACTCAGGAGGATAAATCTTAAAATATAAATTTTAAAATATATTAAGTCCTACTATCCCTTTAAATGTGCAGTAAGTAATGAATTAAGTGTTTGAGAACTATGGCCAATCGATTACAATAAAGCAATTCTGGAGCTTTTCCATTTAAATACATTTCAGTTTATTTAAATGGAGCGTTTATTCCCTTAAATGTTAGAGATGTCATCAATCATTTTGCAATGCACTGGAAGCCTCACTTGCATTCCAGGGGGATAAATCCCATTTAAATCAACTGGGAATTTGCAGTATGGTTTGCCCCCAAATTGCTCTAGTGGGTCATTGTGATCTTTCATTCCCTAGGTGGAAAATTCTGAAAAAGATACATATAATGATCAGGGCTCTATTAAGTAGTATCTTTGATTTCGACAATGCAGGACCTGGAATCATGTGACGTACTTTACTGCAGGTAAATGAACCAGTTGTCTTAGTTGTCATTATACATTGTTTTATACAGTTACTTGTGGGTTACAACTTGTATGTTACAATGAATGATCAACATTAACATACCTTGGCATTGTGCCACAGGAACACATGTAACTTGTTTGCAAGCTAAAAAAATAAAAAAAAACACTGCATTTTATAGTGGAAATTAACCCAGTTGTTAAATTTAGGACTTTATTCACAAGCAAATGAGGTGCAATTCTGAAGTAAACCAACTGCATCATGAGTCAAAATGTCCATTGATTTAAATAAGACTTTTAATCCCTTGAATGATAAAGAAGCCACAAAGGCAATGCAAAGCAATTTAATCCAATGGACATTTTTATTTGTTCCCTATGGTTCAGATGATTTACACCAAAAGCAAAAATACATAAAATGTTACAATACAAAAAATAGTACAATTAATTTAATACAGAATTATTCAATAATCACATTCATTAAATCAGAGATAATCAATGTTTTTGAGCTCTAGATGATGGAAACGATAACTCCCATCTTCCCTAAACAGCCAGCTGCTGGAGCTGGAGGTTTAAATATTTATTAGTCATTGTTTACATGGTAATTCTTATGATTGTGCAGGTTATAGGTTAAATTGGAGGTTAAAAGAAGGATTTCCAGGTATCCATCATAAAAAATAATTTGTTTTTGTATCCAACTGAAAAATTTATTCTCTAAGAGCATTTTAACCCCTTGAATGCTAGACTCGTTCCAGCTAAAACGCTATTGCTATTTTATTGTGTGAACCTTCTGTCCTTCATCAACATCCAGCCTGCACTTGGATCAAATGTTGTTGAGTTGATTCAGAAAATAGTTTAACACTTTGTGTGCCAGAGGGGTTTCCAATGCATTGCAAAGCAATGTATTGAATACCCTTCTGGCACCCAAGGGGCTTTAGAAGTAGAAGCTAAAAACTAATATTTTTCAGATATGATTTAGAACCAGAGGGAGCTGTAAAACATTGAGAAGCAATGCATTACACACCTTTCTGTTGAGTGGAGTATGTTTATGTAAATATTTTTACATTGGCATAACTGGAAGCTATTGGAGTCTGGACCTTAAAGTTAAATGATAGCTATTGAACTATCCTGAAAGAATATCAATGAAAAGATGGAATCAGGTACTTTTAACCTGGCCAAAAAAAAATGGAATACTTGTAGAAACAGTGCTGCAATACGTAAAGGTGTTAGTTTCTATGCTTCACTTAACTAACACAGCAAATCATATTTAGTTGTTGACTTTGGACATGTTATATATATATATAGATATATATATATAGAGAGAGAGACAGTTTTAGATTCAAAATTAATAACAGAAGATATCAATTTTGAGAAAGAATTCTGTAAGGATAAAAGGTGTGATACTTACGATCCTGGCATTTCTGTGGAGGTTGACAAGGATCACAAGGGTCTGGGCAGCATTGAGTTTTTCCCTTGACTCCAGACATGATTATCTCTGGTAGAGTTCAGTAGATTGTATTTTAGGAAAGTGGGAAATGAAGGACACTCCAGTTGTGTCTGGTCTGACTGCACTTGATGTATTTATACACAGAGGGATGAGAGCAATGTGCCAATTTGGAAACCTGTTTGACCTGTGGAAGGACAAAGAAAATATGGCTTATGGGAAGTATAATTGCATCTAATTGTTTTTTTTATTGTTGGGTGTAGCTAAGTCTATCTTCCATATCATTTGATGGAAAATGTATTTTTGGCTTCATAAATACATTATCACAAGAAACATGCTGCTATTTAGGTGTACTAAAAGTTAATTAAACTGTTGACTGAACTAAATTAAAAAACATTAAGTAGGTTACTTCAGTGTAAAATAGCTGAATAGTATGTTTTCCATATTACAGTCTTGCTACTACTCTAACCAGATCAGTAGACCACAGGTATTAAAACAAAAGGAGAGCAATTCTGAGGTCCTCAAATGTTCCATATATAGCAAATAAAAATTATCACTTATGTAAAGGGAATGTTTAACCTGCTGGACAATAGAGCAATCACATTACAATAGGTTACTTCAGTGTAAAATGACTGTATAATATATGTTTTCCATATCATAGTTTTGCTTATACTCTAATCAGTTCAGAATCACATACAGGAGTGGGGGGGGGAATATAATCAAGTGGCCCATTTTGACTATCATTCCAGCCCCCTTTCCCAGCCCATCCCTTTTGTTCACTTTAAAATTGTCATTAATGTTGTGAAGTAAGGAAAGTCATACCACAGAGCTTACAATTGAAATTGGGCTACACTAATGAGACTGCAAAGCTTAAGTTGAACTGGAGCTACACAGAGCTTACAATTTAAGTAAAACTACACTAGTGATACCATAATGCTTACAAGGGAAATGAGTTATACTTAGGCTGACCATACTTCAACTTTAAAAAGGGACAGGTAGGAAATAGGCATATTTCAGGAGTGCACTTAAATCAAAGCAACCCTGTAGTATGCATTTTTCATGTGTGTCCCTTTTTAAAGGTGAGGTATGGTCAGCCTAGTAGTCAGCCTACTACTGTAGCTCCATTTCAGTTGTATGTTCTGTGGTATTACAAGTGTAGTTCCATTTCAGTTGTACGCTCTGTGGTATCACTAATGTAGCTCCATTTTAGTTGTAATCGCTGCGGTATTACTAGTGTAGCTCCACTTACAGCAGCAAAAGGAGACTGAGTGAGGCAGTGGCCCATCAGCCCAGATCTGTGACCGGCCCAGGGGGCAATTGCCCCCCTGCCCCCCAGGCCAGCCCTCCTCTGACCACATAGACATAAAGAGAAAATGAAAAAATGCTTTGGTTGACAAATGTGCCATATATAACAAATTAAATTTCTATTTATATAAAGGAAATCTAATCTGTATCCCCTTGAATTCTAGAGAGAAGCAATTCATTGGAGACCTTGTATCTAGCATCAAAGTGGCTAATTTTATAAATTTTTGAAGTTGTTTTGCCCCCATATTGCTCCAATTTTGTCTTAATTCATTGGTTCTCATCTATTTGTGCTCAAGTCCCCACTAATGCATAGTCTGGACTTTTCAGGGCACTTCTAACGGTTTATAGGTAACTAGTTGAAGAGCCCGTTGCTCTGGCCTCAGTGCCACTGCCAGCCGGTCGCGGGGCAGTCATGCGCAGTAGAGACTGCCCGCTCCGTGGCTGATACAGAGCTGCATGCGCAGCAGTCTCTACTGCGCATGACTGCGTCGTTACACACGTTTTAGTGAATTATTATATAGGATTTGTCAAGGGCATTATTATGGGTTCAAATGTATATAGCCAGTTATTTTTAGATCTCATGATCAGAATGACAAAAATGCATACTAAGTGTAAAACAATTCCCATAACATACATCTGACACTCAACATTCACACTGTTGTCAAAGGCAAATGGCACCCTAAGTTGGAGCCCATGATATACCAAATTGACAAAGTGCCCTAGTTGAGAACTACTGTCCTAATGAATAGAAAGTGCAATCCCATGTCACTGAACTAAAGGTCTGAAATGAACCTTAAGGCATCAGGTTCAGTGCAACCATGTCAGAGGGCAGTGTATAAAAAATCCAGCAAAAGCAGATACAAGACTCACCATCTCAAGATAATCGGGTGCTGTACCGTTGCAGCTCTCTCCCAGCTGTCAGGAAACAATGCTATAATATACAATGATTGCAGTCGCACTCCGAATAAAGAGTGTATCCAGTAAAATAAAATGTAGAAAACTTTCATTTCTTCCAGAATTAAAAGTCATGAACATATAAAGGACGGACAACAGAAACATAGTGACCCACTACAGGACACACCACCATGGTGTGGTGTGGTGGTGTGTCCTGTAGTGGGGCACTATGTTTCTGTTGTCCATCCTATATATATTCATGACCTTTTATTTTACTGGATACGCTCTTTATTCAGAGTGCAACTGCAATCACTGTATATTATTTATATTGGCCCCCACCTCTTCTGCTCCTTATAGCATTGCTGCTCTACAGATGCTGTTGAATATGGTTGAACAGCTGGTCTGGTCCTACAACCATGAACACTCAAAGCTCAATAAATTATTTCATTGTTCAGTGACAGAACTGTCTTACACATTCAAGGTAGAGTAAATTCAAATGCAATTTCATATATTTTGAGAAGTTAAAATATTTATCAGGTCAAAGATGGGCAATTACTATAATTCATCATATGCATTTACTAGCTACGATAGGAAAGAAACAAGCACAACACCTAGGATGTCTCGCTATAGCTTAGTTCATGTGTCACCACTAGTGATGAGCGAGCACCCCAATGCTCGGGTGTTCGGGTGCTCTGACCGAGCACCCCCGGAGGCTCGAGTGCTCGGCCGAGCACCCGAGCCCTATTGAAGTCAATGGGAGGACTCGAGCATTACACCAGGCACCCCCTGCTCTGATGAGGGGAGGGTGCCTGGTCCATAGGAAAAGGGCAGAAAAGGATGGAAACACCACAGAAATGGTTCAGGGACAGCATAGGGAGGATGTCTGGATGCATCTTGGACTCCAACATCGCTGCTGGGAACGATCTTTCGCCCGTAGTACGCCATTTTTACAGACTGACCGTAAAACACACAAAAAGGCAGATAAAAACGACTTTAGGCGAAAAATTGTTACCAAACAGTATTTGCTGTATATTTACTTGTATATCATCTGCAAATTCTCCCAAAAATTTCCCCGATTTTTCTGAACTGAGGCCATGATTAAGAGGGAAACGTGCGCAGAGGCAAATTCTCCCAAAAATGTCCTTGATTTTTCTGAACTGAGGCCATGATTAAGAGGGAAACGTGCGCTGAGCCGACCATCTAAAACATTATGGGTGAGGGTCTGCTGCGGAGCTGACCATCCTAAACATTATATGCGAAGGCCCGCTAGTGAGCTGACGCTATAAAACATTATATGAGAGGGCCCGCTAGAGAGCTGACCCAATAAAACATTATATGAGAAGGCCCGCTGGTGAGCTGACCTATACAAAAATTGTCAAACTGCGCCCGCTGGTGAGCTGGCCCTATATAAAAATTATATCACAGGGCCCGCTGGTGAGCTGGCCCTATATAAAAATTATATCCCAGGGTATATGGAAGAGAGTCAACCATATACCCGTTTTTTGGGTGGAAGGGGTGAATGGGAATACAGAGTATTCCCATCATTGTAAATAACATATATAAAGTGAGTTTATGTTCCCCCGGGGCTTTCCTCCAGTGGAGTGGAGAAGTCAGGGGAAATCCAGGCCTTGTTCATTTTTATAAGTGTCAACCTATCAGCATTGTCGGTGGAAAGGCGGATACGCTTATCTGTTATGATGCCACCAGCAGCACTAAATACCCGCTCAGACAGAACGCTGGCGGCAGGGCAGGCCAGCACCTCCAAGGCGTAGAGTGCCAGTTCATACCACGTGTCCAGCTTGGACACCCAGTAGTTGTAAGGCACAGAGGGATCATTGAGGACGCTGACACGGTCTGCTACGTACTCCTTCACCATCTTCCAAAACTTTTCCCTCCTTGTGACACTAGGCTGCGCATCAGGGTGAGGGTGCTGGCGGGGTGTCATGAAGGTGTCCCACGCCTTGGAGAGTGTTGCCCTGCCTTTGTCGGAACTGCTGTGTGCTCCCCTTTTCTCCCCTTCTCGGTTGGCCAAGGTAGCACGTACTCTGCCGCCAGCGTTGTCAGATGGAAAATTTGGGAGCAATTTTTCGACAAGAACCTTCTGGTATTGCACCATTTTGCTTGTCCTCTCCACCGGAGGAATGAGAGATGAGAAATTCTCTTTGTAGCGGGGGTCCAGAAGGGTGAACACCCAGTAATCCGTGTTGTTTAAAATGCGTATAACGCGTGGGTCACGGGAAAGGCAGCCTAACATAAAGTCAGCCATGTGTGCCAGAGTACCAACAGGCAAGATTTCGCTGTCCTCACCAGGAGGATGACTCTCAATCTCCTCATCCTCTTCCTCCTCTTCTGCCCACCCACGCTGAAGAGATGGAACTAAAATTCCATGGCTACCCTCTGTAGCGGAGGCAACCGTGTCTTCCTCCTCCTCCGCCTCCTCCAATTGTCGCTGAGAAGACGAAGTGAGGGTGCTCTGGCTATCACCTTGTGTAAGCTCTTCCTCCCGCATTTCCACCTCTTCCACATGCAAAGCGTCGGTTTTAATTGTGAGCAGCGAGCGTTTCAGTAGACACAGAAGTGGGATGGTTACACTGATAATAGCGTTATCGCCGCTCACCATCTGTGTCGATTCCTCAAAATTGCGTAAAACCTCACAGAGGTCTGACATCCATTCCCACTCCTCACTTCTGATTACAGGAAGTTGAACGGAGAGGCGACGACCGTGTAACAGCTGGTACTCCACTACTGCCCTCTGCTGCTCACAAAGCCGGGCCAACATGTGGAAGGTGGAGTTCCAGTGCGTGCTCACGTCACACAGCCGGTGAGCTGGCAATTGTAAGCACTGCTGCAGCTTCAACAGGCCGGCTGAAGCTGTAGATGACTTACGGAAATGTGCACACACGCGGCGCACCTTGGTCAAGAGATCATGCAAATTGGGGTAGGTTTTTAGAAATCGCTGAACCACTAAATTAAATACATGCGCTAGGCATGGTACGTGTGTGAGCTTGCCGAGCTCCAAAGCCGCCACCAAGTTACCCCCATTATCACACACAACCATGCCTGGTTGCAGGTTGAGTGGCGAGAGCCACTGCTCGGTCTGGTGACTAATCCCCTGCAACAGCTCTGAGGCCGTGTGCTGTTTGTCCCCAAGGCAGATCAGCTTCAGCACGGCCTGTTGACGCTTCCCCACTGCAGTGCTACACTGCTTCCAGCTACCGGCTGATGGGTGAGTGGCGCTGCGTGCAGAGAATTCGGAGGTGGAAACGGAGGAGGAGGAGCCAATAACGTAGGTTCTGGCGGAAACCCTGATGGAGGTAGGGCCCGCAATCCTCGGCGTGGGTAGCACCTGTGCCATCCCAGGGTCCGAGTCGCTCCCAGCCTCCACGACATTCACCCAGTGTGCCGTCAGGGAAATGTAGCGTCCCTGGCCACAAGCACTTGTCCATGTGTCAGTCGTTAAGTGGACCTTCCCAGTAACTGCGTTGGTCAGGGCACGGGTGATGTTACGGGACACATGGTGGTGTAATGCGGGGATGGCACACCGGGAAAAGTAGTGGCGGCTGGGGACCGCGTACCGAGGGACAGCTGCTGCCATCAGGCTGCGGAAGGACTCAGTCTCCACAAGCCTAAATGGCAGCATTTCGATGGCCAGTAATTTGGAAAGGTGTGAGGTTAGTGCTATGGCCTGTGGGTGGGTGGCTGGGTATTTTCGCTTGCGCTCAAATGCCTGGGGTAACGACATTTGGACGCTGCGCTGGGACAGGGAAGTGGATGTGGTCGCTGATGGTGCTTCAGATGGTACAGGTGCAGGGCGGGAGGTATGCGGGCCTGCGCCTTCGACAGGCGATTGGCCGGCACCGAAAAACAGGGGAAGAGGAGGCAGTGGTGTGGCCTGCAGACACAGATGGGCGATCCAGGCGTTCCTCCCACTTATTACGGTGCTTGGATGCCATGTGTCGGATCATGCTGGTGGTGGTGAGGTTTCTAGTGTTCATGCCTCGGCTCATTCTGGTGTGGCACAGGTTGCAAACTACAATTCTTTTGTCGTCCGCACTTTCCTTAAAAAAACGCCATACCGCGGAACACCTACCCCTTGGCAAGGGAGATTTACGCAAGAGGGTGCTCCGTGGAACATTTGCGGGCCGGTTTGGTGCGGTCCGCCTTCTTTCTGTAGCCACACCACTGCCTCTTCCAGCCTGTTGCGGTGCTGCAGATGGCTCACCCTCAGGACTGCTGTCATCGCTCGGCTCTACACCTTCCCAGGTGGGGTCAGTCACCTCATCGTCCACCAAGTCCTCCTCCACTTCCTCACTCTGATCATCCTCCTCATGTCTTGATCCCACCACATACTCAGTCATTGACAACTGTATATCATCCTCCTCGTCAAGGTCTTGAGACAGTAATAGTGGTTGATTTAATGGCAACTGTGTCTCATCATCATCATCATCCACTACTTCCTTTGACCTTAAATGCCGTGCACATCTGTCATCTTCTTGTGATTGGGTACCCTCTAGAGGTTGTGAATCAGGGCACAAGATGTCATGTTCCTCTGCAAGCGTGATTGGAGAGAGGGTCAAATGAAGGATTGGTGATGAGACGAGCTCCTCACTATATCCCAGTGTGGGATCACTTCTTTGACCAGACCCTCTATGGTGGGAGGAAGGATGATCAGAGTGAGGATTATGTTGACCAGACTCTTGGCTACTGAGAGTGGACTTGGTGGAAGACAGGGTGGTGCTTAACCGACTGGAAGCAGTATCAGCTGACATCCAACCGACCACCTGTTCGCAGTGGTCGGACCTCGAGAGTGATGTCCTGCGACGCCCTGTAAAATGAGACATGAAGCTAGGTATGGTGGATGTCTTTCTGTCTTGTGCTCTGGCACCAGGCGCAGTTTCTACGCGTCCTGACCCGCGCCCTGAACTATCAGGATCACGTCCACTTCCCCGTCCCTTTTTACCCGCCTTCTTCATATTACACGGAATATGTGCTGCAAATCTGCAACTTTGCACAGTACACAGAATTTGCTTCTTAACTGCGGCTACGCACAGTGAATGGAATATGTGACTTTGATATTTTACAGTTTGAAGACTTAACAGTATTTTTTCCTATTCTGAAACTGTGCACAGTACACAGAATGTGCTGCTAAACTGCGGCGACGCACAGTGAATGGAATATGTGACTTTGAGATTTTACAGTTTGAAGACTTAACAGTATTTTTTCCTATTCTGAAACTGTGCACAGTACACAGAATGTGCTGCTAAACTGCGGCGACGCACACTGAATGGAATATGTGACTTTGATATTTTACAGTTTGAAGACTTAACAGTATTTTTTCCTATTCTGAAACTGTGCACAGTACACAGAATGTGCTGCTAAACTGCGGCGACGCACACTGAATGGAATATGTGACTTTGATATTTTACAGTTTGAAGACTTAACAGTATTTTTTCCTATTCTGAAACTGTGCATAGTACACAGAATGTGCTGCTAAACTGCGGCGACGCACAGTGAATGGAATATGTGACTTTGAGATTTTACAGTTTGAAGACTTAACAGTATTTTTTCCTATTCTGAAACTGTGCACAGTACACAGAATGTGCTGCTAAACTGCGGCGACACACACTGAATGGAATATGTGACTTTGATATTTTACAGTTTGAAGACTTAACAGTATTTTTTCCTATTCTGAAACTGTGCACAGTACACAGAATGTGCTGCTAAACTGCGGCGACGCACACTGAATGGAATATGTGACTTTGAGATTTTACAGTTTGAAGACTTAACAGTATTTTTTCCTATTCTGAAACTGTTCACAGTACACAGAATGTGCTGCTAAACTGCGGCGACGCACACTGAATGGAATATGTGACTTTGAGATTTTACAGTTTGAAGACTTAACAGTATTTTTTCCTATTCTGAAACTGTGCACAGTACACAGAATGTGCTGCTAAACTGCGGCGACGCACAGTGAATGGAATATGTGACTTTGAGATTTTACAGTTTGAAGACTTAACAGTATTTTTTCCTATTCTGAAACTGTGCACAGTACACAGAATGTGCTGCTAAACTGCGGCGACGCACACTGAATGGAATATGTGACTTTGATATTTTACAGTTTGAAGACTTAACAGTATTTTTTCCTATTCTGAAACTGTGCACAGTACACAGAATGTGCTGCTAAACTGCGGCGACGCACACTGAATGGAATATGTGACTTTGATATTTTACAGTTTGAAGACTTAACAGTATTTTTTCCTATTCTGAAACTGTGCATAGTACACAGAATGTGCTGCTAAACTGCGGCGACGCACAGTGAATGGAATATGTGACTTTGAGATTTTACAGTTTGAAGACTTAACAGTATTTTTTCCTATTCTGAAACTGTGCACAGTACACAGAATGTGCTGCTAAACTGCGGCGACGCACACTGAATGGAATATGTGACTTTGATATTTTACAGTTTGAAGACTTAACAGTATTTTTTCCTATTCTGAAACTGTGCACAGTACACAGAATGTGCTGCTAAACTGCGGCGACGCACACTGAATGGAATATGTGACTTTGAGATTTTACAGTTTGAAGACTTAACAGTATTTTTTCCTATTCTGAAACTGTTCACAGTACACAGAATGTGCTGCTAAACTGCGGCGACGCACACTGAATGGAATATGTGACTTTGAGATTTTACAGTTTGAAGACTTAACAGTATTTTTTCCTATTCTGAAACTGTGCACAGTACACAGAATGTGCTGCTAAACTGCGGCGACGCACACTGAATGGAATATGTGACTTTGAGATTTTACAGTTTGAAGACTTAACAGTATTTTTTCCTATTCTGAAACTGTGCACAGTACACAGAATGTGCTGCTAAACTGCGGCGACGCACACTGAATGGAATATGTGACTTTGATATTTTACAGTTTGAAGACTTAACAGTATTTTTTCCTATTCTGAAACTGTGCACAGTACACAGAATGTGCTGCTAAACTGCGGCGACGCACACTGAATGGAATATGTGACTTTGATATTTTACAGTTTGAAGACTTAACAGTATTTTTTCCTATTCTGAAACTGTGCACAGTACACAGAATGTGCTGCTAAACTGCGGCGACGCACACTGAATGGAATATGTGACTTTGATATTTTACAGTTTGAAGACTTAACAGTATTTTTTCCTATTCTGAAACTGTGCACAGTACACAGAATGTGCTGCTAAACTGCGGCGACGCACACTGAATGGAATATGTGACTTTGATATTTTACAGTTTGAAGACTTAACAGAATGTGCTCTAATCTGCAACTCTGCACACTAAACAGAATGTGCTCTAATCTGCAACTTTGCACACTAAACAGAATGTGCTCTAATCTGCAACTTTGCACACTAAAAAGAATGTGCTGCTAATCTGCAACTTTGCACACTGAACAGAATGTGCTCTAATCTGCAACTTTGCACACTAAACAGAATGTGCTCTAATCTGCAACTTTGCACACTAAACAGAATATATGAATTTTTTTTTTTTTTTTTTTTTCCCCACACACAAAATAAACTGCTGCCCCCACACACAGTAGTCCTAAAAAGGACTTTTGGGTCTTTTTTTTTACAAATTTGCTTTTCTTCTCCCTACACTGACTTTCCCTTCCTATCCTCATCTCTCCCTGGCTAAGACTGAGCCGAACTCGCTGGTCAGGTGCTATACAGCACCCGATCACGGGTTCTGGCCAGCCAATCAGTGTAATGCCAGCAGCCAACATGGCTGCTGGCATTACACTGATGTCAGAGCCTCCCTGCAAGTTTATTGGCTGCGCAGCAGCCGCGAAACGTGCGGGGAGGAGTCCCGAACATGGCGGGCGAGCACATGCGGTACTCGTACGAGTACCGCCATGTGCCGAGCAGAGCGATGCTCGAGCCGAACCGAGCATCGGCCGAGCATGCTCGCTCAACACTAGTCACCAGAGCAATGCTAATATATAAGCAGTGTCTCTCATGAAGAACAGATGATTAGCAAAATGCATAAATTTGCAGTACAGTTCATTGTCTGGACATATACACACTGGCATAAAAATCATGCAGCATTAATCTGTGGTATTCACAATTGCTTATGAACAGTTTAGTGCATAATGACACACACTATGCCATCATTAAAAATTTAGTGTGAGCAAGCCCCTTTAATCAGCACCACCATCACACCAAAATCTGTTCAACCGCCTATTTTAATGTGGAATCATAGAGTACAAACTCCACAATGAGCATTTGGCTATGCTGTTCACACAACATGGATAGCCTCATGTGAATGCAGCTTAATGCAGCTTAATGCAACTTGCCTGCATTCAATGCATACCACAAAGAAGCATGGCATAGGCAGCTAATGGAACCTATGTTCAGGTTGTTTACAAAGACAACAGTGGTGGTTTGAATGCTCATAACCATCTCTGATGAGTAGCAATTGGAACATGGCAGCATCACTGTGTAGTGTTAACCAAGTATCTGAGAAAACATAACTATGCAATTTTAGTTTCCCTGACACTTGCTCACTATATTAGCTCAGGTACATACATTTAGGTTATTGTGCAGAAAAAAAGCCTTATTGAAATATAATATATATATTTTATTTGATACATAGTATGCAATTGGTTTACCTCAGAATCGCTCCAGTGTTACCTCAATATATCTGGTGTACATTTTTTTGTTTTGAGATTACCCCAGTTTTGCAACCAGGAAACCTAAGAACACAACCCTCTCTCTTTCTTCTCCAGTATACTTAACTATTGACAGTAGACAATGTCTACTCCATCTCTTAGGCCTCTTTCTCATGGGCAACAGAAATGTGGCAGCCACCTTCAACAATTCTGCCCTACACCAATGATTGTACTGCAGGAGGTGAATGTCAGACAATATTACTGGTTGGCACAAACATGAGTCAGGCATTCACTGGGGGTTCTGATGAGCATCACAACCTCCAACACAGTTCCTATGTAAGGTCTGCCAGAGGCCTCATAGGCCACGATGCAGACCTTGCTTACTGCAACTTTCCTACATATCTAAGAGAATACAGAAAGGTTTCAGCATGCTGGACTTGTTGTAACCCGTAACACGATAGGCACCCTAGTCCAGCATGTTACTTTTTTACCACAGGCATAAGATACAACAAAGCATTGCTTCATTAATATGAACCATGTGAAATATGAACACAAATGTGTTGTCATCAGATGATAATCATTTTTTAAATGTTTGTCACTGAGGTAAGCAATCAGTGTTATTTGTTTTCAACATATTTAATGTAATGGCATGCTATTATATTTAATAATTGCAATCTCTTTTCCAAGTTTGCTGCAACACATTTGGAACGTATGTTTTGCAATGTGTGAAATACTTTCCATGTGAAAATGTATGATCACCAAATTATTTATCAGTTAACCCTTTCAGTGCTGGGGATACACAACAATTTTATCTACAAATTTTGCCACAGACTTCAACTGGAAACTGTTGGACAAAACCATTGATAACACTTATAAATTGTTTTGTAATTCTGGCCTAAATTAAAATAATTAATTTTCCTGCTCAGCATAATCCTAAAGCAGCATTTTGTGTTAAAATAGACAATAACACACTAAAGGATACATCTGGGCAGCAGGATCTTCCTTGTTTGGATGCAGTGTTCTTCTATAAATCAAAGTTTCCTCAGGGCTTGTGCCTCTAATAAGTCTAAGTCCTACAAATCAATGTTTCCTCAGGGCTTGGGCCTCTAACAACAAATGTAACAAATCATCCTCTACAAAATAATATATCAAATCAAGTATCAGTCCACCCCAGTGGCAGCTTATGTCAGGGGGTTCCTGTTTATCACTTTACATACAAATTTCTTATTTTATTTGATTGATTATTTTTTTATTAACTGTCCCCCAATGCCAGAGAGCAGATAAATTATGATGAAAATATGTAATATTCAAGAGAAAATATGTCCTTTATTGTGGTAATTTCTCCTTCATGTGATGTCTTCTTTTTATGTCTCTTTCTTTCTCCTCTGGTCCCTCTTCTTCCACATTTTTTTGTTTTCTCCTGGTCCCCATTTTGTTTTGTTGAGGATGGCACTTGCTCCATTGTTCCTTTAACCATTTGTGTATCAGGGTTGGAGGGCCCTTGTTCATAAACAATGATCTTATATTCAGAGAAGCTGACAAGGGGGGGGGGGCGCTTATTATCCAGACAAGAACCCAATATCTCACTGAAGCCCATAGGATCTTAGGACATAATAAATTCTATAAGAAATTAACATCTAACCCAATGCCATTATTTCAGAAAGAATACCTGCAATTGATTAAAGATGCCTTCGAAGAAAATATAATCACTAAACAAGAATTTCTGTTTTTGAAGAATGACTATCCAAATATTCCCATATACTATCACATCCCAAAAATTCACAAAAACACAACTAATCCACTAGGTTGACCAATTATATCACTTATCAATTTGCTTACCAGTAATTTATCTAAACTCATTGACTTTCATTTGCAGCAATATGCTGCCAAACTTCCTGCATATGTTAAGGATACATGGCATGTTTTAGAAAAACTCCATCAAACCAAATGGAACAAGAACTACATTTTAGCCACTTGTGATGTCAACTCACTCTATACCAACATAGAACATGACTTGGGAATACATGCAAATTCCCATTTTTTGTAAAAAGCTCCTAATATGTCAGATCAACAAAGGATATTTTTATTAAATGGAATCCATTTCATTTTATCCCATAATCATTTTATCTTTGAAGAAGAGCGCTATATACAAAAGTGTGAAACAAAGATGGGAACTCGCTTTGCGCCTAGTTTCGCAAACCTTTTTATGAGATACTCGGAGGAGGAATACATCTGGCCCCATTATAACGAATACTTAGCATTGTATCTTAGGTTCATAGATGATATCTTTACCATATGGAAAGAAACGGAGGAAGAGCTGCATATATTTCTGGACAATATCAGCCGTAACCAATTGGACCTATCATTTACTTCTACATATAGTTAAACATCCATAGTATTCTTGGATCTACAGATTAGTATAGAGGAAAACCACACTATAGAAACCCAGGGCACACTATAAACCAGTTGAAGCCAATAGTTACATTCAAGAAGAGAGCAATCATAGAAAACTGTGGCTTAATAATGTCCTTTTTGGACAATTTCAGTGAGTAAAAAGAAATCGCAGTAAAGAAGAAGTCTTTGAATAGCAAGCTAAAGTGTTAAAACAGAAATTTTTAGAAAAAAGATATAGGACTGAGGTTATAGAAGGAGCATTGCAAAAGGTAAAGAAAATACCCCAAACAAATCTACTCCTAACTAATGGAAACAACGAAAACTATAACAAAGAAGCCTGAACTACCATTCATAACCAAGTTTACCAGTGGATCTAAGAAAATAGAAAAAATCTTGAATAAACATTGGAGTATTTTAACAGGGAATAAATATCTTCATGATGAAATACCAAAAAAAAAAAAAAACTAGAATAACATATAAAAAGGCAGAAGATTTAAAAAAGAAATTGGCTCTAAGCTCCTTAAAAAAGATTAAGAATCCAGATCAACCTTCATCCGTAAAAATGAATCCAATCAATGGCAATCATAAATGTGGACCCACAAGATGTATCACATGTCAATATATTAACAGTAAAGATAACATATGTCAATCTCATATAACAATAGAAACTTTTCCTGTCAAACATTTTGCAAACTGCAATACTTCATATGTTATTTATATGTTACAATGTCCTTGTTAGAAACAATATATCGGTAGAACCACCAGACCATTGGAGGTGAGATTTAGGGAACATCGGAACAACATACTAAAGCTATCATCTACACATTGTGTTTCACTGCACTATAATAAATATCACCCTAACAATCTGCAACAAATTCAAATAAGTGTTATTGGTTTTATTCCCCCACATCCCAGAGGAGGAGAAAGATTCCAAAGGTTAGCACAGAAAGAAACCTTTTGGATTTTAAAAATACAAACTATGGCACCACAAGGACACGATGAAGGACTCAATGAAGAAATGATCAAACAAATAGTGATACCCTTGGAACACTTGGGATGTATGGAACAAGCTGTTAATGTAAATCTGATTATAAGAAACAAGCTGTACGAGATACTGTAGTTCAGCTTTGTCGCCTCTACATTATGGCTCTCCTGCAAAACAAACTAAAACAAATTAACTACATATGTTTTTGATATTATAAATTTATTTTTAGAATATTTTTCACAATAGAAGCTCATTGAGTCCATATCAGTCATTTAATAACACATTAATGGAAATAGTTCCCCATTTCAGACTCAAGTCCTAGTCCTTTATTTAAACCTTAAATTTTACTAAATTATTATGTTTCTCTTTCTTTGGTAATGATTACTACCTAGCATTCTTACTCTATTTTTAGTGGATCACCTAGGTCACCCAATCCTAAATATTTATAATTTCTCTTGAATATTTCATATTTTCATCATAATCTCTCTGCTCTGATGTACTAATATCTTCTAATACTCACAGGTAGGAAAACTAAACCATATTCATAGTAATATCACTCATTCAATTAAGCACTGCATTTGCCTGGGAGGTATACCTTTACTGATATATCCTAGTAGTATTAGTTTAACAGATACATTTTTCTGTTACTGGATACTATCAGTATCTCTGCATGCCACTTTACTGTGTATATACTGTGTATGCTGTACATGTAACAAATGTGATGATAACCAGTGTTTGGATCTGAACATACGCTACAAGGTACAACTTAATTGTTATAATCACCGCCTCTAATAGTTTGATTGACATTGAACCAAATGTAAATACACATAGATTCAGGGGATGCGCCCTTAAGACACACTATTACAATTTCTCTGAGGAAGGGACTTCATTTACGTCCCAAAATACATTGGAAGCCAGTCGCATCTCCACGAGGCAAGCAAACCCAACAGAAGATCCGGTGTCCAGGAGAAGCCGCAACAGAACGACCAGATTGAACAAGGATTTGGACAGAGTGGGCAGCGAGCACTTGGCTCTTTGATGAGCACAATATAAAGAAGATATTAAGTAAGGAAACTACAAGAAGTGGGAAGCTGTTCTTATTACTTGCCAGGATTCAATCTCTCTGTGTTGATATACTCCCCATGGGGTAATTGCATAACTGTTATTCATTCACCTGGAGCAAGTCACTGACATTAACCCACCCCGCTTATTCTGCTATACTATTGCAGTTGTCCAACCAACGGACCTAAATATATATTTGTTTTACCATATGTTGTATTATACTTTTTATTATATATTTTTTAATACTTTCACCACTGTTTTATCAGATAAGCACCCAGTGCTTTTTACATTTTTTATTAGAGATACAATAAATCTATTTTTTTCAAGTAATCAGTCTGTGGCGTTATATGATTCATTTATTCTCGTACCTTGCTACAAACCCTTATATATTGAATTCATAGGTTTATTTTTGATACATGTATCATCTACTGAATACTATACTTAGATCTGGTTTATTTTTTCTGTTCTTCTATTTTTTATATTCCCACGCTTGAACCGCTTGATCATTTTGTCTAAGAGAATGTCTGTGGACAGGACCAGTCTGATATGGACAATTGTTTGTCTCCCTAATTAAAAATGATACCTAATGAAATATAGTGGCCTTGTGTTCATGTTTATGAGTTTTAGTATATTTTTGATTTTCAATTATAATTTAAGTTGGGCTAATGTTTTGTTTTGTTTTGTGTAATGTAAGAATCAAACTTTATCTAACAAAATATTGTGGGGTTAGTTATATGAATACTATGTTTTTTTATTTGAATGTTTGAAATATATTTTACTGGCAATGTTTTCAGCACCATAGCTGAATTAGTTACTGGCAATAGGGTGTCTGCATGTACTCAGCATTTCAATGTATTCAATGATTGCCCATTATTGCAGTGAATAAAGGAAGGACACCACTGGTGCAAAGGGATTACTTGAGAAGACTGAATCTACTCATTGTTTACTGTGGATATTGTCAGAGGGATTCCTATTAGTAGAATTAAAAAATGGAATTTGTTCGTAGTCTCCTGAGTGGCTGATTCTATTCTCCCAGGTGGATGGGGGCTTGAGGAGTGTGGGAATAAATACAGGGGCATGTAATATGTTGGGAGTTAGGTCTAGGATTGTTCCAGAGGGTGGCTGCAAGCTTAGATTTCACTCCGATGCCCCATGTTCCTGTGCTTGGTGTGATATCCTAGTTGCCATGTCTGCTGCTTATTCAATGCACAAGGAAGACAAGTTGCACTATCCTCCGACTTAATCCATTCCTTACTCTTGGCAACTAAAGAGCCCAAAATGGAGCCGCTAGATAAGTGCAGGGTAATTCCATCACAAGAACCAGTAAATTGTTCATTGATTTAAATGTTGCTCTTGTTGTAAGGAATAAAAGTGCTCAAATATTATTTTTCAGTTCCACAACTGTCTACATAAATACATATAGAAAAGTTATTCAAATTGGTAGGAATTGTGCTTGATACCAGCACTATAATATTAAAAAATATAGTTAGTTTTGACTTTCTTCAGATTTCATAATATACATCTCAATATTCATGTTTTTTATTAGTTGAGTACCCGTATTTTTAAAGTTCTTGCCACTTTTATATTTTATCTGCAGAGTGTTTTGTCATTTGACCACTGCTTGAAAAAGTTATTTATTTTCTTGAAATGCATTGGGGGAAAAACATACATACTGTTGCTTGAAAGGGGAGATGTGTGAATATACACGAGCGTTGTAACATAAGAATACCGAGATGGCCTGGAGAGATATGGAGATCCATATGACTATGTATTTAATTTATATGGGGTTGTGGTGTGATTTTTTTTTTTTTCATTTTAATGAAAAACTTGAAAAGTCTAAACTAGATATTTTATGCTTACTTCCACCTTTTTGCACATACTGAAATGGGGCTATTAACCCTGTGAGTACAGAAGAGGTATCCAACGAATGTATTATTCAGTAAGCAAAATGTTAAAAAAATGCTTATAATTTTTAATGCAAATATTTCTACCAGTTTTTAATACAATGTATGATCATATCAGGTAGTGGTTATGAGTTATTGTTTTTACTATGCCCACAATTATCAGGGAGTGTCATTGTCTCTGAATGGTGCACAACATATTGAGAAGCAATGTTTTGTAAACTCCTCTAGCGATCAGAGTTAACCTTTGAATGCCAGAGGAGTACGTAACGCATTGCTTTGCAATGTGTTGTGTACCCCTTTGGCACGCAAAGATTAATCCCAGATAATTTGAACCCTTTGAGTGCCTTCTCAATGTGATGGGTACCCCCTCTGGCACTCATAGAGTTAAGCAATGAGCAAATAGCCTCACTTAGTTTCTAATCTGATCAATCTGTCTCAGCCAGTTTGGGGGGAATGGGGGGAGTTGAATGTAAGTCGAATGAGTGGGAGGTAAATGAGAGTCAAACAGGGGTTGGGAGGTGAATGTGAGTCAAAGGTGGTGGGGGTGAATGTGAGTCAAACAGAGGGGTGAATGTATTTCGAACCGGGGGCTGGTGAATTTAAGTTGAGCGGGGGGGGGTGAATGTGAGTCAGATGGGTATGTGAATGTGAGTAAAATTGGGGGGGGTGAATGTGAGTCGAATGGGGGGAGGTGACTGTAAGCTGAACGGGGGGGTGAAAGTGAGTCAAACAGGGGAAGGTGAATGTGAGACAAATCTGATCAAACTGTCTCAGCCAGTTTGGGGGGAATGGGGGAAGGGAATGTGAGTCGAATGGGGGAAGGTGAATGTGAATAGAACAGGGGGTGGGAGGTGAATGTGAGTCAAAGGTGTCAGGAGGTGAATGTGAGTCAAACGGGGGGGGGAGTGAATGTGTGTCAGACCGGGGGTAGGGGTGAATGTGAGTTGAGCAGGAGGGGTGAATGTGAGTCGAATGGGGGAGATGAATGTGAGTCAAACAGGGGGTGGGGATGAATGTAAGTCAAAGGTGGGGGGAGGTGAATGTGAATTGAACAGTGGGGGTGAATGTGTGTCGAACAGGGGGGTGAATGTGTGTCGAACGGGGGGTGAATGTGAGTTGTGGTGGGGGTGAATGTGAGTTGAATGGGTGTGTGAATGTGAGTAGAAAGGGGGCAGGTGAATGTGATACAAATGGGGGTGGTGAATGTAAGTAGAATGGGAGGAGATCAATGTGAGTGGAAGGGGGGCAGGTAAATGTGAGTGGAACTAGGGAGGTGAATGTGAGTCGAACAGGAGAGAGGTGAATGTGAGTAAAACAGGGTGGTGATGAATGGAGCTGAGTGGAAAAGTGGGTTGAATGTGAGTCAAACAGGGTGGAGGTGAATGTGAGTCAAACAGGGGAAGGTGAGGAGGTGTGTATTGTGTTGGAGGCTGAAGTCATATAGGTGTCAAATGGGAGAGAAGAGGTGTGGACTATGATGAATGATCAAGTCCTTACAGAGATTTTCACAGGAATGGGCATCCATGGGGATTTGTGGCTACCAGCTGCAATCCCAGTGGCCCACAAACTTGTTTCATTGCCCACTGGTAGCCACAGATCCCCATTTACACTGTCTCACCTCCCCCCAGCCTTGTTGCCTTGTCTACTGGTAGTCACAACCACTGTCTGTGCAAGAGATCAAGGCTGGGGGTTGTCAGTCAGTGTATGTGGGGTTAGCACACAATGGTGATATTCCCCATTCTAACCCACAATGGCAATGTTCAACATGAATATCAAATATGACTATGAAAAATGACAGAGCTGAGAGGATGATCGTGTACTGGTTGGTGTACTTTTCTAACACTTTGAGTGTCACAGCAGTGTGCAATGCACATCCCTGTGGCACTCAAAGGGTTAGGGAGTAATGCTGTTCGTGTTGCTTAAAGGGATAGTAATATTTAAAATGTAAAAAAATATATGTTGTAGGGTTTATCCCCCTGAATAAAACAATGGTACTTCCACTGCATAAAGGTGTTTTATTCAAAAGTTATTACAGCTCAAAGTTGAATTTTTTAGGTGCAATATCCCAGTGGCCTGAAATTGTACTGTGGCGCTGTAGCTATACCATCCTATGGACACCTCTGGTCCCAGGACCATAAATCTCCCTAGGATGGTATAGCAACAGCGCCACTGTATAATTTCAGGCCACTGTGATATTGCAACTAAAAAATTCAACTTTGAGCTGTAATAAATTTTGAATAAAACACCTTTCAGCAGTGGGAGTACCCTTGTTTTACTCAGGGGGATAAACCCTACAACATGTTTTTTTTACATTTTAAGTATTACTATCCCTTTAAAAGATACTCTCCACTCCCCCTACATGCTCTCCAAATTCAGGGCTGCCTACTTCTGGTGATGTGTGAGGGAGGGAATCCCTTCCACATCACTAGTAGTTCGACAATCCTGTACAATTTTTGTGCATAAGGCAATGTGTGTCCACATCGAAAAAGCGAAGTGCTTTAGACACAGCAACAAAACCATATTGCAGCAGCATTGACTTTTAGTGCATCTCTCCCAAGCTCTCTCACAGAGTGCAATATAAAAATACAAAGTCTTTTACACACCAGTTGGCACCTAGCAGTTTGAATTAAAAAATAGCTTGACCTGTTATAAACATTAACTGAAGGATTTCCCAGCAGTGTTAGTACCCATGATAAACTTGTTGTATCCTGGGTGAGGATACTCCTGTGGTACTGTTTTTCCATGATATAAGGAGAAATGACATGTGATCAGGGTGATGTTATCACCTACTATGGAAAGCAGCCCTTAGAAAACTTATAGCATTACAAATGCATTGGAGACCTCTCTGGCATTAAAGGTGTTAAAAGCCCAATTAAAATTAATGTGGATTTTTGTTTTATGCCCTATGGTATAATTGGATTTTTAGTAAATTCTTTTCAAGAAGGTAATTAAAATAAATTATCAATACATATATCATATTGCTAAATATTCTAAATACTGCACACCGATTTTTGAGTCACTAATATATATAATAAAAAGCACACTAAATGTTATTCATCAGTATAGTAGTAATGTACCTAAAATAGTACTGATTATTATTTATCATCATCTACCAGTCATCATATCACATGTATTATACTGAGTGCATATAAATAACAGTGAAACAGGACACACCCTGGATAAACATGTGAGGATAACCTGGGTACCAGACAGAAGGAAGTGATTAATTGTAGTAAAGTTCTTCAAATTAGGATGGTCTAATACATTTACAATGTTTCAATTCTCGTATTTGTGTGTGTGTATATAGACAGATACATATATACATACAAATATGTGTGTTATGTGTATAGATAGACAGTTTGAACAAACTGAGGTAAAGGGAAAATCTTGCAGTTACATGCACATATACTGATTCATGATAAATGTTAGGTACAATTGGTGACTATTTTGTGGGTATTATATGATTCATGTTGTGATTAACAGCTAGTTGGATGTTATTACCTTATGAGGCACCCTCTTTTGTGTTTGTTTACATTTAAATCAATGAAAATTTTTATTTGTCCAAAACTGTGAAGTTGGCTTGCTCCAGATTTACTTCTTTTCCTTTATACAGCAGCCTCAGTGTGTTATTGAATATGTCAGAGGTTTAGTAATGCCCTAAGTGTGGAAATAGTTGGCCGACAACTGTTAGGCCGATCTACAAATACAGATGACCAGGTGCTCCCCTCAATGGATAACTAATTCATCAGAGAAAAGGAAAAAACCAACCAGCACAAAAAGAAATCCAAGATATAAGAAATAAGGGGAGCTCACTTATTGTAATATAAAACAGACTAGTTGATGAGCCCGTTACACTGGCCACAGTGCCACTGGCAGCCGGTCGCGCCCCTCTCTGTATCAGCAGCGGCACAGGCAGTCTCTACTGCGTATGACTGCAGCACACGCAGAAGTCTCTACTGTGCATGAAAGCGGCATTACGCACATTTTAGCGAATTATTATATAGGATAATACTTATATCATTCCTTCACCGGGAAGTACAACAGTACAAACCAGTCTTTAACCTCTTAAGGACCATGTGCTTTGCTATGACCTTCACACGGTTATCCCTTAAGGACTGGCAATGGTCATAGCACGTCACATACATTTTACTTACAGAGATTATCCGGGAATGCTGTAGATAAAAACGGGGACTGAAATTGACTGATCCAAGACTGGAGCCGTCTCTCCCAATCCCCAACATGGAGCACCGGTACGCCTCACAGGTCACGTGGACCGGCGAGTCAGAAAGACCAAAGTGGTCCTTAAGGGAAGGTTGTTTCCCAGGACCTTGGTCGTTAAGGGGTTAAGCCAAAGTGGAATGTGTATATAACCATAAGTATGTTACTACAGTGAGCTCCCCTATTTCATCTATCTTGGACTTCTTTTTGGATATTGATTTAAATTTAGCATTTTTAACATCTTGAATACTAAATAGTTCTACAAATTGTTTCATACCTAACTAACATTCAATGAGTTAAAAGCTCATTTCAGTTAATTGGAATTTTAATTTGCATTGTATGGTGCAGTTGGTTTGTCCCATAATTGTTCATCTTAGTATATCCGCCTCACGATGGTCTCTAGAGTTTTAGGAAGAAAATTCCTGCTGCACTAAAAAGCGTTTGTGTCTTTGTATCCGTAAGCATTTGTTTCTAGGTTAATGTATTTGGCACAAGCTTATTAGCAATTATAGGATTCAAATAATTGAACAGAGATTCAAGACACGCATAGTAATTTGAATTATAAACACATTCTGTGTCTGGGCTATTAGTCATATATCTCCACTAGTAGCTTAAAAGACCAGTAAACATAAACTAATAATAACAATAATATTATCACACACACACATATATATATATATATATATATATATATATATATATTATAGAGAGAGAGAGAGAGAGAGAGAGAGAGAGACAGAGAGAGAGAGAGAGAGAGAGAGAGAGAGATATTATTATTTATTTACTATAGAGAAAAGATGACTAAGAGGAGATGTGCAAGTATATGAGAGATCAATACAAGTATCTCTGTAGTGAGCTTTTCGGTCCAAGACCTGATTAAATAAACAGGGGCCCCCCCTCAACATTAGAGGAAAGGAGGTTTCAACTTCAGCAGAGGAAGGTTTTTTACAGTAAGATCTGTTAAAGAATGTGGTAATGGCAGATACAATGGATACATTTAAGAGAAAATTAGATGCATTTCTTTCAAGAAGGAACATACAGGGTGACAGTGTGTATTAGTAGGCAAAACAGTAAGTTCCAATAAAGCAGGAAAGCTTATAATTCTCATTTCTCTGGATTCTGAGGCCAAGGTTGAACCTGATGGACTTGTGTCTTTTTTCAACTTAATTTACTATGTTACTATGTTGTGTGTGTGTGTGTGTGTGTGTGTATATATATATATATATATACACACAAAAAGGAATAGCAGCAGCAGTGCTCACAGGTGTGAAAAATAAAGTTTTATCCTCAAGAGATTGCCTGGCCGAAACGTTGACAATAAGACATATATATGTATATATCTGTATCAACCATAATAAAAGCAGCTCTAATTAATCATCATAGTATTTGGGCCTTGGAGAGTGTTATTTCAATTCTGTCAGAGTTGTAGTTCAGAATAATTGAATGACAGAATATATCACACCCTCTCCTTCTACTGATGTAACACTGCTCAGCTTAGAGCAGCAGAGTGTGTCCAGGTAGATTGCAGAGAGGAACAGTCTTCAATTAAGATAAGGGAAAAAGCTGAAAAACCTGTCAAGGGGGGCAGGGCTTTCATTGTTCTCACTGTAAGAATATTGACCCTTTATGTGAGCTGTCTGGTCTATGGACTGGATTCCACATCTGAGGAGTGGGGGCTTACACTAGGTAAAAGGGGCAGGAGGGGGAAACTTTATCATTCAATTACTTTTGAACTACAATGTTCACAGTAATGAAATAACACTCTCTATGGATCAAATACTCTGAAGATTAATTGGAGCTGCTGTGTTTGTGAAACATTACTATCACATTAAACAAAAAATTGTTTATTAAATTACAAAGTGTCAATATTTCAGTGCATCATCATGAATATTTCTCAGGACAAGTGCTAGAGGACCCCATGCCCCATTATATACAAGATTCAAACACCTGGTTATACCTCATGAATGAATTAATAGAGTTCCCTATAGTGAGTCTCAAGATACTAGAAATGTGAATACCCTCATTATTAAAGGACAGTATGAATGGAGCTCATCACAAACCAGCCGTCAAATCAATGCCAGTCACAGTGTAAAATGCATGTGAGCTCCCCTGCTCAGAGCTAAATTGTGTAAAAATGTATACAACTGTGAATTTTGGTGATGAACATGCTTCAAGCTGCATATCATAATGCTCCCCTCTTTCATTCATTCAACCTAATGCTACAGATCATTTCCTACTTAGAGTAATGTGCTTGAATAGATTGATCATTTCCTATTTTGATCTAGAGGGGGAGCACTACCCATGATTACTACATACTTCATTGAAGAGGAACTACTAGAACTTATTGCCTAGTGCCCTACAGAACTTGTTTTACCTGATTTAGCTCAGAGCTGGGGAGCTCACATACACTGTGCACTGTGCGTGGTATTGTTTTGATGACTGCTTGTGCAATGTGTTGCAGACATATCATCTATTAGTAATGAGGGTATTCACCTTTCTAGTACCTTGATACTTACTATAAGGGACTCTATGACATAATTAATTACATATAATCAAGTGTTTTGGGCGGATCTTGTATATAATGGGGGATGGGGGTCATTGAACACTTGTCCTGAAGAAAATGCAGAATGATGCACTGTAACATTGATTCTCTGCAATAAACACTTTTTTGTTTAACCCCTTAACATCACATGACATGACTGGACCATCACGGATGTCCAGGCATTAAGGACCGGTGATGGTCCTAGAACTCCATGGAAATTCGTGATCACTGGGTCACTTGTTCCTCCATCACACACCACCCCTGGACTGCGCCAAGCTTAATGGCTTAAAATTCTTCTCCTATCAGTGCTGGTTGATTATACAGATTTTGATGTACAGTTTTTTACCCACTCAGCTTCAGCACCAAGGCTATACCCAGTTAAATGAGAGAACTTCCCTAATTGCTGGTATATATATCACTTTGGCCCTGATTCTTAAAAAAAAAAAAAAAAAAAACAGAGGAGCCAGCGGCGGTGGCAGCGGACATTTCTGCATACTTTGCAAGCATTTTTATATGGCACAAACAAGAATTACTTTTTTTGTTTTACAAATGGACTGACATTTTACTTTGGAGAGCTATGCCACACATTATATAACCCTTTGAGTGCTGGAGGGCACTAAAATGATTAACTGTGGCATCTCTTAGGGGCATTATTTAAAAAAAAAAATCTCATTGTATTATTTTTTTACAGATAGTACTGTAGAAAGTAGAACAGATGAAGGAAACAAGATGGAAGAGAGATGATTGAAGAAGAAAACAGACAGTAGCTGAGCAGGGTGCTGAAGACCCTGCTGGAATCAGGATTATAGGTCAGATTTTATTTTTCAGGGAATGTGTTAACTGTAGTGAGATTAACCCTGTGAGTGCCAGTGGGGTATACAATGCTGTACACTCTGTGTCATACCCCATTGGCACTCATAGGATTTGTTTTCTTTTGTGGTTAAGCACAAGTGTGTGTTGGAAACCAGTTTTCGAACACACACCAATGGTTTTCACCTCAAGTTAGGGATTCTGTGCCATCCTTAACATGAGTTGAAGGCATCACATAGAATAGAATACCAAATTCAATTGTGTGGTGTCTAATGTCTAAAATGTTCTCCCTTTGGACATTGTTGCACAGTGGGGGGTTTTGACAGCGCAGTTAACAGAATAGCAAACTGTGCTGTCAAAATCACCATTTACATTTTTTTAAATAATGTGGGTGATAGAATTGAGTTCCTAGTTTGTAGTATAACAAAAAAAATAGCCCCTTTGAAATACAGTGGATTACCTCCTTTGCTGGTTTTCTTTTGATTCCTCCTACTAACTGTCCACACATCCTCACTGTGTTTCCTCCAGACTCTCACTCCAGATGCATCCTCTGTGATATTGTGAGGGCTTTGCATGCTAGAAACTTCTATGTCTGCCTCTGTCAGTACAAGTCCTTGATCTATATCAAGATGTGAAGGCTTCTCAAGGAAGGTGTTAGAATTATGTTGCTCTTAAAGGGATTGATGCATTTTTTAAACTTATCTTTTCACTGTAGTTTGAAGTGACTGAGACCCAGGGTGTCTATCACGGTGCCCGTGATCCCCTGTCAGTCACAGTGATGGTACCTGTGCATTGGTGCAGGTTGTTTGGCCCGCCCAGGATGTTCCTTTATATACTGGGCCTATGACATCTATCTGTTGCCCTTTCGTGGTGTTCCTGAAGTTGAGCCTTCTTGCTGAGATACTGTGTTCCTGTGTACCGACTCGGCTCGTCTGACTATTCTCCGTTCCTGCTCTCTGATTGGATCCTGCGCTGGCTGACGTTCCTGCTCCGTTACCGACCTGGCTGTGGCTGACATTCCTGCTCCATTACCGACCTGGCTGTGGATGACGTTCCGGCTCTGTGATTTACCCGGCTTGTATGACGTTCCTGATCGAGAGGTTCCTGGTTCCGGTTGAAGCTCCCTGTTCCTCATCGGTTTCCTGAGTTCCTGTGCTTCCAGGTCGCCTGACGGCGACATTCTGAACTGTAGTAGTGGGGCTCCGTTCATTCACTCTCATTGATGCTATGCTGTGACCTTCGTTTACCGAGCTGTAGTAACCTTGCTGAGCTGCCTCTCTGTGGCCGTACCTGCCCGATTTCATTACTGTGTGTGTGGCCTCCATTATTGAGCTTTATACACTTGCCAAGCTATATCGAATTATCCGAGCCGTTTTACACAGTCTGAGCTGCGCTTTGTACCTAGTCTGTCCATTACTCGAGCAGACAGTATATGTGCCGGTACGCGGTGTACCGTGGTTGCACCTCCCGGTGCTAGTGGCCTCCGTTTGCTCTTGCTATAGGGTACTGTTACGGCACCGGAAGGGTGTCTGGGCGCTAGTCATTGCTCGTGTGTAGTATCATCATCGCACTCCCGTGCGAGGCTCGCTTTTGCTGGTACAGTGTTACTCCTGTTGGCACCAAGTAGGTGGCCTGGCTCTAATCTCCTTTGGCACACAACAGTATCCCAGTACGTATCAAGGGTGTTACAGGTTCCGTTCTCTAGCTCTGCTAGCGGCTCTTTCCATCACTCCTCCTGGAGTTATACTCAGCTCTGGTTGCATTGTGCAGTCTCCTTGGGCGTTCTTTTACAGCTATATGAGAGTGATTTGAGCAAGCCTACTACTGATCGAGAATACTTTCAGAGACTTTGGTGCAGCTGGGCGTTGTCTGCCTACCATCATTGTGACTGATCAGTGGGTTATTCATTAACCCTTGTCCATCCTGTTCTACAGTGCAATTCTGCTTTCTTATACTTGCTACTGTTTACTACCTGTCTGTCTATGCCATACCTGGCCCCCAGGGGCACTATTCCTGATATTCATTTCAAATAAAACTGTGTTTTTACTTAAAACCTTGTCTGAGTGTCAGAAAACCGTAACAGTGTCTGAAGCCAGTAGTGTAACGGGAACCCAAGACGCCGTGCTGTATTGGGCCGTCATTCTGGGTTTCTCCCTCCTGGATGCAGCTACAAGGGGGTAGCCAAGCCAGTCTTCGTGAATCAAAGCTCCTTTGAATTGGGGTCAAAAGGAGACCATTTAGACCATTCAGGACATAAAGGACAGGATGCACTTCTAGTTCCAGAACGAACTCAGTTTATTGTAACACACAGGGTTATTTTATAGTAAAACATCACACGATAGGACAACGGGGGCAGGGCATGGAAAGAGTGGCTGTGTCAACATAGTAGGGGCACACAATGGGACAGGAACATGGGGATAATAGAACCATAAACAGTGAAAAAATGGTAGCATAATTTAATCTTGCCTCTCCAATTCCCAGCCAATGGGAGTTGGAGCAGCAAGTGGCAACTAACCAATCAGGACCCGGGCCATTGTTCTCCATAGGAGATGATTATACCCGGGTCTGACAAATGCTCAACAAATGCAATTATGTCACTCCGGTTCCTCAACCAATAGGAACCGGAGCTACATACTAGACATGAAGCAACCAATAAGAAGGACACCCACCTGTCCACAGCATCTTCTATGCAAAAGGGTTTAACATGGGAGGGAAGGCGGCCAATCAGGAAGCCGCCTACACCTACCAGTATAGTAAGTGGCCAATCAGGAAGCTGCCTACACTTTACACTATAGCAAGCGGCCAATCATCCGGTCACCTACCTGGCCTGCTGGCCCCTGTGAATTCAGTCCTTTGCTCCATAGAGATTTAGGCATTTACAAATGCCTCTGGCCCTTCAATACAGTCCCCAAGTAATGGGCCTAGTCCCATTACAAGCAGCATCCAATAAAGGGTATTGAGTTTGGTCTCTAGTGTGAAGAGGACTATATTTGTATACATGGAATCTAAGCCTTGATAGATAACACTTGGTGGTAGGTGATAATGTTTAGAGTTTTTTCCTTCCACATACCAACAATATCAATGATTTATCCATCCTTTGCCAGTGGGACCTTTAATGGATTGTAAAGCAATGTATTTTAGCCACTAAGTTAATGGAGAGGTTGATCATTAAAGAAATACATAAATTAGCCTGTTAGGGCCTAAAATCCACATTATGTTTTTGTTCAGTAGACCCCATTTTCCCACCGGGGCTTTAATTTCCAATGAGAGGACTTATTAGAATCCCCATCTCTGTTCCTCACCTGATTTTGATTAAGAACTCTTAGACAACAATTATATTGTTTTGCCTTAGATCCTCCAAGTTAACATAGTAACATTGTTGATGAGTCTGAAAAAGACATGCGTCCATAAAGGTCATCCCATGCCATGTCACTCTGTTGAATCCATTTCCAATGAATCCCCAAATGGGTATTAAAAATTCTGTCCTGACTCCAAAAGACTGTAGCATAGTTACCTGGTCCAACAACATATCTGCTTTGAAACCAGCTGTCATAACTGTTAATATTGTTCTGAGCTAAAAAAGGCATCCATTACATTTTTGAAAGAAACCACAATATCTGCAACACAGCATCCCTAAAGAATTCAATAAGTTTACTGCCCTTATTGTAAAAAAAAAAAATTATTTTGTTCTAAAATGTCTTTCTACTGCATATGAGGGATACATCTAAATAATCATCACATCATGGGGTATTTACAAGAAAATGAAAGTGCAGTGTTTGAAATGATCTACACTTTATCTGGCGGCCAAAGATTCACAAATGCACTGTTTGTCACTGAAGATTTGCTCACATTCATGCCATTATGCAAAGTCTATCTTATACTTTGTAACAAATATGTGATTTCAAAAAATGCTTTGTATTTTTGTTAACCACGTTTATTTCAAGCAATAGGTTATGAGACATTTAGTTTTATTTATTACTCAGTTTATGAAAATCAACTAGTACCTCCTGTTTGGAAGTGGTAATAGAAATAGGGATCAGTGTGCCAGTGCCTGCCAGATTTGCATTAAATGACAAATTAATCTAAATATCTCATAAATTATTGATTTAAATAAAAAACAAAAAATGGCCAGCATACATATTGATGATTTGAAAATGTTTTCAGAATCACCTGTCTGTTACAAAGTGATGGTTCCACTTTAAATTTGTACTGTATAACCACTAAATGTACCAATTCAGTTCTCTGTCTCTCCTGCTGTTGGTGACTATAACTACAACACCTGAACAGCACAATATTACTAGCACCTGCCCTACTACTTTTGGAATATCACATTATCGAAAAACTGCACAGACACCACTCCTTATTTATTTGTTGTGTATTACACATCCCTCTGGAAGAATGGTCAGAGCTGGATTTCCTAGTAGGCAAAGTAGGCAATTTGTTGTCCATCTTTCTATTCAAACATGGCTGTCACCTGTTATATTTTATGGGTCTTATTGTAAGGACAGATATAAGAAGATGTGTTCCCCAAAATGCAATTCAGCAATTTTTGAAGTCTTATATACTGATATCTCTCCTAATTTTTTGCAGCAATTAGACTTGGTGAGATTAATCTACAAAAGCAAATTTATCAATTCCAGCACCATAGGAAACAAACATTTCCATTGATTTGAATAGGGGTTTTTTAACCCCTGGAAAGGTAGAAATGTCTCCAGTGTATTGTGAAGCAATGAAACGGAGAGTTCACTAACATTCATATTTTTAAAAGTTCAGATAAGGGCTTCATTAAAGATCCTGGTCCCAAAGGACCCTTTGTTTTGCCTTTTCAGTTATGCTCTCCATCATGCTAGAGCTTTATATTTCATGTTGAATGTGGTCAAATCTACGATTTCTGTATTCTGGCAATCCAACACCTCCCCTTCTCTGGAGGGATGGGTGGACAGAGTGGATGACTTGGTTATTTTGGAAATGTGCCACGTGGAACTCCTCCATGTCGTCTTTCACTTCCACTTGGGCCCCTTGTATAGAGTCCCATCATAGCATGTCATACACTTCTCAGTTCTCCTTCTGACATATTGCATTTGGAGTACGGTGGTGACTGTTATGAAGAATATAATTTTTTTTTGAGCTGTACTGCCTGGGTAGTCTCTTTGGTGTCCCTTTGGGGGCAGGGCATTTTTTGGGGGGTTATCGCTTAGTCTGTTCTTAGAGCTTCATTCAAACCAACTCTGCTTTCCTCTCTTCTTTCTTCCCCTCTCTCTCTTTCTCTATAATTTAACCTTTGTGTTCCTTTCTTCTGATCTCCCTTTTCTATGAATCTCGGACTATACAGAGTGACCGCTTGTTTTATACGTTCCATGCTTTTCACATAATTGATTCAGCCATGTTGTGTGCTGCAGCATCTTGTTTTTCTGTATTATTTGAATTGGACTGTATATCAGTATATCTGAACTGGATTCTGTATGCTCCGTAACTCTCTATTTGGAATTCAGTACAAATTTTAAATAAAATAAACAAAATGGTTAAAAGTTCCATTTAAATTAATGGGAGTTTGATGTTTTATTGAGAATAACAGAATGGTTACATGGCAGATACAAAAGTAAGAGCCACAATGAGGCCAACTTCAGAGGAAAGAAAATCAAAATATGTGTACATGTCAGACAACTCTAATGGCAACAGTCCTTCATATGGAAACCTGCAAAAGGAGGTAAAGCCACTTGCATAAATAAATCCTTGTCAGGTTAAGGGATAAGTACCATCAGTATAAGGCCAGTATAGAGCAGACTGCCAAAGTTTCTGAGTAGTGCAAAGGAAAAAGGAGACAAAAGGAAAAGCAGAAAAAGACTGAGAAAGATAATAAAGGAGAGTGGTAGAGAGAAAAAGGAAAAAGGAAAGGAAGGGGAAATGAGAAAATGAGGAGGGGAGGGAAGGGGAGGGTGGAGGGGAAGGAAAGGAGTCATCTGGGGGTGTGCCTCAAAAAAAATATAACATATCATATCAAAGCCCACAACTACATAGGCAGACAGGTCACATGTAGTGATGATCGAGCACCCCGATGCTCGGGTGTTCGGGTGCTCTGGCCGAGCGCCCCCGGAGGCTCGAGTGCTCGGCCGAGCACCCGAGCCCCATTGAAGTCAATGGGAGAACTCGAGCATTACACCAGGCACCCCCTGCTCTGATGAGGGGAGGGTGCCTGGTTCATAGGAAAAGGTCAGAAAATGATGGAAACACCACAGAAATGGTTCAGGGACAGCATAGGGAGGATGTCTGGATGCATCTTGGACTCCAACGTCGCTGCTGGGAACGATGTTTCGCCCGTAGTACGCCATTTTTACAGACTGACCGTAAAACACACAAAAAGGAAGATAAAAACTAATCTGCGGCTAGGCACACTAAACAATATGTGACGCTAATCTGCGGCTAGGCACACTAAACAATATGTGACGTTAATCTGCGGCTAGGCACACTAAACAATATGTGACGCTAATCTGCGGCTAGGCACACTAAACAATATGTGACGCTAATCTGCGGCTAGGCACACTAAACAATATGTGACGCTAATCTGCGGCTAGGCACACTAAACAATATGTGACGTTAATCTGCGGCTAGGCACACTAAACAATATGTGACGCTAATCTGCGGCTAGGCACACGAAACAGAATGTGACGCTAATCTGCGGCTAGGCACACGAAACAGAATGTGACGCTAATCTGCGGCTAGGCACAGTGAACGGAATATGTGACGTTAATTTGTGAATTTGCACACTAAACAGAATGTGACAATAATCTATGGCTAGGCACACGTTTAAAATGGCCCTTTTTGTCACTGCGTTGTAAAATCATTGGCCCTGTGCACCTAACAGAATATGTCAGCTTGTCACTGCACTGTGAAATATTTGTCCCTGTGCACCTAGTACAATGTCACCTTAGAACATGTCCCCCCCCCACAAAAAAAAGAAATTCTGCCACCCCCCAAAAAAATTAAATGCTGCCCCCACACACAAAAGTCCTAAAAAGGACTTTTGGGTCTTGAAAGAGTTTCAACAATTTTATTCTCCCTACACTGACTTTCCCTGCCTAAGCGCATCTCTCCCTGGCTAAGAATGAGCCGAACTTGCGCGTCGGGTGCTATACAGCACCCGATCACAGGTTCTGGCCAGCCAATCAGTGTAATGTCAGCAGCCAACATGGCTGCTGGCATTACACTGATGTCAGAGCCTCCCCGCACGTTTATTGGCTGCACAGCAGCCGCGAAACGTGCGGGGAGGAGACCCGAAGATGTCGGGCGAGCACATGCGGTACTCGTACGAGTACCGCCATGTGCCGAGCAGAGCGATGCTCGAGCCGAACCGAGCTTCGGCCGAGCATGCTCGCTCATAACTAGTCACATGCTATAAATATCAAAGCCCATGTGGGGGGGGGAGAAAGATAATTTGAAGAAAAGCGTAGTGATATAACCTCTAGACTCAATAATGGAGGAGAGGAAGACAGGAAAAGTCCCGTTATAAGGGGGGAGTAAGCATCAAGGGACGTTGGGGGGCTGCAGTGGAGGAGGGGTACGATGTGCAGAAGAGTCAAGCCGCGGACCCCATATGCCGAGAAAAATAGCTTCACCCCCGGAATGCAAATACAAAAGCCTCTCATATATCAGAATATCATTAACTTTGGTGCTCCACATTTGCTGAGAAGGGGGTACAGAGCTCCTCCAACAAAGTGGTATGCACAACCTAGCTGCGTTTAAGGGATGAGATAATAATGCCTGTGCATCTTTATCCGGAACCAGGGAATGTAAATTCAAAGAAAATAAGAGCAGGGTCGGGTCAGACGGCAGGGAGAGTGACAAGATGAAATTAAGTTCAGAAAGAACATGAGCCCAATATCCCTGTATCGGGGACATGACCACCAAATGTGGGCCATGTCACCCACACCTCCACCACATCGTCAACAAGTGACCAGTGTAGTGGAATAGAAAGAGTTCAGCACAGCTGGAGTCCTGTACCAGCGTAAGAGTAATTTATAATTTGTTTCAACCGCTGCCAAATTCCTGGAAGGGTACAGAGCACCCTTGATAGCTCGAAGTGATAGCTCAAGTGTCACCTGGGATCTGGACCCCCAATTCACGCTCCCAGGCTATTTTATAGGTACAAAAAGAAAAATCACCAGCTCCAAGGAGCGCATGTATTTTGGAGATGGAGTGAGATAGTGGAGGGCGAGACAAGGGCGAGGGCGGTGGGCGACATAGTTTCTCAAGGGATTGAGATCCCGCAAAAGAAGATCTCTAGAGGGGTGTGTAGAGATGAAGCAAGAGAGTTGGATTTAACCCCAATAATCATTAGATTGCAGGTTAAAACGTGTCTGCAAAGACAAGAAATCTGCAAAGGACCCCCCTCAAGCAAATCGGATACAAGCAACTTGCTCCCCATTGCACCATTGAAGGAAGGCCATACAGGGCATGCCAGGAGGAAAGTCAGGATGAGCGAGTATAGGCAGGAGTGGAGAGGGAACGCTAGACACGGAGGAAACCACCCGAACCCACACCGGAAAAGATGGGACGTATAAGAGGAGAAAGCCGAAGCGAGCTTGGCCTATAAGACGGGGGAAAGCAAATGCAATTCGAAAGCGAGGCCATCTTCTAGAAGGTTTGAAGAAGGAAAATCCATGGCTTATCTGAGGAGGAATGGAACCAGTGTAGTATCGAGGGCAGGTGTACCGAGATGTAATACCTCTGTAAATCTGGAGCCCCCAAACCCCCCTCCCTCCTGGACCTGGCAAGAATGGAGAATTGGATCCTAGCTGGTTTGTAGTAGTGAAGACTCTCTGAAGGGACTTCAGGTAAGATTTGGAGAGAGCAATGGGCACAAGTCTGCATGAGGTACAACACCTTGGGCAGACATACCGATTTTAGGACATTGATTCGACCAGAACAGGATAGGTACTTGGACTTTAAGGAATGCAATTCTCTGTCTAGGCGAGAGAGCAAGGGGACATAGTTAGCTCTAAACAGGGAAGACACTAAAGGTGTAAGGTGAATCCCCAAATAAGGGATGGATGACCTGGCCCAAAGGAAAGGGACAATCTTACGGATAGAAAGGACAAGATATTGCGGAACAGTAATATTAAGAATTTCCGATTTCTGGAGATTGGTCTTAAAGCTAACCTGTCTGAAAAGACTTAACTCATTTAAAATATCTGGGAGGGAATGAAATGGGTCAATAAGGAGAACAATTAGGTAATCTGCAAAGAGGGCAAGCTTATGATCCCGATCCACCATAGGTATCCCCTTAATCCTGGTGGAGGCGTGAACTCGGTTCGCCAGAGTCTCCATGACTGAAATAAAAATAAGAGGAGAGAAAGGACAACCCTGTCTCATGACGTTTTTAAGAGAAAGAGGGGCAGAAAGAGAGCCATTGACTCTAAGTCTCACTATGGGGTTGGTATACAGGACCTGAGCAAAGGAGATAAAACGGTCGCCTAAGACAAAACCCCTTAGCATCATTAAAATAAAATCCCAGTTCACCCAATCAAAGGCCTTCTCGGCATCGACTGATAGAAACAAAGATGGAGACTGAATCACTTGTGCCTGATCAAGTAGAGCAATAAGACGAATGATGTTATCCTTAGCCTCTCTACCAGGGACAAAGCCAGATTGGTCGGAATGAACTAGGTTGGCGATAAGAGGTTTAAGGCGATTTGCCAGGACCTTTTAATATCTATGTTCAAAAGTGAGATAGAGTGAAAACTAGAGCAAAGAACAGGATCCTTTCCCAGCTTGGGAAGCACAGTGACATGAGGTTCAGTCATCAGAGGATGTGAAGAAATAGAAAGTGGTAGCTTAATAAAGGTCACAGCAAGATAGGGGACCAATAAATCGGAAAACTTACAGTAAAAGCGTAATGGAAAACCATCCGGGCCAGGGCTTTTGCCAAGAGGCATCTGTTTGATGTCAAGCAATATTTCAGAATCAGTGATGGCTCCATCCAAGAGAAGAGATTGGGCTGCAGTCAAAGAAGGAAGGTGGGAATCCCTAATGAATTCAGATTGTAGATTATAAAGTTATTGAGATTATAAAGGTACGAACAGTAATCCCTGAAAGCCTCTGAGATAGCGGGAAGATCATACACCCGACTACCAGATGACACTTAAATGGAATGAATACGAACAGGGGGAGCAGAAGGAGCTAACTGGCGAGACATCCATTTCCCACATCTGCTACCCTGCTCGTAAGTGAAATGCTTAGTCCTATCGAAGGACTTATTGACCAAAGAAAAAAGCAAGGAACGAACCTGCTGATGCTGGCGGTGAAGATCCTGAAGAACTACATCATCACCCGTCTCCTGATGATGTTTTTCAAATGAAGCTACAGAGCGAAGCAATCTGTCAAGTGCCTGCTGAGCCCTATGACAACGAACAGACCTTAGACATATACATTCTCCTCTGACCACGCATTTCAAAGCTTCCCACAGCATGACTGGTGGAAGAGTCGGTAAAGCATTGAATCGGAGGTATTCTTCAATAGTGAAGTGAAGACGAGAAGCTGAGTCAGGATCATTCAACATTGAATCATACATTCTTCAACTGCCTGGGGGAACAAGGCACATAGGCAACGAGACCTCCACTTCGACTGGTGCATGGGCAGACCCAATTATAGAATGAATAGTAGCAGATGTGGACATAGGGCTGAGGGATTAGGAAAAAATCTATACGAGAATATAGAATGAGGAGAGGAATAAAAAGAGTAAGAGTGATCAGTGGAGTTAAGAATGCACCATACATCCAGCAAGGAATGAAAGGCTAACAAGTCCCTAATCTTGGCATAATGTGAGATAGGAAGAGAGGAAGAGCTTTGTGAACAATCTAGGGAGGACTTTAGAACTGTATTGAAGTCTCCGCCAAGGAGAAGAAAACCTTCTGATAAAGCAGAAAGAGTTGAGAGAGTAGTCCTCAAGAAAGGGAGCTGTTGGGAGTTAGGGGCATACAATGTAGTAAACGTACAAGCTAACGACCCAGCCTTTACCTTAGTAAAACAATATCTGCCCTCAGCATCAGATAAAGTATCAGAGAGTGTAAAATGAAACTCTTATGAAGCAAGATTTCCACACCACAGTGCTTGGAATGAGCAGAACTGTGAAATTGGTATAAGCAGTTATGAAGCTTAGACAATCTGGAAGAGGCATAGTGAGTCTCCTACACAAAGCAAACCCTGCCACCAAGGCGAGCGCATTCACTGTACAAAATGGACCTTTTCTGGGGCGTATTAAGGCCCTTTGCATTAATCGATAAAGCCTTAAATTTATAAGCCATGGTGAGGAAGAAAGGGAGCTCAACATCAGAGTGCTAGTGTGCAAACCGCAGTAAGGGGAGAGGAGCCACCCAGTTAGGGAAATAGGGAAGGGAAGAAGGGGAAAGGGAAAAAGAAACAGGAGAAGGGAAGAAGAGAGAAAGAAAAGAGAGAGACGAATCAGACCAGACAGACCTGAACTGTGACACAGACAAGGTACAGAACCAGTAAATCAAAACTTCCTTACATGCAAATGAACAGAAGCTGAAAATACATAGCGGCAGTAGTGCAAGGGGGTCTGTTGCGCTCATTAGAGGAGACAGAGCCCAATATAAACCAGCTAAAAGTGCATATGCAGTGGAAAGCCATCACAGAAACAACTCCGTGCGGAGGATAGGGAGAAGGATAAGGGAAGAAGACAGAATGGACTCAAAAACAGCACCATTACTATCAGGGCAACACAAGGTAGGATGATATACGGACACCAGCACCAAGTATCAGGAAACCCCGGGCCACAAACCATCCCACCCCAGTGAGAGCACGTCACCACCCGGTGAGCAAATCCCAGGGAATGCACAAAGGCCCATGCCCCAGGGCCACCGTAGCCAAGCAGCTAGCACCAGACAGTGAGAGGCAATCACTTAAGAAGTGTAAGGCACAAATCAGAATTACATACGATTAAGCTAAAATGGGTGAAAATAACAATAACTTGGTGACACTTCATGTTCTTGGAAAGCCATAGGCCTCCCACATAGGACTTCGTATTACCCAACTAAACATTTCTAAATCCTGGGGACTAAACACCAGATTGTGTAACAAAAACAATATTGTATACATTATAATCAGTCCACAGTCCCATTATACAGTTAGGCTAGGAAACATATATTAATAGGGGAAACCTGGCTAGTGAGGAAACACATAATGCAAACAATGGGTCCAGAGCCAGGGAGTCCCATCGCAGGCCGTGACAGTGGCAACCTCAAAAAGGAGGAACCACAGCCCCGGTCCGCAACATAAGCCCCAAACAGTCGTCACAGTTGGCCAGGGGCTTCAACTGGCAATGTTGCTGAAGTGTGCGAGGGGACAGATCCTGGAACAGCAAGATCTGCGAGTCCCCTACTGGAATAGGGCCAGACTCACGGGCATTCAACATCACAAGTTCTTTCTGTGCGAAGGAGTGGAAGCAGCACACCACATCTTTGGGGCGATCCCCCATCTGATTCTGAGGGTGTAGAGCCCTGTGTGCATGTTAAAGCCTGATGGAATCACCTGGGACCCCTATGAGTTTACCAAGGACATCCTGGATAGTTGAGGTAAGTACCGCCGGCAAGATAGTCTCTGGAAGACCCTTTATGCCAATGCTGGACTGTCGGCTCCTGTTCTCCAGGTCATCCAGCTGAGAGCGGAGGTAATCAGTAGTATCATCCTGGTACGCAAGGCACTGTTGCATACAATCCTGGATGGTATGAATAGAATCCTGGGCCTCCCCCAGGATCCAAGGCTGTGAAGATCGAAGCGGAGATCAGCTATGTCAGACTTAATGGAGTCTCGCTGTACAGAAGCCGTTCCATATCCCCCATGGTAGGTAAGTCACCCCAGGAGGCAGAGCTCGCAGAGGGGGCAGCCGATTCCATTTCCTCCATAGCTGCCAGTGCGTGCAGGGGGTCTGAGTCTTGGGAAGTTTTTGTGCCCTTTTTCTGACGTGAGACACCGGCCCCAAAATAGGCACCTATAGGCAGAGTCTTCTTCTTCCGACCAGGCATGTAGAAGCACAGAGGAGCACTGTAAAATATAGAAAAGTTTTCCCACTGGACTTGGTTAGAAAACTATGAGAAAGCTAGAAATAAATTGAAGGGCTCAGGAGCTCCGGGATTACACATCTGCCATCTTGGATGTCCAGACACGCCCCCCCCCCCAGGAGTTTGGTGTCTTCATTTGTCATCTATTGTATACTGTAAATAATAATCTAATGTTACAGTAAAAGAAAAAAAGACACTACTGAACTGGAGTAAGTGCAGAGACGTGGAACAAAACTGATAAAGGGATTGGAGGATCTGAGTTATAAAGAGAGACTAGCCAAACTGGGTTTGTTTCCATTAGACAAGAGATATCTAATGGGTGATATTGTTACCATGTAGAAATATATTCAATGTCAATACAAAGATATCTCCAATGAACTATTTACTCAAAGAGCTGAGATAAGTACAAGACGTCATCCATTAGGACTAGAGGATATGTGCTTTTGACTAATACAGGTTTTTTTTTTAGCAAGGGCAGTAAAGTTATGGAATTATTTGCCTTGGGATGCTGTGCTTGCAGATACAGTAACTGCTTTCAAGACAGTTGACTTCAAAACAGATAGGATGTTGATCCAGGGGAAATATCCAACTGCCATTTGGCATTAGGAAATTATTTTTTACTCACTTAGGGCTTAGAAAATGGCTTCAATGTTTTGTTTTGCTTTTTTGCCTTCCTTTGGATCAACAGGGGTGATTTGGCATAGGTTGGACTTAATGGACGTCTGTCTTTATTTTAGCCTCATCTACTATGTTAATACATTACCAGAGTGCCAGAGGTTAATATTCTAAAAAAAGTGGAGCAATCCAGGAGACAAATCACTGCACTGTATAGAACAAATAAACATTATTAAAATTCCCACTAATTTAAATGTGGCATTGCATCCATTGCATATTAGATAGGTCTACAACATATAATGAAGACCTTTCTATTATTGAAGCGGATAATAGGCTCATTTAACACGATGGGGATGTTTATTTGTCCCCTATAAAGCAGATGGTTTGCCCCAGAATTGCTCCACTCCATTTTCTAACCTCTTAAGGATCAAAGGGGTGTGCAATGCAGCATTGCAAACATCTCTGGTTTTTAAGGAGTTAAGTACCATGAATCAGAGGTAGAATGGTTTAAAAATCTATACAGTTCTTTGCAGTCCTACATAAGATTACTTTCAGAAATCAATTATATTTTTTTATTGTTGGAGGCAGGGAGATTCTCTCTTGACTCATTATGTACGTTTTATTAGCCTTGGACTTTATTATGACTTGTGGAGAGACATATTTGCAAGATGTTCATCCTTTGATGTTGGCATTATGTATGATGCTCATTAAAATATATATTACAATAGTTAAACATTGTTTAGTTGGGTGAAGCTTTCTACTTATATATAATCAAACAATATAAGTTAATTAACCAATTAGTTGACTTCATGGATATATAGCATTAAATCAACGGTAAATCAGATCTGAAGATTAGCAGATGAGGGTTGCCCTCCATATAGCCAGATTGTGCAATCTTCCTCACAGGGCCATGTTCATCATGTGTAGGACACCACTTTGTCATTCAAAGGGCTGAAAAGGTGCCATTTTAGAACACCATAGTATGGAAATGAATAAGGCCCAGTTACTGTGGACAAGTTGAGCCTAACAGGATTCAGTGAGGTCAGTCAAGACATGATTTGCAATGTTTTCTAAGGCATGTACACAGGTGATACAGGAGTGAATGTACAAAAATACAATTCCATGCAAAAAAACTGGCACTGGATGTAGATTTGTAAGCCCAGACCTGTCTAATGCCAACTCAAAAAGTTACTTACAATGCAAATTTTCACCTGAATGATGCTTGCGTCAAGGGATTGGCAGTGGGCATTTCCTGGCATTCCTTTCCTCTATGCCTTGTTTACTGTCATGTATAAACAAGGTGCAGATTAAACTGAATAACTGTACTCCATTTCCCTGTGCACACTATGGAACAAGTATAAAGGAACTGCTGGCATTAAAGTCTTAATAACTTTGGTGTGTGTCAGCTTGTATGCCCTACAGTGATCATACACGGTAGTACATACCCTGAAGTGCAACCACTGGTATGGGAGGGTAATAGCTGTCGAGGTATGTTGGCATATGTCTGTCTTCACCCACTGTGAAGAATATTCATTTCTGTATGAGATGGTAGTTGAATTACGGTGTTCTGAATGGGGGTATTGGAGGCTCTCAATGTCTTAATGGAGGATATAAAGCAGCACATCAGTTGGAAATTTTATTTTATTACCATTAATTTGTGTTTTGTTTATACTGGAACGTGGAGAGCAGACTTTATCCTGGTCCAAGCATGTCCAAGTCCTGAACGGAAAAAGGAAAAAATCTAAATAAGAGAGTTTGCAAGTTTTAGGAGTATTCTTATTCTCACCACCAAATATGTTAGTGCATTTATGGTTGTTTTGTGGTGATTCAATTGTAAAATGATATAGCGCCACTGGGCATCTACTCTTTCTTTTTGTTTTTCCATACAGGTACCACTGTTGGGAGGGTGTGATTTGGAGAGGTGCTGCTTGAATACCAAAACTGGATGAATTCCATATCTCCTATGGATCAAGTGTCAATATACTAAAGCTCTGTTATGTTGGGGATTGCATATGTAATGCCTCAGTAACGATTTTTGTGAGTATTCAATCAAGAAGGGTTTTCTGGTGGTGGTTTTTGAATATACTGGTGACTCTGATCGAGGTGCACCCCCCTTTACTCCCTTTTGCTTTTCTGTATGGGCGTTTCACTGCATTCCTTTCCTCTCTTGTTTAATGTCATGTATTAAACAAGAAACAAAGGAAATGGAGTAAATGTACTCAATTTTCCTATGCTTGTTTATGGAGCAGGTGTAACAGATTTGCTGCCAATAGTTTTAACAATGGCGAAGTGTATCAGCTTGTTTGCATTATACTGTACACTGTAGGGTATGTGCTGAAGTGCAACTACTGATATTGTAAGTTAAAAATAGTTGAGGCCTATTTGTATCTTGACCCACTGTGAAGTATATTGAGATCTGTATATTCCTTATATCCCATTGTATTACTGTCTCCTGCATGGGGTTATGGGAAGCACTTTATTTATATCTCTGTGGAATTTATATGTGGGTTCATGACACTCACACTGTAAAAGAGAGTCTGCCCATGTGCAGTCGGCAACTGGCTAATATTTCTTCAATAAGATGTCTCCAATGGGTGGAGATAAACTGCCACATCCTAACATCAACAGAGTAGTTATCAGTTGGCGGGGAGGTAACAATGAATGAGTTGGATTGGCAGAAGATGTAGTTACATTAGAGGAAGAAGGTGATAGTGAGCTAGTTGGGTTTTTATATACTTCCTCCTCTTTGATATCCACCTCACCTCTTGTTGCCTTTCTGGAGAATCAGGGGGTACAGCAACAGCGGTGCTTGATTTCTGTGGTGGGTGTTTGGCTTTAACATGTTTGACATAAATGTCATGGTGTCTGTGTTTCATGTGTGTTATTAGGGTTCTTGTGCCAAGTTATGTTCCCTCCTTTCCCCTTCTCACTGACTTGTCACAAATTGTGCACAGTGCCGTTGGTGATGACTGCACTGTGCCTGTCCCAAGAGAAAAATAGTCCCATGACTTCATGGGGTAGGGAGCAGGTGGGGAGGAATGGCCTCTTTCTTCTTCTGCTCCACATTCCCCTTTACTGGCTGGGGCAGAGGATGATGTTGCTGCTGTTGCTGCTACTGTATCACGGTGCCCGTGATTCGTGCTGTTCTCTGCCTGTCACTTGCTGAGTATTCGTGATTGGCTGTCTGTCATGAGCCCTCCTCACACAGCCTTTTTAAACCCAGGTTGAGCACTTCCAGGTTGCCCTTTCGTGGTGTTTCTGACTCCACTCTGCCTGACTTACTTGTCAGATCTCTGGGCCTGTTTCTAATGTTCCTGTATGCTACATTCCGGTGTTCCAGTGTTCCAGTGTTCCTGTACGTTAACATTCCGGTGTTCCAGTGTTCCTGTGTTCCTGTACGTTACGTTCTGGTGTTCCAGTGTTCCAGCGTTCTTGTGTGCCTGTATTCCGGTGTTCCTGTGTTCCAGCACCTCGCGGGTTAATCTTGACGGTTCCTGAGTCTTGCGTTCCTGCTGTCGCTCTGGCGACATTGTTCTCCTCGCTATTGCATACACATTGTTGGTTCCAGCGTGCGGACGCTGGTTTACTACACTAAACCTGGTTGCGATACACATTGTAGGTTCCGGCGTGCGGACGCTGTTTTACTCCACTAAACCTGGTTGCGATACACGTTGTAGGTTCCGGCGTGCGGACGCTGGTTAACTCCAATAATTGGTTGCGAGATACATTGTTGGTTCCAGCGTGCGTACGCTGGTTTGCTCCACTAAACCCGGTTGCAACACACATTGTTGGTTCCAGCGTGCGGACGCTGGTTTACTCCACTAAACCTGGTTGCAATACACATTGTTGGTTCCAGCGTGCGGACGCTGGTTTGCTCCACTAAACCTGGTTGCAATACACATTGTTGGTTCCAGCGTGCGGACGCTGGTTTACTCCACTAAATCTGGTTGCGATATACATTGTTGATTCCGGCGTGCGGACGCTGGGTTACTCCACTAAACCTGGTTGCGATATACATTGTTGGTCCCAGCATGCGGACGCTGGTTTACTCCACTAAACTGGTTGCGAGATACTTTGTTGGCTCCAGCGTGCGGACGCTGGTTTACTCCACTAAACCAGGTTGTGATATACATTGTTGGTTCCAGCATGCGGACGCTGGTTTGCTCCACTAAACCTGGTTGCGATATACATTGTGGGTTCCAGCGCGCGGACGCTGGTTTGCTCCATTAAACCTGGTGGCGCTATTTACCATTAGTCCCAACGTGCGGACGTTGGTTTCCTCCTGAACATCCTGTACTGTGGTCAGTCGCTGTCCACTTACTTGCAGTTGTCTGATTATCCCTGGCAATAGACTTCTTCTGAGTAAGACCTCTATATTTATGCTCTCTGCTGTCTGAGTCACCTGACAGCTGGTCTACTTGCTCAGGCTGCCCTGCCCGGTAATGGTGAGGACGGTAGAACCTTGACAAAACCATCCTGTAGGTTGCCTCACCCGGTATTGGCAGGGCCGGTAGAGCCTACTACAGTACTCCTTTGGGCTGCCCGGCCCGGTATTGGTAAGGCTGGTAGAACCTTGTAATTCACCATCTTTAAGGTTGCCTTACCCGGTATTGGCAGGGCCGGTAGAGCCTACATTCAGCATTCCATTGGGCTGCCTTGCCCGGTATTGGTAAGGCCGGTAGAACCGGTATACATCATCTCACGGTTGCCTTACCCGGTATAGGCAAGGCCGGTAGAGCCTGTCATTGAAACTGTCACTTGGGTTGCCTTGCCCGGTATTTAGGCAAGGCCGGTAGAACCTATTGTATGTTCTATTACTGTTGTATTGTTATATATGTTTACCCTACGGGGACTGCCTTTAACTTTTAATAAAGTTAAGTTATTTTACCAAACCTTAAGTCTGAGAGTCGTCAAAAACCGTGACAGTACGAAAGGGCCATGACCTCAGACACTAAGAGTGACGGTAACGCACAGAATATCCATTGGAAGATGGATACGCTCGAGCAACGTTTGGATCAGCTAGCGGTGGCTATCCAAACTATTCTTGAAATCACGGTACTTGCGGATAAGTCCGGTGCTAACCCGGTGGACTCGCCAATTATGACACCGGAGAATGAGTCTAGGCCCTCAGGGGCCGCAGTCAAAGGGTTAACGGCTTCTGCACCCTTGCCGCTGAGATATGACGCTGACCCTCAACTATGCAGAGGGTTTATCAATCAACTTGAGATATTTATGGAATTGACGGCACACGCATTTCCTAGTGATCGCAGCAAGGTTGGGTTCATGATATCCTTGCTGACTGGCAGAGCATTGGCTTGGGCCAACCCACTTTGGGAAAACGCTAAACCTTGCACAAAGAATTTCTGTGATTTTGTGCAATCCTTTCGGAGAGTATTTGAGCCTCCTGGTAGAACTACCTCTGCTGCTAAACGTCTCATGGAGATAAAACAGGGCAGGCGCACGGTTGGCGATTATGCCATTGAATTCCGCACCTTGGCAGCAGAGGTAGGATGGAATAACGAGGCCCTGTTGACAGCCTTTGCTCAAGGATTGAGTGACCAGATTAAAGATGAGATCGCAGCAAAAGATTTACCTACTGACCTAGATGATTATATTGAATACTTGATTCTAATTGACTCCAGAATACGTGAAAGATTAACCGCCAGAGAGCGACGGGTACGGTTAAAAAATAATGGGTCCAGTAGCATATTTTGCCCACCCAACCCTCCCTCGGCATCCAAACCTAGTGAACCTATTCTGGAACCAAGTGAACCTATGCAGGTGGATTTCACTAGGTTAACTAAGGAGGAGAGAAGGTATCACAGGACACAAGGTTTATGTCTGTATTGTGGTAAAAATGGTCACCTGTTAAGATCTTCTCCGGTACGTCCGGGAAACGAACACACCTAGGGTACCTTGGGGGACAGGCCCTAGGTGGTGTGCAATCGTCCCCATTGTTGGGCACACTTAAACCCACCATACAGGTGGTATTGTCATGGGCACAACGCTCGGTTGAGGTTTTGGCCTTGGTTGATTCTGGTGCTGCTGGGTATTTTATGGACAATACCTTTGCTGAATTGCATGGGGTTCCACGGATTCAGAGAGAAACCCCTCTTGCTATTGAGGCAATTGATGGCAGACCTTTGGAACCTGCCCAAGTTACTTTTGAAACGATGCCCTTGTCCATGACTATTGGGGCTCTTCACAAGGAAGAGCAGCAGTTCCAGTTGATTAATTCTCCTCACCATGCCGTGATTTTGGGCTTTCCTTGGTTACAGTTGCACAACCCACAATTTGATTGGCAGAAATGTGAGATTGCTGCTTGGTCTCAGTTCTGTATGGATAAGTGCGTTACCCATCCTGTTAAGGTCTTGTGCACCTCCCCTTCACTACCTGATGCCTACCAGCAGTTTAGCGACATTGTCAGTAAGGGAGAGGCTGGCGCCCTACCTCAGCACAGACCATACGATTGTCGCATAGAACTGAGTCCTGGAGCAGTACCACCGAGGGGAAGCACGTATCCATTGTCTTGTGAGGAGAACCAAGCTATGGAGGAATACATAGCAGATGCCCTCAGTAGAGGGATCTTAAGGAAATCTACTTCTCCGCCCGGTGCCGGGTTCTTTTTTGTTAAGAAAAAAAGTGGCAAACTGCGACCTTGCATAGACTATCGTGGGCTGAATAAGCTGATGGCAAAAAATGCCTACCCAATCCCACTCATCACCGAGCTGTTTGATAGACTTAAGGGGTCCTCGATTTTCACCAAATTGGACCTAAGGGCAGCCTACAATTTGATACGTATCAGAGCCGGTGATGAGTGGAAAACTGCCTTCAATACGAGATCTGGGCATTATGAATACCTAGTCATGCCATTTGGTCTATGTAATGCTCCTGCAGTATTTCAAGAACTGATCAATGACGTCCTTAGAGATATGTTACAATCTTGTGTTGTAGTCTATCTTGACGACATACTTATCCACTCCAATGACCTGTCACAACACATCAAGGATGTGTCTGAAGTCTTGCTGCGCTTACGAAAAAATAAATTATTCTGTAAACTGGAGAAATGCGAGTTCCACAAAACCAGTGTACAGTTTCTGGGGTTTATAATTGGCAAAGACGGCATTGCCATGGATAAAGAGAAATTGACGGCAGTCTTACATTGGCCTAAACCCAAGAGCCTCAAAGTCATCCAACGATTTCTGGGCTTCGCCAATTATTATAGGAAGTTTATTAAAAACTTCTCCTCTATCGTGAAACCTCTGTCTGACCTCACGCATAAGGGTGCTAACCCATCCCTCTGGCCGGTGGCTGCTGAAGAGGCCTTTGAGAAGTTGAAGGTAGCCTTTGCTGAAGCGCCTGTGTTGTCCCACCCTAATCCAATACTTCCCTTTACTTTAGAGGTTGATGCCTCAGATATTGGGGTCGGGCGGTGCTCTCTCAGCGACAGGTTAAAGGCGGTACACTCAGACCCTGTGGATTCTTCTCAAAAAAATTGACTAGTGCTCAAAGTCATTACGAGATTGGTGATCGAGAATTACTGGCCATTATCCTTGCTCTCAAAGAATGGCGTCATTTACTTGAAGGCACAAAAAACCCCGTTTTGATTCTAACTGATCATAAGAATCTGACGTATCTTTCTGAGGCCACGAGACTGTCTTCTCGACAGGCCAGATGGGCACTGTTTCTATCCCGATTCAATTTTGTTGTATCATACCTGCCGGGATCAAAGAATGTTAGGGCTGATGCTCTGTCTAGACAATTTGAAGCAGAGGTTGACAGAGAAGAGGTACCAGCACCTATCATTCAACCTGATCGAATATTGGCTACCATACGTACTAGAATTACTTCACCACTAGGGGAGGAGATTTTGGCATCCCAAGCCTCTGCTCCTCATGAGACTCCAGCGGGCAAATGTTTTGTCGCTGAGCCATTCCGTACTTGATTACTTGAGACCTACCACACCTCTAAGGCTGCGGGACATATTGGTAGGGATCAATTGTTCTGGTCTCTCTCTCAGCTATTTTGGTGGCCTTCTATGAGAGCAGATTGTGCCAATTTTATGAATGCCTGTGCCACCTGTGCCCGTGCCAAAACCCCTAGACATCTCCCTGTGGGCTTGCTTCAGCCGGTGCCTAATGGTGAACGCCCTTGGTCTCATGTCTCTATCGACTTTATGGGAGAATTGCCCAGGTCTAGAGGGTACTCCTTCATATTGATGGTGGTAGACAGGTTCTCTAAAATGGCACACTTCGTACCCCTCCGTGGCCTTCCTTCAGCCAAAGAACTGGCAATGGTATTCGCTCGAGAAGTATTTCGGTTACATGGCGTACCCAGGGTGCTGGTATCTGACAGGGGGAGCCAGTTTGTGTCCAGATTCTGGAGGGCATTTTGCGAACAGATGGGCATACAGCTATCATTTTCCTCGGCATATCATCCCCAGACTAACGGGGCCACTGAGAGGGCAAATCAAGGATTGGAACAGTTTCTGCGATGTTTTGTGACTGACCATCATGATAATTGAGCCGACTTGTTGCCTTGGGCAGAGTTCGCCAGGAACTGCGCAGTTAATTCTTCCTCCGGGAGCTCTCCATTTTTGATCAATTATGGGTTCCAACCCTTTCTGCTCCCGGATTCCTTTCAATCAAAGCAGATTCCAGCTCTGGATGAGCATATAGAGCAACTCCGTTCCACATGGGCACAAGTTCAGAGGGCATTGGGCCAGTCTTTTCAGCGACATCAGCGTCATGCCAATCGCAGAAGGCTTCCAGCGGTTTCCTTCCAAGTCGGGGATAGAGTATGGCTGTCCTCCAAGAATCTAAAGCTCAAGGTCCCATCTAATAAGCTGGCACCTCGGTTCATTGGTCCATACAAGATCATTCACAAAATGAACCCTGTTTCTTATGCCTTGGAATTGCCTGCTTCTATGCGCATTCATAATGTATTCCATGTGTCTCTCCTTAAACCTCTGGTTTGTAACCGTTATACTACCACACCTGTGATGCCAGGTCCTGTTGAGGTCGAGGGGCAGGAGGAGTATGAAGTACAAAACATTATTGATTCCTGCAGACGTAGAGGAGGGGTACAGTATCTGGTGCATTGGAAAGGTTATGGTCCTGAGGATCGTTCCTGGGTAGACAGTAAGAACCTTCATGCACCCAAGTTACTACGAGTATTTCATGCCAAATACCCTCAGAAGCCTGGACCCTACTCTAGGAGAGGGGGTCTTTGAAAGGGGGGTACTATCACGGTGCTCGTGATTCGTGTTGTTCTCTGCCTGTCACTTGCTGAGTATTCGTGATTGGCTGTCTGTCATTAGCCCTCCTCACACAGCCTTTTTACACCCAGGTTGAGCACTTCCAGGTTGCCCTTTCGTGGTGTTTCTGACTCCACTCTGCCTGACTTACTTGTCAGATCTCTGGGCCTGTTTCTAATGTTCCTGTATGCTACTTTCCGGTGTTCCAGTGTTCCAGTGTTCCTGTACGTTAACATTCCGGTGTTCCAGTGTTCCTGTGTTCCTGTACGTTACGTTCTGGTGTTCCAGCATTCCTGTGTGCCTGTATTCCGGTGTTCCTGTGTTCCAGCACCTCGCGGGTTAATCTTGGCGGTTCCTGAGTCTCGCGTTCCTGCTGTCACTCCGGCGACATTGTTCTCCTTGCTATTGCATACACATTGTTGGTTCCAGCGTGCAGACGCTGGTTTACTCCACTAAACCTGGTTGCGATACACATTGTAGGTTCCGGCGTGCGGACGCTGGTTTACTCCACTAAACCTGGTTGTGATACACGTTGTAGGTTCCGGCGTGCGGACGCTGGTTAACTCCACTAACTGGTTGCGAGATACATTGTTGGTTCCAGCGTGCGTACGCTGGTTTGCTCCACTAAACCCGGTTGCAACACACATTGTTGGTTCCAGCGTGCGGATGCTGGTTTGCTCCACTAAACCTGGTTGCAATACACATTGTTGGTTCCAGCGTGCGGACACTGGTTTGCTCCACTAAACCCGGTTGCAACACACATTGTTGGTTCCAGCGTGCGGATGCTGGTTTGCTCCACTAAACCTGGTTGCAATACACATTGTTGGTTCCAGCATGCGGACGCTGGTTTACTCCACTAAACCTGGTTGCGATATACATTGTTGGTTCCAGCGTGTGGACGCTGGTTTACTCCACTAAACCTGGTTGCGATATACATTGTTGGTCCCAGCGTGCGGACGCTGGTTTACTCCACTAAACTGGTTGCGAGATACTTTGTTGGCTCCAGCGTGCGGACACTGGTTTGCTCCACTAAACCTGGTTGTGATATACATTGTTGGTTCCAGCATGCGGATGCTGGTTTGCTCCACTAAACCTGGTTGCGATATACATTGTGGGTTCCAGCGTGCGGATGCTGGTTTGCTCCATTAAACCTGGTGGCGCTATTTACCATTAGTCCCAACGTGCGGACGTTGGTTTGCTCCTGAACATCCTGTACTGTGGTCAGTCGCTGTCCACTTCCTTGCAGTTGTCTGATTATCCCTGGCAATAGACTTCTGCTGAGTAAGACCTCTATACTTATGCTCTCTGCTGTCTGAGTCACCTGACAGCTGGTCTACTTGCTCAGGCTGCCCTGCCCGGTATTGGTGAGGCTGGTAGAACCTTGACGAAACCATCCTGTAGGTTGCCTCACCCGGTATTGGCAGGGCCTTTAGAGCCTACTACAATACTCCTTTGGGCTGCCCTGCCCGGTATTGGTAAGGCCGGTAGAACCTTGTAATTCACCATCTTTAAGGTTGCCTTACCCGGTATTGGCAGGGCCGGTAGAGCCTACATTCAGCATTCCATTGGGCTGCCTTGCCCGGTATTGGTAAGGCCGGTAGAACCGGTATACGTCATCTCACGGTTGCCTTACCCGGTATAGGCAAGGCCGGTAGAGCCTGTCATTGAAACTGTCACTTGGGTTGCCTTGCCCGGTATTTAGGCAAGGCCGGTAGAACCTATTGTATGTTCTATTACTGTTGTATTGTTACGTATGTTTACCCTACGGGGACTGCCTTTAACTTTTAATAAAGTTAAGTTATTTTACCACACCTTAAGTCTGAGAGTCGTCAAAAACCGTGACATACTGCTTCATAATCAGAACTGCAACTAGGACCAGGAATATTGCTGCTGCTCTCAAGTAGAACCTCTCCTAGTCTCAGATAACTTGTTGACCACATTCCCACTTTGTCCACAGTGGTCTGTGGTATACTAACCTGCTCCTCAGCATCCTGCTGCCCTTGCAACTCAGTAGCAGAGGGAATTAAAGCAGTTGCAAATTCCTCAAATTCCAAATCCTCACTTCTGGTTGGAGGAGGTGATGAGCAATGTGACAGAGGGTCCCCTAATGTCACACTTTCCATTTCTTGGTGATGTGAAAAAGACAAACTGGCAGCAGTAGCAGCAGGCACAGGCAGCTGATCTGTGCTCCTGGTGGTGGTGGTATTATTGTGGTGGTGACAATTCTGCCTTCTTCATGATCATGTTTCACATGGACAATACATTGGGGGGAGACTCCCAGAGTCAGGGGAATGGTCTGGTCAACTATTTCTTTCCCCAGACTCCCCTAGCACCGAGATAACAGCCAGATTAGGAAGTAACTTGGATGACAGCTGCCTGTGTCTCAGTCAACCAAGAACTGGGGGCATTTTGGGTAAATCTCCTTTCTCCCTTTCTCTCTCCCAGATTCCCTCAGACTCCCCAAATACAGAAAACAAATTTCCTGCATACAAGACTCCCTAAACTACACTCCAGATTTACTTTATTTGTTGATCCTAAGTAGCAACAAAATTTTAATGCTTTCTCTGTCTCTCACAAATACAGAAATTACATGCTGTGGGAACCCAACACCAATTGTATACTATGTCTATGGAAAAAGAAGGGAAACTTGCCATGTGGTGGGAGAAATTACCATTGATTTCAATGCAATGAGCTAGGCAGGATATAGTGGGAGATCTGCAATTTTCACAAACATTTTTCCACTCTGCGGAAAGTACCATTTCTTCCTTTTTTGCTTTGAAGGCAAAAGGTTTGCCCATCCCTACTGATATGTATATATATCTCACTATTTAAATCAAAATTGGCTCCAGATTAACTAAATATTACTTGGTCTTTTCTGGCAGCAAAAGCTATATTGTGTCTCTGTTGAAGCATTCTACCTGCAAATAAGTGTAAACTCATAGCAATACCCTGACACCCAGACTAATATATCTTTAATACATAATGCATCTGCAAATGTTCTTCTTATTGTTTTTGGTAGTACACCTGTGCAAAATGCCCAAGTCTTTCTGTTCTTACACCTGCCCATCAATTTCTATATCTCCATCCCTCCAATGATTTTTTTCTTATAAGCCATTCTTTTTATCTCCATTTTATCTCTTTATCTCCATTCACCAAAAACACTCCACACCTTTTTCACACATACAAATCCCTCTCTCACCTACTTTATTTTTGTGCAACTCTCCTTCTAGCTTCAGGAGATATGTCTCTACTGACCATCCCCCTGTATCCCTCCATCCCCTCCACCAATCTCCTGTGTTTTATAGACTTCTCGCTCTCTATATATTACAAACTCTAAGCAGCTCATGACCTCTTCCTCTCCAACTCTCTTAACCTATTTCACAAAAACCTGGCTGTCACATTTTGACTCTTCTGCTGAGGTTTCATCTCTTATCTTATCTTAGCTTATCTTTCTTACATGAAGCACCATGATGGCAGGGATGGGGGAGTGGGTCTTCTTCTTTCCCACCTCTCTCTCCAGGTAGCTGTGGTCTTCCAGCCACCAAGAAACCCTTTTGCCTTTCTCTCCAAGATGAAAACCTGGCTTTCTAGCTTTCTGTGCTCTGACTCACCTACTTTGCTCCTTGGCAATTTGAACTTTCCCATTGATTACTCTTTCACATGTGGTGTTTCCCACTTTCTTTCTCTGACCTTGTCCTATGGCCTTTACAGACTGCTGCCAGCACTCACAGGGAAAGCCACTATCTCACCTAGTATCCACCAAAACTGTTCTATTTCATACTTAACAGTTTCCACATTTCCTTTACCTGAACACCATCTTATTTCCTTGACACTTTCTCTCACCTTCCCCATACCCTTTAAAATGCATCTTTTCACTGGAAACCTACATTCTCTTAAACTTTCAAATCTAACATGCAATGTTCAAACTTCTCTCTTTTTTCTCTGTTTTACTATTAACCTATCTTATCCAAGGTTATAACTCTTTATCTACTAACTTCATCTTTGTAGCAGCATGCTGTTCTCCACCTATGACACTCCATAGCCCCAGAATCCCAGACTCTGGCTAAATTCATCAGCCCATATGTTCCACGTATGTTATCAAACTGCAAAACATCTCTGGTGAAAGTCTTTCTCTTTTGCTGACTTCTACGATTAAAAAATCATCCAAAGTTGTTTTAACGTAGCTCTCACCCAGGCTAAACATTAAACAACACCAGTGTTCCCTCTAAAATATTTGCTTCTCTTCTCAAAGCCCTAGGACTTTGCTAACTTTTTATAGGAAAGGTACAGTCCTTTCACAAAACTATGACCTCCACATTCTCTCTTCCTGAACCTTTGATTCTTAGCTCACCTCAAGCCTTCTTTTATAATCTCCTCTCCACCTACTACTTGTCCCCTGTATCCCATGCACTCTTGTTCCCAGTTTTAAATTCTCACTCACTGCTGGGACCTTTCCTCCTTAATTTAAACATGCAAGTCACACCTATAATTAAACAAACCTTCTTCAATCCCACCTGTCTATCAAATTATTGCCCAGTTTCCCTTCTTTCTCTTACATATAAAATCCTGGGACACCTTGAATTCACACACTTAATCTCTTTCCTTAATTTTGATTCTCTTCTTGACCTATTATGTTCAGTTTTTTATCTCCAACTACTCCACAGAAACAGCTTTGACAAAATGTACTAATGACCTACACGCAGCAAAGGACAAAGGCCACTATACTAATCCTACTAAACGTTTTTGCCACATTTGACGATGTTAACCATACATACTGGATATACTACACACACTTGACATCCATAACACGGATAACATAACAATTGATTGCCTCCTATCACTCTTTGAGTGTTTCATTTTCTATTACTATTACTATTTACTACTAATGTTTTGTTCCCACATTTCCTCTCAGTGAGTATATCCCATGAATTTGTGCTGTGTTCACTTCTCTCATCTGCTTATACCATCTCATTGGTAACCTTATTTCATCTCTCAACATTAATTACCATCTCTACACAGATGACACACAAGTCTACCTCTATTCCCCTGATGTCACTCCAGGAAGGAAAAGATACACTAAGGTGTAATAAAGAGGTGATGAAGTGGAAATTACTTCTCCACTGATATAATGTCTGCCACTCCTATATTATTCTATGGAACCTATGTACCAAGATTTCTCAAGTTAGAGATATCTTAGTGTATGGGCTCCACAGAATAACACAGAAATTAGAGAAGTGATACCACTGGAGAAGTCACTTTATCGCCTCTTTATCACACTTTAATGCATCTCCCTCCAGCTTTACAGTTTCAAGCCACTCAGTGACTCACAAAAATGTCATCATGGATAGCCCACTACCATCTTAATCACAACATGATTTATTTCTTTCTAAACACCTCCCCAACCCCTTTCTCCATCACAGCTGACAGTTCTACCATTCACTCTGTAACCAAAGCACGCTGCCTTGGTATTACACTTGATTCTGCCTTAACATTCTCAACACATATCCAAGTTCTCAACAAAACCTGCCCTTTCTTCCTTTAAAATATTGTCAAAATATGGCCCTTCCAATGTATGTTAACTGCATTAACTTTCTTCTCTGTGGTCTTCCTGCCTCTCATTTTTATCCACTTCAGTTTGTACTTAATGTAGCTACAAAAATAGCTACCCTTTCCGCCAGATACCATCTGCTCCTGAAATTCATCTCTGTGCTACCCAAAAGCTCTTGTATTTTAACAAAATGAAAGTCCTCTCCTTTAAGTGTCTTTCTTCTTCTGCAGCCTCTTACATGTCTGCTCTTACTATACCTCTCACTACACCCCTTTCCTTTAAATGCATTCTTTTCAACGATTGCTTCTATTCACTCCTTATGCAACTCAAGCTGTCTCTAGGTCTTAATCATTATCACTGGCCTCCCCACGACTATATGATGTGTTCCTTATCACTATTCACCAATCATCCACAGTCATCACTTTCAAACATCTCTTAAAAAACTACCTTCTCAAGGAGGCGTCTCAGTAACAATTTCTCCTTGAAAATACTGACAGTTACATGAAAGTAATTATTCACTTCCCTTAGAAAAGCCTTGTATCTTCAGGCATCTTCCTCCACCTATTCCCTTTGTATGTTGTTATGATTAATTAGATTGTAAGCTCTTTGGGGTAGGGCCCTTTCCCAATATATGATTCACTTTGTAAATATCTCCTGCTAATATATGTAACATATGTAATAATCACACTTTAGCTGGATGCTCTTATCCCTGTCCTGCATTTTTGTATCCTATTGTTACTGTTTCTGGAAAGTGTTGTGTAGCTGAAGGTTGCTATATAATTAAAGATACATACATACATAATGCTTTCCTGGCCCTTTGGCATGACTAGAAATACCATAGGGGTGCTAGAAGCCTAAACCTTGCCTGTACTAAAATGGTTCCAACAGATACCAAAATAAAGAAAGGTAGACAAAGTATGCCATTTTGAAAAGTAGTTAACCAGATCCAACAAATGTGAGTTAATTCGCCTTTCTTCCCCTAAGCTAGTGTGCACATATATTTCCTGAAATCTGTGTTACAGAAAAACAAATAACTTCAAAGATATTCAAATCTTTGAACATCATAGATTTTCCTAGTAGTACCACACTGAGAAAAATGTTACCTCAATGGTATGTGTTGACATGGCTGCCAGTGGAACAAAGCTAGGTAAACCAACAGTATATATATCACTCTATGGCTACAGTGGAACAAGGCTGGGGTGTCAGACAGTATATATATATATATGAGGATCTGTGACTACTATTCGTCAATGGAACCAGGCTTGGGCATCAGACTGTATATTTGGGAATTTGTGACTACCAGTGGGCAGTGGAACCAGGCTTGGTGGTCAGCCAGTAAAATCAGGCTTGGGAGTCAGATAATGTATGTGGGAATCTGTGAATACCAGTGGGCAGTGGAACCAGACTTGGTGGTCGGTCAGTGTATATGGGGATCTGTGACTACCAGTAGTCAGTTGAACCAGGCTGGGGGTCAACTACTGTATGCGGGGATCTGTGACAGCCAATGTAAACTGGAAGAAGGCAGTGTACATATTTATACCAGAGCGGTGGCTAATGCATTGCAATGCGAGAAATTAAATGTAATTGTGTAAGTGATGAATAGTGCAACTGAGAAGCCATGTGCTGTCTTTCCTTACTTTCAAAGTCAATCTGGCATTCACCAAACTTCCAAGTTGAGTTTGAAGACCTATCAGGACCTGGAATCTCCCCACCTCCCAAATCGTCTTGATAGCATCAACTGGGATTGTCAGCCATCAAAGGTCCTTAATCTTAACGTTAAAGTTCAGAGAATGTCATATTAAATTTGCAAGAAAGAGAAGACAATGAATGTCTTCCAGGTTGCAGTATTGGTCATCTATTACAATTTGATAGATGATCAACACCAGGAAGGTATTAGGAGTGACCTGATGCACCCCCATCAAAGCCTGATCTATTTTTTTTAAATGTAGACTTATGTCACTAATACTATAGGCTTTCTGGGTACTATATGCCTGGCACAGAAAGATACTTGTTCCATATGCGATATAAGAGGCGTCAGACAATAAAAATGTTCATATCTAAATCATTACACTTGCTCACTAAATTGCAAGCAGAATGTGTTTGTATGTCTCTGATAACATTTTTTATGTACCTTGTAACCAATTAGGGCTGAGTTTTTTTGTTGTCGTGAGCTCAAGTCTGGGAGACCCTGTGTAAGTTGTGCAGGTATTCATAGTGTATGTTCAAATAAAGGTTAAGCCCAGCATTCTGCTCTCTGTTACTGTTACTAAGTGTGACTATTGTGTTTCCCTCACACAGTTATGACCGCACATCACACAGGTTTCCCTAAATATTGGCTTTCCAGGTCCCAGAACCTGGGACTCCAAGATCAGCACATGGAAATTAATGGGTATGGGATTAAACCAAGATCAAAGACCTGCCTTGCAGGTTAACAGTAAGTGTTCCAGGTAGTTTGCACATACTCAAAGATTCTATTGCCTCTGATCACATGCACTAGCCATATGGACAATAACTCTAACTGCAGAGGGTCATCAGTTCTGAGGAGTTATTTGGAGACACAGTGAGGAATGGAAGATTGAATCAGCCTTTGTGCAATAGAGATTGTCAGCAGGACTCTCACTGGATGCTTTCAAACCCTGAATATTAAAGACCTCTGATTGGCTAGTTTAGATGTCCTGTGGTGTCACTCCCCTCCTGATTGTTTGCTAGATCTCCAGGTGAAGGAGGGGGGAAAATCTGGACTAGTACCCATGATAAAAAGTTCCATGGCTGTAGGAAGGGAAGAATACCAGGATTTTGCTGTACCCCACTTCCCCATGTTTTATTCTTCTGCTGGGATAATGAAGATCAGACCATTTTGGATTAATTTCTTCATTAGCGGTAAAGCACCCACAGTGAGGTCCTATTAATGAATGGGAGATTACTCATAACTATGTTCCCCTAGTCCTCTTTAATGTTAAGAGAACCATTGCCAAAAAGTAGAACAAGCAAGTTACTCTTCCATTGAGCTCTCCAAAGGTACAGATCGGCAAGATTGCACCAACATATGTATAGATTAATGGCTTGCTTAACTGTCTCATCCTTGTACTAAAATTCCCATCTCAAATATACATTCTCTCCTCACCACAATCTTTGTCTTTTTAACTGAGACTGATAAAAAAAAAGTATGCTGAAGCACGTGTTAAAGTCCCATTTAAATGAATTACAATTTTATTTACCACTTATAGGAGCAGTTGTTTTGCTTCAGAATTGACCTAGTTTTCTTTTATTCATGATATCCACTGAAAGTTGGACCTATTTGGGTGCAAAGGGACATTTCTAAGCCCAAAGAGAGTCCTGCACAAATCTTGTGCCTATGTATAGAGCTCTTTGTGTGCTGAAATCACAGATGGGCAATATGGAGAGTGTGTGTATTCTGTTTCTCATTAAAGAAATGTATTACCTGGGCCTTAGAAAACAAAGAAAAGCAGAGCCATTCTGGAGCAAACCATATGCACAATAGGGGGAAAAATAAAACTATATTAAAAGTTAGAGATGCTCAAGTAGGAAGGAACCTGCAACAGTGTCCTACTCAGGGTGCAATCTCTTTTAGCTCACTAATGCCTTTCACAAAGAGGAAAAATCCTAAAGCTTATGATATTGGTCCTGCCATTACAGCAGGCCAACCACAAAATACCAGGCAATTCCTCTTCTAACAAGAGAAGCAGGCAACCCCAGACATACATTTTTGGCCTTGTTGAGCCTCATCAGTGAGATGTAGCTTTTCTCTCTAAGTACTGTGAGCAAAGGGTCCATTGCTGGATTCTTCCTATTACTATTAGGGTGACTAATCCCAAGGGTAATTTGCATATGTATATTAAAAGTCAGAGATGCTCAACTATGAACATGCCTGCAATACAAAATTGCAGGCTCTATAGGAATGGTGTCCTACCCAGGGTGCAATCTCTTTTAGCTCACTAGTGCCTTTCACAAAGAGGAAATATCCTAAAGCATATCATATTGGTCCTGCCATTACAGTCCAACCATGTATATTAAAAGTCAGAGATGCTCATTCCTAGTTCAGCGTCTCTGACTATACAGAAAAATGAGACTACCCATTGATTAAAATAGTGGTTTTATCCCCTTGAATGTATGAGAAGTCTCCAACATTTTGCTAAGCAATGTGTTGGAGACCTTTCTAGCATTCAAGAGGTTAAAAGCTCAATTTAAATCAAAGAGGGAGTGTGGGGGGTAGAAATGTTTATTTCTCCCTATGGTGCTGTTGGATTGCTCTAGAATTACTGTTGTTCATTAGGCCCAATGTGTGTACATTGTGTCATGTGAATGCTCATTTTGTTAGGCATATCTAGTGATTACGATGATGATTATTACACCATAATACAGTATCACTATGTACCTGTTATAAATTGCAATTTTAATATCCCAAGCATGAAAAGTAAATGCAGCTTCCTTCTGCTGATATTATCACTTTTAAAAATGTATAAGTACCATAATCTCATAATTGTCTCTCCTTATCCTTACATCATTGCCCAGGGGCAGTTTTATGTTTGAAAAGTGTTTATAGTGAGTCACAAACAGTACCTATTTTAACCACTCCCAATATGAAATATTAATAACATATTAGTGTCAAAGATAATTCCCAAACAAACTGCAATAAAAAATAATTACAGTTAAAGTGACTAACTCCAAAGGCCAATGGTTCTACTAACTCACTGAGTTGATGATAATAATATTCTGGTACTCATCTTTAAATGAGCAGTACACTTTTATGAAAAAATATATGCTATAGAACATTACCTGATGACTAAAACAAGGGTACGTCCACTGCTGTCAATTGCTTTATTCAAAAGTTATAACCGCTCAGACTGTCACATAGTGAAGAAGGTGATACTGACGTGCTGTATGGAGAACTGTAGTCAGTGACTCACTTATCCAATAGAAACCAAGTGACTGAACATCTCGGGAACTGACTGGACAAAAAAGGGCATTGTTAATGTAAATAAATAAATATATATATATATTTTTTTATTAAAAGCTTACACAGTAATAAAGTCAGTATAAGGCATCTGAAGTGGTTTTACTCAACAGGAAAAGTCCTATAATAAATTATTTTTCTTTCATAACAAAAGTTTACTCATAATGAGTTTTAAAGGGGAAGTAACACCTTATGACAACTCACATTCATTTAAAAGAGCTTACAAAATCACCTGTATTTATTTTAGCCATTTATATTTGAATCAGTAGTTTTTTTTAGATATTCATCTGTATTTATATTTCAGTACATGCAAATTAAGCAGTCCTGGGTGGAATGCCAAGCAGATACTAATATTTCACACTCCTCTCCCTCCTACCTCACCTGGTCAGTACCAGCTCATATGAAATAAAATTACAATCATTAAACGCCTTTTAAGATGGATCCTTTGGCTCCCAATATGGGGAAAATATGACAGTTCCACTTCAATATTACCTTAAATATAAAGAAAAGCACTTGGGTGACAGGGATGTTTCAAACAGAGCTGATAAACTATCATCATTGAGTAGCAGCACTAATCAGTATGTATGTAAGTGGCTGGTGAAAGCGCTCACTCTAATTAATGATGAATGCCCATGTGCACAATCTCAAATATACACAGAATTTAAAAAACAAGTGAAGCACCCATGGGACTTTCAGAAGTCAACATTTAGGCCAACATAGGGACCATTCTTAAAGGGATGGTAATGTTTCACAAAAACAGCAGCTCCAATTAATCTTCATAGTATTTGAGCCATAGAGAGTGTAATTTCAATACTGTCAGAGTTGTAGTACAAGAGTAATTGAATGATAAAGTATCCCCCTCCCTCCCCTTTTACCTAGTGTAACCCACTTCCCCTCAGATGTGGAATCTGGTCCACAGATCAGACAGCTCACAGCAAGGGACAATCTTCTGACTGTGAGAACAATTAAAGACGTGTCCCCATTGACAGGTTTTCCCTTATCTTAACCCCTAGAGTGCCAGGTGGGTACAATGTATGAGTGGACACAGCTGTACCTGCTGTGCCACGCTCGTACATTGTACAGTTAAAATGCGGTCAGTGCATAAGCTGGTATAACCGGCTTTCAGTGGCTGCATTTTAGCTAAAATGCTGCCTGGCACTCTTGGGGAGGCATGAGGCTCACTCCTCATGCCTCCCCAGTTATTGATCTACCAGCCAATCGCGGTGGGAGATCAATAAACACAAAGGAAAAACAGAGTTTCTCCTTTCCCCTCTCTCCTACCCAAACTTATGGGTAGGAGTGGGCGGGACCGGGGGAAGCCTCCCAACATCATCGGTGACATGGTCACCGATGACATTACGAACGTTTCCCCGGTCCCATTCACTCCCACCCGGAAGTTCGGGTAGGAAAGAGGGGAAAGGAGAAACTCTGTTTCTACTTTGTGTTTATTGATTTCCCAGCACGATCGGCTGGGAGATCAATAACTGAGGGGACACCAGGAGGGGTCCTGATGTCCCCCACGAGGTCTGAAAAACATCCTATATAATAATTTGCTAAATCGTGTGTAATGCCGCAACATGCGCAGTACACACTGCTGCGCATGCTGCAGTCATGCGCAGCAGAGACTTCCCGTGCCGCGGCTGATACAGAGCTGGGCTCTCCTAAGGAGCGTCCAGCTCTGTATCAGCCGCGGCACGGGCAGTCTCCACTGCGCGTGACTGCCCCGCGACCGGGTGGCAGTGACACTGTGGCCCGTGTAACGGGCTCTTAAACTAGTAATAATAATAAAAAAAATAAACAAATGTGGAAAAGTAACCCTGTGAGTGCAGCAGGGGTCCCCAGCGCATTGCTTTGCAATGTACTGGAGACCCCTGTTGCACTCACAGGGTCACTTGTTTTAGATACATTTTTTTTGACCTCATTGGGGGGACCAGGAGGGGTCCTGATGCCCCTCAATGAGATCTATAGTAATAAATAATTAAAAAAAAACATTAACCCAGAACTTTTATCATTAGTTTGTGATCAGAGAATGTTGGGGGGGCATCAAGAGTAGTCCTGATGACCCCCCAATAAGCTCTGATAACAAAGTAATGATAACAAATTGTTTAACCCTCTGAGTGCCACAAGGGTCCAATGCATTGCTTTGCAACACGCTGGAGACCCCTGTGGCTCTCACAGGGACACTTATTTTGTGAACAATTTTTTTTTCCTAAGGCCTCATTGGGGGGGATCAGTAGGGGTCCTAATACCCTTCAATGAGGTCTATAATAAAAAAAAATAATAATAATTAACCCTGGGAGTGCCACGGGGGGGGGGGGGGTCCAATGCAGCCCCCCTCCTGTGGCACACACAGGGCTTTTATCATTACTTTGTAATTAGAGATTGTTGGTGAGCCCATCAGGAGTGGTCCTGATGGCCCCCCAACAAGCTCCGATTACAAACTAATGATAAAAAAAATTAACCCTCTGAGTGCCACAAGGATCCAATGCATTGCTTTGCAATGAGCTGGAGACCCCTGTGGCACTCTCAGAGTCACTTATTTTGTGGACATATATTTTTTTTACTAAGACCTCATAGGGGGGGTTCAAGGGGGTCCTGATGCCCCTCAATGTGGTCTATAATAACAAAAAATAAATAAAACAAAATGTAACCCTGTGTGTGCCACGGGGAGGGGGAGTTCAATGCAGACCCCCTTCCAGTGGCACACACAGGACTTTTTATCATTACTTTGTGATCAGAGCTTGTTTGGTGGCCATCTGAATACAAAGTAACGATAAAAAAAAAAAAAATCCCTTTGTGTGCCACAGAGGTCCAATGCATTGCTTTGCAATCCACTGGACACCCCTGTGGCACACAAAGGATTATTTTTTTCCCCCTTATATTTTTTATTCAGACCTCATTGTATGGGTTCTGAGGCCCCAACGAGGTCTACTGGGGGAAAAAGCCACAAAAAATGTATGTGCCACGGGGGGGTCCAATGAAGTGTTTTGCAATGCGTTGGACCCCTGTGACACACACACACACACACTTTTTTTTTTCATTATTCTGTTTTTAGACCTTGATAGACAACACCAGGATTGTTCCTGATACCTCCTCCCCAACGAGGTATGAATACAAAATAATAATTTAAAAAAAAACTGTGTGCAACAGGGGGTCCAACGCATTGCTTTGCAGTGCATTGGGCACCCCTGTGGCATGCACAAAAAAATGCCTCCAATCCCCCCCCCCCACATACCGTATCCCCCTGCCTGGTTCCACAGCCAACTGGCAGTCCCATTCCACAGCCTAACCCCCAGCCTGATTCCACTGCCTACTGATAGACTAAAAGTACCAGTATGCACTAGATTCAGGCTGGGAATTAAACTTTGTATGAGGGGGACATACAGTGCACACTGGTAGTCACAGATCCCCCATATACACTATCAGACACTGCCCCCCCCCACCATCACCACCATCCTTGCTCCTCCGTTCATACCCACACATACTACCTAACCCTCACCCTCCCACACACTTTGTTACACTGATAGTCACAGGTCCACACGTACACCTGCTGACGCCCTAGCTTCTTTCATCTGTTAGCCATAAAATCACACATACACTGTTTGCTTTCCCATCCCTGTTTCACTGGTGGCTACACTCCTGTATTGGTATGTCAACCCACAGCAATGGGGTGCCATTTTTCTTACGCTGGCAAGAAGTCCTCCTAGGAAATCCCATGCCGTTGAACCATTTTACTATCTTTGAAGTGACTGATGTGTTAAAAAAATGTTTTGTTTTTTTTTCCTGTAGCACCATATTCTGGAAATAGTTGTGCACACTAACTTAGGGGTAAAAAGGCAAGTGACCCCTCATTCAATGCGGCAGGTTATCTTCTTTCCAAAATGGTATGGTTTATCTACCTTTTCTTCACTTCTGAAGGTGTTATAGCCATTTTCGTACAGGCAAGTCAGGTTTGAGAAAATGTTAGAAACATCAGAGGTTGTAGTGGGTTTAGTTTTCTACTTCTAGCAACCCCTAAGGTAGGTCAACTCATACCAATTGGGTGTCATTTGACTCCTAAGAGCACTAGCTAACGAATGCAGTTGAAAATTCCATGGTTTTCACAGAGCTTCATACATTTGAAGGGGCAGAAATGTAAAAAAATTCAATTTTTTCCTATATCGCCTCCTTCTGGAAACATTTATGCACACCAGTATTGGGGTAAGAAGGCAAGTGATCCCTCATTAGATGCGGTAGGTTGTCTTCTTTCCAAAATGGTATGGTTTATCTACCTTTTCTTCACTTCTGAAGGGTTATAGACATTTTCGTACAAGCAAGTCAGGTTTGAGAAAATGTTAGAAACATCAGAGGTTATAGTAGGTGTAGTTTTCTACTTCTAGCACCCCCTAAGGTAGGTAAACTCATACCAATGGAGTGTCATTTGACTCCTAAGAGCACTAGCTAATGAATGCAGTTGAAAATTCCTTGGTTTTCACAGAGTTCCATACATTTGAAGGGGCAGAAATGTAAGAAAATGCCTTTTTTTCATTAGCGCCACCTCCTGGAAGCATTTGTGCACACCAGCCTTTGGGTAAGAAGGCAAGTGGCCCCTCTTTAGATGCAGCAGGTTGTTTTCTTTCCAAAATGGCATTGTTTCTCTTCCTTTCCTGCATATCTATAATGGTTTTAACCATTTTAGTGAAAGCAGATAATTTCAAAAACAAAAGTGTCAGGTTTATGTACGTGTTCCGAACACCAACATATTGTGTGTTAACCCACACAAATGGGCTATCATTTTTCTCATGTTGGTAGCAGGTACTGGTTTTCAAAGATTTTAGTATCTTTGAAGTAGAGGAAATGTAAAAAAACTTGTATTTATTCCTATAGCGCCACCTTTTGGAAATATTTGTGCACTTCAGCCCAGGAATAGAAAGGCAAGTGACCCCTCATTTGATGCGGGAGAATGTCTACTTTCCAAAATGGTATACCCTTTATACCTTTCCTTATGTCTCTAACAATTATGAACATTTTAGTACAAGCAGCCATTTTCGAGGAAGAAAACAGGTAGATGTCGTTATCTGCTTCTGGCACCCCTAAGTTAGGTCAACTCATTCCAACAGTGTGGCATTTTTCTCCTAAGAGCACTAGCTAATGAATACAGTTGGAAATTCCATGGTTTTCACAGATTTCAGTACAGCTGAAGGGGCAGATGTGTAAGAAAATGCCATTTTTTCCTATAGTACCACATTCTGGAATCATTTGGGCATAACAGGCTTGGGGTATGAAGGCAATTCACCCCTCATTAGATGCGGCACGTTGTCCTCTTTCCAAAATGGTATGGTTTGTGTATCCTTTCTTCACTTCTGTAGTTGTTATAACCATTTTTGTACAGGCAATTAATGTTTGAGAAAATGTTAGAAAAATTAGAGGTTGTGAGGTGTAGTTCGGTACTTGTAGAGCCCCCTAAGGTAGGTCAGCTCATACCAATGAGGTGTCATTTTTCTCCTAAAAGCACTAGCTAATGAATACAGTTGGACATTCCATGGTTTTCACAGATTTTAGTACAGATTAAGGGGCAGAAATGTAAGAAAAATGCCATTTTTTTTTACTATAGTGCCAGCTTCTGGAAACATTTGGGCACAACAGGCTTGGGGTAAGAAGGCAATTCACCCCTCATTAGATGCAACAGGTTGTCTTCTTTCCAAAATGGTATGGTCTGTGTAGCTTTTCTTCACTTCTGTAGTTGTTATTACCATTTTTGTACAGACAAGTAATGTTTGAGAAAATGTTAAAAAAATTAGAGGTTGCGATAGGTGTAGTTTGGTACTTGTAGTGCCCCCTAATGTACCAATGAGGTGTCATTTTTCTCCTAGGCGCACTAGCTAATGAATATAGTTGGAAATTCCATGGTTTTCACATATTTCAGTACAGTTGAAGGGGCAGAAATGTAAGATAATGCAATTTTTTTCCTATAGTGCCACCTTCTGGAAGCATTTGGGCACAACAGGCTTGGGGTAAGAAAGCAATTTACCCCTCATTAGATGCGGCAGGTTGTCTTCATTCCAAAATGGTATGGTTTGTGTAGACTTTCTTCACTTCTGTAGTTGTTATAACCATTTTTGTACAGACAAGTAATGTTTGGGCTTGGGGTAAGAAGGCAATTTACCCCTCATTAGGTGTGGCAGGTTAGCTATATAGTTTTATATAGCTATTCCACTGTTTTAGGGTAGCTTTACCACAAAAGCCCTAGAATGTGCATATTAGTTTATAAAGTTGAAAATGTAATTTTGTGCTGCTGTTAATTAGGTCTCTATGCTAGCCATGGAATAGGTAAAACTATACAAATTTAGTATTGTTTTACTCGTGGGACTCGAGGCTTTTTCAATCAAGGTAAATGTTTTTGATATATAGTGTGCGATTTTAGCAAAATTAGTACATTTTCACTTTTTTGTCATTATGACATCATAGCTTTTTGCACAATGTAAAATTCTATTCATGTAAGGTACCACGAGAAAGCTCAATTCGTTCTGAAAAAAAACAATATATAGTTTTCCATATGTAACTAGAAATTCCCAGAGTAAATCAAGCCTAAACAGGAGGATAGCAAAAATGCTGAAAAAGTATCTGGCCTGCAGGGTACAGGAAATGACCCAAGCCTCTGGCACTGAAGGGGTCAATTAAGGATTGTTCCTCTCTACAATCCACTTTAACACCACCTTGCTGCTCTGAGCTGAGCAGTGACATCAGTAAAAGGGGCGGGAAACTTTATCAATTACCTTTCAACTACAACTCTGACAGTACTGAAATAACACTCCCCATGGCCCAAATAATATGAAGATTAATTGGAACTGGTTTTATTATGAAACATTACAATCCCTTTAAGACTTCGGTCCCTGTGTGAAGTGAAACTTTAACCTAATAAAACTTATGCCCATGTTTTTTTCACATAAATATATATATATATATATATATATATATATATATATATATATATATATATATATCTATGAGACTCATAAAAAAGATGAAGATTTAGTCAAATTAGAAGATGGGCACTGACTGTTCTATAAAGGAACCAATGATGGAAGATGTGGAGGAATCTGATTCTTGATTAACAAAAAACTGACAGACTTCATCATAAAAGTAGAAAGTATTTCTGAGAGATTTGCTTCCTGTGCTATCAAGCTAAACAGTTGCTATGTTCAACTCATTCACGTTTATGCCCCTACAAGTAGCTACCGTGTTCATTAAGTTGAAGAATTTTATGATGACATATAATGTCTCTATAAACAGGACAATTTCCACTACAAATTTATCATGGGAGATTTCAATGTGAGAATTGGTCAGATCCAAAATGGAGCACATGGAACTGAAAAAAAGAGATGATAGAGGCAACCAACTGATTGAAATTGTAGAAGAACAATATTTGTACATCATGAATTCATTATACAGGACAAAAAGGCTGGTTATCCAAAAGTCCTAATGGTAATACAAATGAAATCAACTTCATACTTACAAATAATAAAACAGTTTTCACTGATTGCTCAATCTTGAATCATTTTAACATTGGTAGAGACCATTGTCTAGTGAGAGTAAAAATCACAACTGACTGCAAGAAAGAAACAAAGAAAATATTCAACAAACGTGAAGATCGACACTAGCCAGCTATTGAAAAACCAAAAGAATTTTGAGTTAGCACTGTCTAATCGTTTCAGTGTGCTGCAAGACCTTCCAAACACAGACATTTCAACACATAATGAAAAAGTTACTGAGATTATCACTAAACTGTTTTTTAAGTTGTTACATCAGGTCTTTGTTTGCTTTAATAAAGTGTTTTTTTTCCAGCCGTGAAACGCGTATGCATTACTAGCCTGTGTCATTTTATATTTTATATTACATATGTGGATTTTAATAAACTTTGTCTAAGTTTGGAAAGTCCGAGCCTCTGCATGTGAATATCACCTGCCGACTGCTATGAACACCCGAATGGAGATGGGTTAATTATCTCCTTATGCGAGAGAGAGAGAGTATTCTTGGTATCAAGTTTCTGGCAACAAATCAGTGTGAGTACAGAATAATATTTCTTATTGATTTGCATTATTAGTAACAAAATTGCACTATCGGTGCTCCTTTTTCTTTGTCTTTTTCTCCATAGCAGTGTTGCTGTATGTGTACAACAGGCCAAATTTTTCCAGCTTTGCCATAATTCCTTATTTTCATACTGCTTGTCTTTAAAGTCTTTGCATTATTTCTTAGTATTTGGCTCTCAATTAATTGTTTTCCCCTCAGCCTTGCACTTAAGAAAAAAAGTTTAGACACTTGTTATTTAATGAAAGTTATTTATTGAAAGCTAACAAGTATTCAGCCCTACCAAAATCACAAAGAAAGAATTCAGCCTGAGATTAAAGCCTGTAGGAAGTAATAGACAATTTATTTTCTTCGATAAGGAAGGTGGAGAGACAGCACATAGAATATCTAAGAGTAGTATTTATTTTTTATAAAGCAGTAAAAATTAAAAGTAAGAATAAAAACATGCATATACAATAGAGCATAGGATATGATAATATAGCTCTAAAAGCGATGATGGAAATTGCTAAAATCTCGTATGAGTTGAAAAGAGAGCATTAGCTCTTAAAATAAGGCACATATGATAAACCGATACAATGTAGACTTGAGAGAGGGTATAATTATGGAACTTCTATGGGGGTGACTAAAAGTATTAATTATAATTATAATATAATTATGCTCCGTTTGGAACTATTCAATCTAGTCAAGTCTACATTGTATCGGTTTATAATATGTGCTGTATTTTAAAGGAGCAATAAACTTTTTTTTATGAAAAAATATATATTTTAGGGATTTTCCTATTAAGTAAAATAAGGGTACTCCCACTGCCGAGAGGTTTATATTTCCAGAGTTATTACAGTTTAAACCCATGTTTGTTTACATTAGCAGTGCCCTCTAGTGGTCAAATTCTAATTAGATTTCCTGTTAGATTCTAATGGAAAGGAAAGTCAGAAAAGTCAGAGACATACAGTTCTCCATAAACTACTGAGTCACTTCCTGTCAGTTAGAACTATCAGGAAGTAAACGCAGTAAATTCACTTCCTGATTATTTAACCCCTTAAGGACCGGGAAAATCTGAGTTTGATTTGACTTAAGGACCGGAGCAATTTTGACTTTTTTGACTATGTCTTTGTTCAACCATATTTTCTCTTTAATTCCTTTTGTGCACCCACATAAATTATATACTGTTTTTTTAAGCACAAGTAGGGCTTTCTTTTGATACCACAATTATATGAATACCTCATTGTTTAATTTGATTAAAATAGAAAAAAAGAGGAAAAAAATTGAAAAAAAACAACATTTTGCTTATATTTTCGTGTCAGGATTTGCATACAATTAGTTTATGACAAAAAAATACCCCTAAATATATTCATTTGCTTCTCCTGAATATAAGAATACCCCATATGCCTAGTATTTCAATCACTTCCTCACATTTACAAGGTAAATATTACAAGATGGATGCCATTATTTCCAACTTGTAATTTCTCAACAATTGGCATGTGAGCATCATAGCTTAGCTGACGGTGCCAGAACCAAAAATGTCCCACAAAGGTATATGTTTCTGAAAACTACACAACATAAGGTAAATAATCAGGAGAATTTTGGAGTTTTTCATGCAGCTATTTTTCCAGAAAAAAATTTCAAAATTGTGGTAATATTTTGTTTTTTTGCAGTTTTCACACTTACATTTCAATACTACTGTTGATATCAAGCACATGATAGGTGAAGATTTTTAAAAATGCATTGTTTAGTGTTCAGCTCCTTCTTCTGAGTACGGCAATACCCCATATGCATAGGTTTTTCAAGGTTTGGGAGAGCTACGGGGCCCAAATTGGAACATGCGCGTTTCCAGTTTCCCACTTTGAATTTTCACAGCTTGCATCACTGGTGCCATGTCTCATTTGGGGCTGTGTAACAATGCTCCACTCTAACATTTCCCCCCAAAAGTATATATTTTTGGAAAGTAGACACCCCAGGCTTTCATTTTATGTATGTTTTCAATTTTTTTACGCAGCCATTTTACCACCAATCGCTCGTAAATCTTGACGTAAGTTAAAAAAACAGCGTTTTTCACACTTGCACTTCAATGTTGATGTGAATTTCAAGCACATGATAGGTGAAGATTTTTAAAAATGCATTGTTTAGTGTTCAGCTCCTTCTTCTGAGTACGGCAATACCCCATATGCATAGGTTTCTCAAGGTTTGGGAGAGCTACGGGGCCCAAATTGGAACATGCGCGTTTCCAGTTTCACACTTTGAATTTTCACAGCTTGCATCACTGGTGCCATGTCTCATTTGGGGCTGTGTAACAGTGCTCCACTCTAAGATTTCCCCCCAAAAGTCTATATTTTTGGAAAGTAGACACCCCAGGCTTTCATTTTATGTATGTTTTCAATTTTTTTACGCAGCCATTTTACCACCAATCGCTCGTAAATCTTGACGTAAGTTAAAAAAACAGCGTTTTTCACACTTGCACTTCAATGTTGATGTGAATTTCAAGCACATGATAGGTGAAGATTTTTAAAAATGCATTGTTTAGTGTTCAGCTCCTTCTTCTGAGTACGGCAATACCCCATATGCATAGGTTTCTCAAGGTTTGGGAGAGCTACGGGGCCCAAATTGGAACATGCGCGTTTCCAGTTTCACACTTTGAATTTTCACAGCTTGCATCACTGGTGCCATGTCTCATTTGGGGCTGTGTAACAGTGCTCCACTCTAAGATTTCCCCCCAAAAGTATATATTTTTGGAAAGTAGACACCCCAGGCTTTCATTTTATGTATGTTTTCAATTTTTTTACGCAGCCATTTTACCACCAATCGCTCGTAAATCTTGACGTAAGTTAAAAAAACAGCGTTTTTCACACTTGCACTTCAATGTTGATGTGAATTTCAAGCACATGATAGGTGAAGATTTTTAAAAATGCATTGTTTAGTGTTCAGCTCCTTCTTCTGAGTACGGCAATACCCCATATGCATAGCTTTCTCATGGTTTGGGGGAGCTACGGGGGCCAAATTGGAACATGCGCGTTTCCAGGTTCACACTTTGAATCTTCACAGCTTGCGTTACTGGTGCCATGTCTCATTTGGGGCTGTGTAACAGTGCTCTTTTTTTAAGATTTCCCCCCAAAAGTCTATATTTTTGGAAAGTAGACACCCCAGGCTCTTGTTTTAGGTGTGTTTTCCAATTTTATACACTGCCATTTTACCACCAATCCTGTGAAAATTTGACGTAAGTAAAAAAAATTCAGCATTTTTCACACATTGCCTTCAATTTTGATGTGAATTTCAAGCACAGAATAGGTGAAGATTTTATAAACTGAATTGATTAGTGTTCAGCTCCTTCTTCTGAGTACGGCAATACCCCATATGCGTAGCTTTCTCATGGTTTGGGGGAGCTACGGGGGCCAAATTGGAACATGCGCGTTTCCAGGTTCACACTTTGAATCTTCACAGCTTGCTTTACTGGTGCCATGTCTCATTTGGGGCTGTGTAACAGTGCTCTTTTTTTAAGATTTCCCCCCAAAAGTCTATATTTTTGTAAAGTATACACCCCAGGCTCTCGTTTTAGGTGTGTTTTCCAATTTTATACACTGCCATTTTACCACCAATCCTGTGAAAATTTGACGTAAGTAAAAAAAATTCAGCATTTTTCACACTTTGCCTTCAATTTTGATGTGAATTTCAAGCACAGAATAGGTGAAGATTTTATAAACTGAATTGATTAGTGTTCAGCTCCTTCTTCTGAGTACGGCAATACCCCATATGCGTAGCTTTCTCATGGTTTGGGGGAGCTACGGGGGCCAAATTGGAACATGCGCGTTTCCAGGTTCACACTTTGAATCTTCACAGCTTGCGTTACTGGTGCCATGTCTCATTTGGGGCTGTGTAACAGTGCTCTTTTTTTAAGATTTCCCCCCAAAAGTGTATATTTTTGGAAAGTAGACACCCCAGGCTCTCGTTTTAGGTGTGTTTTCCAATTTTATACACAGCCATTTTACCACCAATCCCTCGTAAACCATGACGTAAGTAAAAAAAAAAAAAAACAGCGTTTTTCACACTTAGGGTTGGCGGCAGTATACTGGGCTGCATACAAATTGGTTTGGGAAACAATTTCACCTAAAATGTCTTCCCCCAAATACAAATCAAAAAAATGATCATGGATAAATCCTTCCACATCAATTTGAATCCCTGGGTTGCCTGTGAATTCTGAGATTTGTGGGCATAAATTGATACCCATTCATTAGGATCCGGAGTGGCAGGTGTTGGGGCATTTCTTTGGGCAGGTCTTTTGGCAGGTCTTTGGGCAGATCTTTTGGCAGGTGCTAGGGCAGTTGCCAGGGCAGCTCTTGGGGCAGCACTTGGGGCATTTCTTTGGTAGGTCTTTGGGCAGATCTTTTGGCAGGTGCTGGGGCAGTTGCCAGAGCAGCTCTTGGGGCAGCACTTGGGGCATTTCTTTGGGCAGGTATTTTGGTAGGTCTTTGGGCAGTTCTTTTGGCAGGTGCTGGGGCAGTTGCCAGAGCAGCTCTTGGGGCAGTGCGTCTTTTTTTGACAGAAGGCCCAGCGTCATCACTAGAGCTGCTCTCACTTTCTGAAAACTGCGCTATGTCAAAATCTGACGCAGTGTCTGTTGCCTCCGAGTCAGACGCCAAAAAGGCATATGCCTCTTCAACGCTGTACCTGCGCTGCATTTTGCCCACTAAAAAAACTTATTTTTTTCTTACGCTATCCCTAAACCTAAATCTAACCCTAAAACTTACCCTAGCCTACGTATATCCTGAACCTACCTAACCCAAGTGAACTACCTATCTAAACTGCACTTATTATATATATTTTTGGGGGGGGGGGAGTTTGGGGTTTTTTTTTTTTTTTTTTTTTCTTACGCTATCCCTAAACCTAAATCTAACCCTAAAACTTACCCTAACCTACGTATATCCTGAACCTACCTAACCCAAGTGAACTACCTATCTAAACTGCACTTATTATATATATTTATTTATTTTTTTTGGGGGGGGGGGTTTTGGGGTTTTTTGGGTTTTTTATTTTTCTTACCCTATCCCTAAACCTAAATCTAACCCTAAAACTTACCCTAACCTACGTATATCCTGAACCTACCTAACCCAATTGAACTACCTATCTAAACTGCGCTTATTATATATATTTTTTTTTTTTGGGGGGGGGGTTTGGTTTTTTTTTTTTTTTCCCCTAAACCTAAATCTATCCTTAAAACTTTCCCTAACACACGTCTACACTAAACCTACCCAACTACCAAAATACCTAAACTATATTTAATATAAAAAAAAAAAAAAAAAAAAAAAAAAAATTAAAAAAATTTAAAACATTTTTTAAAAATTTTTAAAAAATCTAAAAAAATTCAAGGGGGATGGGGGGTGTCCCACAGATCAGAAAACACTGATCTGCAGCAAATTGATCACTCCAAGAGTGATCAGATGGGGGGGCACTTATTGATCACTGCAGAACAGTGATCAAAGGGTTAATTTTCTTTATTTAAACTTTTTTTTTTATTTTTTTTTTTACAGGCACACTGGAACACCATCTCCCTCTGTCTTTCTCCACCTTAGCAGTATGCAAGGTGGAGGGAGGCAGAGAGATCTGACAGGGACAGTATTTACAAATACTGTCCCTGTCATTCAGGTTTTGCAACATGTGATTCGCTTTTGAAGCGAATTGCATGTTGCAACAATGTTTCAGCCGCTTGTTACTAAGTGTCCCGATACCGGGACACTTAGTAACAAGCGGCTTGATCTCTTCCATCGCTCCGTGCGTCCGCGATGGAAGAGTTTAACCCTTGACGTACCAGGACCGTCAAGGGTCGTTCGGTCACATTTACCCTTGACGGTCCTGGTACATCAAGGGTCGCTAAGGGGTTAAACTGCTATAATTGTTGAATAAAACATCTGACAGTAGTGGGAGTGACCTTGTTTTATTCAAGCTCTATAAAATATGTGTTTTCATTAAAAAAAAGTTGACTGCTCCTTTAAGAGCTAATGCTCTCTTTTTAACTCACACTAGATTTTAGTAATTTCCATCATTGCTTTTAGCTCTATATTATCATATCCTATGCTCTATTGTATATGCATATTTTTATTCTTACTTTTAATTTTTAGTGCTTTATAAAGATGTTCTATGCACCGTCTCTCCCCCTTCCTTATCTTTCTGTGCATGGTGATGATCCTTCAAGCGTCGGTTTGTCTGCATATTTGAGACCAGCAGCAAGAAAAGTGTTAAAAAAAGGCTTTTACCTAGACTTTAAAAACTACCCTTAACCCTTTGAGTGCCTGAGGGGTACAGAATGCATGGCTTTGCAATGTATTCCGTAACCCTCTGGCACTCAAAGGGTTAAGGACAGCAAGAGTTTTTGCTTTATACAAGGACAGTACCCTATACGTTTATTTATAAAAGACTGGTTAAGAGCGACGCTCAGTGACTGATACCTTACTTGAAGTTTTTATACATATATATGTGTGTATACAAAATCAAAATGTATTTATTTCTAGAAGGGAAATTTTGTGATCTACCCTTCCTTAGTCACGGTTATCTACCCCTTACTTTACCTATTCCGCACGCCTCCTTTTAACACGTTGATATCAGGTAAGGTGAATTCTAGATTCTGAGTGGCGCTGTGTGTTTATCTTTTTTCACTGTAATTTATTTTGTTATAATGTTCAAATGGTCCTGAGCTCTATTAGTCTCCGCTGAAGTCAGTTAGCCCCAAGTAACCCTGCATAGCCAGAATAAACTTATACTTTTTTGCAGTGGTGCAGCCAGAATTGATTTTTTTGGCAGGGCCTAAAGTTCAAATGAGTTGGCATAAGGCATAGCAATGTTTTCATTTTTAACATGTGTTGTGTGAATGGGCCTGAATCAAAATTGGATGGGGCATGGCCAACACATGCTTATGTGTTGCTAGACCACTGCCTTACTGAGATTAACTGAGAAAACTGTGTCATATTCCAGAAGCAATTCTGGAGCAAACCAACTGACTGCTCCATAGAGGAGAAATAATAGCTCCCATTTATTTTAATCTGATTTTTCCTCCTTGAATGCTAGAGAGATTATTAACACATTGCACATTGTTGTGTGTTCCCTGTGGAGCAGTTGATTTTTCCCAAATTTGATGACATTTTGCAGTTTGTTGAGATGGTATTGCGCCACTTGTGTCCAGATGGCTTTTATAAATTAAATATTGTTTCCCAGCCTGGATTAGATTAGATGTCACTGTTATTGAGAACACTGGCATATTTGAAAACATCCAGCGCATTTCCAAAATCCAGAGACTTCTGGCATGATTATAAGTACCTTAAAGGAAGACACAAAATATAACATGATGGAGTCAGGGAGTGGCACAAACTGTGATTTAATTCTGCAGACTAAATCCAGCTGTTGTTGAACTATGTGACCAACTGAGGATGATGTAATTCGTGGACCAACAAAAGCTGTAAGAAGTCCACAGGCTTAACATCCCTGACATAGACATATACACAACAGCAGAAAGGATTTCTCATATTTAGCAAGTTAACTAGGAACCATAACCATACCTGGGCACTTTTGAAGCAGGGCTACCCGGAGGGCAACCCTGTCAGTGCTGACCGGGAGGAAAATGAAGCAAATCACGTCATAAAAGGGGTGGGGCTTAGTCGTGAGGGGGCGGGACAAAAAAACCCCCAACAACTGCAAAATACCTGGGAATGGAGGTTAAGAGGGTGGGGAGTGGAAGGACCCGGGCGGGATGGAGCACAAGTGGGTAGAGTTTCTACTTAAACTCTGCCCACCCAGAGATTCACACACTGCCCCGGAAATTCAGTTTGAAATCCGGAGTCTCCGGGGCAAAACCAGAGTGTTCCCAGGTATGACCATAACCTTATGTGGGATTTGTGTAGAGATTTTTAAGGAATCAGTCCTTCTTATTGCAATCAGGTAAATCCATTTACCCTCTTTTGAATTTTACCTCTGCTGTAATTTATAACTGAGCAGAGCTATGTTACCATCTTTGTATGGTGACTTTTTTGTAGCAACTGAAAATGTTGGTGTGTTTTTAGATTTACAGAGCAGCAAGCTTTTCTCAGCATCCCATTCTTTAATGGAAGTGACAAAAGTGCAGGTAAATGCAGCTACCTTCAGCAGTTGTGTGATTTCAATGCAATTCCATTGAAATAATACTAAAAATTTGTATCTGTATTATAGTACCATCAGAGGAAAGTTCCAGCATGTTGTGTTTCTACAACAAACTACGGGAAATGCCCCATAGAATACAATGATTCACTAACTTGTGCATTTTTTTTCATAATTTTATGCAGCTGCTGCAATGTCGCCATTGTGAAAAGGGTAATTGTATGGCACTTGAAAACTCCACAATTAGTCAGGACTCTCCATTTCATTTCTGTTCTTTCACAGTCCCCCAGTTTATACAATGTCAAAACAGATACAATGAGACTCAGCTAGTCGCAGAAATACAATGGAAGTAATGGTGTGGAAGTCAGGTAGGGATCGACACGAGACTCTAGTAAAACCAAAGGCTTTAGAAACCAGTTAAGAACCTGGTCTACCCCCTTTACATGAGATTCCATGCTTAATCATAGATCTGTATAGCACATGTGAAAGGGGCCTAGTTTACTGTGTCATAGGTGGTGCTCTCTCTGTCTCTCTTTCACTCTATATCTATCTCTCTGTGGCTAATCAGATTCAGACTGATAAAATCTGTTGTTTTTGTGAGGAGCTGACATCTAAACACAGATTCAAATAAAGGCAACTGAAAATAGTATGTAAAATATATAAACAGATATATGGGGCTTCTGTATTTAGGACATGTACCTAAGGAAGTGCTTCTGTTAAAATTATTAAGATCCATTTATTCCAATAAGAATAGTTCACCTTTAAGCTTAGTCTTTCTCTGATGTGTTAAGGGGAAAATAATGCAAGGGGGTTTCTGAGCAACTAGACACAGAGATGGATTAAGGCTCCATAGGGCCAATTTTAGGTCCCGCAACTCTTTATCCAGTTCTTCTGACAGAGTGCTGCTAGCAGGTGATGCCATTGTGGATTTAATGTAAGTGGGTGCAACTGGATGATGCTGGTCTTTCAACAAAAAGTGTGCCTGACACAAGATATTAGCAGCAGCCGTAGAAGGGACATCACTTGCAGCCAGGACCCCTTATATTGCCATGGGGCCTAGGTAGTAACCTAGGTTGCCATAATGGATGGTCCGGCTCTAACTAGACATCATTTTATAATACACCATTGCATTATCACTTCTTCTTTCCCACCTACAATTAACCCTTTGAATATCAGAAAGGTATCTAACACATTGCAATAAAGTTAGTCAGCTACCTCTCTGGCACTCAAAGGGCTAATCTGCATCTGTACTGTCAGTATAGCCAAACAGTCCAGTACATAAACTCAAAAACAGTCACTTTTGTTGGGTGTTAGTTGCAAATCCTATATAACTTTACATTTTATGAAAATAAACCAGTGGGCAAAGTACATCAGAATGATTGTTTAGTGACTCACAGCAGTAAAAATTGTTTCATTAGCTGTTATGGAGCATTTTGTAACCATGCTCTCAAGATGCATCCACATATATACATAAATATGGCTTGCCTTAAACCGTCCTATATAAAAACAAGACAAATTTATGCTATAACTAGAGTTACCAGCCAGCTCGAGTCTGGTAAAGTATATAACCCATTTCTGAACTTACTTACTGTAAATATATTTTTCCAACTGTTTTTATATTGATAGACATTTCTCAGCCCGGTGACACCTAATAAAATTGAGGCATGTATTTTATTGTCTATAGTACTGCTAGATACACAAAACAGAGGTGTTGGTAGGTTTTTGGAACATACATTTCAAATCTAGGTTTTAACACCTTAAGAATTATAGGAGAAAAAAGAAATTAAACTCAAACACAGTTTTATTTGTGTCATTAAAAAAATTATTTCCAAGAAGGGAAGTAAAGTGCCAATGTGAATATTAAGATGATGCCAACTAGTGATCCAAGCAAAATTAAACCAGGAAAAAGGGAGGGGTGGTACAACAGGGTGGCATTGAAGGAGCAACAGACTACTTTTTCATAGATGGAGTCATACAGAGAACAAAGATCAATTGAGGGTTAGAGTATAAAATATTAAAATGGAGCAAAGGGCAGACAGAAAATATCTGCAAAATCAGACAGTGATATACAGACAAAATGGACAAGTATTGTGAGAAATTAAGTGAAAATTTGAAAGAGAAAACAAAGATATGAAAAACACAGAACAAGAATCAACACATGAAAAACTGAGTTATACATGTTGAGCTATACATTTGTACATTCACAGTCAGGACATGAATGCATACACCTACATGACAAAATGTAAATTTAATAGGTAAATGGAAGGCGGTAGATGGCTTTGAGCTTAATTAGCTTGTGGCATTAATGGCTTCCCTGCTATGGCCTTGGCTAGAAGGGGTTCTTCAAAGATTCTCAGCAGCACAAAGAACTGATTAATTCTCTTCATTACCAGCCTGAAAAGAAAAATAATCGGTTTACAACTTGATTACTTGCTTTTAAAAAAATATAGGAAATTGTGTAACATTTGAAATTGTTTACTCTTACTTATATAAAGCATAGATATCTATCAGATCCTAGAACTGAGATTTCAAATGAATGACCAAGTTTAACACTCTGAACATTGATCTGAACTGTGACAATTAATGTATGCCATATTATTGCACACAATAATCTTATTTTATTCAATATACTTGGCCATTTGGGTTGCAAGTTACAAACTCTCTTTACTTTGAATTTACTGGAGCTATTAACACATCAAATGGAAATGAATCTTGCGCCACTTGGCTAGCTACAAAGAGATGCCTCTACTGCTTAAATTACACAGACACTGGTGATGAGAGTTTCACTTCCAGTAGAATTCAAATTAATCAGGAACTTTCATTACCCGGAATCAGGAATGTACAATATATGTCATGTATTTTGTATATATGTATGTCATGTATTTTGTATTGGGAGAAGGTGAAAGCACTCAGTCTGCATAAAATTTGACCAGGTGTACTATCCAAAATAAAAATGTAAATGTAGGAAAAAAAGGTGCAGCACCCATGGTACTTGTGTGAAAACAAATATTTATTGGTGAATAAGCAATAAATTGGTCAGTGTTTTGGTCCATGCAGGGACCCATTAAGGAACCTTTATCAAGAAGACATCTTGATAAAGGTCCCTTCATGGACCGAAACCTTGACCAATAAAGATTTGTTTTAATACAAGTCCCTCTGTGCTTCCCTCTTTTGTCCTATTTTTATATATATATATATATATATATAACTTTCTTTCTATGGAATGCATGATGAAGAGACCTACGTCGTCTCGTCTTGAAAGCTTGTACTCTAAAGCTACTTAGGCCTGGATTCATCAAGGTGCGAATGGATTAATACGCAGGAAAATCAGAGGATTTCTCTGCGTATTAACCATTCACACATTCAACAACTTTCGGATTGTATCTGGCCATCTCTTATTTTTCAATAAGCGATGGCCAGATAGATCCGCAAATGTGATACACTAGCTTCAAGCTGGCGTATCCCATTTGAATGCATGGGCCAAACACACCCATACACATTTTCGTGTATACATGCTTTTTCCCCATGACTGACCAATTTATGCAAGTTTCCCTGCTTTGCATACGCAAAGCAGGGAAACACGCAAAATCAATGATGAATACCCGAAGGTATCCATCAATTATCATGGCGAAGAGCAGCGTATTTGATTCGCTGCTTTTCCCGCAATTTAATGAATCCTGGCCTTAGTAAAGGTATCACTTTTACTTTACCAATCTCCTGCTTTTTTGTGGCTAATCCAGTATCATCTTTTACCACAGCCAGAAACATGCATCTTGGTTTTTCTGTGCTTTATTGTGCCGGTAAATTTGCTTGGCAGTTTAGGGTTTGACTGTCCTCAGGGGTAGCTTCTAATTCTCTCACAGCTACTGGCTGGGATATGCTTACGTATCAGTTTAAAGCACAGCTGCTCAAAGCTGATTGGCTGGGAGGTGTGTAAGCATATTCCAGCCAATGGCTGTGAGATAATTAGAAGTAAGGCTGTTCATATATAAGGGTAGCCTCAATTCTAATTTCCTCAGACCGTAGCAGGCATCAGCCCATGGACAAGAAGAAGGGGGGGCTGTGGAGCATTATTCTGTCTCTGCCGACGCCTCAGTGGCCTCACACAGCAGCGGAGACAGCGACAAATTTATGCTAAGTATCATTTTGGACATTTTACTTATGTCAATACGAATGGCTTGGGATAAATTTGAAACATTTACTATGCATGGGGGCATTTCTATTTTAACTGGCACATTACTACATAATTTAACCCTTTGGGCCCCAGAGAGGTATGCAACGCATTGCTTTGCAATGCGTTGTGTACCCCTCTGGCACTCAAGCGGTTAAACTATACATTAGTGTGCCGGCTATGTATGCTTTTAACTTAAACTTTTTTTGGTTTTACAGCAAGAAGACAGAAGAAAGAAGACAGAAAGGAAGATAGAAGAGAAGAAAGAAAGACAGAAAATAGAAAAGAGGGAAAAAAGGTGATCAGGAAGCTGAGGACTCCTCTGGACATCAGGATTAATGGTAAGTGTTACTTGTAATGTGATGTTTTTTAACTTAGTCGGGTTAACCCTATGAATGCCAGCGGAGTAATTATACCCTACTGGCACTCATAGGGTTAATTCTACTAACATCTGACACATTTGTCATCCTTTGGATGTACTGATATAGGGCTTAGAGCCCATCTGTTGGCTGTTTAAACAGTCGATAAGGGACTCAAGTTAAAAAAAAATAGGTGTTAACTTTTCTGCGATAACTCGAGTCTCTTATCGCCTTTTCTTGGATAACTCAGACATCTGAATTGCTATTTATGGTGTTTTCATCATTTTTAATTGATGAAAACCCCACTTAACTTTAACACACAACAGCTTTTTTTTTGCCGGTATATTTTCACAGCACAGACATTTGAATAGCTTACTGTGCTGGAAAAATGCCGTCGGCAGAAAAAACAGCCGTCTCCAACATTTGGATTGAGGCCTATTTGCCCACAAAGCTCCTGTCTTTGTGCAAGTGTAGTTAGAAGAATTGATGTTGTTTTGAATGCACAGGGTGGTCACACCAAATATTTATTTGATTTAGATTTCTCTTCTGTTCACTCACTATTCATTTTAATTGATAAAAATAAGTTATTAACATGTCTATTTTTGAGAGCATTCTTACTTTACAGCATTTTTTCACACCTGCCTAAGCCTTTTGCCCTCTCACCTTTGTCCAGATCACTGCAGGGATTTACTCTTGATTACTGTCAGCTAGGGGCTGGGATGTTTTTTATGCCCTTGCCCACTTGTGTCCAAATCACAGGAACTTCAGTGCATTGAGGTCCTTTTACCTCTGCCTATATTACTATCTCCACTTACCACCATTTCCTCCAAGCTCAACTCTTCCTTCTGTATTCTCTTTCTGACTACGCACTGTTAGCCCCATATTATCCATCAAGCCACAGTCAATGCTCCCCAGATCTACATCCAATCTCTTCATTATGTGTGCCATGTCTGTATTCTGTGTCCCATCTCTTTCTAATGCCCCTCATTTTGAATCTGAGCGCTCAAAGGATTAAATGAGTGTTGTCTATATGTGTTTTATATACACCCACATAGGAGTAGATGCACTAAGATGTATACATAGGGGTAGATGCACTAAGGTATGATAATGTGGTGATAAAGTGGAGATGACTTCTCCAGTGATATTACTTTTCCAGTTCCTATTCAATGGAGCCTATGCACCTAGATCTCCAAAGCCAGAGAAATGATAGTGCATAGGCTCCATTGAATAGGAACTGGAGAAGTGATATCACTGGAGAAGTCATCTCCACTTTATCACCACATTATCATACCTTAGTGCATCTACCCCTATGTATACATCTTAGTGCATCTACTCCTATGTGGGTGTATATAAAACACATATAGACAACACTCATTTAATCCTTTGAGCGCTCAGATTCAAAATGAGGGGCATTAGAAAGAGATGGGACACAGAATACAGACATGGCACACATAATGAAGAGATTGGATGTAGATCTGGGGAGCATTGACTGTGGCTTGATGGATAATATGGGGCTAACAGTGACAGCTCTACAGAATAACATTAAAATTGTAAAAGTGATATCATTGGGGAGGCATTCTCCATTTTATCATCTCTTTATCTCTTCATAGTGCATAACCCCCATAGTGTTCCCAATTTGCCTGTATATTTTGTATCTTTATAAAATTTGTCTTGTAGTTTTTTTTATGATATGATGTTACAGGAAGCAATCATTGCTGTGCTCATTTCCTACCTGCTCAGTGGCTTCTGAGGCCTCCACTGCAGGTTCCTCCTCTTCCGCAGCTTCTTCTGGCTGTCTTGGACGAAGCTCTTCCTGTTTGTTTATAAAAAGAACCATAGCTATGAATTGATATACACTAATCAGTAGGAAACAATGATGGTGAAAATAACTCACAAAGAAGACATAAATGTGTCAAATATACACTCGACAGCACCCATGCTTGTGTTTTGTTTGTATTTACTGTCTAATGCATAGAGGACATTAAAGGGAGGCCAAGGATGAACTTAGTAAAATTGTGTTCAGCACCTTGGTAGCACTGTATTGGATACATCTCTAATACCTAAAGGTATACTCAATTAGATTGTTTATTTTATTTAGACATTTTACTTATGTGCAGTACAAGTGTTTTTTTATTCCACCACTACACTCAAATTTGTTCCTTGCTTCCTCCTCTACCCTCCTGTATGTTGTATCTCTCTCTTTCTTTCTTTCTCTCTCTTTCGCTTTCTCCCTCTCTCATTCCCTATACAATATTTTAAAGGTCCCAGTATGTAGTATCCAGGGTTTCCACATAAAATATCCTGAGCATCCACTTTCTCCCTAAATACATTATCTGCTCTCTCACAAAAACTGATCATTCTCATCTCTCCTCAGATCCTTTCTCTCTCACTCATACTTGCTGCTCACTCATACTATAGCACATCTCCTTTCTCCAAAGTTAAAATGTTCCCTCTTTATTCACTTTTACCATCTCTAGTTTTCTTTCTCCCTTCTTGTCTTGTGCCAACCTCCTCCTTGCAAAATATATGTCAGTGTTTTCATATGGCTTCTCAAATCTGAAATCAGTGTCACTGACAACGTTTCACCATATATGTTGCAAGAAAAATAATGCCACCATTGAATGGTAAGACCTTGGTAATACAACATTCAGTTCTACTGTTTAATAACTTTTAAATGAGGCATCTCCTAGCACATTTGTTTTTTTTATCAGAGAAAACCCTAAAACTATATAGGTTTGTCAGTTTATGGTAATTAAGATCAAAACTCAGTCTTTTACTTTAATTGCTATTCCAGCTATTGATTCTCTTGGCTGCTGTGATGATACACCCAATAGAAATAAGGTTCTCACCGACAGTTTTGCAGGAGGCAGCACAAGAAGCATGAGATGGACCTGCTTAGTAAGGGCCGTAAAGTTACAATGCTGATACTCCCAGAGGTGGGGAACTAGTGTAATTCTGGCGTAAATGTGTACCATAAGGAACATTGTGTTAGAGAACTGTTGAGCATTCAAGGAGTTAAAGGTCCCATTTAAATAATGTAATATTTCTAACGTATAGTTCAGTTGGTTTGGTTCAGAATTTATACAGATCTACTTGGTACATTAACCTATTTGCCCATGTAATGGAATGTGTTATGTAAAAACATGGACAGTCGTCTCTTTCATCTTCATTATATACCGATATAACTATATAAAACTACATTAGTTTAAAATCACAGTATTATATGTGTGTAGGCATATGTACTCCTTAGATCAGTGGTTCTCAACCTACTTTTCTCCAGACATATTTGAGAAGTAGTACCGAAGGGTGCAAATACATACATATCCGGTAAATTTAATTTACATAAATACATATATGAAACTTGACAGTCACACTTTTGTCAAATTCTTCATAGTAATTAAGACATTTCCAAGTGGACATCAGTAGCACTCTCACTAAGAACCATTGCCTTAGATTCTAAGTAGAACTTCAGTGCATTGCTTAGTAGTTCACTGCAAACCTCTATAGTATCCAAGGAGTTAACTTTACCTACTGTTCACATTCCAATCAACCCCTTGGATACTAAAGACATCTCCAGTGCATTGCTTCGTTATATGTTGGACACCTCTTTAGAATCCATGGGTTAAAGTCAAATTGATGTGTTTATGAACACATATAATTATCATACCTGGGAACTTTTGAAATTAGCTCACCCTGAGATCTTTGAAATATTAACCCTTAATGCTCCATATAAAGTAGATTCTAGATGATATGTTAATGTTTGCTGTAACCCAGAGAAGATCCAATCAGCATACCTGGGAACTTTTGAAACAGGGCTACCCGGAGGGTAACCCTGTCAGTGCGACCTCGGAGGAAAATGACGCGATTCGAGTCATAAAAGGGGCGGGGCTTAGTCGAGGAGGGGGGGCGGGACAAAAAAAACCCTGCAAAATGTATCTAAGACGCCGGGGAGTGGGAGGAACCAGGCAGGACGGAGCACAAGTGGGCAGAGTTTCTGTTTAAACTCTGCCCACCTGGTGATCCACACATTGCCCCGGAGACCCGGTAATTCAGTCTGAAATCCGGAGTCTTCGGGGCAAAACCGGAGAGTTCCCAGGTATGCCAATCAGTCCTCAAGGAACATTTAACATGTTACAGCTCTGATATATCTCTTCTTAGATACTCACCAGACAAACAGGACTTCTTCATCTGACTTTCTGGTACAAATGTCATTAATCTGGACATTAAGTAAGCCATAAATTGGTGAAAATCAGAAAGTAGGAGACACTGGATTCTCTCACCCTGAGAATTTGTCCCTTCACCCTGAGACACTGAGATTTGGTTCAAATCCCTGAGATCAGGGTCAAACCCTGAGAGTTCCCAGGTATGATAATTATCACCTGAAGTAAGCTGTCAGGGAAGGAAAAAGTTTTTTTTAATGTAACCTAATAAGAACATTTTGCATTTTTTAATCTAAATAAAGTGCTAATAGATGCATATTTATTACACTTCCATAATACATTCTTGTTAACTTCCACTGGATTAAATGCATACCAAACAATTGAAGAGTCATGTGACAGACTTGAATATTACTCAATGTAATTGCCATTATAAAGTCTACAAGCTTCATTATAGTCTGGGCCTCTTCCTGTCCCGGATTAATAATTATAATCCATTTACACATAATAATTTTATACACTTATCACCTTGGTGTTCAAAAAACAATGTGAAAGGTGGAGAGTACCAATGAGTCAGTAATTCTTCCCAAACTAAAATAATGCTTTGATGTGCTCCTCCAAGCATACTTAATTTTATATGTTGTTACTTTGTAACATCAAAAAAATAATAATGAAATTACCTTTTCCTCACAAATGTGAATATACTGTCTCAGAGACACCATATTCTCATTTTGTCATGGCCATGTTTATGGGAAATCTCATCTACTCCAGTAACCATTTCCTTTTCCTCCCTGATCCTAAGTACACGCCACCTCTGTGCCATCATTCATAGTGGCGAATCTGAGTGTATTAATGTGAATGGGCATTTAGAAGATTGGCTGAGCCAGAAGTTAACCCTTTGATTGTCAGCGGTGCATACCCCTCTGCCACTCAAAGGGTTAAGCCACGTTGAAGCAAATGCATGTGTGCCCCGAAAAATGCATGTGTGCCCCCATACCTGGGAACTCTCAGGATTTGACCCTGAGACTCAGGGTTTTGGCCCAGATCTCAGGGTCTCAGGGTGAAGAGCCAAAATCTCAGGGTGAGAGAGCTCAGTGCCACCTGTTATATATTCTGCTCCAGTTAACTGCTTCTTTAGTCTCTAAATTGGTGCCACTTGTACCAGAAAAACAGAGGAAGAAGTCCTGCTTGATTTGTGTGTGTTCATGCAGTGATATATGTAAGTTGTTGTGTATTAATGGCTCCTTGAATGCTGATTGGAGCGACTCTCGATTAAAACGATCAGGTATATATAGAGGATGATCTATATTATGGGAAATTTAAGGGTTAATATTTACACAATCTCGGGGTCAGCTGAATTTGAAAGTTCCCAGGTATAGCCACAGGGAGTTAGTAATGCCAGTGGCTGCACTTCCTTGTATGCACTGCAGTGCATGAGCATTTAGTGCATACAGATGTACACACTGATAACACTGGCCTTTAATGACAACAAGCCCCATAGAAGAAAACACAGAAGATTGCTGATACTACTGTCTGAGCTATGTTAACACCCAATGTGGAATGTGGCACTGAATAAACAAACTCCCCAAAATGACCACAGACTTCCTCATTGCCCACTTATTAAGGGGATGTTTTTTGGCATATGTAGCTTAGGAAATTGCCATTAGGCAGGCATAAGCAATAAACATTGATTCCAGTGCCTGATTTACCCAGGAATCAGCATTGTGTATTCACTCCAATCTTTTACAGACAACTTGTAGAAAATGAAATGCAAAGCAAACCTTTGCATATCATTAGATTAAATTGTACAGGTTGTTTATCCCTGTACTAGTAGGTGCATGACTGTAAATGATTATAATAATACGCTGTCTATATGACCTAATTTGCCATAGGGTTTACTGTAAGCAATTTTACTAATAATATCCTAATACAGTGTAACTAGATAAACAACATTTCTGTCTTTTTATATTTGTCACATAGTAGGTCACTCTTTTGCCTAAGGAACTATCAGATCACCCTAAAATACAACTTCATCTTTCATGAAATTAAATGGTAAAACATTCAGACACAGATATGTGCAGATGCTATTTGTTTCTGGGACCAATGGGAAGCTGTTGAGTCTTTTTCTAATTTAGGGGGCATAATAAGAGGTGTAAAGGAGCGTTAGTAAAGCAGTGGAAGAAGAATGACGTTACCCCAGATAGCAAGCCACCAAGTGAGCAGAGCAATGATTCATGGGCCAGTGATTGTTAATTACTTCATATAAAGTAGTAAGTAAATGGCACAAAGTCAGGATATGAAAGGGTTAACAACTCTTACTTTTAGATAGGTATAGTATGTTCTAGGGAGATATCACCAGTGGTGTCTTGCCCCCTAATATGGAGTTTAGTGAAGCTAATTCAAAGATGGGGAGTTTAAAGGGACCCTATCACCTAAAACAGTGTTTCTCAACTCCTGTCCTCAGGACCCACTAACAGGCCAGGACTTAGGAATTTCCCTGCAAGAACACAGGTGTGGTGTTCAGAGGCTCATTCACACTGATTAACTCACCTGTGTTCTAACAAGGAAATCATCAAATCCTGGCCTGTTAGTGGGTCCTGAGGACAGGGGTTGAGAAACACTGCCCTAAAACAACTTTGGCAATTTTAAAAGAGCTTTCAAACTCATATTTAACTTGTAAAGTCATTTATTATTTATAAAACCATTTTTAGCTATTTAGTTACCTATATTCCCCCTCTCTGACATATTTCAGTAATACATTGCCCATCTACCCCAACAATGAAAGGATTAAGTGTATATGAGTGTGGGAAGTATGCAAGGGTAGCAATGGAAGTGACTGCACAGCATGCCTTAACATAAATGATACAGCTACATAACTAGTTTTCTAAATTAAAAATTGCCTCCATCGGCATGACATTCATGACAGAAGACATTATCACCTGATCCAAAGCAAAAAAATCAAAATTCACAAGGGCCAGTAGGATTTTATGGCTATAGTCAGGTAAATTTGCAGTTATTATTATGAGATCGTCATTTTCCTTTAAAGGGATAGTAATACTTCGTTTTAACTTTATTTTATTTTGTAGGCATTAAAAAATATGAAGAATGATATAAGTCTTATCTCTCAAACCTTTATGGTTTAAGAGATATTCACAAGCAAAGTTTCCCCTCCCCACCCCTTTTACCTAGTGTAAGCCATCTCTTCTCAGATGGGGAATCTAGTTGTAAGACCAGACAGATAACAGAAGGGGACAATCTTCTTACAATGAAAAAAAAGTCCTGCCCCCCTTGACAAGCTTTTCAGCTTTTTCCCTTATCTTAATTGAAGATTGTCCCTCTCTGCAGTCTACCTGGGCACCTCTCTTCTGATCTGGCTGAGCAGTGTTACATCAGTAAAAGGGGCGGGAGGAGGACACTTTGTCATTGAATTACTCCTGAACTACAACTCTGACAGAATTGAAATAACACTTTCCAAAGTCCAAATACTATGATGATTAATTAGAGCTGCTTTTATTATGAAATGTTACTATCCCTTTAAGTTCTCCGGTTGCTAAACTTTTTTTTATAATGACCTGCCATTTTTTTTCCATTCAGCTTCATTTAATATGCAAATGAAAACATGATGCAGCAGAATGTGGATTCTTAAACGTGTAGAAAATAGACAGGGAGGTAAAAAACAGAAAACAGGCAACTCCTGTGTTGAACCAAGATGATACTGCCACCTTCCCCAGCACACCACAATGATTTATACTTACATGCTTCTCCACTTATGTGGAAAACAGCTAACAAACTTGAGGCAAATATTTTAGTTGCCCTAAATCAGTCACTCCACAATATAACTTCACAATAGGCAGCACCTTAGAATTTTGCTCTCCATCGACCATGTACAAAGAAACAGAAGCTAAAGGGCACCAAATAGTATGATACAGTTGTAGCCCCTCACATTTTTCCTATTTGCATGACTGGGACTGTTGAACTTTGACTTCCTGAAACTTCTGACAGGAAATGACTCGGCAGATTATATCACAGTCTATGGAGAACTTGACTGCAAAGGATGTTGGTCATGTGACTAATTCAGCAAATAGGAAGAGCCCTAAGCTGGAAGTTGAGAGAACAGTGCGAGAGACAGAGGGAGAAGGATTTGCTGCAGCAGTGAAGGTGTGTGTGAGGCCTAAATCTACTGATCCAGTGTGTGCTGCTGTGCTGGTCGAGTGAAAGAGCTGTGGAGCAGGATGCAGACAGAGCAAATGGCTGACAGACCCTGGAGCTTTTCTTCTGTTCTGTGATTCTTGTTAGTAAGAAGTATCTACTCCTCCTGTCCCACTGACAGGGCAGTTTTTCCATCATTGACACTAATAAAATGTATCACAGACACTTCCTGTGGATATTAGCTGCTTTTATCTTGTGGACTTCGTTAAAGGGCCCGAACACTTCTGTGCACCAACTGGTACCCTTCAGCCATTAGGGTGAAGCCAGAGGGTGGGTCTGCAGGTGGTTTGGGGAGGGTGTTGGGCCTGGATAGATAGATTTAGGTGTGTTAGTCAGTCACTGTATTACGCGCCTTACTCTATTCTTTTAATATATGTTTATATTGTTTTGACTGTTCTCGCTGTGTGCTGTAATTTACTGCGTTCCTGCCTGGGAAACCTGTCCATGCCCTGGATGCCCAGTAGGTGGAGGCACTGCCAACACTATGTATCCCAACTCCCACAAAAAGGAGTCTCAGGATCCTCAGGATCTTGTAAGGCAGGAAGATGTAACCACGGATAAGGGGCCTCGAGAGTATCAGCCCATCTGCAATAAGCTAGGTGAAAAAGCAGAAAAACTGTACTTTTTGTGGGAAATTATTTGCCAAGATGCAAGTGCCATTCTCTGCCGATTTAGGTTTAGGCGGAAATGTTTGCCCATCCCTATTAATAATCTGTGTTGTTGCTGCTGGTTACTCAACACAATTGTGTGTGGCCGAGTGGGGCTTGGACTTGGAGAGGTGACTATGCAGATGATGATCAATAGATTGACTACATATTTGTAGGCATCTTTGCTGTCAAACAGTTTATAGACACAGTGCTGCTTTTCACTGGGGGAGAAGATTGAGCCTTTGCCTTTCAGCTAATGTTTTGGCCACTCTCACTCTCAACTTCATCTGTCTCTGAAGACGAGGAGGATGCTGGAGGGATATATTCTATATCATCATCAGTCATCACTAGGTTATCCTCAGCATCGCCCGCCACTTCTTACCCACTACCTTTATATTCCTCTAAGCTTTTAGAGGTAGCAAACAATTTATTTTTACTTTACTTTTTCACAAAGTTTGCTAGTTCTATGAAGACAATTGTTTTGGTGCTTGTTTGTGCCACTGCTAGAGGATGTGGGCGAAAGCTCTCAAAGTGTTCCAGCAAGAAATCCCATGAAAACCACGTTGTTGTCCACTTTTTCATGGGAAAATCCGCTTTAAGATCTTTACATTTCTTGCCTATTGGCCAAAATTCTTCACCATTTTTTCAATGGCTAGAAAGTTTCTGCCCAGTTCTGCTGTGATCTTTTTGAAAAATTGAGGCAAGATAGGCTCATAATGACTGCTATCACTATGAGAAAGTTTAAAAATAGTAAAAGGAGGAACTGGAAGGACCCTTATGAGTCCACTGATTCTGAGGAGGAGGAGGAATTGAGCACTACAGAACCAATGCTGTCCAGTCCCCCTAAATCACCTCTAGGGATCTTGGGGAATTTAATGGGAAGGGAGAAAGAAAAGACTAGTACTGAGAGCAGGTCAGGTCAGCTGCCTGTGTCTGCTGCCAGATGTGCTGACCTTGCTGCCACGATTGATGTACCTGCTGCCAGACGTGCTGGCCCTGCTTCAACTAGTGCTGTTCCTGCTGTCGGATGTGCTGCCCCCACTGCCACCAGTGCCGTGCCTGCTGCCAGTGCTGAACCTGCTGCCACCAGTACTGTGCGTGCTGCCAGTGCCAAATCTGCTGCCACCAGCGCTTAAGCTACTGCTAGTGTGTCTTGTAATACTCAGGAGGGGGGAAGGAGAAGAGGATGCCAAGTGTGACAGCAGGGGACCCTAAGTCACACTTGCCATCCCCAAGCAGTCCTGCCAGTGCTAGTAGGAAGACTCTGCAGATGTTTGGTGTTATTAGTAGAAGCAGTAATGGTGAAGTAGCAGGTGGAACTAGTGTTAGGGGAGTGGTAGGGGAAACATTTGAGAACATCAAGACTAGCGGTCGAGGGAGCCCACACTATTCCTCTGGCCCTGGTAGTCCCCTTCCATTCACTACAGTGTCCAAGTAGAACATGATCCTGAAGAGGCCAGAACTGTTGGTGGATCGCAGGCACAGAAATAATAATACAACCACCACAAGCACAGATCAGCTGCCTGTGCCTGCTGCTACTGCTGCCAGTCTGCCTTCTTCACATCACCAAGAAATGTCAAGTGTGACATTAGGGGACACTCTGTCACACTGTTCGTCAAATCCTCCAACCAGCATTGAGATGTCTGTAATAGAGCAGCAGCACAAAGGGACTAGTGGTGGTGGTAATGATGATGATGGTGGAGACGCTGGAGTGGAAGAGACATTGATGGCCATTTTTTGAGAAACTGAGAAGGAATGGGAGACAGGGATGATGATGGTCATCACCACCAGCAGTGAGCATTTGGAATTAGCAACTGCTCTAATTCCTTCTGCTGCTGATTTGCAAGGGCAGCAGGATGCTGAGGAGCAAGCTACAATGGGGTCAAAAAGTGATGAGGGACTAGGACAGGTTCCACTTGCCAGCAGAAGCAATACTCCTGGTCCTAGTTGCAGTGCTGATTCTGTGGCAGTAGCAGCAACATCATCCTCTGCCACAGACAGTGAAGAGGAATGGGGAGGACAAGAAGAAAGAGGCCATTCTACTAAACCTATCCCCTGAAGTCATGTTATGGGACTATTTTTGTCTTGGGGCAGGCACAGTGCAGTCATCACCAACGGCACTCTGCACAATTTGTGACAAGTCATTGAGAAGAGGAAAGGAGACAACACACCTTGGCACAACCTCCCTGATAACAAACACATGAAACACAGACACCATGACATTTATATCAAACATGTTAAAGCCAAACACCCACCACAGAAATGAAGCACTGCTGTTGCTGTACCCCCTGACTTTCCAGAAATACAACAAGAGGTTAGGCAGAGATCAAAGAGGAGGAAGAATAGAATAACCCAGGCAGATTCTGGAAGTTCCAACTAGCTCACCATCACCTTCTTCCTTTAGGGTAACTACATCTTCTGCCAATACACCTTGTTCATCATTAATTTCCCTACCAAATGATAGCCACTCTGTTGATGTTAGGATGTGGCAGTTCATGTCCACCCATTGTGCACTGTGTGACCACACATGGCAGTGTGGTGGAGGAGAATCCCAAGCAGGGCATCAAGCTGCCCGTGTCTTTAAAATCAAATTAGTTAGACAGAATGTTGGGGTATTTGGGGTCAACCTCCTTTGCTCCCTTCTCACAACCCCCAGACATGTCCAACACAGAAATAATAATAACAGCAATATCAACAAGGAAATTCCACCATTGTTGCCTGTGTCTTTTAAATCAAATCAATGAGACAGATTGTTGGGGTATTTGGGGTCTACCTCTTTTGCTCCCTTCTCACTCCACCAGACTCTGTCAGCACTCCCTCCATGGTCAAATCAGGAAGGAGCTTGGATCACAACTACCTGTGTCTTGCCAGTCTACCTAAAAGACACCCTATTTAATCTTCAAATCCACTTTATTTGACTATCTTCTCTAGCTCAAAAATATGCTGCTTTCTCCTCTCACAAACACAGAATGTCATGCTGTGAGAGCCTGACATCCTTTTATATGACTGCAGGAAATAAAAATGAGAAATTCAGTCTTCCCATTGATTTCAATGCAATGAGCTAGGTAAAAAAACGGGAAAACTGCACTTTTCTTAGGAACTTTTTTCTCCAGGCGTGAAGTGCCATTTTTCGCATATTTTGGTTTGAGGCGAAAAAGTTTGTCCATCCCTAGTCCCCACATTCCAAATACAATCTAAATGTCATGTTATTTGTATTGCTCTCGTTTTGCAGAAATTTATATTTTACAGCTACTTGTAACAACAATGGTTGAGGACTACTGGTTTCTTCCAAACATCAATACATAATTTCAACTGTTTGGCTACTTAATTTTAACTCTTTGCAACTTTCCTCTCTGTTTTCCTATTCCTTTCCTTGTTTTTCCCCATTTTTCATCCCTTTTTCTGTGGTTTTGTCTCCCTGCTTGTCTGTTTCCCTCCTCTTCTCTGTTTCCCTCATACTTTACTTTTCCTTCACTGTCTCTGCTTTTTCCCATCTTCCCTAATATATCTGTCTCACATCTCTGCTTTAATTCATCTCCACGGCTAAGTCTGACCTCAACCTCCCCCCCGTCTGCCTAAAATGTTATCAACATTGTTTTACTGCCAGACATCCTCTCTGCCAACCCCCCCACTCCACACACACACACACACACACACAGTCTGTGTCCATCCCATCGCCACATCCATTTTACTAGCTTGGCTTACCATCTATCTACCCCAATTAATCCTTTCTGAATCTCCACCACTGTATCCGTACCTCCATCATGCTCACTATCTGTCCCTGTTCATTTCTCTACTTTCACTGCTCCACATTAACACACTGTCTCTACCCCCATTCCCCTCAGTAACTATTCCCCATCTTTATTCATCTTTCATTTCACACACTGACTTCCTCATCTCTCTCTCTGTATCTGTCCTTTCCAACTCACTTATTGTCTCTGTCCTCTCCATCTCTACTCTGTCAAGATGTTACCCAATGTATCTTTAACATACAGTCACATTTGTTTATTTTTCCCTATCCTACTATCACAGTGCCCGTGATCCTGGCTGCTGCATGGCGACATTCTTACTTCCTTGTTTACTATGCTGGATTCTTATTGGTCCCTGGACCCAGGGCCAACCCCTTTATACCCTGTCTTGTCATTATTCGGGTGCCTTTCGTGGTGTACCTGAACCTAGCGCTAGTTACTGCTGTTTTCCTGTTCGTGTATGACATGGCCTGCCTGATGACGTTCCTGTGTATCCTGTACTTCTGCCGCATCCGTTGCTGACCGGACTGGCTGAGAACCCACTTACGTTGCTGACTGGACTGGCTGAGAACCCGCATCCGTTGCTGACCGGACTGTCTCTAGAACCCGCTTCCATTGCTGATTGGACTGGCTGAGAACCCGCATCCGTTGCTGACCAGACTGGCTGAGAACCTGTTTACATTGCTGACTGGACTGGCTGAAAACCAGCATCCGTTGCTGACCGGACTGGCTTACGTTGCTGATTGGATTGGCTGAGAACCCGCTTACGTTGCTGACCTTTGGCTGAGCAACCGCTGCTGTTGCCGTGATTACTGGTTTCAACCGCTCTTGGCGGTGTACACATATGGAGTACCGGTTTCCGTGGTGTCAACAGTCGGGCTGAGTTACTCGTTCCCTCACTGACGTGTCTGTTGTTATCACTGTCACTAGCTGGGCTCACTCCTAGTTGTGAGTTATAGACAATCCTCTGGGCTTTATACCACTCTTGTTGAACCTTGCTATTCACCCTAGAGTTCTAGGTCTGGTTCACTATCTCGCCCTGCCTTACCGTACCGCTGTGGCCTTAGGACTCAAGAGCCAGCTGTAGTGTGGTGGTCCTTCTCCATACACTTACGTACTACCGGACACTTGTTGCCTTCCGTGGTCTATTGCCTTCTTACAGCCCTAGCGTTCTAGGGTCCTTGCTGCCAGTATCCGTGAGTCTTGTGCCTCCTTAATACCCTAGCGTTCTAGGTCCTTGTTGCCAGTATCCGTGGGTCTTGGGCCTCCGTACAACCCTAGCATTCTAGGGTCATTGCTACCAGTATCCATGAGTCTTGTGCCTCCTTACTACTCTAGCGTTCTAGGGTCTTGTTGCCAGTATCCATGGGTCTTGGGCCTCAGTACATCCCTAGCGTTCTAGGGTCCTTGTTGTCAGTAGCTCTGAGTCTTGGGCCTCCATTCTACCCTAGCGTTCTAGGGCTCAGTGACGCTACCAGCAGGTTGCTGTCTCCACCTCACCCTAGTGCTCTAGGGTACCTGCTATCAGAATATCAGTCTGTACGTTGTTGTGTTATACTGTTCCTACCTGACCTGTGTAAGTTGTGGGAAGTATTTGTACTGTCTCCATCTGGGCCTGTGTGGGTTGGGAAAGTATTTCCTGATTGTCACTTTATTTTCAATAAAGTTCCTTTTAACCTTTCAAGCATTTGTCTGCATGTTCTTCAAAACCATGACACCCTTATAGCCATCAAGGACTCAAAATTTCCACTCTCCACTAGCCAATGGCGAGTGAAACTTTAGCCCTGGTGAGTAGAAATTCAGCCCTGGTGGGTATGTTATGTCTTGCAGTGGCAAGTAACTTTTCAGGTCTGGCTAGTAGCAAAGGACTTCAAGTGTTAAGCCCTGTAGCCAGCAGTCAGTGAATCTCAAGCTGTTGACACTACAGTTAATATCATCTCCAGTCTGCCACTGTCAGCTGGTTATTATGTTAGCTGTAGTTCAACAGCCCTATCCCCTACTCTATAACATGGCTGTGTCTCTGCTCAATCAGGGTGGCCATGATGTCATCAAGTTAGGACTGCTGCATGTCTGTTGGAGGAAAATTATTAAGGACCTAGTCAATAGCAGTAAAAGGAAAGGTTAATATGTTTTGTTGAAGATGATGGAATTTGTAGTCCCCAAATGATGGAGGCAAAGCTAGATTTATATCTCTGGCACACCAAAGCTAGGTGTCTTCACCTCTGCTTATGATCAGAATCCCACTCATCACCAGCCCCATAACTTTAGCTTATAATATGCAAGCATAACAAGGCCCTTACACCCTTGGCTGCTAGAGATGTCTCCAACTTATTGAGAACTAATGCTTTGTGACCTCTCTGTCATCCAAGGGATTAACTGATAGTCATTAACCTTTTTAGTGCCACAATGGTATCCAATACATTGCGATGCATTGGATACCTCTCTAGCACACAAAGTGTTAAAGAGGTATGTAAATTAGTAAATCTGTAAACCAGTAGCAGGTTTATGCAACTCAGAGTATGGGTCTGGCCAGCACAGCTGAGGATCCTCTCAACAACTGGCACTCTACTCTGCTTAATAGGAAATCTGACCATGGGTGGAGGTTCGCCAGTTGCCTACACCTAGGGTGACCACATTTCCCTTCTGCCATTCCGGGACGTGGTCACCCTATTGCCTTACCTTGAATCCCTGGTGGTCTAGCGGCGTGGAAAGTGCTCTGTGCCTCCTCCGGCACAGAGCTGAAGCTCCCGCGCGCTGTGCTCAGTAATGCAGAGCGCTGGGAGATGATGTCATCTCCCAGCGCTCTGTATTACTAGAGCGCTTGCCTCCAGATCAGGTAAGCTGCATTGCCGCCCTGGATGTCAGCCTGCAAGCGGCGTCCATGATGTGACACACCGCTTGCAGGCTGACATCCAGGGCGGCTTGGCTTCATTCCGGGACACTTCATTGTCCCGGTTGAAGGGGACCCGGGACGCGGGACATAGCCCTGAAATAAGGGACAGTCCCGGACGTTCCGGGACCCGTGGTCACCCTACCTACACCTGGCCTAGTCACTGTTATCTTATAAGGGTATAGTGAGTTTATTTTAGCTCATTGGCAACAATCAACATTCAAAAACATATGATGTTGATGCTTTGTATCCCCTTTAATATTATAGTCATTCCCTGCACACTGTGAAGTAATGAGAAAGAGATTTAATGTGAAAATAAAGGGGTCCATCATAGCAAAAATTCTCCTTGATAATAAAAGCATAAAGTAGTTGGCTTTACCACTCTGCCATCACAATGTACATGCTGTTGCCAAACGAATGTAATTTTATGCTTTCATTCATTTAATAAATTAATTACTAGGTCTAGACAAGTAAATGTCATGGTTATCTGTGTATATTTCATACTAGAATACTGCAACACTGCTCCCTGGTGGCAGAACTAGTACTCTTCACCCATGTCCAAATACAGTATATTGAATACATTAAACATTGCAGTTATTGTGACAATAATAAGTACAGGCACATCCAAAACCAAAACAGCTTTATGTTCTAATCTTCAAATCAGTTTCAGTTTACTGTAGAACTTTGCTTTAACCCTGACTGGAGGGGTTCGCAACACATTGCTTTGAAATGCATTGCACACTTCTCTGGTCTTTAATGGATTAATCATACAATTAAAGCCTGGGTACTCCTTGAAAACTATAGCAGTGTCAGCTACATTGCAAAACACAAAACAGAGACATCTTTAGTACCAAAAGGGTTAAAGCTCCATTTCATTCAATAGAAAATTGTATTTGTCCTCTGTGGTGTACTTGGTTTCTCTCAAAATGTATTAATTGTGCCTTTGTGCATATGGACCATTAGGTGAATTTGTTTTGCTCCAGATTTACACAACTATTGACTTGATATACATGCCCCTCTTCTAGCTGGGTAATTCCACTATCTCTAAACTGACTATCTAATACAACACCCATATTAAATTGGATAGTTTACCACAATGGAGAAGTAATCACCTCTTTATCACCTTCTAATACACCACAGGAATAATTCTGGCGCAAACCTGTTGTACCATATCTATAAAATGAAATATATTTATTTAATGGATTTGAATTATACCAGTATTTTGCAAACTGCAGCACTGGCATTTATACCCTTTGCATGGAGACATTTTCCATGCATCTCTTTGGCTACTTCTCCTTCCATCAGCCAAACTTTGCACTGCTTCACTCATTCCTGAAAACAGCTAAAGTTCAATATTCAAATGATGCTCTGCAAAGGAGACACTTTAACAATGAAATATTGACAAAGCATGGTGATCGCAGGTGTAATTAGAGGACTTAGATGGTGAATATACCTTAGAGCATACTACAAGATGGATTCAAGTCCAGCTGGCCACCATGTTGACAAATGGACCCTTATTGAACCTTAGTGCAGCTCCCTCCTGGAGTTCCAAAGACTGATCACTCCTGCACAAAGCGTAATTTCTGTGGCCAGAAACAGCTGGTGTGGCTGGGGGCTGGATCATGCAGTGAGTGAGGGTAAGGTTAAGGGTGGGGCTAGGGGAGCCAAGGGTGCCTTGCCTAGGGGCATTGTAGATGTGCATGTGTGCATATTTTTAGTAACAGCATCTAGTTTATATAAGAAAAATGAATAAAAAAACTTAAACATACCTTTTTTACAACCCCAGTAGCAGATACAATGTTCTCCGTTCCTTCTACAGTCTTTGTAGCTACTTGGTTAACTCCAGAAACCACAGCTCCTCCCACTGCACTTGCCTGTTCTTTAGTTTTCTCAGCAACTAGAAATTACAATAAAAATACGGAAGAGAGTAAATATTTGAACAATGGCTTCCTTCCTACACACCGGGACATATATTTGAAATTATGTTTTGACTATTGTTGGTTTCCGTTATTAGTTTTGTGGTCTTATATAGTAAACAGCATTAAACATAATGTCTTGATTGGATGCTATGAGGAGGTCACCAGTGTTTTTGGTATCTCTCTCTAGTATCCAAGTGAAAAAACAAGTAACACCTGCCAATAGTAACACCCCACTTATCATACTATGTAAAGAAAATCCTAATGAGCTCTGTGACTGTTGCCCTTATTGCTTCTTTCAAGAGACAGAGAGAATGAAAGAGAATAAAAAAGTTCTTATACACATCAGTTCTCAGACATATTACATCATCTTTTTCATCCAATTCCACCTTCTCTGTCAAAGTTTTAAAAGTGAGCATGGTTTAAACTACTGTCACATTGTAAGGTATTTTCAGAAAAGATTTACTCAGGGCAGACTATTTTTAGAGAGCACCCTGAATGTAGTACTGAACCCAACACTTGACTGCTAGATGGACAAATCTGCTTTACATTTCTGTTATGTTTATCATATTTACTCCTTGTTGTTCTCATATTCGTTACTGGACACTTGGCACATCACCCACCCACTCAGCAAAGATTTCACACATTTATCTAGACTTCATCATACCTATTCTCACATAAACTATATATTCCTGCCCTAACACACTATCCATACGATGCTCAACTCGGTCATTCATCCTATGACATGGTCAGACCATGTCCCAATCTCTACTGATTTCTCCTTACCCCACTGTCAACTAGCTGTTGCTGGACTCCCCACAGGATGTTGCTACCATTAAACATACCCTTAATACATATTTCCAACTGAATATTACTGTAGATGTATAGCTACCTGTGACATGGGAGGCCCATAAGTGCATTGTATGCTGAGAATTTATTAATTTGAGTTCTTTTAGACATAAATAAAAGCAGAGAAAAATTCTAGACTTATTGGGGTCTAATGCCAAAATTGAATTTAAACATAAAACTTCCCTTGCCAAATGCGATCTTCAACAGCTCAAATCCCTCTTGCAAGCATTAGTGATTGTGCTTTCAATAAACATACAGAGATCTTATGTGGTATAGATACTGCAGATATCTTATGGTAGACAAGTGCTGGAAAACTGTAGCATGGGTGGCAAAGTTGAAATATTCAGGCACGCATATATCCAAGATTAAGATTAAGATACTGGCTCTTTTGAAATCTCTCTTCCTGGTATCTCTAATACCTTTGCTCACTATTATGAATTTTTATATAATCTATGCCCCCCGGAAGGCTCAACAGCCCCATGTGTGAAGACATTAGGAACTTCCTAAGTAAGGCATTGGTTCCCACCTATCCAAAAGTAGATTCTGAGTTACTGGAACGGTCCTTTTCGGAAGACGAACTCCTATAGGCTGTCAAATCTATGCCTAAGGGTAAGAGCCCAGGTGCCGATGGCCTCCCTGCAGCTTACTGTAAAACTTTTATAGATGAGCTGTCTCCCCATATGTTGCAGACCTTTAACTCACTTCAGTTTGCCTATCCAAACTTTGTACTCGATAGACAACAAGAAGACATTTGACAAAGTATGATCGCTGTATCTAAGGGAGGCTCTCAAGAATGCAAGCCTTGGCCCATGCTTTTTAAATGCAGTCTTTAGCTAGTATTCATCTCCCACTACTAGGGTCCAGGCTAACGGTCTTCTTTCCTATACCTTCCCTATTACTTATGGGACTAGACAAGGATGCCCACTCTCTCTCCTCCTGTTTTTGTTCTCTCTGGAACTACTTTTGAATGTGATTAGACTTCACCCTGGTGTTCCCCCATCATCACCTCATAATAAGCTAGCGTGTTGTGTGGATGACATCTTGGACTTTCTAAGTCACCCTGTGCAATCTCTCCCCTCTTTGCTTAGGGTGTTTGAATGTTTTAGTGCTATCTCATTGTTCAAAATGAATTACTCTAAATGTGATATACTGAGTATTTACTTGACTAACTCTCAAGCTCAAATTTTAAAAGATTGATATACCTTTCCATGGAAGCCTGATACAATCAAATTCTTGGGCATTCACCTCACGTCTAACGTATCCCGACTATTCCTAGAAAATTACTTTCCACTTCTTGGTCTGGTAGAGCCAATGTAATCAAAATGATAGCTCTCACAAAAATGTTCTATGTTTTCAAAATCCTACTAACTTGTCTGTCTGCCTACTACTTGCTTAGATTGCAAAAAATGCTCAATGAGCTTGTGTCTAAGTACAAAAAAAAGCAGATCTGTTGTATGATCCTCTGCAATGATCCTCTCCACAGAGGCATCAACCTGCCAGATATCAGTAGGTATTGGGTAGCTTCAATTCTATCCCATTGTACAGACTTCTGACCTGCCTTAACTAAAGAATGTGTAGACACTTGCACCTCTATGGAGCCATCTGTTGATCTCACCCAACTTTTATTCCATAAACGTAGCTCCATCCCAAAATCACTTACATTGTATCTTTTTCTTAGGAACATCCTCTCTGTTTGGGACTCCTGGAATTCTAAATATCAACTCTCCCCTTACCCTCCCCATGTCTTTCAATTAGGGGCAATCCAGATTTAATTCCGATCATAGGAAGGAAGGCATTCCAGGCATGGGAGGGTGAAAACGTACACACTCTGGGAACGCTGGTTCTTGATATGGGCATAATTTCTAGGGAGTCAGCTGTTAAGAACTATGGCCTTGGTAGTACACAAGATTGGGAATAGCAGCAGATAAGACATTACCTACTAAGCTAGTTGCAAAAGGTTACGTGCCCAGAGATCTCACTCCATTCAATAAGTTGCTTACCCCTCCCACACCATATCAGTATTCATTATCTAAATTCCATGGATGTCCTTTGTGTTCAACTACTACAACGAAACCCACTTTCATGTCATTGTGGGAGAAGGATCTATAGGTCTCATGGAACAGGGACACCTGGAGAATTATATTTAAGTAAATGTGACTTTCCCCAGAGATATCCCTGCACAGAAAACCAATTATAAGATTATCAACCATTGGTATAGAGCTTCATATGTTTTGTTTTGAATCTACCCCCAGGTGTCAGATGGATGTTGCAAGTTTGAAAGACATGAAGGCACTCATGACCTAAGATCCAGACCTTCTGAGAGACATATTACTCTTACTGGGATTTGCTCTTTCTCTTTTCCCTGTTGAAGATGGATCCCTCAGCTGGTCTGATAGAAGCAACTCCCCTGTGCAGGCTTCTCTGTACTCCTCTTAACTTGGCTAAAACTTTGATTCCATTGCATTGGAAATCAAACATGACACTCTCTATTGAAGTGGAGGTCCAAGGTTATGTTGACCATGGAACTGGAGAGATTGCATGCAGTCTCAGCGAGTGCTGTGGAATCATTTAGAGCAGTTTGTAAACCTATAGTGACATCTCCTCAACTTGTCCCTTGATGTGGTTCCTGGGTAGGCCAGAATCGGACTGTTAGACTACGAAAGCTCCACCAACACTGGTATTTGTCACCACGACCTTGACCTATTGTTGACTGAGCATTGGGTCAGTGTAATACTTTTCGATTTCACAGCAGACTCCTGAAGAGTTGGATTCTGACTCGGTGACCCCCCACATCCCCTTCCCTCTTCCCCTTCTTCCCTACTTAGTCAAAAAGTCTTTCCCTATTCCTACTTCCTTTTCTATTTGCAATCTTTTTTGTGGGCTTCTCCTCTGTTCTTCAATTTCTCTTTGACTTTTCCTAATATGCATGTCTACCTCTTAGATGGCTGTCTGATGTGTACCCTGGTTTTGGACCGTGGCATATGTTATAAGCTGAGGCTTCAGCCTATATGTTTCTGAACTAATAGCTCAGTTTTGCTGATGCTGCTTGCCTGTGTTATATCTCCTTCTGGTTTGTATTATCATAGACCATGTACTATTGTTCATCGCTACTATGGGTTTGTATCTCTTATTTTCCAAATAAATGTTAAAAACAAAAAAAACGAATGAGGCTGCCCCTATAAATGTATAATGCTGCTTCTCTTGGAGTTGGAATTAGTGATATTTAATTAGCAAAATAATGAGTTTGGAAATCTTTTTTATTATTTTTTCCAGGCTAGTTGCCCTTTAAGTTGCTATTTATTTTGATTTGCTTAGGCCCATATTTGCAAGGGATCCCTTTCGTATGGGAATTTTTTCCCACTCACTCTCTATATCCAACAATATACAAAAATGTTTACTTATCTAATAAACATGTTTTGCAGACATTTTTATATTTATGTAGTATGAATACATCAGTTCTACATGGCAGATTAGTTTCAGAATGGCATAAATGAAGGTCAAACAAGTTGAAAGCTATATGCATTGCCCAATTGATGCTAAATCTCTCATTCATTTATCTGTGTGAAGGAATGGAAATGAATTATAGTTTTTAATGTCTATTTCTGTGCTTTATGTTCAGTGTGCAGGTCTGCGAAATTAGCCAGCCGACATGATCCCTTACATCATGGTGTCAAAGTTCATTCCTCAAAGGCTGCAAACAGGCCATGGTTGAGATCTAGAATGTATCAAACGCATTGCAAAGTAATGAGTTGGATAACCCTCTTGCACTCAAAGGGTTAAGGATTTCCATGATTAAGCACAGGTGAGTTAATATTGAGGACAGAATAACTCCAACACCCCTGCCTTAGATGCTACAGAAATGTCTTGCTGCATACTCACACCTACTTAGTATTTAGAGTGCCATACATTTATAGTCACTGATCATGTTATATTTCGAATGTGCCAATAACAATGAAACATTATTGATCTATGTTTTATAAAGATTTTCAAAGTGTACCCCTATTGGGCAAAGACTTGGCAGGTTTTAGGGATATTCCAGCTTTTAACCCTTTATGTGCCAGAGAGGTATCCAATGCAATGTGTTGCAACGGTTTGGATACCTCTCTGACAATAAAAGGGTTAAACAGTGTGTACCATCAAAATGACTGAGCCAGTGGAAAGAATGTATGAATATGATCATACCTGGGAACTTTTTATTACTGTCTCCCCGGAGGGGAGTCCTCTGCTGCCATGGGTGGTGTGAAGAATGACACATATCACGTCAAAAAGGGGCGGGTCTTAACGTGAGTGCCAGGGGAGGGCTTAAAATAAGGCTGGGGGAAGGAGCTACACCGGGAGAAAGAGTGGAAGTGGGTAGAGTTTCAATAGACAATCCCCACATCCGGAGGACTCCGCCTCTGCCCCGGAGATCCGGTAAAGCAGTGCCAAAACCGTAGTCTCCGGGGCAAATCTGGAGAGTTCTCAAGTATGAATGTGATTTCTTGAAAAACATTTGATTTTCATGCCCTATTCCTGTGTAACACCTATTTACTAGGATAGTTACTCCAAAAATGTCCCCTTTGCAATGCGTTGCGTACCCCTCTGGCACTCAAAGAGTTAAATGGATAGTAACACTTTATCCATAAATATATATATATATATATATATATATATATATATATATATATATATATATATATATATATATATATATTAGGGTTTATCGCCCTGAGTAAAACAAGGGTACTCCCACTGATGAAAGATGTTTTATTCAAAAATTGTTGCAGTTCAAACTTTAATTTTTGTAGATGCAGTATCTCAGTGGCCAGAAATTATAAAGTGGTGCAGTTGCTGCACCATCATGTGAAGGTTTATGACTATTGACCAGAGCTTTCCATAGGATGGTGTAGCAATAGCAACACTGTAAAATTTCAGGCCATTGAGATACTGCACTTGAAAAAAATCAACATTGAGCTGCAATCACTTTTCAATAAAACACCTTTCAGCAGTGGGAGTGGCCTTGTTTTACTCAGGAGAATAAATACTACAATGCATAGTTTTTACATATTAAGTATTACCATCCCTTTCATGATGGTGGGGAAAAGGGAGCACAGTGTGTGGGCATTTTGGAGTGTTACTTACATCTGCTCTGTGTTTAACATGATATTTTTTTGAGGGAATTGTGCCATTTTCCTGCGCATGCTATGGGGCAGCAGTAAGGGACTTGCTGACATTATAGTCTTAATTAAGGTGAAATGTTTTCACCATAATGGTCTACAGTGATCATATTCTGTAATGCATACCTTGGAGTGCAGCCACTGGCCTTAAAGGCTACCACTAGTGGAGCTTAACCAACTGACTAATATATTCACCCCAATGAGTATGGCATCTGAAAACCATGCACAGTCTGTGCTATTCAGGAATGCAGGTGGAGTCTACTGATATATATTAGTTGCAATCAATCATTTTTAATTTGTGACCATTGAACTCATTGAAGCTAATGCACTCAGATGACTTGGAGCAATTCTTAGGCAAACCAACTGTACCAACGGGAACAAATAAAAATTATAGTTTAATTAAATGGGGTTTTTATACACTTAAATGCTAGAGAGGTCACCAACGCAAGGCAAAGACCCATTTAAGTCAATCGAAATGTGGGTATTTTTTATTTATCCTCTGTGTTGCAGTTGATTTGCTCCAGAATTGTGTATATTAGCTTAATTTTCTTCTATGATGATCCATAAATGATCAGGACATTATAGATAAGAAGTAGGGTTTAATTCGATAATTGCATTAGTGTTTTCATTGTTGTTAATTTGTTGTTGTTGTTTTAAGTTTACTAACATAATTATAATATTGTTGCTTAACATAAATACAGATTTCTAGGAAAACACTGGCAGTTATTGTATACCACCCAGTCCACAAATCATATACATATACAATAACATGTTGTGCCTTACCTGTGCTCACACTGTGTACCACTCCCTCTTTGGTTTTGGTACCTAGGGGAGAAAAAACACACATTGTCATCACTGTTGTGAAATTCTTGAAATTCAGGATTCCAACAATCAAATTAGCATCTAATTGGAGGAGTCAGCCCTTACAGAAGGAGGAATGGAATTGGCCTCACTTTTAACTTGCCAAACATGTCTAGCTTCAGAACATTACACACCCTAATTTTATTTCCCAGGCTTTTCTACCCTTTTTTTAAGAAGAAAAGAATTATCAGACGTATTATACATAAAAATTAATTTCATATTATTCTGTGATTTGGCAAAGAAAAAAGGATTCGTGATAATAGTTTTGAATTTTAATGAGAATTGTTTTACATGTGCTGCCAAAATTTTCAGAATTTATAACTAATAAAATAAGTATATGCCCTTTCATCATTGAGAGCCTGAAGTGCCCAAAGCAGAGTGGAAGTAACATTTTATAACAACTTAGGATCATTTGACATAACTTTCAAATACCTTAACTAGTTTTTTAAATGAATGGGGCACTTACTAGTTCTGGCTGGCCCAACCATATTCTCAGAACTAAAATCCTGCACATGACTGTGCCACCCAGTACTGTGTAATCTGCATTAATTGACAAATAAATATAGCCAAATATGTCATAATGATTGATTTAAATGAAAAAATGGCTAACATAAATGTATGTGATTTTAAAGCTCTTTCAAATGAACCAAAGCTGTTATAAAATTAGTTCCACCTTAAGTGTCTGCTCTTGAAAGCTTACAATAGAAATAGTCAATATTTGTCCCTCCTGGTACTGGAGACTACAAATCCAATGGTTCCTAATTCAGCCAATCTGATTGGGCATTGTAGTTCCTAACAGCTGGAATTGCAAAGATTGACTACCATTGGCCTTACAGGCTAGATGTAAATGGGCATGACTCAAAAGAAGCAACTAAGCACATCTCTTGACTCAGTATGGTATAGTTTTACAAATTCAGAAGATTTGTTTTATTTATTCTATGTTTTAGTTATGCTTTTTGCTTGCTTGGAGGTCTGAACTTTAGGTTCTCATTTAGTTTGTCTCTGCCCACTCTTCTACAACACAGTGGGCTGATGGTCTGGCAAAACCATGTGACTCAGGATGGCTTAAAGCATGAGTAGATCCTCTTAACCCTTTGAGTGCCAGAGACGTATTCAATGCATTGCTGAAAAATTCACTGCATACCCATCTGGCACTCAAAGGGTTAATAATAACCCTCCACTTATCTTAGTAGAGCCAGAAAATCTTAATGACCACCATGAATGTTGTATTGTACCTTTGTTCAAGAGAGTACATCTCAATCAGTTCTGGGTGTCATGGTCATGGAAGTAGACTTAACAGTTGCTGTCAGTTTTGTTTTTCTCAAACTGAAGCACTTAAAGGGATAGTAATAACTAGTTTAAAGTTAATTTATTATTACAGAAATTAAAAAATATTAAGAACTATGTAAGTCTTATATCTCAAAATATTATGGTTTGAGAGATATTCAGAACTAAAGTTCCCCCCTACATGACGTCATTGCTCTAGCTGACAGATTTGGATTCCGGTCCGTAGACCGGCTGGTGGCTCTTCAGCAGAGCCAAGATCACGATCTTAAAAAAGAACTACTTAATTGGGACTGTCTACAAAGTATGCCTGGTTTGCAAGCACATTTTGTAGACCATTCCAATGAAGTAGTTCTTTTTAAAGATCATGATCTCAGCTCTGCTGAAGAGCCGCCGGCCGGTCTGCGGACCAAAATCCAAGTCTGTCAGCTAGATGGCAAAACATCCTTGAAGAGGGAACTTTAGTTTCGAATATCTCTCAAACCATAATGGCTTGAGAGATAAGACTTACATAGTTCTTAATATTTTTTAATGCCTATAATAATAAATAAACTTTAAATTAGGTATTTATCACTTTAAAGTGTGTAAGCCTACTTAACTCATTAAATACTAGAGAGGTACTTGACACATTGTAAAATAATGTGTTCCATGCCCCGTCTGGTTCTTAAAGTGTTAAGGTTACAATGTAACCATGCCTAGTGGCTGAGATTTGAGTCATGTGGTCCGGCAAGCAACTGTCATGTCCACTTCCATGAATATAATATTCAGGACTGATTGAAAATATTTTCTCTTGAAAAAAGGCACAAGGGCAAAATTAATAAGCTCCTTTAGGAGTTTCTGTCCACAGTAAGGTAAACTGGGAAGTCATTATTAGGAGGTATTACTTCTCCTTTAACTAAGTACCAAAGAGGGCCTGGAACATTGCTTTTCTGTCTATCCTTTGGGACCATCCTATAATATAAATTCTCTTAGGATGTTTGTCAGAAGCCGTCATGCACAGTAGAGACGGCTGCGCTTGCTGCAGTAATGCACAGGAAGGTGCGCAGAGAGGACTCCGGTCTGAATTCGGAGTGGCCTGCTCCATATCAGCCGTGGTGCGGGCAGTCTCTGCTGCGCATGACTGCAGCAGTGGCACTGTGGCCCGTGTAAATGGGCTTTTCAACTAGTCCTACAATATAACAGGCCAGAATGTTTGTCCGATACAGTCATGCACAGTAGATACTGCCCGAATGCACAGAATGCTGGGAGGCGTAGGAATGCTGGGAGCATTCTGTGAGTTCGGGCAGTCTCTACTGTGCATGACCGCATCACGTGCGCCGCCAGTGAGGAGGTGGCAGTATGCAGAGCAGGACCTGCCTCTTTACCTCACCGAACTTTGGCCCATGTACATGGACTTTTACACTAGTAATAAAATAATTGTGAGCAGATCTCACAGAATTGTGTACTAAATTGTGACACACTACTGGTAAATAACCCATGAAAAAAAAGCTGTGTACTAAAGACTGCCAGCATATAGTGCACATGTGGCTGATGATGTACTAAGAGGAATTGGAGAAAGTCTGGGGAAACCCATCTGCACCACTGAGTACATGCATAAAAATGCTTAGCAGTATAAATGGGACACCTTATGTTTCAAATGACTTGTAACACACTTCTAGCTCTTGACCTACTTTTTTCCCTGGACCTGCCCTGTGCAGCTTTACTTTCCCAGAATAATGAGATTTCCTGTAGGTGTGGGGATAATTTATTGGAGTAGGTCATGATAGCAACCGCACCCAATGCTCCCTGCATTACCCTCTGACAAATGGACATCTAGAAGCCAGTGCCAACATGATACATCTTGTCTTACTGCGAGTAAAAAAACCTTAAGGAAAAATACCTTTCTAGCTTTTGTTCTGAAAGAAAACTAATAATAAAATTATTGAAAGCCTTTCTGATATGATGTCATTCTCCCTTGCTAATTCCCTGGAGTATTGTGCTAATGCAGGGTTGTCATTTTCAAGAACTATATATATTACATTGTAACTAAAGACATTATTCTGGAATCTAAACACCCCTTTTAAATAAATGGGAACTGAGGGGATTTGTGTCTCCTATAATGCAGTTGGCTTGCTCCAGAAAAGTGCCTCTTTAGACTCCTGAATATGGCCATAGATGTCTGCAGACCAAACTATGCCCCGCCCTGGCCAGCAATCCCAGTCACTATGTTTACTTAGAGGGGGCAAGTGACCTTCTTTCCCCCTCCTGCGGATGCCAATGAATTTGGCCCTAACTGCACATATTGCAAATGATGTGCAATATAGATATTTTTATGAGTGATTGTGTTTAACCACTTGTACGTTAGAAAGGTTTCCAATGCATTTTAAGAAATGTATAAAATACTAGTGTAAACGCCTATGTACACGGGTCAAGGACCGGGTAATGTTAACCCTTTGAGTGCCAGAGGGGTACGCAATGCCTTGCTTTGCAAAGTGTTGCGTACCGCTCTGGCACTCAAAGGGTTAAGTGGCCTCTTCATGCACAGTAGAGACTGCCTGAACGCGCGCAGTCTCTACTGCACATGACGGCTTCTGACAAACATCCTAGCAAATTATTATATAGGATAAGCCAATATTTCCCAAAAAGTCATATTTTGGGCATAGCAGAATTTAGCAAATGTGGGCCAGTTTTGTTTGGCATTGATTAACAGGAGCTGTTATTGAATATCAGTGTTGTGAAAGGGGTTTATTAACCCTTTGATTTCCATAGGGGTGTGATACACATTACTCTGCAATGAGTGCACATTCATGGGCCACTCAGATAAACCCTTTGTGTGTCATAGAGGTATTCAATATATTGAAACGCAATGCATTGGATGCCCCTTTGGCAGTCAAAGAGTTAAATAAATCAAACATAAATAGTAACCCCTGATAAAAAAATAGCAGACAGCCAGCCTAAATTGTACTTCTAGGGACAGAGACAGAAAATAAATATCAAATTATTTTCCTGTAGAACAGAGACAAGAATTGTTATGTTTCAACAAACTGTTGTGCTTGGAGTACACACATATATGTGTGAACTTGCCCACACACACGTTCGTGAACACACACACACATATTCTCTCTCTCTTTCTCTCTCACACACACATGCATGAGTGTGTGCTCACACACAGAAAGAAACCAATAACCAGCACTGACTCTTTGAGTGCCTCTGACAGGTGTTATTAGCTATTTCCCAGCAGTGTATTTATGAAACTGAATGTGTAATTAAATAAACCTTTAGGTACATTTTAAAATATTTATGAAGTAAATAAGATCACAATTATTTTCTAAATATACATTTCATAATCACCGCCATTTTGATGGCATAACACAGTAAGATTCGATGAGTGTTTGCCTCCAACAGCCACACCCAAATGGATCTGCATTATAGGCCATATTCGGGAAGCTAAAGAATTGCAGTGCTGGGACATATCAATGGCACAATACTGCAGGGTTTCTCAACAGTGAGTGTTCCTCATGTACCCCTAACAGGGAAGGGTTTTAGGGTTCTCCCTGCCTGTGCACAGGTGAACTAATCAGAACGAAAGATCCACTAATTGTACATCTGTTATACAGCAGGGAAATCCAGAAAACCTGAACTGTTAGTATTTGTGGACCACGGGTGAGAGAATCTGCCATATGGATAAATAAACACTCTCAGAATTCCCATTGATTTACATGATGCCTCTAACCCCTCGATAAATAATGTGTTGAATACCACATTCAGGTATTTGAAAGTACCATTTAAATCTAAAGGGGATTTTTTGTTTCCCATGGTGCAGTTGGAGTGGACCAAACAGACACAGAGAGACAGAGACACATGATAGATATACACACCTAAGATCCTTGTATTAAATTCTGCACATTCATTTTTAAAAATTTGATGCATTATTGTAGTTGTAGTGCTGCTTTACAAAATTAATATGTCATACATACATATAGCATTTTTTTTTAAAACATGCAAATTAAACATTCTCTGACAAAATAGCTATTGACTAATTGAGGTACTTAGATTGAATGGCATAAATCCTAGGCAACCCAACTGCACCATCATTAAAATACAAATCCTACTTGATTTAAATTGGGCTTCTAAATGCCCCATCAAATAATAAGTGCTGGTGGTTTGCTCTAGAATGACTCCAGATCAACCCTCTTTGTTTTTGGAGAGACGGAGGAGGTAAGGGGCTTTAATGTATACCAGAAATGGGTCAGTCTATCATAAATTCTATGAAAAACATGAGGGGGAGTTTTGGCTTTGCCAAAAACTTAAAAAAGGATGTATTTCATTGTAAATAAAGATATTAAAAAAAGCTATTGCAGTCCTTTGTGACAAGCTCTATTCAGTGCTTGTCGGCTATTATTAGTGGTCTGCCCCACCCATGGACAGACATAAACCTGTGCAGGAAAATGTAATCTGCAAAATGGCTGAATACTCAACTTCAGTTGACAACTACAATTAATTAAAATTGCATTCTACAGATGCATTGGTTGGTACACTATCTAGAGCATTGTTTGGATGTGCCAACCAATATCTAGTTTCATTTAATTTCATAGTATATATTCATTTAACATGAGGGTGTGTTATACTAATTTCACAGATTATGTCCTAAGCTTTCATCAATATGCAGACATACATGAAATCTAAACAGGAGATAAATAAATTCCGAACCTTGCACAACTTAATCCATTTGAGTGATGGGAGATCCAGTACATTGCAAAGAATCACTCTGGCTTTCAAAGGGAAATACCTGGGCTAGGTGCAATAATATAAAGATAAATATATTGGGGAATGTAACCATATGATTCCGCACTAAACCAGGCACCGGAACTGATTCTTAGCCCTATGTCTGCCGAGTGCAAATTTACTAAGCTGCTTATGGCAAAATTAATTTTATTGCTGCTTGGGCCAAGTAAGAGTAGTGAGGGAGTGTATAGGTGTTTCAGGATGTTGCTGCCCTCCGAGCAATTGTTCATGTTATGTAAGAAACGAAAGGCAGAAAAAACTGTGTAACTCTATGTCCCTGCACATGATATAGTAAAGAGTTTAGAGCTTGTTGGTCTGCTGGCTTCCCTATTGATGGTGGAGTGTATACACTGGTTTGCACTGAAGTATAATAGTACATACCAAGGAGAACAAATACCAAAGTAGGAGGCTACTGCCAGCAGATTTGTACCTTTCCTCATAGCTTTACAAAGTCCATAACACACATGCATACTCAATTACACATGTATTTAATATAAATATTGTACTAACACAGGACAGGTCAAATTCATGGTTGCTAGACAGGTCTAGCTAACACAGGACAGGTCAATTTCATGGTTGCTAGACAGGTCTCCTACCCATTGCTCTCCAGTGCATTTAAGAGACCTCTAGCATCCAAGATGATACCTTTTCTACTAGCCAGACCTGAAAAGTTACTCGCCACTGCAAGCCATAGTATACCCACCAGGGCTGAATTTCTACTCACCAGGGCTAAATTTTCACTCGCCATTGGCTAGTGACAAGTGGACATTTTGAGCCCTGTATATATATATATATATACAGGGCTTAAAATTGTAAGTCCTTTGCTACTAGCCAGACCTGAAGAGTTACTCGCCACTGCAAGCCATAACATACCCACCAGGGCTGAATTTCTACTCGCCAGGGCTAAATTTTTACTCGCCATTGCCTAGTGGAGAGTGGAAATTTTGAGCCCTGATATATATATATATATATATATATATATATATATATATATATATATATATATATATATATATAATGTGTGTGTGTGTGTGTGTGTGTGTGTGTGTGTTTACTTTGTATTATATTAATATATAAAAATAATCCCTTTTTAGCTGACGAAGGGGTTTAAACCTGTGGTAACCAACACATATCAGTCAAAGGATTAAGGCATTATCAGTGGTAGATAACTAATGGCAGTCAGATATTTTAGCATTACATTTTTGTGATGTGTGTGTGCATAAGATATGTGGTTGTGTGTCAGAAGAATATATGTATTCTTCATAATATATTAACTTATAGTTGAAAAAAATATTCCTGCTGATATAGTAAGAAGGAATTAAGTTATTCTGGAGCAAACCAATTACATCACATGGGACAAATAAATATTACTCAAATTTCCATTTATTTAAAAGGGGCTTTTAAACCTTTGAATGCCAAAGAGGTATTCAACACAATGGAGGAGATTCAATAAGCGGTGATACAGAGGTGAAAAAGTGGACATTACTTCTACAGTTCTTATGTTATTCTATAGAGCCTAGTCACTAAGATCTCATAGGCTCCATAGTATGACATAGGAAATGGAGAAGTGATAAACTGGAGAGGTCATCTTCACTCTATCACCTCTGTATCACCGCTTAGTGAATCTCCCCCATTGAGTTGCAATGCGCTGGATACCTCTCTGGCACTCAAACAGTTAAGCTCTTGAATGTCTCCAACACATTGATTTGGAGGACTCATCTCTATCAGTCTCTGCAGTTAAGCCAGTTAGCCCTAAATTGCTCTGCTTCTTGGTACATCAGCCTGAAAATGTTTTTTCAACTATAAGTTAATATAGTGTAAGAAATGTTGCTTATCCATTTGAAATTGTTGCAGTTTATTGTCATATAGTTGCTAATGACTCAGCACTATGGGCGCCTCCCATGCTGACTGAGCCCACTGTGTCAAGCAATGGGCCAGATTCTACTGAATGTAGGAAAGTTTTCTCTGGGTCTTAGCTGCAATTTAATCAGCTAAACGATACAATTCTGAAGGAAATCTAGTGCACCATAGGGGAGAATTAGAATATAGCAAGTGTTGAGTTAAATTGGCAATTTCATGGTAAGCATTGTTTTGTTTTTTGGGGGGATACATGGGAATTCTGTGCTATTTTTTTGTACGTGTGTGTGTATTGTGAGTTCTAATGGAAAGTCTTAGTGATAGTGCTTTTTCCTACCCTGCTGTGGAGAGATCAATAGAGGCACCATGGGAAATGATGCAAATCTTTGAGTGATTCAGCACTTCAGCCAAGGACAGTTCTGTCCTTAAAGATGCAAAACGTCAGGCCTAATTCTAATGCCTGTGCTGAATTAATCTCTTATCCCACTTACAAATTTCCCCATAGACTAAATTAGGATTCTGTTTTAGATAAAAGGTACAATTCAATAAGCTAAAAAGGTGCAATTTTGGAGCACACAAACTGCCCCATAATACAAATAATTGTTATGGAAACCTCTCTGGGATTTAAAAGGGTTAAAAGCCCTGTTTCAGTCATCAGTGCTTTTCAGTTCTTATCACAGACAGCAACAGCAAATGGAGCAAAATAGTCTGATTTTAAAGTGTTACACAAAGTAACACAAAAAAGTAACATTTTGGATTAGTTCTCTCATTTTTATTACAGACATATCATTACCCCCCCCCAGTAAAAGCAATGTACTCCTGTAGGTTGCAGTTTAACCCCTCACCTGCTTGAAACCTCTCAATGCATTGCTTTGAAATGCATTGAAGTGTTTGCCATCATCCAAGGGTTAAAAAAACTGTATATTCTTGTAAAGACCCATATAATTGAATTCATTTTTTGGCTTTTTATAAATCAAATAATAACTGTATTTGCATGATCAATTACATCAAAATTAAAATGTAAATTATTCTCATATGTTGCTGTTAACCCCTAGGGGACCAGAGGGGTTTGCAATGCTTTCACACTACTCTGGTCCTCAAATAGTTAAAGTATGTTGCTTGTGATCTTATGAGATGATAAAGTAAAAGGAAAGAGAATCAAGGACATTTAGGGTCAGATCCTTAACACACATTTTCTCACTTTTGTTCTAACATTCAACAAACTTGGCAATGTCTAAGCCTTTTAATGAAATACTCCCTAAAAAACTGCAAGGACCAGATCTGTCAGTATGCATCTAAATGAACTTTGGGCAGGGCAGGGATACTCTGCATTGTTAGAAGATTAGTCCTTGTGAAATGTACCCTTCACAATGAATTTTGTATTTTTATTTTATAAATGAACACACTTGTACTTACCTACATACATGACTCCCTCCTTAGTTTTTTCTGCAGCCTCTGTCACACCCTGTTTAGTTTTCTCTGCTGCAGCTACCACACCTTCCTTAGCAATTGAAAACCCTTTCTTAAAGACATCCATGCTGGCTTGGTCTGTACAGCAAAGATTTAGGGGCTTCTAGGTCTTGAACGTGAGTCACTTTAGCAGATGTGTTGGTCCTCTGTAGGGTGGTGGCAGTGTGATAGTTTTCAGAGCTACAGCCAGCTTCTTATTAAATTGGTGCACTGCAGTCTATCCAATGACCACCAGTATCCAGCTCTAAAATATTCATGATATGGGCTAGGATGGTACAGCTAGATGGGATGGGGGGCTGGGGAGGAGGAGGAGGTTGAGTGTGGGATGGGTAAGTGCAGAATATACATGGGGGAGGGGGAACTTTTAGGACCACTGGAACAGTTCCATTTCCTTCTCATGCTTGAGTTCTGCTGTGCTGCAGTACAGTATATTCATTCAAGGACAAGCTGCAAATGCAAGGAGAGATGCTGTAGCAGCATAACTGCCTCACTAAAGACAATCAGATCTGAGGGAGATACTATGTAGATGGTTCCAAAACTCGTTGCTTTTAACCCATTCTATGTTAGAGAGGTCTCTAATGCATTGTAAAGCAATGTGTTGAAGACCTCTTTAGCATATGTGGGTTAAAGGGAGTGATTAAAATAAATGATTTTGCTGACGCCAGTAAATCTTGTGTAGAATAGAGGAAAGCATTGTGATGTTTAGAAAAAGTGTGGTTTTTTCATTCTGATTACTTTACCTTTCTCTGCTTGATTTTAGGCCCTCGAACTTACTAAGGCCCAGATCACAAGGACAACTTTAGCACAGTGTTATTAATACATCCAATCATGGTGCTTCCATTGGTGCTGCATGCATAGTTGACTTATTATAAATGTGATGTGCATGCTCCAGTTCATGCATGCTTTCTGCTCTGAGTGCATACAAGATTTAAAGGGATAGTAATGTTTCATAATAAAAGCAGCTCTAATTAATCATCATAGTATTTGGACTTTGGAGAGTGTTATTTCAGTTCTATCAGAGCTGTAGTTCAAGAGTAATTCAATGACAAAGTGTCCCCCTCCTGCCCCTTTTACTGATGTCAAACTGTTCAGCCACAGCAGAAGGGAGGTGCCCAGGTAGACTGCAGAAAGGGACAATCTTCAATTAAGATAAGGGAAAAACCTGAAAAGCTTGTCAAGGGGGGCAGGGATTTCATTGTTTTAATAGGAATAAGTGTCCCCTTCTGTTATCTGTCTGGTCTATAGACTGCATACTACATCTGAGAAGAGATGGCTTACACTAGGTAAAAGGGGCGGGAGGGGGAAACTTTGCTGGTGAATATCTCATAAACCATAAAGGTTTGAGAGATAAGACATATCATTCTTCATGTTTTTTTTAATGCCTACAAAATAAAATAAAGTTAAAACGAAGTATTACTATCCCTTTAAAATAACAAAGGGGTGAATCTGTTTCTCCACACAGGACACCAATTCCTACTAAGTGTCAGAAAAGGTAAATGGAAAGGGATATTCAAAACATAATAATGTATGCAGATAAGTGCGTGGAAGGAAACCAAAGGATTAGGAAAAGGGCAAATAAAATTTGCCCCCAAAATGCTTATAATGGCACACACACAAGTTCAAATGTGACCCCAGGTATTTGTCTCTATAAGTGTTTTGGGGCCAATTTTTGTCCTTAATTCATAGTTTTAGCATGTGTGATGTGCATGGCGCACTATAAGGCCAACATGCAGATCCTTTGCACAAGCAATATTGGAGGTTTTGATACTCATTCACAACTTCCAATGACAAACTAATCCATGTGGGTGTCAGCCATTGATTATAGTTGATGTCAGTGTGGACTGACCTTCAGGCACCCCCTCTCCCGAGACCCCCACAAGGGGAATGCAAGACATTGAAGGTAAGTATATTTGGGCATGTGACCAGTGGTGCATTGCAGCAAATTCAAATCAACCATGTGAACAACCTAAATCTCCTTTGACCCAGAGTGTGAGAATCTCTATGGGAAAGTTTCTATCTGATGAAGGTGCAACTACTGACACTGAAACGTTGACTTTTATACTTATGAAAAAAAAATATATAAAACAAACTGGTTTGCTGAGAGTGGAGATGACTTTTCCAGTTTATCGCTTCTCCAGTGTTATTCTATACAGCCTATGCACTAAGATCTCCAAAGTTAAAGAAATCTTAGTGCATAGGCCCCAGAGAATAACATAGGAATTGGAGAAGTTATGTCACTGGAGAAGTCATCTCCTCTTTATCACCACTTAGTGAATCTCCCCTATTATCTCCTATTTATCCTCTATTTATAACACCTTAGTGCGTCTCCTGTCTGGAGCAATTCTGAGGCAAACTACCTGCACAAAAGTGGATACAAATTCATACCATATTCAAAGAAATTAGCTGGATACCACTCTGGCTCTCAAAGCGTTAAACCCTAATGCTAGAGAGGTCTCCACGCATTGCAAAGCAATGACAACACTAGCATTGGAGAGTTTAAAAGTACCATACAAAACAAGGGGAATTTTGAAAATGTTTATGTATCCCATTTATAGTGCAGTTGGTTTACCTACAGAATTGGTTAATTTCTTCTTATCACACCAGACTAAGAAAGATTTATGGATGTATTGTATGTATGTGAACTGGATGATGTGTAAAAGAGGGCTGTTCTTTATCGACGGCATTCTTTTGGATGCAATTTCCAATTTCCATTTAAAGGAGCCGTGGAAGCATGTTAAGGCAAGAAAATAAATCTCGCATTTTACAATTTTTGTCCACACATCAGTGGAGAAACTATTCATTGGAGGGCCAGGGACAAACATTTTTAGGCCCACTAACACAAACATATACTCCCCGGAACATGCCATAACTAGTCAAGAAGCAAGAAAGGATAGTCAGACTGCCAGCTTCCCACAATCCTCTCACACACTTCCTATGCATACCTATTGAGGTATTTACATTAGGTAAGTCCAATTCATATGTTTTTATATTGTTTGTCTTCTGTTTTTAATTGCACAACACTGGGACCCACAAGCTTTGTAAAGAAAGTATTTAAAGGGTCCCCCTTCCAATGCATTTCCAAAAACCTTTCTTCGGGGATTTTTAATTTAGATAGGGTTTTTAGTTGAATTAGAGTAGGACTTATCGGAAAATGAGAAACCGTGGCATAGTGGCAAGCGTACCCATGACTTGGCTAATCTGTGAATACTAAATTCTCACTAATTTTTTTTTCAGAAATATTTATATATGCACATTATAAGGCGCATACTTACTAAGAAATATTATTTCTCTGTCATCCAATACAGGTTACTGGTAACTTTGGGTAGATGATCCACCCCTTTAAACTAGACAGGAACAATTCTAGAAGTGAATGCAGGGTGTGGAGCCTACCTTCTCTCCTTGACTGCAACTAGCCAATCAGCTCCAGGAAGATTTGTTCGTTGGTGAAGACACAGGCAAGAGAACAGTTCTGCTATAGTTTTAGCAAATTTTTTTTATTTTTCTGTTAGAAATGGAATACCACCATTAGGAGGATTACCATAACTGACAATGCCCTTAGATGTGGCTAGCTCAGTATCCAGGTGCTTTTTGTGGACCTTAAGCCCTGGGGGGGAAATCTTGGGTTCAAGTTCTTTCTTCAGGAGTTGCCCACTGAGGCTTCTTCTTAATACATGGTAATCTGAAGACAGAAGATCTGCAGGAAAGGTGAGCAGCCCTTTGAGTACTGCAGGTCCACATGTCCCACAGTGCCCCTCCGCACAGGGGTTTTCCTTTGGAGTTCCTATTGCACACTCCTGCACTCATTGGGTTTATCTGTATGTCTGTTGGGTGTTTTGGAGCAATTTTCTGTGGTAACTTAACCCTTTAGCTGCTGGTTTTGCATCTTTTGGGGGTTTATTGGCACTTTCCCTACTGGGTTCAGTGTTTTTTGGTTCTGCTAACATGTTCTAGTGATGTTTCATGTAATTTTAATTCACAGTTTCAACTTTGCAAAATTTGTGAAAAGGCGCACTTTACTGCATAGACGCCATTGTTCAATTCACTTCTATGGGACTGTACAGTTTTGGGACATATCTCTGCAACCGCTCAACATAGCGACTTCAGAGATGGCTCATTTTAATTGTCTGCCTTTTTTTTAATTGTGCACCTTTTCACAAATGCCCTTACTCTGTCATCCGGTTAATGTTTTATGTGTTTGGGGGGCTCAGGGGGCTTCGGGCACTGTTGGGGTAATTTTTCTGGGAAAACTACATTTTCCATGAGCGCTTGATTTGCGTGCTTGTTTCTGATTCGCTCCCTCCGCTTTGACACTGTGGGAACGTCTAATCCGTTAGAGTTTGGGGCCAGGCCTAACACTAAGGACACTGGAGTCTCTGTGTCCCCTATTGCGCATTGCTCCTCATGTCATTCAGGGTTACCTAGAGAATTCTCAGGTCATTTATGCCCAGCATGTTCTGATGTCCCTGAGTCTCTCCCAGAGACCTCCAGCCATGCATTAGAGCCAGTTTGGGTGCAAGAGTTCAAGGCTGTTCCTAGAGACCTTCAGTCTACATTGCAACTCTTTCCATACCAGTTACAGGGGGTCTTCCATTCCTGGCAGACCCTTTCTTTCGTCAGATCTTCCTTGCCAAAACCGCAGGGAGTACCTGATGTATCGATAAATATAATTGGACTAGGAGCACTCTGATGTATCAGATTCCTCTGAGGAGGAACTGTTGGTGGATTTGTATGTTGAGGAATGTTCTGCTGTGAGCTCCTCTCAGTTTTTTGGGGACCCCTTTGAGGTTGATCCTGATCCCTCGGCTGAGGGCTTGATCAGAGCCGTCTTAACTACCCTAAACATTCCATCAGTTCAGGAGGTTTCTTTGGATCCCTCTGATGTATTTCAGGAGCCTAAGAGGCCCTATACTTGTTTTCCACCTAACCCCACTCTTGACCGCCTTGTGTCTGATGAGTGGAAGTCTCCAGACAGGAAACCTTCTGTTTCCTAGAGGTTTGACAAGCTTTTCCCCTTTTCTGAGGCGGCGCTTGCTCAGTGGGCTCATCCACCAAAAGTGGATGCACCTGTCTCAAGGCTATCTAAGTCCACTGCCTTGGCAGTTGCTGATTTGTCCGCTCTGAAAGAATGGACTGACAAGAAGCTTGAGGTCTCCCTCAAGATCATTTTTGCCACTGCTGGAACTGCCATGTATCCAGCGTTCACTTCGGCATGGGTGAACCTGGCCATTGTGGTCTGGACTGAACAGAGAGTCAGCAGTATCTCAGATTTGCCTGTGACAAGGGCACTTTGAGTTTTCAGCTCTTCCCTTTGGTCTGACTACAGCTCCTCAAGTCTTCAGCTGTGTCCTGGGAGCTTTAGAATCCGTCCTCCATCAGGACAGCATCAGAGTTACTCCATACATGGACGACCTGCTTCTGAAAGCCCCTTCTGTGGAAATTCTTCATCAGCACGTTCAGGACTGCATTCATGCTCTCACTCATCACGGGTGGATCATCAACATGGACAAGTCAGATCTTGTCCCATCCCAGCGTCTGGTCTTCCTGGGCCTTCTCTTCGACACTCAGCAGAGCATGGTGTTTCTCATGGACGAGGTGGCTTACCAGATTGCCCACAGGGTTTCTGCTGTTCTGGCTCACGATCCAGTTCCAGCCAAGAAGCTTTCTTCTCTTGTGGGGAAATTCATCTCCACCATATAAGCGGTCCCATTTGCCATGGCTCACACCAGGGAACTCCAGAGGTTTGTGATTCAGGTGTGCAGGGGTCAGACGGACCTTCTGAAGATGTCAGTATCCCTCCCTCTTCATGTAGAACTGAGTTTGTCATGGTGGCTCGACCTCTCCAATCTGCTGAAGGGCAAGTCCTTCCTGGTATCTTTCTGGACTCCGGTGACGACGGATGCCAGCCTTTCCAACTGGGGAGCGGTCCTGGGTCTCCTGAGTGCTCAGGGTCAGTGGTCTCCGGAGGAATCTCTCCTTCCCATCAACGTGTTGGAGCTTCGGACGATATTTCATGCCCTTCACCATTGGTCACCCGAGCTGGAAAAATGCCCGGTCCGGATCCAGTCCGACAACTCCACGGCCGTGGCTGACATCAACAAGCAGGGCAGAACAAGAAGTCTCACCGCTTGGTTAGAAGTCAAGGCTATTTTGTCCTGGGCAGAAGAACATGTTCCTGCCATATCCACAGAGCACATTCCTGGCATAGACAACGTCATGGCAAACTTTTACATTCGATACACAGTGGACATAGGAGAGTGGGAACTGCACCCAGAGGTGTTCACCCTCATTGTTCATAAGTGGGGTCGTCCTTGCATCAACCAGATGGCGACAAGACACAACCGGAAGGTTCCGAGGTTCTGCTCTCACTGGAGGGATCCTCTAAGCTCTAGCAGTGGATGCCATGTCCATTCCTTGGTTATTTCCTCTGGCTTACATCTTTCCTCCCCATGTTGCACAGGATGTTACGGAAATTGAGACTGGAGCACTGTCCAGTCATTCTGTTTGCTCCGTACTGGCCTCGACAGGCTTGGTTCCCGGAGCTTCTGGATCTGTGAGTGGCGGAGCCATTCCAGTTCCCTTGCTGTCCGGATCTTCTTCTACAGTGTTACCTGTGGAAGGAGGATGTTCATCATCTAGCTTTGATGGCTTGGAAACTGAATCCTCAGTACTGAAGAAGAAAGGTTTTTCTTCTGGTGTGGTGGCTACTATGCTTAGTGCCCGCAAATCTGTTTCCTACCATCGTGTCTGGTCCACCTTTCTATCTTGGTGATAGGGACCTTTCTCAGGATTTTGATCTGCCTACAGTCCTGGCTTTCTTGCAGGATGGTGTGGATAAGGGCAATTTGTGCTCCCTTAAGGTTCAGACTTCTGCTCTCTCTGTTTTCTTTCAGAGGCGCAATGCTAATCTTCCTGATGTCAAGGTTTTCTTCCAGGGCATTGCTCATACTCGTCCTGTTCTCAAGACTCCTGCCCCTCAGGGGATCTTAATTTGGATTTGGGCATCCTTCAACGCCCTCCCTTTGAGTCCTTGGCTATTATTCCTCTACGCCTGCTGATGTGGAAAATGGCCTTTCTCCTGGAGATCATGTCTGTTCACCATGTTGCAGAGTTACATGCTCTGTCTTGTAGGCCACCCTTTGTAGTGTTTCACAAACGCAAGGCAGTGCTTCGCAGGAGTTTCTCCCAAAGGTGGTCTCTCAGTTTCTATCACGGTGCCCGTGATCCCTTTCTGTCACTCTCGCTTGCGGTGCTCTCCTATTGGCTGAGGCTGTTTGGCCTGCCCCTGGTGACCTTTTTATGCCTGGCCATTGACACCTGTCAGTTGCCCTTTCATGGTGTTCCAGAGCCAGTGTTGCTGTTGCTATCTTCATTTGATCCTGAGTTCTCTGTGTTCCTGCTCCGTGATCCGACCCGGCCTGGCTGACGTTCCTGCTTGTGACTGATCTGGCTTGTCTGAGAACCTCCTCGTGTACTGATCTGGCCTGGCTAACTTCCTGCTTTGTGACCTGAACCGGCTTGTTCCAGTGATCCGCGTGTACTGCTTTCTGCTACTACTGTTGCCGTTGCGACATTCTGACGTCCGCTAAAGCCGAGTGCCGGACTGTTTGCCTCTTGCCACAGCACTCCTTCAGTGTTGTGCCTCCAGTGCTGAGTCTCCGTTACCCGGTGCAGAGCTGTGCTTCCATTCTGAGCCTTCCTGACACTTGCAGAGCATTTTCCATTACTGCTGAGCCTGAGTTCCATGAGCTGCTTAACCTGTTCAGTGCTGGCATATCTCTATTGAGCCTTTACGTTACTGGCTGAGCCTATTCCTGTCTAGCTGCTACTTCTGCAGAGCTGGCCGCGTTATAGCTTGATTTGGACGGCAGCTCAGTCTTCCACCAGCAGAGTAGTCGGTATCCGCTAACCGCACACGGTAGTGGCGCTATTGGCTCTTGCAGGTTGTCTCCGGTATACACCCGTGGGGACTTTCGGCTCATCTCTCGTGCAGCACAGAGTGGTCTCCGTTGTACACCTGCGGGGGCTATTGGCCATCTATTGCGTTATAGCAGTCTCTGTTATTACGCCCGTGGGGACTACTGGCTTAAGCTCTTGCAGGTGGTCTCCAGTATATGCCCGTGAGGGCTATTGGCTCAAACTCGCACTGTCCAAGCTGGTCTCCGTTATTACGCCCATGGGGGCTATTGGCAAGCTCTTGCATTGTAGCAGTCTCCGTTGTTATGCCCGTGGGGGCTATCGACTCAAGCACTTGCAGATATTGTTATCTTCGTTACTACGCCCCCGGGGGCTATGCACTGCTAATAGTCTCAAAGGCAGTACTGGCTGTGCATTCCAGCCTTCTGAACATTTACCATCAACTGCTTAATCACCATCTTGGGTGTGCCAAACACTGACTTATCTTGCATTTAACCCTTGAGTAACCTAGCTTCTGTGCACCTATCCTGTGATATGTCATAGTTACCATTGTTTCTGTTCACATAGCCTGTAATAGCATCTCTGCCTGTGATCACTATTATTATTGTCCCCTGTAGAGGGCGTTCCTTTCTATTTATATTTTTTCATTAATAAACTGTGTTTTATTTTACCGACTGGTCTGAGTGTCTTAAAAAACCGTTACAGTTTCACATTAATTAGGAGATTGTGGTGTCTACTTTCTGCCCTGACCCTACCTTTGACAAGAAGAGGGATCTCTACTTGTTAGATGTGGTGCATTGTCTCAAGTTTTATGTACATCGCACTGAGTCCATTAGACAGTCTGATGAGCTGTTTGTCATTCCTGAGGGCCCCACGGCATGGAGACCTGCATCCAACGTGACTATTGCGTCTTGGATCAAGTCCACTATTTGTAAGGCTTACGAGCTAAGGAAGAAGCCTGTTCCCTTTCGGGTCACGGCTCATTCTACTAGACTCGATTGGGGCTTCTTGGGCTTACAAGAATCAAGCCTCCTCTGATCAGTTGATGTGCTAGCAATGGCTGATGCCAGTTTTGGGAGGAAGATCCTGGAGGCAGTCTTGCCTGTCTAGGATCTTCTTTGGTTCTTTGGTGATTCCTTCACTTTTGAGTCCTGTTGGCTCTAGTTCAGTGTGCTGTGTAACAGTTCCTGGGGTGTTGTTACCCCTGTTCAGTGTCTGTTGACACTTCATTTGTTTTGTTGGGCTATCTTTGATCTTATAGTTCATATCTGCTCTGGTGACTTTGGGGGCCTTGCGCCTGGTCCTTGCCTTACTTCCCGCCTCTGGGAAACTCAGTGGTTGGACATCCCAGAGTTACCAGTAACTTGTAATTGGATGACAGAGAAAAGAGGATTTTAGTCTTACCTGTTAAATCCTTTTCTCTTAGTTCATACAGGTTACTGGTCTCCCACCCTGTCAAGGGACCATGCTTGGCTCTCCTGTGACAGACCGTGGGTGTCCTTCGGGGTCATGCTCACAGGAGTCTTCTTTCCCTTCTACTATCTAGTCAATAGTTAGTGTCTCAAATCTTACTGAAGCTGACTCTGCATTCACTTCTAGAATTGTTCCTGCCTAGTTAAAGGGGAGGATCACCTACCCAAAGTTACCAGTAACCTGTATGAACTAAGAGAAAAGGATTTAACAGGTAAGACTAAAATCCTCTTATATGCAGATTACAGGGCACACATATTATTTTACATAGATGAGCGCAGGTTTGTGTTTTTGTATACCATAACTAGAACCTATTGGGCCCTGGGATTGCTGGGACCCATTAAATGCCAGACTCATCATAACTGCATCCTCTTCACTCCTTGTAGTTACGTCCCTGCCTCACTTCAATTACTCCCATAAAAATATTTAAAAACGAATATGCTTCCTGTTGCCATACCAACAAACTCCTTGCTAACAGCTGCTCTAATCCCACCGGGCCCACTGAGGTCATGCTCTTCCTTCAGATTTCCTTCACTGGGTATTGATCATCAATGGAAGGTTTAAAAAATTGATAATGGCAGAAGGAAGAGGATACTGGTTGAATTTAGAGGTCCCAGAGAAATTCAAGAATCTTTAAAATATCAAAAACAAAATATTTTTTTTAGTTTTTTTTGTAATGAACATTGGTAATGTCAAATTCTAACAAAAAGTGAATTTAAGATCACCTCACATAATGGCTTGGGATAAACTGTCTACAGTAACACTTTAATGGAGCAGCCAGTCCAAGAATTTACTAACTGTTTCCCAGCAAGGTATTCCATGCCTTGCATTGCATAATTCCTTTGCCATATAATATGGTTAACTTTACAGGACCATGTTGAAAACAAGCATATATTAAACCCTTGGATTGTGTGCAATGCATTAGTGACCCCTATAACATCCAAGTGCTACTCTTTCTACAGCTACCCTTTGAGTGTCACAGGGATGTCTAACATGAAGGCACTCAAAATGAGAGCTCTGGTCCATTTAAACTTAGAACACAACACTACAAAACTTTGTTCTTATAACTTCCTCTATGACCATATATTGATCCCCGTGTTGCTATCCCTAGCACTGCTAAACTGGGCTACCACTATGAGTCCAAACAGTAGTGCCCACGTGCTTCTCTTTTGTGCTATATAATCAGTGTTATTGATGTTGAGTTCATCTTTAAACTGTACAATCCAAAGTATAAGACCTCCCTGTCAATTAAAGGGATCATCATGTGGATAAGTGGATCATATTTGGAATGCAAAAATATTTTCACGTTAGACCCAGAGTGCACTCAGTTATATGTTTAACATGCAATATAATTAATCACCCAGCCCAGTCAGGTAATATAGGCACACACTGGATAGCCTTGCCACAGGATGCCATTTTTTTGGTGCAGAGTGATGTCATTTTTGCAGGCTGCAAGGAAGCAGATCCTTCCCATGGGGCCTTAGGCTGCTTTTAACAAGATGGATGCTAAATATAACCTACATTAACCACTCCCAGCAAGCCAGGGTTAAACCAAGAAAGCAATCTGCTTTCTAATTGTCCTTATCTGAAGCATACAGTCAGATATTAACCATTTTTTTTACTAGAAAGTTGCAAATGGAGCAATTCTGGAGCAATCCAGCTGCATCATATGGTATAAATTAAAATGTCCAATGGTTTAACCCCTTGAATTCCAGATAGTTATCCAACACATTGCATTCCAATCCATTGTGCTAAACGGGATAATGGGACTTTTAACCCCTTGAATGTTAGAGCTCTCCAGTACATTGCTCTGCAGAGTGTTGGAGACCTCTCTAATGTTCAAAAAGTTGAATTTGTCCCCTGTGATGTACCGTAGTTACAATCCTCCTCTATTATTTGTATTTGTTCCTTTGGCCAATGTTTATGAGGATATAAGTGCATTTATCTTAATTTATATTATATTTAAAAATAAATTAATAAATATAAGGAAATATCACGTATGTTCAAATATCTCAATGTGCTTAATTGCAAGAAGAAATTAATAGAACTCTGGATCACCAATTTCAATTTTCTAGCACATAAATAAGTGAAGGGTGGTTCTGATTGCCTCAAACAGAGCAAGATACAATTAGAGTGAACATGATACCTCTGATTGCTTACTGAGTATTTTTATAGTGCAAGCTTTCAAGACTACATAGGTCTGTTCATCAGAAATGTAGTAGACTATAACATGCCTGGCAATGAGACATAAGTGGCCTTTTTATATTCAGTTCAGAAAAGCTGAATACTGGAACATAATTACTACTTTAACCCCTTAAAGACCGGTCGACACAGTGCACGGCTGGCAGTTAAGGACCATGGGTAATTGTTTTATTTATTTATTTTGTTACAATGGTTTCCGGGGATCCCGATCGGTGTGCAACCGCAAGGGGACCCCGGAACTCCACAACGGAGTGAAGGTCCTGGCACATCCAGGGTGGTTAATGGTTTAAGGAAATGTTGGTAGATTCATAAAAGAATGTCCACTCAGAAGTGGCAGGGCTTGCACACTGAGAGAGTTTGAGAATGCCTGGGACCAATACGCATACCTGGGAACTCTCCGGATTTGCCCCGGAGACTCCGGTTTTGACAGAGCTTTACCGGGTCTTCGGGGCAGAAGCTGATTCCTCCGGATATGGGGAGTTTCTATTGAAACTCTGCCCACGTCTGCTGTTTCTCCCGGTGTTCTTCTTTCCCCAGCCTTCTGTGTGACACCTTTAAGCCCTGCCCCCTCAACTCGCCTCAAGCCCTGCCCCTTTTCGATGCGATTCGCATCATTATTGTCACATCCTGCTGCACCAGAGGACTCGCCTCCAGGTAGACCTCAATTGGAAGTTCTCAGGTATGCCAATATGACTAATTTTAGGATTATTAAGATATAGGAGAATGGGACACTTGATTTATGTCATAAAACTAGGTTTTTTTTTCTAATATCCCTGTTTATTGGAATCTTTCAATAATAGGGTAGGGAAGAAAAAAAGTGAAAATCTAAACATAAATATGGGAATAAATACATCAGCTAATTTATAACAAGTATAAAAAGAACAAAATTAATAGAAGGAGCAATCTCATGTGTTGGGGGGATTAGAGATTCAAATATTTTGTTTAGCTTAAATATAAACACAGACCTAAGGGAAACAATGCAATTTTTGGCTGCAAGCACCAAAATCCTCATTTATAGAGCGCTAATGCAGAGCTGTTGCATAGAGAAAGTCTCTGTGGATCTTCAAATTTTCTGCAAAAGCCTATGTTTAACCATTTCAGTGCCATAGGGTACGCAGCGCATTGCAGAGCACTGAAAGGGTTAAGGATGCAAAAAAGCACCAGCGCTAATTAACTGTATTAAATGAAGGTCAACAATAGTTTGCACTGTGCTGCGATAAAGCAGATCTATTAAAAAGGCCTCAATGTTAATTATATTGAAAATTAAAGAGTTACAGGGCCAACATTTAAATGCCAGTGTAATTTTTTTCTCTGTATAAATCCTAAGAAATGATAAAGAAAAGAAAACAATGTATGCATAGAAAATTGTATTTATAGTATATGCTTTACATTAAAGAGGGTGTAATTCTATTAACTTAATGCTAAGCACATTCTATTAAATTAGATCATGGAAGGGGGAGGGGAGGAAACAAGAACAACTGTTCAAGAACCTTGGCTTCAGATGACCTTTAAGTGGGAGTTCTGTGATGTGACTGTGGGTTTGGACACTTATGTGATACACACTTTTACTGTTATAATCAGGCATACACAAAGCATTAAGGACTGCTCTAGGATCAAAGGGATTTTTAACCTTAAAGGGATAGTAATACTTCATTTTAACTTTATTTTATTTTGTAGGTATTAAAAAAACATGAAGAATGATATAAGTCTTATCTCTGAAACCTTTATGGTTTAAGAGATATTCACAAACAAAGTATCCCCCCCCTGTTCAACCAGATAAGAAGGAAGATGCCCAGGTAGACTGCAGAGAGGGACAATCTTCAATTAAGATAATGGAAAAAGCTGAAAAACTTTTCAAGGGGGGAAGGGCTTTCATTGTTTTCATACAAAGAAAATTGTCCCCTTCTGTTATCTGTACTGTCATACAACCAGACTCACATCTGAGAAGAGATGGCTTACACTAGGAAAAAGGGGCGGGGAGGGGAACTTTGCTTGTGAATATCTCATAAACCATAAAGGTTTGAGAGATAAGACTTATATCATTCTTCATGTTTTTTTAATGCCTACAAAATAAAATAAAGTTAAAACGAAGTGTTACTATCCCTTTAAAGGGATAGTAATACTTCGTTTTAGCTTTATTTTATTTTGTAGGCATTAAAAAACATGAAGAACGATGTCTTATCGCTCAAACCTTTATGGTTTGAGAGATATTCACAAGCAAAGTTTCCCCTCCCGCCCCTTTTACCTAGTGTAAGCCATCTCTTCTCAGATGTGGAATCTGGTTGTAAGACCAGACAGATAACAGAAGGGGACAATCTTGTTCCTATGAGAACAATGAAGGCCCTGCTCCCCTTGACAAGTTTTTCATGTTTTATCCTTATCTTAATTGAAGATTGTCCCTCTCTGCAGTCTACCTGGGCACCTCCCTTCTGATCTGGCTGAACAGTGTGACATCAGTAAAAGGGGCGGGAGGGGGATACTATGTCATTGAATTACTCTTGAACTACAACTCTGACAGAATTGAAATAACACTCTCCAAAGTCCAAATACTATGATGATTAATTAGAGCTGCTTTTATTATGAAACATTACTATCCCTTTAAAACCACATGACTGGTTAATTTTACATATGTCAGTACTGAAGGAGGACTATTACCTCATAGTAATAACCCCCTTACCTTTCAATGGCCAGAAAATGCTAATGATCCATTTAAATTTTACAATGTCTTTGTTCAAGAGATAACATCTTCAGTTAGTCCTGGATTTACAGCAGAACTATCAAATTAAAGTGCCCCCCCAAATCATTATGCACATAGCGATATGATTATCAGTACTAGTATTAACCTAAGTCCCACATTATTGAGAAATCCACCTTTTTCCGATATGCACAGGCAGGCATCAACACAGACATATTGCCGAAGAGACAGCTGTGAGACTGTGCTGTCCGTCTCTGTCTCCTCTATGATTGGTGAGTGGGAGTTGCATTGTTCCTTATGGGAGAGGAAGGACTGACAATGCAGGTGCGCAGATGCCAATACAGCAAGCTGCCTGTCTGTGCTTCTCGGAACAAGGTGGATTTCTCAATAAAGCTGGACTTATTCAGGATAATACTAGTACTGATAAAAGTATCGCTATGTGCATAATTTGATTGATAGCTCATCAATTTATTTTATTTAGAAATCATCAAGAGCCTCAGCAGTACTGTGCAAGAGTTAAATAAGATACAAGAGCAAAGTACAATTGGGTACAATATGGAAGGATATTTTTCAGGTGAAAATTTTCATCCAACCCTAATAATATTACCAAGGGTAGCAGAGACAGTGGAAAAAGTGATATGGCATAGAACTGCAGATTCTTTTTGTTTTATCTCTTACACAATGGCACCTGGGGACTGATGCACTAAGGTGTGATAAAGAGGCGATAAAGAGGTGATAACTTCTACAGTGAGATTAATTCTCCATTTCCTGTTATTTTTTTAAACTGATGAGCTACGATATCTCAAGTTGGAAACATCTTAGTGCATTGTGGCTATAGATTAACACAGAAAATGGAGAAGTGAAGTTATGTCTTCTTTTTCACACATTAGTGCTGAACACCCCCAAGTCAAAATTCGTAGTAGCCATTAAGATTTTCTGACCATATTGAAGTAAGGGAGAGCTTATTATTAGGAGGAAACTAGTGTAACTTTACTCAGTTCCACTACACATGCTATGGGGAATGTGTCCAGGCTTGATATTATTAAAGTCTTAACAATGGTGGAATATGTGTGTCAGTATGCAATAAAGAGATTATATGCTGTAGTATATACCAGAAGTGCAGGCAGATAAGAGTGGAGCCAATGTCCTAATGAAAAATATTAGCTATGCTGGAGGATTTATACTTTACCCCCGCTATCATTAACTTATCTGTAACATTCAGTAGGGTTTATCCCCCTGAGTAAAACAAGGGTACTCCCACTGCTGAAAGGTGTTTTATTCAAAAGTTATTACAGCTCAAAGTTGAATTTTTTAGGTACAATGTCACAGTGGCCTGAAATTGTACAGTGGCGCTGTTGTTACACCATCCAATGGTGATTTATGGTTTACGGACCAGAGCTGTCCATAGGATGGTGTAACAACAGTGCCACTATACAATTTCAGGACACTGTGATATTGCACATAAACAATTCAACTTTGAGCTGTAATAACTTTTGAATAAAACACCTTTCAGCATAGAAAGTACCCTTTTTTTACTCAGGGGGATAAACACTACAATATATATTTTTTTACATATTAAGTATTACTATACCTTTAAAGAGAAAGTTGTCATGCTCTGTCCATGTCTTCTGGATCTGGAGCTTAGTCCACCGTTGAAGGGTCACTAATCAGCAAAAGTCACAGGACTGCTCTAATTAGGTTACAATTGAGCTTGCTAGTGCCATCCCACCCCTTTATGAAAAATACATACTGAAGGGCTACACTGAAACTGTAAAGCAGATGTTGAGCAACCTTAGTCTCTCCAGCAGTTGCTGGACTACATTTTTCATTGTCCTCAAGCAGAATCCAGCTGGTGTTGGTCTACAGTTTGCATCACCCTCTGGAGATAATGAGAGTTATAGTTCAAAAATAGCTGTAGAGTCACCAGTTGTCGATCATTTCTCAAGGGCTGCAATGTCCCTGTGATGGACTGCAGTATGCATCTTTTAAAAGGGATGATCTGGCAACCAGAATTGTAATAATAAAATGAATTGTGCTTCTTTTATTTCTAAACAAAATGTTTAGATGTTTTTACCTTGAAAACCTTGCTTGTTAGACAACCTAGAGGATGGTGGGAGGGGGTATATCCAAAGGTAAAATGATACAGAGATTGACAGGAGTTTCTATAAAGTTGCAATAAATAGTTACAATATGAGATTTTACATGATTTCCTTTTGTACGTTTTTATTGATATTTTTTTTTAAATAAAACTGTAATTACTCTCTGCTAAACTCCTTGTCCTAAAGATACCCTCAACACATAGCAAAACAATGTCTCTAGCATCCAAGGTGATAAAAAAAAACCTTTGGATAACATCTCCCCTTCCCCCAAATGGTCTGGTGCAGTAACACAGTAAAAGCCCATATAACATATTGAAAAAGTCTTAAAAAGCCTTTGTTATGATTTCAAAGCATTATTCTAATCTCTATAAACTGTGCGTACATGAAATTGACCAACCAATACCTTTAAAGGTATGCTGCAAAAAGGAATTTATTACATCCAGTCAGCTAACAGATGCAATTAGCAGAATAAGGACTTTTTCAAGGTCAAACTTCAAAAGCTTTAATATGATTCCAGAATCCACGTCATCACCAGATGCTCCTGCACTATTGATTGCCTACTGATCAAGCAGAAGCAGAGAATAGATTTGTGGTGGTTTTATCATTAGCTCTTAAACATTTCCAGTTAGGTCAGTGTTTGGACATATTAAAGACTCTGTTACTTAATTTATGAAACCTATGTTCAGAATAAAACTAAAGTAATCCTGGAGCAGATCAACAGAATCATAGAGGACAAATACATGTTCCCATTTATTTGAATGGGGTTCAACCCTCTGAATATTAGATAGGTTTTCAATGCATTTCAAAGCAATGCATTGGAGACAATCATGGGGGCCAGGGCAGGATTTACATCTCAGGAGCCTGTAGGCGCAGAAATCTGAAGCACCCCACCCCCACAAAAAAAATTGCACAATGTTTTGAGGTAAATCCTGCCCTTCTCCATGCTCCCCCACCCCCACTGATGATCCTTCCCCTCTCTGTGTGGTGCACTCTCTCTTTCTTGCCTGCTGCTCTGCCGGATAGTTTCACGAATCTGACCAGCGGTTGGCTTCCACCACCATGACAGGACACAGTGAGCTTGAATGTACAACCACCAAACCGTCACGCACGGAAACAAGTAAATGCTGGAGCCTCTGACCGACCCTTATCAGCGCTACAAGATGAGGGCGTCAGAAATCACTTGAGTACAGATATACCTGTACAATAATCAATAAAAAAAACAAAAAACCCCGATCTCAACTAGTCTGACAGGCGCCCCTCTGTGGGGTGCGCCTGTAGGCAGATGCCTACTCTGCCTAATTATAAATCAGGCCCTGATGGAGGCTATAAATTAGGCTACAAGATATAGGGAGATAGGTCTTTATATAAGGAGAGAGACAAGCCAACACAACTAGCTGATTATGGTGATCAAATTATATAATTATATATATATATGTTACTTCCAGAAATAGTACTAGTACAAAGTTACAGATTTGACAATTTGACATTCTCTTCTGCAAAGTACATCATAAGGCTATTAAGTTCATCTGCTGTTTTTAGGTTTTATCCTTGAATTATGCTAATGGATTTATCCAGAACACAGTCAGCTGACTGATAATGTGAAAGCCTTGGAGAGAAATAAGATTTATTTTTCCAATAAGGGGTGGAATTCACAATATTCCTCAAATGTTTACACATATATTCTTTACTCTTTGAATGCCAGAAAGATGTCACATTGGAGACCCCTCTGGCACTCATAGGGTTTAAAAAAGAGGGTGTCAATATATTGAAAAATAACAAAATAGCAGACTTTGCAGCATAGAAAATAAGATTTTTAACCAAATGAGATCTAGAGATGTTTCCAGTTCATTTCTTCTGAATTAATTCAGATTAATGGCACTTTGCATTTGACTATAGATACCTATTTAGCACAGAACAATATTGAGAATTATGACAGTTGGCTTCAATGCAGATAGGATGTTGATCCAGGGAAATATCTGACTGCCATTTGGAGTCAGGAAGGAATTTTTTTACCCACTTGGGGCTTAATTGGAAATGGCTTAAATGTTTTTTTTTGCCTTCCTCTGAATCAACAGGGGTTATTTGGCATGGGCTGGACTTAAAGGGATAGTAATACTTCGTTTTAACTTTATTTTATTTTGTAGGCATTAAAAAAACATGAAGAATGATATAAGTCTTATCTCTCAAACATTTATGGTTTATGAGATATTCACAAGCAAAGTTTCCCCCTCCCTCCCCTTTTACTGATGTAACACTCTTCAGCCTGAGCAGAAGGGAGGTGCCCAGGTAGACTGCAGAGAGGGACAATCTACAATTAAGATAAGAGAAAAACCTGAAAAGCTTGTCAAGGGGGGAAGGGATTTCATTGTTTTCATAGGAATAAGAGTGCCCCCTTCTGTTATCTGTCCAGTCTATGGACTGCATTCCACATCTGAGAAGAGATTGTTTACAGTAGGTAAAAGGGGCGAGAGGGGGAAACTTTGCTTGTGAATATCTCATAAACCATAAAGGTTTGAGAGATAAGACTTATATCATTCTTCATGTTTTTTTAATGCCTACAAAATAAAATAAAGTTAAAATGAAGTATTACTATCCCTTTAATGGGAGCATGTCTTTTTTCAGCCTCATCAATTATGTTACTATGTTAATAATTTCCCATTGATTTAAATTGGGCTTTTATGTCCATGAATATTAGAGAAGTCTCTGTTACATTCCTTGTCAGTGTGTTGGACATCTTTCTACAATAAAAGTTGCTAAAATCCCCATTTACATCATTGGTAATTCTTCTGCGTCCCTATGGTACAGCTGGTTTGAGTAAGGATGTCACCAGTTCATTCATACTTTATGAGATAGCCAGACCCCCACCCACCAATTTGTAATTATTTGCTGCATTGAATAGTCCCTTCCACTAAACAGAAACAAAACTCCTCTGATAATCAAGGCCCATTTACAGTTCATAATTTGGTCTTTCATGATGTGGTTGGTTTGTTCCAAAATTGGAAGGAAGGCATTGAGATACTTAATGTTCCTGACACAAGTGGTGATTTGCTTGTTGCATTTCATTGCATTCCTTGGAAGATACACACTCAGAGTTGATGCTACCATATTACTAAATTATAAGATTGTTTAGGGGCCACCAAAATCCTGGGGGCTCCATTCTCACTGCTTAGGTCTTCTGCTTCTCTTTCTTTTATTAGGAAGCTACAGATTTTATTAAATGTTTATGTTTTATGATAATTATTTTATTTTCCATATATGGAGTATTTAAAGGGATAGTAATACTTCATTTTAACTTTATTTTATTTTGTAGGCATTAAAAAAACATGAAGAATGATATAAGTCTTATCTCTGAAACCTTTATGGTTTAAGAGATATTCACAAACAAAGTATCCCCCCTGTTCAACCAGATCAGAAGGGAGATGCCCAGGTAGACTGCAGAGAGGGACAATCTTCAATTAAGATAATGGAAAAAGCTGAAAAACTTGTCAAGGGGGGAAGGGCTTTCATTGTTTTCATACAAAGAAAATTGTCCCCTTCTGTTATCTGTACTGTCATACAACCAGACTCACATCTGAGAAGAGATGGCTTACACTAGGTAAAAGGGGCGGGGAGGGGAACTTTGCTTGTGAATATCTCATAAACCATAAAGGTTTGAGAGATAAGACTTATATCATTCTTCATGTTTTTTTAATGCCTACAAAATAAAATAAAGTTAAAACGAAGTATTACTATCCCTTTAATATTATTGGGAGAATAAGCTTTGGAAAATGGTGAGATACCAGGCCATGGTGTCATCAACTATGATGCAGGACAATGATAAGTATAAGCTAAGGAATGAGCTGTCTTCCAAATGTAGGACAGTAATTCCCACTAAACTCAGGTGATTAAACCAGCTGAGGATGATGATGACTTTTAGAGTTCAACAACTGTTGAGCTGCAAGTTGCCCACCCCTACTCTAAACTGTTATATGACTGTTAAAAATAGATATACCTCCATGAGTTATAATTAGGAGAAATATTTCTTATCTAGACACTGGATATATTTGCCTCAAAGGTGTCGCTAGTTTCCGTTCATTTAATTCCTTTTTTTTTTTTGTTAATGTTATATTTTAGGCTCTTCTTTTATATTTCGGTTATTATACTTGATTGTTGTTTGTATCCTCTGTTGGTGCCTCCGGTCTCCTTGCCAGCATCGCATTGCTGCATACTTACTGATGGCTAAATGCCTTTCACCTGCCTACAGTTAGGTCACACTAGCTGGTTCCTGATCTCTGGGTGCTTTGGCCTTTGGATGGCCCTCACAGTTTGCAGATCTCAGTTTAGTACAACTCCTTCTTACAGCCACACTTCCCTATTGGGCATCTACGGACCTAACATGTTACAAGCAAACTTATTTTGTTAAAGTATGATTGTGTATATCTTTTTCTTTATGGGCTAGTGTGCAGAATACACTGATCTGTACCTGTGTAATGCAAGAGGATTATTGTTCTACCTATTAGATAATTTATAGACACATATAAAGGCAAAGTGGAGCAAAGCCAACTACGCCATAGACAACAAGTAAAATCTCCTATTGATTTAAATTGGGTTTTACCCCCTTGAATGCTAAAGAAGTCTCACAATGCAATGGAGATGGCTCTGGTATTTAAAGGGATAAAAGCCCCATTTGTATCAATGGAAATGTTGGGCCTCAGTCATCTAGCTAAAGAGGATCAGTTCTGAAGCAAATGAAACAAACTATAGAGGTGAAATGAATATCCCCATTGATTTAACTTTGCTTTTAACACCCTGATTGCTAGAGAGGTCTCCACTAACTGCAAGGCACATGCTTTGGAAATTTCATTAACATTAGAGGAGTTAAAAGACCCATTTAAAACAATATGAATTTGCTGAATTTTTATTTTAACCATGAGGTGTAGTTATGCTCAGCAATTGCACCTCTTTAGCTTGAAGAATATTGATCATTGTCCAGAAAGTACAATTGGTTTGCCCCAAAATTGCTCCACTTTTCGTATGCACATAATGCCCTTTATTTATTACGTAACAAATGTAGGAAACAATAGAACTGAAATGGAAGTATAGGGTCAATAAAAGACCCTTTAAAGCCCTGTATGTTCCCTCAGAGAAATGGAACAGAGTTCTCATGGCTCATAACTCTCTGGTTCTCTTTCAGTTTGCTGTAAAGATCACTAGTATCTGCACAACTGAGTGATTTCAGCGCCCTTCTTTGATCCTCTCCCCATAGAAGACCATTTATGGTAAATTCACAATCACTGGGCTTCTATGAGGAGGGAATAAGTTCTCATTAGCACAAGTATGGTGATGACATCATCCTTCTGTGCAGATCTACATAACAAAAAGGAATGAGAACCAGTGAGGTCTAGTAAGAGGGAACAAACAGGGGTTTAAAATGTATTTTATTGACCCTGTACTGCCTCTTTAATTGTAATAAAGAGGAAGAAATAGAATGTAAAAAACTGCATGGAGGGATGATAAGTTTGTTTGGGCCAAACCAAAAAGGTGTTCCTTTGTCTCTTTTTGAAGTGTTCATTCAGGTTCATTGTTATACTTGATAAAGTGGCATTCTGTTCAGCCACAAAACGCACTGTAATATTTGAATGAACATATCTATATATTTATATATATAGAGCACAAACTGAAAAGGTTATGGTGGGGAAAAAAGTGAATGAAAACCCCTTCCACCTGAATTTGGTGGGTAGTAGATACAATGTTAAACAAAAATTTGACACACCAGTCAAGCCATAAGACTTGCTTTTCCCACAGAAATCTCACATTTGCAATGTTGTTACAACTGCAAGGGATTCTGGGTAGGCATATGCAAATGAGTTTAACAAAGAATCACCTTTTTGCCTTAGATTCCACTTTATACATGGATTCCTTAGAGTATGTGTATGCTGAGTAACAGCTTTAAGACACAACTCAGGAAGAGATGCAAAGCCAGTGAACCACTCATGGACGGCCGTTTCATTGTAATGCAACTCGTCAGCATGAGGTTGGTTTTACTGGCTTGCTATTGAGGCTTGGTGCACATGTGGAGCACAAACTGAAAAGGTTATGGTGGGGAAAAAAGTGAATGAAAACCCCTTCCACCTGAATTTGGTGGGTAGTAGATACAATGTTAAACAAAAATTTGACACACCAGTCAAGCCATAAGACTTGCTTTTCCCACAGAAATCTCACATTTGCAATGTTGTTACAACTGCAAGGGATTCTTGGTAGGGATATGCAAATGAGTTTAACCAAGAATCACCTTTTTGCCTTAGATTCCACTTTATACATGGATTCCTTAGAGTATGTGTATGCTGAATAACAGCTTTAAGACACAACTCAGGAAGAGATGCAAAGCCAGTGAACCACTCATGGACAGCCATTACATTGTAATGCAACTCATCAGCATGATATTGATTTTACTGGCTTGCTATTGAAGCTTGGAGCACATGTGGAGCACAAACTGAAAAGGTTATGGTGGGGAAAAAAGTGAATGAAAACCCCTTCCACCTGAATTTGGTGGGTAGTAGATACAATGTTAAACAAAAATTTGACACACCAGTCAAGCCATAAGACTTGCTTTTCCCACAGAAATCTCACATTTGCAATGTTGTTACAACTGCAAGGGATTCTGGGTAGGCATATGCAAATGAGTTTAACAAAGAATCACCTTTTTGCCTCAGATTCCACTTTATACATGGATTCCTTAGAGTATGTGTATGCTGAGTAACAGCTTTAAGACACAACTCAGGAAGAGATGCAAAGCCAGTGAACCACTCATGGACGGCTGTTTCATTGTAATGCAACTCGTCAGCATGAGGTTGGTTTTACTGGCTTGCTATTGAGGCTTGGTGCACATGTGGAGCACAAACTGAAAAGGTTATGGTGGGGAAAAAAGTGAATGAAAACCCCTTCCACCTGAATTTGGTGGGTAGTAGATACAATGTTAAACAAAAATTTGACACACCAGTCAAGCCATAAGACTTGCTTTTCCCACAGAAATCTCACATTTGCAATGTTGTTACAACTGCAAGGGATTCTTGGTAGGATATGCAAATGAGTTTAACCAAGAATCACCTTTTTGCCTTAGATTCCACTTTATACATGGATTCCTTAGAGTATGTGTATGCTGAGTAACAGCTTTAAGACACAACTCAGGAAGAGATGCAAACCCAGTGAACCACTCATGGACAGCCATTACATTGTAATGCAACTCATCAGCATGATATTGATTTTACTGGCTTGCTATTGAAGCTTGGAGCACATGTGGAGCACAAACTGATAAGGTTATGGTGGGGAAAAAAGTGAATGAAAACCCCTTCCACCTGAATTTGGTGGGTAGTAGATACAATGTTAAACAAAAATTTGACACACCAGTCAAGCCATAAGACTTGCTTTTCCCACAGAAATCTCACATTTGCAATGTTGTTACAACTGCAAGGGATTCTGGATAGGCATATGCAAATGAGTTTAACAAAGAATCACCTTTTTGCCTCAGATTCCACTTTATACATGGATTCCTTAGAGTATGTGTATGCTGAGTAACAGCTTTAAGACACAACTCAGGAAGAGATGCAAAGCCAGTGAACCACTCATGGACGGCCGTTTCATTGTAATGCAACTCGTCAGCATGAGGTTGGTTTTACTGGCTTGCTATTGAGGCTTGGTGCACATAAACCATCCATGAGTGGTTCACTGGCTTTGCATCTCTTCCTGAGTTGTGTCTCTGCTCCCGGCTCAGGGGCAGCTGGGTGCACTTTAGCCCGTGTATATGGGCTTTCATACTAGTTTTTAAATAAATATTTTGGATACAAAAGCTCGCTGGACCATATTCTTTGTTCATCTGGAGAACCACAAAAGATTACCGGTAAACGATTTATAATACCAGTGCTATTCGAACAACGATGTGACCAACCCTGTGAGTATTTATGTTATATTTTAAATACTCATTGATCTAAGTGCATCCCGTGTGGGATTTCCACTTGCACTTTTTTTTTGCTTATCTTTATTGGAATGGGGACTTTCTCTAATGCATTCTGCTAAGGGTCCAAAAATGTACTCAACAGAAGTACAGCAACATTAAAGAAGCAGTAAACTTAAATTATGAATTGATAATTCCACAGCTTAGAGCAGCTTCATTCAAAAGCTGTAACAGTTCACACCATATTTTTTATAATAAACTGTTAGCAACAGGGCCACATGGTGTCCAGATAGTTCAACTGGTGTCCAGAGAGTTCACCTGGGGGGAGATGCACTAAGGGGCAATGTTATAACTGTATCTGGCTATGTGTGACAATCACTTTGCCATAGAGAATAAGACACCCTTTGCCATACGCACTATGCATTTACTATGCAAGGGGAGACGGAGAGAAGTAAATCATTAGTGTTTGTTAGGTAGGGCAAGTGGGGGAGAGGAGAGGATGCGCTCAGATTAAAGCACAACCACCACCATCTTTCCCTGACCCTTTCAGTGCCAAAGGGGTGTGCATTGCTCACCTCAGTGGAAATAAAAGGGTTAGATCAGTAAAAGCATGTAGAAATGGTACATATTCAACTTCTCTGCCAATCCTGTACTTACTGCATCAGGTGTTAACATTATTCCAGTCAACACAGTCCCCTTTAAAGCCTGCCCATAGAGGATTTTGGGCTGGTTCATATTGCAGCCCTCTGTTAAAGCCAGCTGTGCTGTGGAGCACATCTTTAGATGGGTGATCATTTAATTGCCAGGATTTAGCTGAACAGACCAGCGCATCTCACAGCTTTCTGTTTTTAGCACCGTAGCAAATGGACCTTCTAGTCTGCTCTGAAGCAGGTGACAAAATATTGTGTGTTACACTGTCATGCTGTCAGTACAAAACAGGCAGATAATCTGCTATTTGTACAAGCTTCTCTGCAAGTTCTTTCACTTTTACATCAATGCTGGCAATTGATTTTACTGTTCTAATCTTTTTCACTGCTACAGGCAGGGGCGGGCTGACAGGCCCCAGGGCCCCTGGTCCAAAAAGTGGTCTGGGCCCCCTGCCCATGACATCATTGTACCCAGTACCCCACAAGCCACCCAGTACCCCCACATGCCACCCAATACCCCCACAAGAAACCCAGTCCCCTACCAGACCATCCATTAGCCACAAGCCACCCAGTACCCCCTCAAGTCACCCAGTACACTCACAAGCCAACCAGTACCCTCACAAGCCACCCAGTCACCCCCAGGCCATCCATTACCCCCACAAGCTACCCAATATCTCCCAGGCCATCCAGTACCCCCACAAGCCATCCAGTACCCCCCAGACCACACCCACCCTGGCCATCCATTACCCCCACAAGCCACCCAGTACCCTCACTAGCCATCCAGTACCCCCCAGGCCACCCAGTACCCTCACAAGCCACCCAGTACCCCCACAAGCCACCCAGTACCCTTACAAGCCGCCCAGTACCCTTACAAGCCATCCAGTACCCCCCAGGCCATCCATCACCCCCACAAGCCACCCAATGCCCCCAGGCCACCCAGTACCCCCCTACCTGTGCTGTGTGTGCTGCATGGTGGTGGGTGTTCTTCTGCTGATGTCTGTCATTCACTGCTGTGCTCCCCAGTCTGACTCCAGTTGCGTGTACTCCTTGCGGAGTTGGTGGGCTAGGTGGCCATCATCTGGTCCCCTGTGGCGGGCTGGCTCTGAGTCCCACTTTCCCCCCCCCTCGCAGGCCGTGATGACATATGTGTACAGGCATGCGCAGAGAAGGGGAAGAGGCACAGGAAGAGAAGTGCTTGCTGCCAGCCACTGCCAGACAGTAACGAGCAGTGAGAGTCTGGACTCTGGCAGCAAGTGGTGGACTGTGCATGACTCAATCTTGCCCGGCCATATAATGGATGGGAATGGAAGGGATCTGATCATGGGCATTGGACTCTGGGCAGTAATAGTATTGTGAGGCCTCAGTGCCTCATGGAGCACAGTGCTCTGGCCAGCATCTGCTTTAAATAGGTGCAGGCAGGCCCAAACAGCAGGCAAGTGGGTGGACGCACTGGGACATTATTATAATATTAACATTGCTGACATTGCTGTTGGTGGCAGTGGGCCCCCCTCTGTCGCTGGCCCTCGGTCCGTGACCGAATGGCCTAATGGTCAGTTCTCCCCTGGCCACAGGAATGTGCATTGCACAGCTCTATGACGCTAAAAGGGTTAAGGGAGGGCATCTGCTGTCTCTGCTCTCCAGTAGACAACAATCTGTCTTCTGGCTACACAGTGATCTATAGGCTGATCAAAACTTCTCCAGTCTGATGTTGGTGAAGTTAGGACTGTGAATTCCTACAGCATAAACAGCTATCAGAGCTTAGTATTTGTATTTCCTTGTTATCTGGATCCTGGTTCCCCAACTTGTCTCGTGGTAGAACCTCTGTACTTTTGGTCAAGGAGCGATCAAAGCATTCCAGGTTATGACCCTGAATTTCCTGTCCTGTTCCTGAGTGTTATCTTGTGTATTGACCTGGCTTTCCTGTCACTTCCCTCCGGTTTGCGATTTGGTACCATGCTCATTTGATATCCTGTTACTGACCTTGGCTCCGTTGATTAGACCATTCCTCTGTCTTCTGTCTTGTACTGCATTGCCTGTCCGTTCCTGATCTGGCTTGTCTGACTTCCCATTTGCAAATAACCTGGTGGGCTTCTTCCTTTCGACCTCCCTGTCAGACTTTGACTATCCTGTTCTCTGTCTTCTCATTCGAGCTCCAGGCCTCAATGTCCTGCACAACAACTACAACTATACTGAAGGTGGGTCATTTGTTCAGTATTCTCTTCGATCCCGATGGGTAGCTGCTGTTATCTGGGTTGTCATTTGTGGTGCAGGCTGGCTTCTCCAGTCAGCACTACTCTGGCCTTGTGGCCAGCATGTCTAATTTGGCCTAGGTCACAGCAAGGCAGCCCACAGAGCAGCCACCACCAGCCAGCTTCTTACCCTATTCTCCGCTCCTTAGCATCTGGCCAACTGGGGCCTGCCTTGCAGTATATCTGTATTGTCTGTTGTTGTGCCTTTATCATAGAATTTATGTCACATAGCAGTCTGTAACATCTTTGTGGGGCTCTACTTCACAGAGTCTACCAGGGAGCTTACATTGGCCGATTAGACTATCAGATCATTACAGTGAGTGAATGAACAAAATTAATGAATGGATTTGAATGAACGAGGTGAATGTGTTGATTGTGTTTCTGAAATTGCATGTTCCATGCCATTCATTTGTCATTTAAATGCAAATGTCACATAACACACAATTTTCACTAAATTTTGCATGTATTATGAAATAAATGCACACGTCTTATACTTTAATAGTATCCTAAAGCCTTGTTTTTGTCTGATATGATTGGGAAAGCTGTGAATGGTGTGGGGATGGGTTCTGGCAACTAGAACCCCTCTCCGTTTTTACTCTTGCTGCTTGTGCAGAGGTAAGCCAAGTCAGTTGTCTTTTACATTTGATTGAAATCCTTAAAGTAAAGACCCAAATGGTGAAATGGAATACAATAAAAAAGTAGCATTGATAATTTATATTGTCATTCATAATTTAATATTTGTTTTACTATGCAACTTCAACATTGTTCTAGTTCTCAAAATATTTCCTGGAACAATTAGCATTTAGTACCCCCAATTGCAAGGATATATATCGAGTGCCATCATGGTGTATTACAGGAGCGGAAATATTTGATTAGAAAAATAAATCAGCTAAGGTGCTCCCACTGCTGGGAGATACTTCACTTTTTTTTAAATCAAAATTCAGTTTATGAAAATTACCCAGCATGTAGTGCTATTACTTTCTAGCTGCAGTCAGGAACCAGTTGAATTCAAGGGGTTAAAAATGCTTGTTTCTCCCCTTTATAGTGGTTTGCTTGCTCCAAAAATGCATATCTGTAGCCTTTAGCCCTTTCACCCCAAACACAAAGTTCACCTTAGTCCTAATACAGTTATACATCAGTTCATAATACCCACACAAGCAAAGTTCTGGTTTCTTTTTAAATCAGCCACATGGGTGTGGGGGCATACACTAAGGTGTGATAAAGGTGTGATAAAGAGGATATAACTTCTACTATATAATACACTCCTCGTCCTTACATTGTCGTTACTTGCCTTTCTACCACTAGCCCATTGTACACAAATAGTTCCAGAAAGTGGCAAAAAAATAAAAAAAAATATGCATTTCTTCTTAAGTTCTACCCTTTCAAATATACTGAAATATTTGAAAACTATGGAATATCCTACTGTATTCAATAGCAGCTCTTTCCGAAGAGAAATTACACCATATTGGTAAGAGCTGATATGCCATAGGGTGTGCCAGAAGCACAAAATTACATTTTCCCCAATATGTGTTGTTCTTACATTCTGCTAACATGATATTCCTGTATTAAAATGGCTGTTAACACATGTTTATGTCGCCTGACAGAAAGTTCTCTGAAAACAGATCCAGGCAGCTAATTTTCAGGGACAAAAAGTTTAAAAATAAAATGTATAGGCAATCTGAATCTACATATTATGCAACTGCGGTACACGTAAAGTGCTTGAGTTAATGTATGAGGTTATGAAGGAACATGTCTGTGTCTTTTTAAGAGAGGGTTCTCTAAATAGCAAAAACTGCACATTTTCATTAATTTGCAAATATTTAGTTAAAAGAAATTGAGAGCTTAATTAAAACAACATTTCTCTGTCGTCCAATACAGGTTACTGGTAACATTGGGTAGGCGATCTGCCCCTTTAACTAGACAGGAACAATTCTAGAAGTGAATGCAGGGGGTAGAGCCTACCTTCCCTCCTTGGCTGCATCTAGCCAATCAGCTCTATTAAGATTTGTTCCTTGGCGAAGACACAGGCAAGAGAACAGTTCTGCTATAGTTTTAGCTCATTTTTTATTTTTCTGTTAGATATGGAATACCACCATTAGGCGGATTACCATAACTGACAATGCCCTTAGATGTGGCTAGCTCAGTATCCAGGTGCTTTTTGTGGACCTGAAGCCCTGTGGGATTTCCTCTGGAGTTGCCCACTGAGGCTTCTTCTTAATACATGGTAATCTGAAGACAGAAGATCTGCAGTAAAGGTGAGCAACCCTCTGAGTGCTGCAGATCCACATGTCCCACAGTGCCCCTCTGCGCAGGGGTTTTCCTTTGGAGTTCCTATTGCACACTCCTGCACTCATTGGGTATTTCTGTATGTCTGTTGGGTGTTTTGGAGTAAGTTTCTGTGGTAACTTAACCCTTTAGCTGCTGGTTTTGCATCTTTTAGGGGTCTATTGGCACTTTCCCTACTGGGTTCAGTGTTTTTTGGGTCTGCTGACATGTTCTAGTGATGTTTCATGTAATTTTAATTCACAGTTTCAACTTTGCAAAATTTGTGTTCTGCGCCTTTAAGTCGCGCATTACCGCATAGACGCCATTGCTCCATTCACTTCTATGGGACTGTACAGTTTGGGACATATCTCTGCAACCGCTCAATGTAGCGACTTCAGAGATGGCTCATTTTAATTGTCTGCCCTTACTCTGTCATCCAGTTAACGGTTTATGTGTGTTGGGGGGCTCAGGGGGCTTCGGGCACTGTTGGGGTACTTTTTCTGCGAAAACTACATTTCCCATGAGTGCTTGCTTCAGGCTCTCGTTTCTGATTAGCTCCCGCCGCTGCAGCCATTTTGTGCCTTTTTCCTGATCGAATATCCTATGCAGGGCTTGGACTCTCCTTCTCTCCTCTGCAGATTAACACTTCTTCTACCAAATAAGTGCATTTTAGCGATTTCTGGGGTGAAATTTTAATCTTACACACTGTATTTGGGGATTCCTTATACTTTAAACATTTTGACACTGTGAGAATGTTTAATCCGTTAGAGCTTGGGGCCAGGCCTAAGACTAAGGACGCTGGGGTCTCTGTGTCCCCTATTGTGCATTGCTCCTCATGTCATTCAGGCTTACCTAGAGAATTATCAGGTAATTTATGCCCAACATGTTCTGATGTCCTTGAGTCTCTCCCAGGGACCTCCAGCCATGCATTAGAGCCGGTTTGGGTGCAAGAGTTCAAGGCTGCTACTAGAGACCTCCGGTCTACATTGCAGGGGGGTTTCCACTCTGGAAGACCCTTTCTTCCGTCAGAACTTCCCTGCCGAAAGCGCAGGGAGTACCAGATATATCAGATTCCTCTGAGGAGGAACTGTTGGTGGATTAGGATGTTTAGGAATGTTCTGTTGTGGGCTCCTCTCAGTTTTTTGGAGACCGCTTTGAGGCTGATCCTGATCCCTCAGCTGGGGGCTTGATCAGAGCCGTCTTAACTACTCTAAACATTCCATTAGTTCAGGAGGTTTCTTCAGATCCCTCTGATGTATTTCAGGAGTCTAAAAGACCCTATACTTGTTTTTCCACCTATCCCCACTCTTGACCGCCTTGTCTCTGATGAGTGGAAGTCTCCAGACAGGAAACCTGTTTCCAAGAAATTTGCCAAGCTTTACCCCTTCTCTGAGGCGGCACTTGCTCAGTGGGTTCATCCCCCCAAAGTTGATGTTCCTGTCTCCAGGCTATCTAAGTCCACTGCCTTGCCAGTTGCTGATGCTTCCGCTCTGAAAGACTGGACTGACAAGAAACTTGAGGTCTCACTTAAGTCCATTTTTGCCACTGCTGGTACTGCCATGCATCTAGCTTTTGCTGCGGCATGGGTGAACCGGGACATTGCGGTCTGGACTGAACAGCTCACCCTGGGTGTCCGTCAGGGTGCTCCTACTTCAGATATGTTGTGGCTTCTTGCCAACATCTCTGAGGCCAAGCACTATGTTTCTGCTGCCTTATTTGATGCCATCCGTTTGGTGGCAAGGATTTCCACCATGTCTGTGGTTGCCAGAAGAGCTCATTGGCTCAAGATCTGGTCTGCTGACACTGCTTCCAAGAAAGATTTGCTCTCATTGCCTTTTCATGGCACCTCTTTGTTTGGGCCATATCTTAAGGAACTGATTAGTGAGTCCACAGGGGACAAGAGTACCATACTGCCTATGGTCCCCAGGAGGAAGACGCCTCTCAAGCATAATTGGCTTTTTTGTTCCTTCCAGACTGAGACACGTTCTGCGAACCAGGCGTTCCTCAGCTCCACATTCCTCCTCCATGCCCAAACAGCAATGGAAGCCCATGGTCTCCTCCAAGCCTAAGGCTTCCAAGCCTTCTTTGGCATGACTCGCTGAACCCAGGTCCCCACTCGGCTGTGGGTGGCCATCTGCATCACTACCACAGCGTCTGGGAGAATTCAGTGGTGGACGCATGGGTTTTACAGGTGGTGGCGGAAGGGTACAGGATCCCTTTCACCGCTTTTCCTCCCTTTTAGGTTTTTCCCCTCTCATACACCTCAGAGCATAGAGATATGCCGTCTGTTGAATGGCGCTACCCAGGCCCTTCTGGACAAGGATGTTCTGGAACCTGTTCTAATTCGGGACAGAGAAATGGATTTTTACTCAAACCTCTTTGTGGTCTCCAAGAAGGACTGCTGCTGTCGTCCCGTTTTGAATTTGAAGGATCTCAATTTCTTTGTGATCAAGACTTATTATCCCCAGGAGTCCCTAAGGATGGTGATTGCTGCTATGTCCCTGGGGGAATTTCTTGCCTCTCTGGATCTTCAGGACATGTATCTACACATTGCCATTCATCCAGAGAGTTGGCAGTATCTTAGATTTGCCTGCAACCAAGGGCATTTTCAGTTTTCAACTCTTCCCTTTGGTCTGACTACAGATCCTCAAGTCTTCAACCATGTCCTGGTTGCTTTAGTATCCGTCCTCCATCAGAACAGCATCAGAGTTACTCCATACATGGACAACCTGCTTCTGAAAGCCCCTTTTGCGGAACTTCTTCATCAGCAGGTTCAGGACCACATTCATGCTCTCACCCATCACGGGTGGATCATCAACATGGACAAGTCAGATCTTGTCTCATCCCAGCGTCTGGTCTTCCTGGGCCTTCTCTTCAACACTCAGCAGAGCATGTTGTTTCTCACGGACGAGGTGGCTCACCAGATCGACCACATGGTTTCTGCTGTTCTAGCTCACGATCCAGTTTCAGTCAAGATGCTATCCTCTCTAGTGGGGAAATTCATTGCCACCATAGAAGCGGTCTCATTTGCCATGGCTCACACCAGGGAATTCCAGGGGTTTGTGATCCAGATATGCAGGGGTCAGCCGGACCTTCTGAAGATGTCAGTATCCCTCCCTCTTCATGTGGAACTGAGTTTGTTGTGGTGGCTCGACCTCTCCAATCGGCTAAAGGGCAACTCCTTCCTGGTCTCTTTCTGGACCACTGTGACGATGGATGCCAGCCTCTCCGGCTGGGCAGCGTTCCTGGGTTGCCTGAGTGCTCAGGGTCGGTGGTCTCCAGAGGAATCTCTCCTTACCATCAACGTGTTGGAGCATCGGGTCATATTTCATGCCCTTCGTCATTGGACACCCCAGCTGGAAGAATGCCCAGTCCGGGTCCAGTCCGACAACTCCACGGCCATGGCTTACATCAACAAGCAGGGCGGTAGAAGAAAACTCGCCGCTTGGTTAGAGGTCAAGGCTATTCTGTCCTGGGCAGAAGAATATGTTCCTGTCATATCCGCAGTGCACATTCCTGGCGTAGACAACGTCATGGCAGACTTCCTCAATCGACACACAGTGGACAGAGGAGAATGGGAACTGCACCCAGAGGTGTTCACCCTCGTTGTTCAGAAGTGGGTCTTCTTTGCATCGACCTGATGGCGACAAGACACAACTGGAAGTTTCTGAGGTTCTGCTCTCGCTGGAGGGATCCTCTAGCTTTAGAGGTAGATGCCATGTCCATTCCTTGGTTATTTCCTGTGGCCTACATCTTTCCTCCCCTCCCCATGTTGCACTGGGTGTTACGGAAATTGAGACTGGAGCACTGTCTAGTCATTCTGATTGCTCCATACTGGGCTTGACAGGCTTGGTTTCCGGAGCTTCTGTATCTGTCAGTGGCAGAGCCATTCCATCTCCCCTGCCTTATGGATATTCTTCTACAGGGCTACCTCTGGAAGGAGGATGTTCATCATCTATCTTTGACGGTTTGGAAATTGAATCCTCAATATTGAAGGAGAAGGGGGTTTTTTCTGGTGTGGTGGCTGCTATGCTCAGTGCCAGCAAACCTGTTTCTTCTAAGGCCAACCATCGTGTCTAGTCGACCTTTCTATCATGGTGTGCTGATAGTGACCTTTCTCAGGACTTTGCAGACAAGGAGGGAAGGTAGGCTTCACCTTCTTCATTCACTTCTCGAATTGTTCCTGCCTAGTTAACGGGGCGGATCACCTACCCAAAGTTACCAGTAACCTGTATGGACTAAGAGAAAAGTATTTAACAGGTAAGACTAAAATCCTCTTTTTTTTAGAACAGCAGGGGATATTTGCTACTGATGTTTTGAGAAACCCTTCCATATACTAACATAGAAATTGCAAAATGTCTCATACTAGAGAGTTTATCTCCTCTTTATAACATCTTTTTACTCCTTAGAGCATAACCCTCTTAGAGTAGTTCTGGGGCAAACCAATTGCATAACATGGGATAAATGAAAACTCCTAGTGGTTTAAAAGGAGTTATAGGCCTCGATCCAAATGTTGGATATGGCTGTTTTTTCTGCCGACAGCATTTTTTCCAGCACAGTAAGTTATTCAAATGTCTGTGCTGTGAAAAAATACCGGCAAAAAAAAGAGCTGTTGTGTGTTAAAGGTAAGAGGTGTTTTCATCCACTGAAAATGATGAAAACACCATAAATAGCAATTCAAATGTCTGAGTTAACCAAGAAAAGGCGATAAGGGAAAGTTAAGACCTATTTTTTTTTTAACTTTAGTCCCTTATCGCCTGTTTAAACAGCCGACACAGAAACTTGAAGTAAAAAAAAACCTAAGTCCTCAGTGGATGTATTGATATGGGGCTCTAAGCCCCATATCAATACATCCAAAGTATGAAAAATGTGTCAGACTGTAGTAGAATTAACCCTATGAGTGCCAGTGGGGTATAATTACCCCACCAGCATTCGTAAGGTTAACCCGACTAAGTGAAAAAACATCACATTACAAGTAACACTTACCATTAATCGTGATGTTCAACGGAGTCCTCAGCTTCCTGGTCCTCTTCTTTCCTATCTTCTGTCCTTCTTTGTTCTACCTTCCTTTCTGTCTTCTTTCTTCTATCTTCTTGCTGTAAAACAAAAAAAATGTTTAAGTTAAAAGCATGCATATCGGCACACTAATACATAGTTTAACCCCTTGAGTATCGATTTATTCAAAGCCAATCATATTGCCATAAGTAAAATAAAATGATACTTATCATATATTTGTCGCTGTCTCCGCCGCTGTGTGAGGCCGCTGAGGCATTGGCGGAGACAGAATAATGCGCCACCCCCCTCTCTTCTTGTCCACGGGCCGATGCCTGCTCCGGTTTGAGGGAATTAGAATTGAGGCTGCCCATATGGCATCAATTCTAATTCCCTCAGACAGGAGCGGGCATCATCCCGTGGACAAGAGATGGGGGTGTGGTGCATTATTCTGTCTCCGCCAATGCCTCAGCGGCCTCACACAGCGGCAGAGACAGCGACAAATATATGATAAGTATCATTTTATTTTACTTATGGCAATACAATTGGCTTTGAATAAATTAAAAACATTTATTATGCATGGGGGCATTTGTATTTTAACAACTGGTACACTACTACATACTTTAACCCTTTAGGCCCAAGAGAGGTACGCAAAGCAATACTTTGCAATGTGTTGCATACCACTCTGAAACTCAAGGGGTTAAACTATGTATTAGTGTGCTGGATATGCATGCTTTTAAGTTAAACCTTTTTTTTGTTTTACAGCAAGAATGCAGAAGAGACAAGAGAAGACAGAAGATACAAGAGAAGATAGAAGGAAGAATGGAGACAGAAGGAGACAGACAGTGGATGACAGGTAAGTGTAACACAGATTGTTTGACTATTGGTGCTTGACAGTATGTCAGGCACCGATAGTTATTTTTTTTCATTTGAAGTTCCCAAAACTGCCATTATTTAGGGGTGTTTTGGGAACTTAACGCACAAAATGGATGTTTGGACACAACACCAGTTTTGTGGCCTAACATCCGTTGTGCTTAATGCCGGTAGGACATTTGAATATCGACCAAGAAATTTTATTTTGTCGGTCGGTATCCACTCTGCCCTACCGACATTTTTTTACTCCAACATTTGGATCGAGCCCTCAATCCCTTAAATACTACAGCGATCTCCAACACATTTCTTCACAGTGGGAAGAATGTACAAATTCCCCAGTACATCTACCTCAGAAATAGTGTCTAATGTCAATGGCTACAATTAAGGGTATATCCACAAACTCCACCAACTTTGGACTTTAATACCAGCAAAACCCACATGCCAGCCCTATAGCTTAGACAGGGGAATGGCCAACACTTTCACAATTTCCTCTAAGCCTGCTTAGTACATTGACCTAAGTAAGATTTGGAGGAAAGAGCCTCCCCAAAATGACTATCTCCTTGTCTTCCCCTTGGTGCAAGCAGCTTTAAGGGGAGGATCTGGGTCATTCATATATTAGTGCATCGACATAAGACAGGCTGACGTACTCAAAATTGATTCCTTCACATTATTTAATAAGGAATTAGTTTTGTACAATAGCAGTGGCTGCATTTCAAGGTATGCACTACAAAATATGATTACTGCAGTGGCTGCACTCCAAGGTATGCACTATAATACATGATTACTATAGTGCAGTGGATACACTCTACCTTCTGGAACACTTTAATGCCAGTAATCCCCTTACTCCAGCCCTATAGCATGCACAGGAAATGCTATACAGTTATGTGCAGGGCTAGAAAATCGAATCCAGCACCTTTTGTGAATCATATTCAAACATACAGCCCACTATCATTCTCTGAGCTTCCTTTAATCCAGTGACTAAAACAAAACCAAGAGATGCGAAGGGCCTTGTTAGCAACTGACTGGTATTATTTTCAGTGGTGCACGTGGGATGGGTAAAACAAGAATGTTACAGTATGGTGCAATAATGTGATATATGTGTGACAATATAGTGTCACATTTTTTCTTATGGTCTTTAACATTACTGAGATATTAATGAAGTTAAATTGGTGACAGCTTTTATTGGAATAATGTTAATTACTCATGTCAATGAGCATTTATTTATGTACATTCTTTCGATTTCTCTGAATAGTATTAAGGGCAGAGGAATTTGTGACAAATTCAGTATGTACCTATTTAATTATATACAGCACATAGCTATCCAGCATACTTGAGACAGACTGTTCTAATATATTATAATCCTGATACAGTGTACACAAGATACATGTGTGCTGCTGTAACAGGTCATACTTGCAGATACTTAAATAACCTCTTGGATGCCAAAGGTGTCTCCAACTCATTGCATAGCAATGTGGTTAAGCAGAGTTGTGAACTGAATGTTTGAGATTTCAATGCTTTTCTCCTCCCACCCATTTCCATGGCATCAACCCCTTCTCCAATGAAGGGGCTAAACAGGAGGTAGACTTGGAGATTTCCCACTCTAAGCCTAAAATTAATCGCTCTGGACATACTGAATCTGTTCACACGGAGACAAAAGTCTCTTTGTCAGTAAGTAATAGGTAGGTTACCACGGTAAACAAGCAATCAAATAGGTCAGCTTCCTCACTTGGGGAAAGGTTGAATTCAGGGTTAAGGATGAGTGGGGAAAATTAAACATTTAATATATTTTATATTAGAGAATGTTAAAGTGGACTTACCATAAGAAAGGTTTGTTTGCCAAAAGAGAATTAAAATCTACCTTTTTTGGTGTGCTAAGCATTTTTTTTTAATATATAGTTATTAGAAGCAAACCTTTATATTTTGATGCAGCACTTTATGCTAATTCCTAGCACAATATGCTGATTAGCTGTATTTGAAGCCATACTTAGCTTTTGCTGTGTTATTCATTCATAGAGAATGCTAATACTGGCCCAGTACATGAAATTAGCATAAAGTTCCACAGTGGACTTACCATAAGAAAGTTTTGTTTGCCAAAAGAGAATTAAAATCTGCCTTTTTTGGTGCACTAACCATTTTTTTAAATATATAGTTTTCAGAAGCAAACCTTTATATTTCGATGCAGCACTTTATGCTAATTCCTAGCACAATATGCTAATTAGCTGTATTTGAAGCCATATTTAGCTTTTGCTGTGTTATTCATTCATAGACAATGCTAATATTGGCCCAGTACATGAAATTAGCATAAAGTTCCACACTGTGCCACCAACAAATAAAGGTTAAATCCTCAAAAAAAAAGAATGTCTAGCACAACAGTTTTTAATTCCGTTTAAATTAACTAAATGTATCTTAAGGTGATAAAACCACTTTAACCCTTTGAATGTCAGAGAAGTATCCAACACATTTCTTCACAAATCACTGGATACCCTTCTGGCACTCAGAGTGTAAAAAATTTTTACTAACATCATGAATTAGAAATTAAATATCAAATTCTACTGAGTTAAATGAAGAGTAATCCTTTATTTTGACTTTACATATGTTTCATGTACATAATATGTAAAGTCAGATTGCCTATACATTTTTCATCTAATGCTGCTCCTGCTTCTCTGTCCTAACCTCAGTATGACATGATCCCATCACTGTGCCATGCTAACTCTATTGAGGTCAGTCACAAAAGGACACTGATGGAGACAGAAGCAGGATATGGATGCATGGAACATATCAGTTTCAATTTTGAAGTCCAAATGTATCTTTTAAGAAAAGAACCCACTGGCCAGATCAAATTGGTCAACAGGTTGAATCCAGCAAGCAGTTCATATTTTGTGCACCACTGGCCTATATCCTTATGCCAAATTCAGGCTGGTGCCTCCTATGTTATTCAATGGTGGCAGGAGCATATGAATCAGCATACTGTGCATACAAAATGCAGGAACATGTGTAAAGTACAATTTTCCTCATTTAAAGTCCTTTGGATTTCTAGTACATTTCTCTGCTTGGACTGTTACTTGAATTGCAATTATGAATGACGTCATACAGTTCCATTGGAGAGCGGTGTATCAGCTATGCTGTTTTCCTCACTTTTTGAGGTGCTTTTTGTTTTAAATGATCCATATAAACATTTTCTGATGTCATATTTACATTCAATTTAAACATGATTTGTATGCATAGAACCCATAAGCTTCCATTCTGAAGTACAAATGTAACTTTTAAGTAAAGGACCCACTGGCCACGCCAAGTTGGTTAACAAGCCAAATCTATCTATATTATGTCCCCCACTGGCCTACAGCCTCTGGACAAATTCAGACTGGCACCTCCTATTTTATTCAACAGTGGCAAGAGTACATGTACTTTACTCATTTAAAGTCCTACAGATTTCTAGTTTATTTCCCTGACTGGACTGTGACTTAAATTCTAATTATGAATGATATCATACAGTACCAATGGAGATACAAGTTACCAATAATTTTCTTTTCTGTGTTAAATTATATATATAGATATTTTGCGTATGTCATATCTACATGTGATATAAGCTTACAAATCAGGGTTCATTTCAATGCACACATCCATATCTAGTATTAATGTCTTGGATTCTTTACAGGTCACCAATGTCTCTAACATCCAAGGGTTATACAGCAGTGGATCTGACTATGAGAATGTGTCTATGGGACACATTTACATAAATACATTTTCTCTGGTCCGTAAACAGTTAATATGAAGAATTTAAAGCGCAATAGGTCATTGTAAGCCATTTCTTGGCCTACAATAAAGTACAAAGTAGTAAGGCCCCTTAACCCTTTGGATGCTTTTCAATTTGTTGAAGACTATCTAGAATCCAAGGGATTCAAATCCTATTATAGAATAAATAATTCAGTTTGATACAAAAGCAAGTTATATTCATTTATTATTTATTTATTTACAAAGTGTTTTATCAGAAAGAATACATTTAGATTGTTATTTTGTTTCAGGTATATCCTGGAGCTCTTTGAAAATACAAAAGTTACATATCTATAGGAAATAAGAAAATAAAAATTACAAATATCATTTCTATACAGTTGTATGTCACTCACACTTATAAATAAACTATTATTTTAGGGATTTTAAACTGTCAGAAGATTTGATGTTTTCATATAGGTTAATCCAGGCTTACAGCTCAATGTAGTAGAAGGCAGTTTGAATCACATCTGTCTGTCACATAGGGTAACATAGTTTCTACTTCTAGAAAAACAGTGAGCAGGAACATGTGAGAATGTGTTAGGTCATACAAAACAAACATTTTAATAAATCCTGCTACAGCCAAATTGCTCAAAATAATTCATACCCACGCCTTCACCTAAATCAAGTGAACTGGGTCAATCTTTATTTACTAAATCATGCCCCATTACTAGGTTGCTATAAATCTATAATGAGATGCTTAGGTGCTATATTGAAAGCTATCCACACCTGTGAATCCCAATTTTATACTGGACCAGTGTACTTCTTAACCATTTAGTTACTAGTGGGGTGTAAACGCATTGTGAACAATGCACTTCACACATGAATGACCTTAAAGGGCAAATACTTTGTACACAGTGATTCACCAAGGGAGTATATGAGTACATAAATCTCAATGACTGCAACTGAAGAAATGCATTCACAAGCAAAGTACATAATACGTGTTACAACATTTTTAATATTGGGATTGAATCAACCTGCAATTATTTATTTTTCCTAGTTTCTAGTTTCAAGGTGTAACCACAATGCTAAGTGCAGAACAATGGGATCAGCAATTAATGTGCATATTCTTTATATAATAGGTGTATAGAACAAGAGACTTCCCCATAGCACTACAATGCTTACAAGAGACTGACCAAAATATGAGAAACAGCTCTTTATACATATGGAAAAGGAGAAAAAATTAGGGGGTGCCACACAGTGAAATATGTAAAATATACAGTATATGGATAATATTGGTTGGCTGAATGAGTGGTTACACACAAAGATATGTGTTATTCCAGTAAACATAAATCACTACTGAGAGTATTAATCAATAGGCACGTGCTTGCTCCTTCTTAAGAGAGTGGAATATCTCATGAAAACATAAAGAATAATGAGTAGGGGTGCCAACAGTGCCTATATCAGTTGGATAGTCGTAAGTGATGCATATAATATAGATTTTGATAAAGTGTTGTGCTAATACTCACATATAAATTTAGCCTCTAGCACTCCCACTGGGAAGATCTGGCTTGCATATCTGTACCAAGCCATCCTTAAAGGGACAGTAATGTTTCAAAATAAAAGCAGCTCCAATTAATCTTCATAGTATTTGGGCCTTGGAAAGTGTTATTTCAATACTGTCAGAGCTGTAGTTCAAGACTAATTGAATGATAAAGTATCCCCCTTCTGCCCCTTTTACCTAGTGTAAGCCACCTCCCCTCAGATATAGAATCCGGTCTAGAGACCATACAGCTCACATCAAGGGACAATCTTCTTACTGTGAGTATAATGAAAACCCTGCCCCCCTTGACAAGTTTTTCTGTTTTTTCCCTTATGCTAATTGAAGATTGTCCTTCTCTGAAAGCCACCTGGACACCACTTTGCTGCTCTGAGGTGATCAGTGTTACATCAGTAAAAGGGGCGGGAGGGGGATACTTAATCATTCAATTGCTCTTGAATGGGGTGGGTGAAAAGTGTGAAAAATCTCCCGAATGAGTTTTTGCGAAAACTTGCCGATTTTTTGCTTTTCCAGTGAAAAATTTCACCTTTCCGCCTATGCAAAAATGTCCTCCTTTTCACCTATTTTAACAAATTTTCCTCCTATGTTAACACATTTCTCGCCTATTTTAACACATTTTTTGCCTATATTTCCTATAGGTTCTACATTTCCCATTGTAATATTACTTCTTCTGAAGGCTGAAGTTTAGAAATAAGTGGCTGAAATTAAAAGTTGTGAGTCCTACAGCCAATTATGGCTTGAAAAATGTGTTAGCATGCAGAATGCATTTGTCCTTTGCCCACAACACTTTCTTGCTTAAGTGACACTGGCACATATTCATGATGAAATCGAGTAATAAAAAAAAATAAAGTACAACCTACAATGTGGCAGATATGTATTGTAGTGGTGGTGGTGGGTAACTGGCATGGTGTGATTTGTGTATGTATTTTTACCATTGTCATACTCTATCCACCTTCTCAGATTATTGACACACATTACTTATCGGTCATAGCAGTGGTCCCATCTGTCCTCCACCTCCTCATCTGTGCTGCTGTTAATAAATTTGTCCTGGCTTTGTCTGTCATGTGTGGTTTCTGCTACTACTACTACTGGAGCTAGATGTTGATGTAATTCTACTGCCACTACTACTAGTTGTCAAAGGTGCAGCACTTACAGCAGCAGCACCAGAGGTACTCGTCATATCTAAAACTGTGTTAACCTGTATTGCAGTTGCTGGGTACTCAAAACAGGTGTGTGTGGCTGAGTGGGACTTGGACTTTGAAAAGGCGGTGATGCCGATGATGACTGATAGGGTGACTGTGTGCTTTTTGACATATGTGCTTGTCCGGGGTCAGACTTTCCAATGGCTTTCTCAAACAGTTTATAGACAAGTACAGTGCTCCTAATAAGTGGTGGAAGATTCAGCCTTTGACTTTCTACTAATCTTATAGCCCTGTCACCATCCTCACTTTCAACTTCATCTGTATCTGAACAAGAGAAGGATACTGGAGGGATATATTCTAGATCTGCATCAACATCAGTCATCATTAGGTCATCCTCAGCAGCATCAGCATCACCTGACAATTCTTGCCCACTACCCTTATATTCCTCTAAGCTTTTGGAGGTCTCAAACAATTTCATTTTACTATTACTGTAACAAAGTTCCCTACTATGGGTGTTTTGGTGCTTGTTTGTACACTATCTGATGCAGCAGACGGTTCGGCTGCTACACCTTCCTTTATTATGCTATTGCCAGCATCACCAACACTTGAATCCGATTTTTGTCGTCTTCAGTGTTCTTCTTATATGGTTCTTTATTTCAACTGGCACTGGTGGTGCTGGAACGAGTTTTGTTGGGACCTTGACAAACCTCATCCTCCCTTGGAGCAGAGGGATCATCATCATTGATTGCACACAGTGCAGCAACCATTGCTGCAGTCAGTTTTTGAATTACTACTTTACTCTCACGCCCCTGCACTGCTCCACCCCTTCCCCTTGTGCATTTGCTGGACATTACACTGTGTTTATTACTGTACAGTACACAACACAACTGATGCAGCTGTATGATGCCTTGCCTAAGCCCAGTCAGCTGTCTGTCACTGTCACCTATGATGTTTCGGTTTTTATTCTTATTTATTTATTTTTTTTATTTTATTTTTATTTTTTTTAAGTTGTCCACCCTGTTATCGTATCACGGTCTTTCCAAAAAAAATTATAACTGAAAAACAAAATCAACAATGTCTTTCCCCAGACTTCCCCACCCAGCACAGAGATAATAACAGCAAGATCAGGAAGCAAATCGGTTCCTAGCTGCCTTTGTCTTGCCAGTCAGTCACATGGAATTTTGGAGTATTTGGGGGACAGCCTCCTTCCTCCCTTCTTATCAACTAGAGTGCCCCCAGACTCCCCTAATACAGAGAACAAATGTCCTACCTAAATGACACCTAAACTAAGCTTCAATTCCCCTTTATTTGCCTATCTCTTCTAGCTCAAAAACACGCTGCTCTCTCCTCTCACAAACACAGAATGGCTGCTGTGAGAGCCTGGCAGCCTTTTATATGGCTGTTGAAAACTTTCCTGTAGTGTAGAAATATTTTTCTTCCCATTGGTTTCAATGGGCGGAAAAGGCGGGAAAAGGGAAAAATGGCACTTTTCATGGGAAATTATTCGCCCAGAAGAAAGCGCCATTATTCTCCGATTTCAGTTTGAGGTGAACATTTTTCATCCCTACTCTTGAACTACAACTCTGACATTGATTATTATTATTGAAATAACACTCTCCATGGCCCAAACACTATGAGAATTAATTGGAGCTCCTTTTATTTTGAAACATTACTATCCCTTTAATCAAGACTCATAGATAAGCACATCAGCAATAGAATTAGAACACCCAGTGGATGAATAGCAGATCTACAGTCTCAAGTAATGTGCAAATATTTATTTAAAATTCTGCAATCAAAGCAATTTGTAAATTATTATTATTACCACTAATTTAATAAAAAGTATTTTACATAATATTTTAATGCAGTTTTAAAAAAAAGTAAATAAATAAAATTGATTTATTGGTTTCCTTTACTGTCGTAAAAGGCTGCATCAATGCTTTCCCAAGTAATGACTTATGTGACCTTCATGCCTGTGTTCACTCTAAGAAATGTTAATTATTCAGCATCTGTTCACCAGAGGATGTGTTTTTCTGATTTAATAATCATACATTCTAAAGAAATCCTTACAAATCCTTATTTTGCTTTCTGCTTTAAAACTTACATTGATAAATGTACAATATTCATCTAATTATAATTGCTAAAATCAAGTAAAATTATGTTTTAAAATAAATAATGGTGAATCAGTGATTGGGTTGGGGTTGTTCACGATGATGACATTAGCTCTCAAGCATAAAGTACAGAAAGGAATGAAGGGACTCTTCAGAAATTTCAGAATTAAAGATAACAAATAGAAAGAGACACCTGCACTATTTCATAGAGATTGCTCCAGTGTAAATCTTGCATAGCTCACTGCTTATAATGCTCACATATAACTCCAATTTTCCAAGCTGAGGTTTTGGTTGCATAGTTATACCTAAATATTTTCATGCTTTCCTGGCACACCAAGACATCCCAATTTTAGGCATTTCCTAAATAAATAATACAAATTGTCATATCATAAGGCTTATAAACTGCTCCATATTAGAAGCTACAGCTATAACTTTATAGGTATTCAATGACTATCACTAGGGGAATACCTGCCATGAGTGTGTGATTAACTTCAAATCCTGAGAACTATCCACCTCCTTTACAAACAATCCATACCTGTATAAGTCTGCCTGACCTACTCCTATATACAGCATAAAGCCTGAATAATACTATATATATGGGGGGGTAAAAGAACATGGCCCCTATTTTACTGAGCAGCTAAAGGTGCCTAGAACATTTCATGTTTACTAAAAGCAAATCCGTTTTCTTGGCACATAAAAAATCTATTTAAAGCTTATTTCATTAGGGTTCTGTAGTATATAAGTAATATATTAACCTTTTTATGCTAGAGATGGGGACATAGCTATCATCCAAGGGTGTCAGTACAGTGTCCACATTGTAGTCAGGCCTTCCTCAATCTTTTTAAGACCACAGGTTACAGCGAGGTTACTCTGAGGACTTGGAAGGCACATACAAAGGTTGAAAGCCCCCAACCCCAAGGAGTAATATATATATAAGTTTGTTTAATTTGTCTACCTTGGTTGTTGATTGTGCATTTGTAGGTTAACATACTAATGTCACATTTTTGTATTCTAAGATGGCTCCATTATATGTCAACATACTGTACAGATAAAGGTCTCACTGTGATTCAGTACTGCTTGACATGAGGAAGAAAGTTGAATTCTTGAAATCTTGTCTTAGAATATAAACTGTTACTCCAAATAATACGGTATGACCAAATACCTTACTATGAAAATCTTATAAATGTTAGAATGCTCATTAAAAATAGAGTTTTTAATGTCACAGGTGTCAGGTGTAAATTGCTGACTTCCAGTTACTCATTGAGGCCACTGGGTGTCAGCATGTCCAGGGTATAAATCCAATATGCCTCTCATCTGCACAAGGTGGATAGTCTGTAGGAATTAGATAGGGGAATATGTTCGATCCCCATAACCCTAAAGTTTTCCAGTCCTCCTTTCAAACAGGTGTTAAAATGTCTCGGGACTGAATGTTCCTTAGATTTTTTGCCAATGTGATACCTGTGTTCACGGGCCCGATCTCTTAGGGCTCTTGTCGTTCTACCCACATATTGTTTACCGCATCCACAGGTAATCACATATATAACAAAAGTTGTTTCACAGGTTATCAGAGTCTTAATTTTATATATGTTTAAAGTAGAGTGGCTTTGTATATCTGCAGTTTTATTGTATAGATACCTGCAATTGGTGCACCTGTTGTGGAGGCATCTAAAGTTGCCACTGGGGGATTTTAGTTAAAGATACCTTTCTGTATGGCACTATTATCTCTTGTGATGTGAGCAGGGGAAAACAGGACCCTCACTGAGATCCCATCTGAAATAAAACCATAGGTCTGATTAGAAGACACACCATGAACATGTTAGAGGTTCCACAACTATCAGTAGCAGAAGTATTCCTAAAAGTTCCTGGGGATCTAGGATACATACTAGGAGTGCTGTTGATGAGTCAGAGAGTATTCCAAGATTTCCTGCACCTGCTGCAGAGGCATGTGATATCTGAGTTTGGTTACGGAGACAATAAGAATCATAGAGTGCTTTCACATACTGCCACCTCCACAAGCCATGTTGATAAAGCAATACAATTATAAAGTTTTTCCACTAGGTGCTGCCATCCCACACTTACTAAGCTCTTGAAATATGTCAAAGTACACCTGTGGAATAGCAAACTTGCCAGAATGTTGGATGGTGACATGCTGTCCTTTTCTTTTGTTGAAAATAGAGACTTTAAAAAACTGATATAATGTTTTGCACCCTGCTGGAATATCCCAAGTGCAGTTACTTTTCAAGGATGGCTGTGCCAGAGTTACTCAAGCAGGAAGTTAGTGTTGTGGGCAAAGGATAATGGCCCTCAGCTAGCTGGCAATTTTTTCAAGGTATATATTTCTGTAGGACTCACACCTTTTACTTTCAGCTATTTATTTCTCCACTTCAGCCCTCAGGGAAAATAATATTGCAGTGAGAAATCTTGCAGTCATAGAAAACATAGGTGAAAAATGTCAAAATTCTTGTGGAAAATTTATTGAGAGTGGAGATAAGGCAGAAATTGTATGTATTTTCTATGGGAGGGACTTTTTGCAGAAAAAAGCGGGAAATTACTGGTTTCCATGAAAATTCCTCTGGGAAATCTTTCTGATTTTCCGCCCCTCCCTACCTCTAAGTACTTTAACCTATCATAACCTAACAGATAGTGAAACCCTAACTACCCTAACCAATCGCATAATGAACCAGATGTACAACATTTTAAACAGTGCCATGTGAAATGCTTCCTTTTGACACCAGCAATGTTTTCAGTGTGCTGCTTTGATGCTCTCCATTTTGGTATCTCCATAGGATACGTCAACTAATACCAAAGTGCTCATATATCTATGCATTAACAAAACATTAAAACAGTTTAACCCCTTAAGGACTGGGAAAATCTGAGGTGGATTGCACTTAAGGACCGGAGCAATTCTAACCTATGTTTTTGTTTAACAGTGTTTTCCCTCTAATTTTATCCATGCAAATTATATACCATTTTTTTACGCACAAGTAGGGCTTGATTTTGATACCCCATTTATATGAATAACCTACCATTTACTTTATTAAAATTGGAGAAAACGTTTTTTGGTGCAATGGGTTAAATTTTTATCTAGACTGCATGAAAGATATGACCGGTCTGTCATACCTACAAAATGGGCAGTTTTAAGTGGGCACTCTCCTTCTGGGGTGAAAATCCCCATGTCCCTCATTTACCCCAGTTTTCACTTTTTTGGTCAATAAAATTGTGTAGTGTGTGTAAGTGTATTACTTTTCTCCACAACAATAAAATTACCATTTTTGTTTATTTAAATTTCAGTAGATGTGTTTAATAAATTCTGTTTGTAACTACATTATGTGCTGCTTTTTATTTATTTTATAAAAAAAAAAACAAAAAAAAAACTACAAGCTGCTGTTAGCAGGTCAGAAAAGACCTGCATTGATTCTACCCAGTGATCCGGCGCTGAATGGGTTAATACCCCCATCTTTTGCCTCTATTCCGTCTTTATTTTGTCTGCTCTCTGTTTCTCTCTTCCTTACTTTCATAGTAAAGAAGAGAGAGGCAGAGAGCAGTCACAAAGGCAATGTGTAAGACACACTGTCTTTGTGAATGAAAATGCTGGTACACGTGTATCGGCAGAACAGACAAGGACTGAAGATGAGCTCTGCGGTCCTGGAACACTCAGTTCAGCCTGAAAAGCATGATAGCAGTGTGCACCGAGGCGTGCTGCTATCATTTAAACCATGACGTGGCAGGACCGTCACGGGTCTTTATGGGAAGTTTACCCATGACGGTCCTGGCACGTCATGGGTTGTTAAGGGGTTAATAATATGTTTGTTGTTGTTGTTTTTGCTTACTCTCAGGCTCAGATGTGCCATGGGTAAGTTTACATATTTTTGCAGCTTTTGGTAATTTGTATTTGGCTTGCTGTGCTTGATTGTGATTACACAATATATATATAAAGAAAACAACAATTGCAGACTACGAGCAAACAGGGACAATCACAAAATTGCCTCCATCATGCACATGGATTACTGAGGACAAGGTCCACAAGAGGCTGGAGACGTTTATGGTGAATAAAGCACCTGAATCTGTTGGCATACACCCAGGGGTACTTAAGGAACTTAGTTCAGTAATAGCAAGACCCTTATACTTAATGTAACAGGATCCAGGAAACCAGTGCAGTACATGGCCATCGTGCCGTGCTTCTCTCTTTGTGATACGGCTACAAAGGGGTAGCTGCGATGGTGTAAGTCATGAAGATCTGAGGAATGGTAGTCAAAGGGGACTCTTTAGACCATTCCTAAAAGAAGACACTAAACACAAATTGGTGTAGTCCAAGAACACTGTGTGCTTCATTGGAACTTGCCATAGTTTATAAAGCCACATTGCCAGGGAGAAGGGGAATGTGACATGCAATAGGACAGAACAGATTAATACGATTAACACACAGCACAATGGAAGCAGGTTATACAAACAACCACAGCACCAGACTAATCTTATTACACAGACAACAATGGTGAATATGCAGCAGTAGTATAGGGATTAAGTAACCCGTAATCAAACATGGACCAGTCAGCGAGACATATACTTTTGGAGACAATACGATGACAATAAAAAAATAACAGGCCCATGTAAAATTGTATCCCAAATAATTTTCTTAAAACAGGGGTCCAGCATCAGTTACATGTATTAACAGATGCACTTGTAAAGGACCATAAGCCCATTACATCACCCCGCCCTAAGTCCCAAGCCAGCGGAATGTCCTTGGTGGTGGGTTGGAGAAGTGGTGTCCTGGTCTGGTTAAATGTCCACATTCCCAAGGTAATGTCTTCTACCCCACATCTCAGTACATCCGTTGGCCTCAGGGGATGGAGCTCTGGTGCCCCGCATCCCAGCAATTCTGACTGCTGCTGAGGATGGGACATCCCATATGAAATAAACAAAGGAGAAAAAAGCGGCTCCATGAAAAAATAACCAAACATATGCATAGGGACTCAGTGACACAATGCAAAGAAGAAACTCTGTGCTATAGTATAGAGTCTAAAAAAGAATGCTAGTGCTCCCACTCTGCTAGTTTTGCCTCTGAGATTTTTTTATGTGTTGCCAGGAAGGTATGTGGTTTTACATTGGATTCTACAATAAAGATGCTTTAAAATATTCTCTGGAAATGTTCATGGTATTAAAGAAGATACTAATATGGCGATGCAAAATAATACGAGGAAGATGGGGATTTTCCACCCTGCATTCCTGTATCTCTCTCTTCCACTGAGGATGAGGCTCTTCTGCCCCCATCCCGTTTCCTCCATCAGCCACTGGGGATCAGGCTATTGGGCCCCCCACATCCAGCACCTCTGACTGTCACTGGGTATGAGGCTCTTCCACTTTGCAACCTTGTACATCTCTTTGCCATTGGGGATGAGGCTCTGTTGCTTCGCATTCCAGCACCTCTGGGGCCAGCTCATGGGGAACAGGCCTGACTGCCTCACACCCTGGTTCTCGGCTCTGCCACCCAAGTTGCAGCACCAGAGTGGTTCCCCATTTTCCTGTCCTCCCGCAGCTCCAGGTAGTGCATTTCTAGGTACCACTCCGTATTAACAAGGCGATCCAGTTCAGAACAGAGCTCTAGGGTAAAAACTTGGGAATCCCTTTGAAAGGTTGCATGTGAAAGAGCGTGCAACCTTTTCACAGAGTTACAATGTCTCCATAATAAAAATGTCGACATGAGAATCTCGCACTGCATGACAGCGTGAGATTCTTACTTTGAGTACTGAAATGTCGCCTTCTGCCCTGGCTGTATCATATCCTGCTGCCCCAGAGCTGTAATAATGTTAATAGCACTGCATCTCTGGCTCACACTGATGCTTTCTGTCTTTAAGCATCTGCTCCCCAGAGCTGTAATAATGTTAATAGCACTGCGTCTTGGGCTCACACTGGTGCTTACTTTCTTTCTTTAAACATCTGCTGTCCCAGAGCTGTAGTAATATTAATAGGGCTGCGTCTCTGGCTCACACTGATGCTTTCTTTCTTTAAGCATCTGCTGCCTCAGAGCTGTAATAATGTTAATAGCTATGTTTCTCTGGCTCATACTGGTGCTTTCTTTCTTTAAAGGGATAGTAATACTTCGTTTTAACTTTATTTTATTTTGTAGGCATTAAAAAACATGAAGAATGATATAAGTCTTATCTCTCAAACCTTTATGGTTTTTGAGATATTCACAAGCAAAGTTTCCCCCTCCCACCCCTTTTACCTACTGTAAACAATCTCTTCTCAGATGTGGAATACAGTCCATAGACTATACAGATAACAGCAGGGGACACTCTTATTCCTATGAAAACAATGAAATCCCTGCCCCCCTTGACAAGCTTTCCAGGTTTTTCCATTATCTTAATTGAAGATTGTCCCTCTCTGCAGTCTACCTGGGCAGCTCCCTTCTGCCCTGGCTGAAAAGTGTTACATCAGTAAAAGGGGCGGGAGGGGGACACTTTGCTTGTGAATATCTCTTAAACCATAAAGGTTTGAGAGATAAGACTTATATCATTCTTCATGTTTTTTTAATGCCTACAAAATAAAATAAAATTAAAACGAAGTATTACTATCCCTTTAAGCATCTGCTGCCCACTGATCCTCTTGGATCCGTTGCTTAAAGAAAGAAAGCACCAGTGTAAGCCAGAGACACAGCGCTATTAACATTATTACAGCTCCAGGGCAGCAGATGCTTAATGAAAGAAAGCACCAGTGTGAGCCAGGGACGCAACGCTATTAACATTATTACAGCTCTGGGGCAGCAGGATATGATACATGTGGGCAGCAGGCGACAGTTCAGTACTCGACATGAGAATCTTGCACTGTCATGCAGTGCAAGATGCTCATGTCAACATTTTTATTATGGCGACATGGTAACTGTTCCATATGGTCGCATGCGTGCAACCTTTTAAAAGTAAAAATAAACCATAAACTGACCCAGGCATTGAATCTGAGCAGCTGAAGACAAGTAACAGTTTCCACCCCACAATCTTTGTCTAGGTCCATCCCTTTCTGAATACACCGGGGTTAATCCCGAGGACAAACCCCCTCCGAAGACTTAGCATATGGGAGTACCTCTGATAGGTACAAACCCCAGCTTCATTGCCTCCTCCCGTACTGTAACCTTTTCTCTTCTGTGTTCATCAGTAATATCATCCACAACACTGCGGCTGTTTTACTCCATGCCGATACTGTTGAGTTGGTCTAGATGCTTTTGAACCTCTTGGAACAATGATGAGCCCTCATGCCAGGCTCTCTGTGATGCGGCTACAAAGGGGTAGCCATGCAGGTCCAAGTCATGAAGATCTGAGGAATGGGAGTCAAAGGAGACTCTTCAGACCATTCTTAGAAGAATACAAACCACACAACTTGTTGTGGTCCAAGAACAATATGTGCTTTATTGGAACTGGTGGACAAAAAGCAAACAGATAAAAAATAAATAGGTAGGACACAATAAGGGGCAAAGCCCTTTGGTCCTTAAGGTCCATTCTGTATAGGAGACCAGTTCAGAAAAAAAGTGCTAGCAGGATCTAATAACATTTTACTTTTATTAGTACAATAAATTAAAACCCATGTTAAAAACGATTGGATTAATTTATTACCTATGGTAGCCTACCGTTCAACTGTTGCAACTGCCTGTTATAGTATCCTATTATACTGAGTATTGATACAATGTTGTTGGTGTGATCCTCAAACCACAATACTACAAGATAGAGTCTGCCATCGTATATGAAAACATCATGTACAATAGCTGCCTTTTTCAGCCAGTGGACTCTGAAACCTCTGAGTTCTATGCTTGTGGTAGACGTTCACAGTTAGTCTGTGTTCAAAGTTATCTGTTAAAGGAACAGTCGAAAATATAAGAGTGAGTTCTGCAGGCTAAGTGTCGATCAGTACTTACACTTTCTACTTCAGCATAGTTCTGATTTTAAACCCTTGTGGTATAAAACCGCATTCTATGTTAACTGTGGCAGTCTCTTAGGTCGTAAGAACTCTGTTATTGTAACAGTAACTGACAGTATCATACCTTTTGTGAGCCGCCGCGGTATAAAACCACATTCTATGCTGACTGCTGCAATCACTAGGAAACCGGGAGCTCAATTAGTATAACTGTAACAGTCTTGTACTTGCTATGAGTCCTTGTGGTATAAAACCGCATTCTAAACTAACTGTTGCTATCAATTAGGACACATAAACTCAATTAACACTTGGACCCCTTTACTAGATGGTGCATTTTAAGCCCTACTTATATTAGAAATAGTGATGCTAAAGTATACTAAGACTAGTTGAACAGACTGTGTACATGGGCCACAGTGCCAGACAGCAACGGCCGTGGTGCAGTCATGCACAGTACAGACTGCCTGCGCCGCTGCTGATAAAGGAGCGGGGTGCTCCGAATTCAGACCGTAGTCCTATCTGGACACCGAATTCGGAGCGCCCCACTCTGTTATCAGCCGTACTGCAGGCAGTCTGTACTGTGCATGACTGCAGCGCACGTAGCCGTATGTACTGTGCCTGACAGCTTCTGACAAACATACATTAGAAAACTATTATATAGGATTATATAGGATAAGGCAATTCTGGAGATACCAACTGCATTATAATTGACAAGTGCACCCTTTTGCTTTGCAGTGTATTGCACACAACCCTCTTTCGCTCAAAGAGTTAAATGCCCTATTGATGTAAATGGAGATTTTAACATTTTCAATGATAGAGAGGTCTCCAACTATTGCTTTGCAATGGGTTGGAAACCTCTCTGTCATTGAACAGGTTAAAATTCCCATTAAAAGGGGAAGTAACAGCTTATACTAATAATCCTTCTAAACAATACTTTACTATGACAAAAAATCCTAATGGCCTCTATGTATTTTCTTTTGTTCTTTGATTCAATAGAAAATATCTTCAGTTACTCCTGGACATCATGTCAATGGTGGCAGTTTTATCACACAGAGTGCATAAGCCTAATTAACCCTTTCAGGAACAGACAGGTGTGTAACACATTGAAAAGCAATTCACTGCACACCCCTCTGGTCCTTAAACCCTTAACAATCAGAGTTCTGGAGAAGTGACTTTTCCTTTGATCGTTGTCAGTTTACCAGCACTTGTCACTAATGATGTGTGCACAAGTCAAACAGGGGTCTGAGAAAGACATCACTGGTCTTGGAGCGGTCAATTTCAGACCCCGTTTGTGCTATCAACACTCCCACAGGAGAGCTGTAAACACGAAATACTTGATGCGCCAGGACCGTCACCGGTCCTTAAGGAAAAAAAAAAGTGACCAATCAGTAAGGGGTTTAAGGGTTAAAGGAATAGTAATGTTTCATAATAAAAGTGGCTCCAATTAATCATCATAGTATTTGGACTTTGGAGAGTGTTATTTCAATTCTGTCAGAGTTGTAGTTCAAGAGTAATTCAATGACAAAGTATCCCCCTCCTGCCCCTTTTACTAATGTAACACTGTTCAGCCAGATCAGAAGGGAGGTGCCCAGGTACATTGCAGAGAGGGACAATCTTCAATTAAGATAAGGGAAAAAGCTGAAAAACTTGTCAAGGGGGGCAGGGCTTTCATTGTTCTGATAGGAAGAAGAGTGTCCCCTGCTGTTATCTGTCTGGTCTATGGACTAGATTCCACATCTGAGAAGAGATGACTTACATTAGGTAAAAGGCGTGGGAGGGGAAACTTTGCTTGCGAATATCTATCAAACCATAAAGGTTTGAGAGATAAGACTTATATCGTTCTTCATGTTTTTTTAATGTCTACAAAATAAAATAAAGATAAAACGAAATATTACTATCCCTTTAAGATTACCATGTGCAGAGGTCAGTGTTGGTGTCTTGTGGTTTTGCTAGCAATTGTCCTGTCTGCTATATGGCATCCAGGACTGATTGACAAAGGTATCTCTTGAATCAAGGAGCAATATAAAATTTGAAGAGGCCGTTAGGATTTCTGGCCATAGTAAGGTTATTATTGGGAGGTGTTGTTTCCGCTTTAAATCAATGGTAATTTTTATAGTTAATGTATGGCACAATTGGTTTACACAGGAATTGCTTCATAGTACATCAGTCACAATATTTGTTAATGCAAAAATGTGGGAATATAGGCCTATAGAATGGACAGACAGGGGTCATACAACAATATAAGATAGCCTAATAATTATGATGATGCAGATGCTGCAAACAATTTAGATATTTAATCTTTAAAGAACAACTGTATAAACATTTTGCTAAAATGCTGCAGGGCTTAGAAGAGGTTCCCATGGGAAGTTCACTAACAAAATAATAATAAGTAATATGTCTAGTTCAGAACCATCTAAAAAGGAAGGTCGATATGGAATGCTCTGTCCAAGACTTCCTGTTTTGGCCATGTCTCACTTTTTTTCATCCTCTATATGCATTGTATGCATGGATAACTCCAGAGCTACGTGCCATATTTCCACAAACCTAGCAGGCTGTTAACTATCCATAGCCAGAGAAAACATCTAGATTGATTAGACTTTTCCCCAGAAGATAAAATCTTAGAAGCTACAGTATTTTCGTGTCTAAAGAAAATGCTAATTAACATCTTGGATACTAGAAACATCTTCAACAAATTGTTTCTCAATGCATTTGTGAATTTCTGGCATTGAAGGTGGTAACTCCCCTTGCTTAAAGGGATAGTAATGTTTCACAAAAACAGAGGCTCCAATTAATCTTCATAGCATTTGGGCCATAGAGAGTGTTACTTCAATACTGAGGTGTAGTTCAAGAGTAATTGAATGATAAAGTATCCCTCTCCCTCCCCTTTTGCCTTGTGTAAGTCACCTCCATTCAGATGTGGAAAGGACAATCTTCTTACTGTGAGCATAAGGAAAACCCTGCGCCTTTGACAGTTTTTTCTGGTTTTTCCCTTATTATTGTGGTGTATTAGATGTCCTTCAAAATTTGGATTGGAACTTTGCATAAATATATTATTGGATAGTTATTTGCATTCCTTGAATGTATTTGTAAATGGTAATCATATCACCCCTTAGATGTCTCTTCTCTAACGTAAACAAACCCAGTTTAGCTAGTCTCTCTTTATAACTCAGATCCTCCAATTCCTTTATCAGTTTTGCTGCACATCTCTGCACCTTTTCCAGTTCAATAATGTCTCTTTTAACCCCTTAACGACCTGCCGTTCGGCACAGCGCAGTCAGTTAAGGACCACGGAGCATTTTTTTGGGGGGGGTTCTTCCGGTTCCGGACTCCCCGAATGGCGTGCAGCCACAGGGGGAGCACGGAATTCCATGACGGTCATAGTACGTCATGGGTCGTTCAGTCGGATCGACCCATGACGTACTATGACCGTCAAGGGTCGTTAAGGGGTTAAGAACTGGTGACCAAAATTGTACTCCATATTCTAGATGAGGCCTAATCATGGATTTATATAGAGGAAGCATAATATTAGCATCTACACCTCTTTTTATGCAGGATAGTGCCCTATTTGCTCTTGCAGCAGCTGAGTGACTCTGCACACTGCTGTGAAGTCTATTGTCTATCAGTACTCCTAAATCTTTCTCTAATGAGGATTCCCAGTTGTTTCCCATTTAGAGTATATGTAGCATGTTTGTTTCTACAGCCCAAATGCATAACCTTACATTTTTGTGCATTAAATGTCATCTGCCACTTTTCTGCCCATTCACTCAGTTTATCTAAATCCTTCTGCAGAGAAAAAACATCCAGCTCTGTATGTATTTCCTTACATAGCTTAGTGTCATCAGCAAAGATTGAGATATTACTTTCAATTTCCACTTATAGATCAATAATAAACACATTAAAAATCATTGGGCCCAATACTAAACCCTGTGACACCCCACTTATAACTTTAGAATTTTGGCTGGCTTGTTTTTATTTTGTGCACATTGCCTGCTATTTTGTGCAGTCAGTGACAGGAGCAGGAGGACGTGGTGTGAGGCTGCTATAATGACACATTGTGCATGCTGGGGTTTCATTCTGTTGTAAGAGTGCCAATTATAAAGTTGCTCTCTTAGGACATACTCTAGCAAGTTTGAAAAAAGAGCTCTGATAGAAAAAGTAAAACATCAGCATGGACCGCGCCTCATCTCTGAGGTCTCACACGCCAGTCCTCCTGCTCCTGTCACTGGCTGTATTTGAACATGGTTATGTCTATTAGACCAGTTTTATTGCTAGAATGCTTTTATTGCTTCACAATGATGTGGAGACCCATCTACCATTCAAGAAATTAAAAGCTTCTTTTCAACAAATGGGGGTGATTATTTGTCCCTAGTGTAGCACCATTACAATTGTAAGCTCTGGGGTATGACTAGTATAATACATTACAATTTTAAGCTCTGAGGCAGGACAAGTGTAGCACCATTACAGTTGTAAGCTCTGTGGCATCACTAGTGTATCACCATTTCATTTGTAAGCTCTGGGGTATGACTAGTATAACACATTACAATTGTAAGCTCTGGGGTATGACTAGTATAACACATTACAATTGTAAGTTCTAGTGTATGACTAGTATAACACATTACAATTGTAAGCTCTGGGGTATGACTAGTATAACACATTACAATTGTAAGCTCTGGGGTATGACTAGTATAACACATTACAATTGTAAGCTCTGCGACATGACTAGAGTAATATCATTACAATTGTAAGCTCTGGGGTATGACTAGTATAACACATTACAATTGTAAGCTCTGGGGTATGACTAGTATAACACATTACAATTGTAAGCTCTGGGGTATGACTAGTATAACACATTACAATTGTAAGCTCTGCGACATGACTAGAGTAATATCATTACAATTGTAAGCTCTGGGGTATGACTAGTATAACACATTACAACTGTAAGCTCTAGTGTATGACTAGTATAACACATTACAATTGTAAGCTCTGCAGCATGACTAGTGTAATACCATTACAATTGTAAGCTCTGGGGTATGACTACTATAATACATTACAATTGTAAGCTCTGAGGTGTAGCACCATTACAGCTGTACGCTCTGTGGCATCACTAGTGTATCACCACTTCAGTTGTAAGCTCTTGGGTATGACTAGTATAACACATTACAATTGTAAGCTCTGCGGCATGACTAGTGTAATACCATTACAATTGTAAGCTCTGGGGTATGACTAGTATAACACATTACAATTGTAAGCTCTGCGGCATGACTAGAGTAATATCATTACAATTGTAAGCTCTGGGGTATGACTAGTATAACACATTACAACTGTAAGTTCTAGTGTATGACTAGTATAACACATTACAATTGTAAGCTCTGCAGCATGACTAGTGTAATACCATTACAATTGTAAGCTCTGGGGTATAACTAGTATAATACATTACAATTGTAAGCTCTGAGGCAGGACAAGTGTAGCACCATTACTGTTGTAAGCTCTGTGGCATCACTAGTGTATCACCACTTCAGTTGTAAGCTCTGGTGTATGACTAGTATAACACATTACAATTGTAAGCTCTGCGGCATGACTAGAGTAATATCATTACAATTGTAAGCTCTGGGGTATGACTAGTATAACACATTACAACTGTAAGCTCTAGTGTATGACTAGTATAACACATTACAATTGTAAGCTCTGCAGCATGACTAGTGTAATACCATTACAATTGTAAGCTCTGGGGTATGACTACTATAATACATTACAATTGTAAGCTCTGAGGTGTAGCACCATTACAGTTGTAAGCTCTGTGGCATCACTAGTGTATCACCACTTCAGTTGTAAGCTCTTGGGTATGACTAGTATAACACATTACAATTGTAAGCTCTGCGGCATGACTAGTGTAATACCATTACAGTTGTAAGGTCTGGGGTATGACTAGTATAATACATTACAACTGTAAGCTCTGAGGTATGACTAGCATAGCACCATTTCAGTTGTAAGCTCTGTGGCATCACTAGTGTAGAACCATTACAATTGCAAGCTCTGTGGTATCACTAAGGAGACTGACAGAGGGCGAGAGGAGGAAGAAGACTGACAGTGAGAAAGAGGGAATGAGACTGAAAGAAAGACAGAAGGAGGGAGGCTGGCAGAGAAAGAGAGGAAAGGGGACTGATAGAGGAAGAGACTGCAAGGCTCGTCCCCTCTCTTTCACTCTTTTAGACTCCTACCGTCTCTCTCCCTCTGTCAGTCTCCATCCCTCTCTCTCCCTCTGTCAGTCCCCTTCTCTCTATGTCCCTTTGTCAGTCAACTTCCCCTCTCTGTCAGTGTCATTCACCTTCCCTCTCCTACTGTGTCACTCTCTAGTCTCTTGCCCTCTCTTCCTTTGTCACTTCTCTCCTTTTTCCTCCTCTGACAGCCTCCCTTCCTGCTTGAACATATGTTACAAAGAATTAAAAACACAGGTAAGATGAGCTTGATGAATACTACCATTAAAACACATTTTGAACTTCAGCAGTTTTATTTTTATTTTGTCTTTAAAACTACAGATTTTTCAAAGGGATAAAGATATTTTTTTACACTAACACCATATTACTACTTCCAACTCCTAACTGCTGATATTACTTTAAACTGTCTTCTCCAATTTTATATCATTTTAATTTAGTTGGCAAAGAATTAAGAAAATTAGACAAAAAATGATGGCTAGAAGATTATTCTTAATAATACAAAATCCTTGTGAGCTCTATTTTATCAATAATATTCAAATTATGACATGTGTATAGATAGGAGAGTAGCAAAGACTGTGTTTTGGTTACATATACAGAAAGTAACAAAAGAAATTGTCTGCACATCAGATCTTAACCTTCACCAATAAACCTGTGACTTACTTCAGAAAACAAACAGTGAAGTTGTAGTTACAAGTTAGTGGCTAAAACGTGTAGAAACAAGAAGTCAGAGATGCTCAACTAGGCTCATAAGCTTGTAAGGTTATGGAAAAGCTCACTGTGGCTGCATGCTCATACCCAGGGTGCAATTTCTTTTAGATCACAAGTGCCATACACAGAGAAGAAATATTCTGAAGCATATCATACAAGTCCTGCCAAAATGACAGCCCAGTCATGAGATGCCAAACAACTCTTCTCCAAACAAGGCAAGCAACTAACAGCAGAAGTACATTATGGCCTTGTTGGGCCTCACCAGTGACGTGCAGTCGATCCCTGTGAGCAAGGGGTCCTCATCTATATTCCTCATTACCATTAGGGTAACTTAACTTAAGAGTAATTTGCATAGATAAGGAAGAAGTCAGAGATGCTCAACTAGGCTCATGAGCCTGCAAGCGTATGCAAAAGCTCACTGGGACTGTGTCCTCATGCCCAGGGTGCAATCTCTTTTAGCTCACAAATGCCATAAAAAGAGAAGAATTATTCTGAAGCATATCCCACAGGTCCCATCAAAATTACAGTCCAGCCACAAAATTATAGACAAATCTTCTCAAAACAAGGCACACAACTAACCCCATATTACTATTCCAGCCTTGTCTGAGCTGTGCAGCTGGTCCATCTAAGCTCCTGTGGGCAAGGGGTCCAAGTCTGGATTTCCCCCATTACCCTTAGAGTGACTAACCCTAATGGCAATTTGGGTAGAAAAGGATGTATGGATGTATCTTTATTTATATAGCGCCATACATGTACACAGAGCTTAACAAAAGTTGGAATAATATAATACAAAACTACAGAGCTGGGTTAAGAGCATTAAGCTTAAGTGCAATCCTTCATTATTCATGGGGGAAAGTGCAGCAAGGGATGAAGTAAAAGAGGCTCAACTAAGCTCATGAGCTTGCAAGGATATGTAAAAGCTCATTGGGACTGTATCCTCATGCCCAGAGTGCAATCACTTTTAGCTTACAAATGCCATACACTGAAAAGATGTGATGTGCAGCTAGTCCGGATAAGATCCTGTGGGCAAGGGGTCCAAGTCTGGATTCCCCCATTACCCTTAGAGTGACAAACCCTAAGAGTTATTTGCATAGAAAAGGATGTATCTTTATTTATATAGCACCATACATGTACACAGCTCTTAACATAAATTGTATTAATATAATACAAAAATGGGTTAAGAGCATTAAGCTTAAGTGCAATCCTTCATTATTCATGGGGGAAAAGACAGCAAGCTTACAAATGCCATACACTGAAAAGAAATATTCTGAAGAATATCATACAGGTCCTGCCAAAACTAGAGTCCAGCAACAAAATGGCAGACAATTCTTCACTGAACAAGGGAAGCAACTACACCACACGTACGTTCCAGCCTTGTTGAGTCTTATTTGTGAGGTGCAATTTATCCTACTAGACACCTGTGAGCAAGGGATCCAAGTCTGGATTCCCTATTACACTTAGGGTGACTAACCCAAAGAGCAATTTGCATAGAAATAGAAGACGTAAGAGATGCTCAACTAGGCTCATGAGCTTGCAAGGGTATACAAAAGCTCACTGAGACTATGTCCTCATGCCCAGGGTGCAATCTCTTTTGGCTCACAAACACCATACACAGAAAAAATATATTCTGAAGCATATCATACATGCCCTGCAAAATGAAAGCTCAGCTACAAAATGCCAGACAATATTCCTAAAAAAACAAGGCAAGCAACTAAACCCAAAAGTATATTTCAACATTGTTGTGACTCCTCCGTGAGGTGCAGTTGATCCCTCTAGGCACTTGTGAGCAAAGGGTCCAAGTTTGGATTCCCCCATTACCCTTAGGGTGACTAAACCTAAGAGCAATTTGCATAGAAATAGAAGAAGTCAGAGATGTTCAACTAGACTCATGATCTTGCAAGGGTATGCAAAAGCTCACTGGGACTGCATACTCATGCCCAGAGTGCAATCTCTTTTAGCTCACAAATGCCGTACACAGGGAAGAAATATTCTGAAGCATATCATACAGGACCTGACAAAATGACAGTACAACTACAAAATGCCACACAATTCTTCCCCAAACAAGGGAAGCAGCTAACCTTACACATACATTCCAAAATCATCAGCACAATGTATCTGATTCCTTTAAAAGCTTACTGAGACTGCGTCCTCATGCCAAAGGTGCAATCTCTTTTAGCTCACAAATGTCATAAACAGAGAAGAAACATTCTGAAGTATATCATACAGGTCTGCCAAAATGACAGTCAAGCCAAAAAAATGCCACACAATTCTTCTCTAAACAAGAGAAGCTGTTAAAGTAAAACATACATTTCAGCCTTGTTGAGCCTCCTCTGTGAGGTGCAGCCATTCCTTTTACGCACCTGCGAGCAAGGGGTCCAAGTCTGGATTCCCCCATTACCCTTATGGTGACTAACCCTAAGAGCAATTTACATAGATATAGAAGAAGTCAGAGATGCTCAACTAGGCTCATGAGCTTGCAAGGATATGCAAAAGCTCACTGGGACTGTGTCTTCAAGCCCAGGGTGCAATCTCTTTTAGATCACAAATGCCATACACAGAGAAGAAGTATTCTGAAGCATATCATACATGTCCTGCCAAAATGGCAGCCCAGCCACAAACTGCCAGACAATTATTCTATAAACAAGGCAAGTAACTAACTCCAGAAATAGGTTGCGTCCTTGTTGGGCCTCCCTGGTGAAGTGCAGCTGATCCCTCTAGGTACTTGTGAGCTAGGAGTCCAAGTTTGAATTCCCCCATTACCCTTAGGGTGACTAACCCTAAGAGCAATTCGCATAGAAAGAGAAGAAGTCAGAGATGCTCAGCTAGGCTCCCTGGGGTTGCATTATCATGCCCAGAGTGCAATCTTTTTAGCTGACAAACATCTAACACAGAGAAGAAACATTCTGAAGCATATCATAGAGGTCCTGCCAAAATTACAGTCCAGTCACAAAATGCCAGACAAGTCTTCTCTGACATACATAAGACATACATCTCACCCCTGTTGAGCCTTATCAAGAAAGTGCAGCTAATTCCTCTAAACTCCTGGGAGCAAGAGGTACAAGTCTGGATTCCCCCATTACCCTTAGGGTGACTAACCCTAAGAGCAATTTGCATAGAAAAGGATGAAGTAAGAGATGCTCACCTAAGCTCATGAGCTTGCAAGGGTATGGAAAAGCTCACTGTGACTGCTTCCTCATGCCCAGAATGCAATTTCTTTTAGCTCACAAATACCATCCGCAAAGAAGAAATATTCTGAAGCACATCATACAGGTCCTGCCAAAATGGCAGTCCAGCCTCAAAACGCCACACGATTTTTCTCTGAACAAGGGAAGCCATTAACCCCAAACATTCATGTGCCTTGGTGGGTCTCGTCGGTGAGGTGCAGTTGATCGTTCTAAGCACCTGTGAGCAAGAGGTTCAAGTTTGGATTCCCCCATTGCCTTTAGGGTGACTAACCCTAAGAGCAATTTGCATAGAAATAGAAGAAGTCAGAGATGCTCAGCTAGGCTCATGAGCTTGCAAAGGTATGCAAAAGCTCACTGGAACTGCATCTTCATGCCCAGGGTGCAATTTCTTTCAGCTCACAAATGCCATACACAGAGAAGAAGTATTCTGAAGCATATCATGCCGGTCCTGCCAAAATGATATCCAGCCTTGAAATGACAGACAATTATTTTCTGAACAAGAAAGCAATTAATCCCAAACGTACATGTCAGCCTTGTTGGACCTCATCGGTGAGGTGCAGCTGATCCTTCTAAAGCACCTGTGAGCAAGGGGTCTAAGTTTGCATTCCCCTATTACCCTTAGGGTGATTAACCCTAAAAGCAATTTACATAGAAATAGAAGAAGTCAGCTAGGCTTGGAAGGGTATGCAAAAGCTCACTGGGACTGTGTCCTCACGCCCAGAGTGCAATCTACTTTAGCTCACAAATGCCATAAACAGAGAAGAAATACTCTGAAGCATATAACACAGGTACTGCCAAAATGACAGTCCAGACACAAAAATACCAGTCAACTCCTCTTTCAACAAGGGAAGCAATTAACCTCCGACATACAGTTCAACCTCATCAGTGATGTGATATTCATCCCTCTAAGCACCTGTGAGCAAGGGGTCCAGATCTGGATTCCCCCATTTCCCTTAGGGTGACTAACCCTAAGAGCAATTTGCATAGAAGTGGATGCTCAACTAGGCTCATGAGCTTACAACGGTATGCAAAAGCTCACTGGAATTGCATGCTCATTGCTTACAGTGCAATCTCTTTAAGAACACAAATGCCATACACAGAGAATAATATTTTGTAGCATATCATACAGGTCATGCCAAGATACCACCCAATTCGTCTCCAAACAAAAGAAGAAACTAACCCCAAACATACTTTTCAGCCTCATCAGTGATGTGCATCTAAGCACCTGTGAGCAAGATGTCCACATCTGGATTCCCCCATTCCCTTAGGGTGACTAAACCTAAGAGCAATTTGAATAGAAGTAGAAAAAGACAGAGATGCTTAATTAGGCTCATGAGCTTGCAAGGGTATGCAAAAGCTCACTGGGACTGTGTCCACATGCCCAGTGTGCAATCTCTTTTCGTTCACAAAATGCCATAAAAAGAGAAGAATTATTCTGAAGAATATCACACAGGTCCCATCAAAATGACAGTCCAGCCACAAAACAATAGACAAATCTTCTCAAACCAAGGCACGCAACTAACCCCAGATTAACATTTCAGCTTTGGCTGTGATGTGCAGTTGGTCCATCTAAGATCCTGTGGGCAAGTGGTCCAAGTCTGGATTCCCCCATTACCCTTAGAGTGACTAACCCTAAGAGCTATTTGCATAGAAAAGGATGTATCTTTATTTATATAGCACCATACATGTACACAGCTCTTAACATAAATTGGAATAATATAATACAAAAATGGGTTAAGAGCATTAAGCTTAAGTGCAATCCTTCATTATTCATGGGGGAAAGGGACAGCAAGCTTACAAATGCCATACACTGTAAAGAAATATTCTGAAGAACATCATACAGGTCCTGCCAAAATTACAGTCCAGCAACTAAATGCCAAACAATTCTTCACTGCACAAGGGCAGCAACTACCCCACATGTACGTTTGAGCCTTGTTGGGTCTCATTGGTGAGGTTCATTTTATCCTTCTAAACACCTGTGAGCAAGGGGTCCAAGCCTGGATTCCCCATTACACTTAGGGTGACTAACCCAAAGAGCAATTTGCATAGAAATAGAAGAAGTAAGAGATGCTCAGCTAGGCTCATGAGCTTGCAAGGGTATGCAAAAAAAAGCTCACTGAGACTGTGTCCTCACACCCAGGGTGCAATCTCTTTTGGCTCACAAACACCATACACAGAAAAGAAATATTCTGAAGCATGTTATACATGTCCTGCAAAATGACAGCCCAGCTACAAAATGCCAGACAATTTTTCTAAAAAACAAAGCAAGCAACTAAACCTAGAAGTATATTTTGGTCTTGTTTGGACTCATCAGTGAGATGCAACTGACCCCTCTAGGCACTTGTGAGCAAAGGGTCCAAGTTTGGATTCCCCCATTACCCTTAGGGTGACTAAACCTAAGAGCAATTTGCATAGAAATAGAAGAAGCCAGACATGCTCAATTAGGCTCATGATCTTGCAAGGGTATGTAAAAGCTCACTGGGGCTGTGTCCTCATGCCCAGAGTGAAATCTATTTTAGCTCACAAATGCCATACACGGAGAGGAAATATTCTGAAACATATCATACAGGTCCTGCCAAAATTACAGCCCAGCCATAAAATGCAGGGCAATTCTTCTCTAAACAACGGGCGCAACTAGCCCCACACATACTTTTCAGCCTTTTGGGTCTCATTGGTGAGGTGCATCTTATCTTTCTAAACACCTGTGAGCAAGGAGTCCAAGTCTGGATTCCTCCATTAACCTTAGGGTGACTAACCCAAAGAGCAATTTACATAGAAATAGAAGAAGTCAGAGATGTTCAACTAGACTCATGAGCTTGCAAGGGTATGCAAAAAGCTCACTGGGATTGCATACTCATGCCCAGAGTGCAATCTCTTTTAGCTCACAAATGCCATACACAGAGACTAAATATTCTGAAGCATATCATACATACTTCTATGCAAATTGCTCTTGGGGTTAGTCACCCTAAGGGCAATGGGGGAATCCAGTCGTGGACCCCTTGCTCACAGGTGCTTAGAGAGACTACTTGCACATTACTGATAATGTAGGGCAAGCTGCTTCCCTTGTTCAGCAAGGTGTTTGTTTGTTTGTTTGTTTGTTTGTTTGTTTGTTTGTTTGTTTGTTTGTTTGTTTGTTTTGTTGGCATTTCATGGCTGGCCTGTCATTTTGGTAAGATCTCTTTGACATGCTTCAGAATATTTTTTTTCTCTCTGTATGGCCTTTCTGTGCTAAAAGAGATTGCACCCTTGGTGCGAGGATACAGTCCCAGTGAGCTTTTGCATACCCTTGCAGGCTCATGAGACTAGTTGAGCATCTCTAACTTCTACTTCTATGCAAATTTCTCTTGTGGTTAGTCACCCTAAGGGTAATGGGGGAATCCAGACGTGGACCCCTTGCTCACAGGTGCCTTGAGGGATCAGCTCTACCTCGCTGACGAGGGCTAACAAGGCCGAAATGTAGCTGCTTCTTTTGTTTAGAGAGGAATTGTCTGGCATTTAGTGGCTGGTCTGTCATTTTGGCAGGACTTGTATGATATGCTTCAGAATTTTTCTTCTCTGTGTATGGCATTTGTGAGCTAAAAGAGGTTGCACTCTGGGAGCGAGGACACAGTCCCAGTTAGCTTTTTGCATACCCTTGCAGGTTCATGAGCCTAGTTGAGCATCTCTGACTTTCTCTACTAAAAACATGTGTAGTTTACCTCTCAACATCAAGGCACCTCAGACTGGGCAAATCCCTATCTGCCTCCAATCTCAAGTGAACAAGAATGAAAAAAAAAATTATGGTAATATGACTGAGAATTGATGGACCATGGAGTAACAACTCTTTCAGACTCATTACTGACAATTTCCGTTACCACAACTATTTGGTAAACCAGGCACACTTTGTAGACCGTTCCAATGAAGTATTAATATTTAGAATGCATGATTTCTGCTCTGCTGAAGAGCCTCCATTCAGTCAAATGACCGTATTCTGCAGCTGTCAGCTACTGCGCTGACTCCTCTCTCGAGGCAACTTTAGGAAGCCTTACATCATTGTTCATATTTTTTTTATGCCTACCAAATTAAATACACTTAAAAGTAAGTATTACTATCTCTTTAACTATGAGTTCACACTTGATATGTCTTATGGGTCACTGATTTTACATTTACATCACTATTTTGTTTAATATCAAGTCAATCATAATTGCAATTGAGACCAGTTTTGAATTTTGAATTAAATAATAATACTCTCTACATATACCCCCTCTTCTTGCAGTAAATTCATATCCATCATGTTTAATGCTTTCCTTCTCTTACTTTAAAGGCTAACAGCACTTGTTCCTATGTACAGTTGACCTTTAATGTGAATAAAGGACAGTATTAACTAGGTAGGTGTCCTTCACAGTGCAACCAGGTCAACCTATTTATATATGTTTCCATTGCATCAGCAATGAACTATGTAACCTCTGTTGAAGCCTGCCTTTTGTTCACAACTTTTCATAACAAACATTATACTTCAATAGTCCGAAATAGGCGATATGTTTAAGTTCTCGTTATCAGATTTAAAGGAAAACTATAGCCAACTATAGCCACAAACTTTAATCTGACTATAAGATTGGCCATATGTCGCTGACTACCACAAAGTTGCACCAGTAGCTCAGGAGTCAATATTTACCATATCACATTGTGTCCCAACTTCCATAGTGCCAGAAACTGATCCAGAGTGGACACTGAAGGCTGCTTTCCCCAAGTCTTGTAAATACAGTGTGGGATTGGCACATTATGGGGTACACATTAATCCTGACTTACCAGAGAAACGTAAGTGGTAACTGGCACTGCCAATCATTTTGTTAGATTAGGGTTTTAAGGTTTACTTTTACCTTAAAATGCAGTACACTACAACTTAGATAAAATGCAAATCAGTGTATATATAGAGCTAACTGCTTTATTTGAAGGATACCTACTCATATAAATCCTTATATTAAACAAATTAAGAGAAACTTTTTCCTAGGCTATAGCTTCTCAAAAACCACTATGAAACAATGTCCTTGATTTATACAACACTTAAAATTATATTTTTACCACAAAGGGCACTAACAGTTTTTTCACATTTGGGACTTTAGCCGAAATAAAAAAAAAGCTGCAATAATTATGAAAAATAGAGCAAAGGCCTCTAAATGTGGTAGTTTACATGGCCAATTATTGCACTGTATGATACAGCTAAAAGCAAGCTGCTACAGGACAGAACTCTTTCGGCAGGTTTGCTCCCTGACCCAGCAGATCTATGGGGACTTTGCAAGCAGCTCAGGAGCTTGCAACTTAGAGCCACAGTCTTCAAGGTTGTATTACAACTGAGGGGAGGGCAATTTCTGACCCATAAATGACTGATCTACCAGGCTTAATAAACATGATAAGATACTTTTAAAACAAACAAGGAAGTTGGAGCACTGATGATCTGCATGGAGGCCTGTGGGGCCACAAGCACATTGTTAAATAGGATAAGATTTGGAGGTCGTGATGTGCATACCAACCTCCAGTGAATGCCCCACCTACCAGGATGTCAGCAATCACATATGGCTATTTCTAATATGGACCAGCCATCATCAGTCATGGACTTCCAGTGACTGAATCTCCAGAAGAACTCAGGTAAGTAACATGAGTAAATGGAAATAGGCATTTTGCTACAATCACAGTAGGAACATAGCCTAAGGCTGATCAAATACTAAGATGGTGTTAATTGTTTAATGGGTGCTGTAGCCATTTTTATCCCATTCTTGTGCTGATTTTATGTCTATGTATAAAGCATTTTGAATTAAATCATGATGTTCATTCACCAGGTGCACCAGACAGTCAATGTAAGGTGATGTCAGATTTGATACAATGCATTTGATTTATATTTACACATTTCATTTAATAACTGGATATATGTTAGACTGGGATAAATGGGACTATCTGCAGTCTTTTCAGTGATGCAATAATAAGAAAGAACAATTTTGGTAATAAAAGAAATAAACACATCAAATCGTGTAAATTAATAAAATAGTGAATGTTAATTTAATCCTTTAACGCTTTGATGCCAGGGAGTTATTCAACACATTGCAGCGCAATGCTATGGTTACCTCTGAAAGGGTAAAATGTCATAGGGGTTCACAATGCATTGTGAAACAGTGCATTGAACACTCCTCTGGTTCATAAAGGGTTAAGATGTTCTAAGAACATCTGGAGGAATTCTAGGAAAAACCAACTTTGCCACAGGGGACAAGTAAAAATTCCCCAGATACTTGTTGATTTAAATTATGCATTTAATAATTTGAATGCTAGGAAGTTCTCTAATACAATTTAAAGTTACAAGCACCAAGCTTAGTACATCAGCCTCACTTTGTGTGCACTCCTTCCAGCTACAAGTACAGAAGTCAGATAGAAGAGCAAACCGTGCCTCCTTCACAATTAATAGATGATCATTAAGTTGAGAAAACTACAATTCTGAAGAATAAAATATTGATGTGAATTTACTAATTTGCCAGTATTAGCCTCTAGTGCCAGTGGCTGCACTTCAGCGTCTACATTAGTGTATGATCAGTATAAAGTATACCAGTGGATAATCTACTCCATCGTTAGGACTGTAACACAAACAAAGTCTGTATGCCTGCTCTATAGCAAGAGAAACATAAAGAAGAAGGGACAGCGCATCAGGGAGATCTAAGTGCAATATGTGAGTTGAAAGATGAGGCATACAATACGATAAGCCAGGGGAATTAGATCCTTATAAACTGGCTGTGTGTGATATGTGTGTGATAATAGAAAATCTAGATAAACATACCAATCTATTAAGCAGGGTATCTCCATAATGAATATGAACATAACACACGGGTAGCTATGATAGTAATAGGTCTAGATAAAGTATACCAATCTATTTGATAGCTCTATATCTATGAACAATGTATTTCCATGATATATATGAGCATAACACACACTTGGTGAATATTCAGTTGCACATAATACGATATCCCCCCTATTTACGCTTACCTGATAGATTCTATTTATACACGCTCATCAGATAGGTACTCCTGTGTGCTTCCTAAGTCCTCACTGGGTGGGTATCCTGATGACTGGGTATCCGCTCAGTAAAAGTAAGAAATAGTATACAAAGTAAAAATTCAAAAATGGTTAAACATGGTAAAAAAATCTCAAAGAATGCACTGTAGGCTACATATTTTGGGACTCCCGTCCCTTAGTCCAGCAGTAGTGCTATTAGGGGAAACTGGGACTCTTGGCAGGATACAGTTTTTAAAGAATAACTAACCAATCAAATCAATGACTGTAGGGTAAGTGGGCTCTGATTAGTCTAAAAGACAATTTGCCTATTATGCTCAGTCGTTATAGATACATTGTTATACACAAAATTATAAACCGATCTTCAATTTAGAATAAGGCAAGAAGAAATGTTATAACATTAGATAACCATATTGTGAGTAGGGGTGGGCGAAAGCTCTTGCTGTATTCCCACGAGAAGTCCTGCAAAAACCACCTTGTTGTCCGCTTTTTTGCTGGGAAAATCCACTTTAAAACCAGCGAATAAGATGGTTGCATTTTTCGCCCATGGGCCAAAATTCTTCGCCATTTTTTCAATGGCTAGAAAGTTTCCGCATATTTAATTTACGTGTTTTTTTTTTTTTAAATGTGACATATTAAAGGAAGTGAAACACAATAGAAGCAGCTACAGAGCGAGGTCAATGTGCTGTGCTGTTCTGCTGTGATCTTTTTGAAAAATTGAGACAGGAGAGGCTCATAGTGACTACTATCACTATGAGAAAGTTTAAACATAGTAAAAGGAGGAATTGGAAGGACCCTTATGTATCCACTGAGTCTGAGTCTGAGGAGGAAGTGAGCACTACAGAACCAATGCTGTTCAGTCCCCCTAAATCAACCCTAGGGATCTTGGGGAATTTAAGAGGAAGGGAGGAAGAAAAGGGTAGTAGTGAGAGCAGGATAGGTCAGCTGCCTGTGCCTGCTGTCAGACATGCTGCCCTGGTGCCACCATTGCTTTATCTGCTACCAGACGTGCTGCCCCTGCTGCCAGTAGTGCTGTGCCTGATGTCAGATGTGTTGCCCCTGCTGACACCGTTGCTGTACCTGCTGCCAGATGTGCTGCCCCTGCTGTCACTAGTGCTGTACTTGCTGTCAGACGTGATGCCCCTGCTACTGCTACCACCATTTGCTGTGCCTGCTGTCAGAAGTGATGCCCCTGCTGTACCCATGCTGTGCCTGCTGCCACTGCTGCTCCTGTTGTCACCAGTGCTGAACCTGCTGCCACCAGTACTGTGCCTGCTGTCAGACGTGCTGCCCCTGCTGCCACTAGTGCTGTACCTGCTGCCAGTGCTGAACCTGCTGCCACCAGTACTGTGCCTGCTGTAAGACATGCTGCCCCTGCTTCCACCAGTGCTGTGCCTGCTGCCAGTGCTGAACCTGCTGCTACCATTGCTGTCAGATGTGCTGCCCCTGCCGCAACCAATGCTGAACCTGCTGCCACCAGTACTGTGCCTGCTGTCAGACGTGCTGCCCCTTCTATAACCAGTGGGGGCTCCGTCACTGCCAGAACCTTGTCTGTGTTGCCTCCGTTTACCCTAGCGTTCTAGGGTTCAGTCACTACCTGAGTCACAGCCGTGTGTCGGTACCTCACCGGGTCCCGTTGGCCGATGGGGAGGACGCGACATCCGTTGCTGGCTTCTTCGGCTCTTCTGCACAGGCGCAGGCGTCCCGACGCACGCCCAGCATCTCGGCGTGCACAACGTCCTCCCAGCCTCGCTTCCAATGCCGGCTCTGCTATTTAAGGAGCGCGCTTCCGGGGTTCAGCGCTCAGTTATTGAGTTCTCTTCTGTGTGTTGGGTCCTGTGCTCCCTCCTGTTGCTCTCTGATCTCCCGGTTCTGACCTCGGCTACCTCCTGACCACTGTGCCTCTTCAGCCTGCCCTGACCTCGGCTACCTTCTGACCACTGTGCCACTCCAGTTGTCCTGACCTCGGCTACCTCCTGACCACTGTGCCTCTTCAGCCTGCCCTGACCTCGGCTACCTCCTGACCACTGTGCCACTCCAGTTGTCCTGACCTTGGCTACCTCCTGACCACTGTGCCTCTTCAGTCTGCCCTGACCTCGGCTACCTCTTGACCACTGTGCTATTTCAATTTACCCTGACCTCGGCTACCTGCTGTCTGGACCTTGGGCCTGCTACGCTCCCTAGCTCCTGGTGGCTGTCTGATCTTCTAGCAAGCTGTGGAATCTCTCAGTTCGGTGCACCCAGCTTCCAGACGTCTGGTACTGTTTCCCTCTCCCCTGTATTTTTTTTACATATACATGTATATGATTTTTTCTCTTGTGTCTCACCTATATATATATACAGTGTCTCTTCTTTATATATATGTATCTGTGCACTTCTGCTAGGCCTGTTTTCTCTCACCTAGAGTTAGTTCTTGAGAGCTAGAGTTAGGGTTCCCTTTTTCAGCTTAGTTAGCGCTAGGGTTAGGGTCTCCTTGTCCTGCCCCTTAGGTTCCTCTTTAACTACTCTCTAGCTGTGTACGAAAGGACTGTCACCGTGTTACCTCCGTTAACTCTAGCGTGCTAGGGTCCAGTTGCTGCCAGAGTCCATTCAGTGTTGCCTCCGTTAACCCTAGCGTGCTAGGGTCCAGTTGCTGCCAGAGTCCATTCAGTGTTGCCTCCATTAACCCTAGTGTTCTAGGGTTCAGTCACTGCCAGAGTCCTGCCAGTGTGGCCTCCGTGTACCCTACTCTCCTAAGGTCAGTTTTCTGCCAGTGTCTTGCCAGTGTTGCTTCCGTTAACCCTAGAAGTCTAGGGCCTAGTGTCCACTTGTACACTATCTGGGCTGCCTTCATTATCCCTAGTCCACTAGGGGATTGCCCTTCAGTTACCCATCGCCTGTGTCATCTATTGCGGTGTGGGGCTGTCGAGGATATTCTTGTTCCTGAACCTTGCTGTGATTCTGTCTACAAGTCCAAGATCATCACACTTATTTTGCTTACTACTACTGTGTGTGTATTTTCACCCTGACCTGCGTCAGATCTGGAAAGTACCTGGTACGGACCTTATCTGGACCTGAGTGGGGTTATTGTGCACACCGTGACAATAGCTCACCACAGAGATCCTTGTATTGACCTCTCATATATTTGTACAATGTGATCAGGTCTCCTCTTAGTCGTCTTTTCTCTAAAGTAAATAAACCAAGTTTGTCTAGTCGTTCCTCATACATCAAGTCACCCATCCCCTTAATTAATTTTGTTGCTCTTCGCTATACCCTCTCTAGTTCTAGTATATCTTTTTTTAGAACTGGTGCCCCAAACTGCACTGCATACTCAAGGTGAGGTTTTACCAGAGATTTGTACAATGGCAAAATGATGTTATCCACTCTTGCTTCAATACCACTTTTTATGCAAGACAGAATTTTGTTTGCCTTTGCTACTGCTGTTTGACACTGGTCACTGTTTCCAAGTAGTTGACAAGGATACCCAGGTCTTTCTCTAGCAATGAATACCCTAAATATCTTCTTTTATTTCTTCTGATCTTCTTTTTTCTTTTCTTCTTTCATGCTGTAATAAAAAAATATAAAGTATATATCCATTAGTGCTTTTTCGTAAAAAAAAAAAATAATCCCCCAAAGATGCTACAGTTAACCATTTGAATGTCACAGGGGTAGCCCTCCGGAGCTCAGAGGGTTACTATAGGTGGCATCTGCAAGTCTGCATTAAATTGGCATTAGACAGGTGTAGGGTCTAATTGATTCTAGAGCTTACTGTAGTTTAGCTTCATTTATTCCTCCCAATGTGTAGTCCAGGGGACCTCAGTCTACATTCAGTAAAACCCTAGGTTCCTTGAAAAAGTACAAAAGGATCCACAGAAGTACATTTTTGTATTCAAGCAAATGTATCAAGATGATATGCAACATGTCTGCAGCAAACCAACTACACTTATGGAACAAATTAAAAAATCTAAATTGATATAAATTGAGTCTTTAATTTCTTCAATGCCAAACATCTTAGGGTGGGGTGGGGTGCTTTAAGGACCAAGACATGGCTGTGTTCTGTGATCACAGGTCAGCAGTCGCACTGCGATCAAAAACTTCCATGACGTGCCATAACCATTAAGAGCTCTTGCCTGTAGATGACGCGTGGAAAGATGGCAAGCATTGCTGAAGTGGCGGCGCTGAAAACCAGCTCCTGGATGTGGTAACCAGTCTGGCTGCAGGCGGAAAGCGAGTGCTGGTGCTGGGAAGGGAGCACATGCTACAGGAATCAAAGGCATATGTAAGACATCACATACAGCTACTGCACCAATGGGCTGACTGCTTTTTCCTGGACAACATATCAGAAGATGACCCTTTCCTGCTCTATGCCAGCTTGAACTCTGGCAGTCACTGTTGCTTTTTAACTAGGGATCTTATGCGAGACCACAAAGCTTGTCTACCTGATGCACAAACCAAACTGCTCTTCTTTAAGTGGCAGCGTGGACACCAGCTGGTTCTTCCCTTCTATACCTCAGGGAGCAGAGGGCATCTGCATTACAGTACCAGAGCGGAAGGAAAGAATTGGCACTTATTTTTCTAAGCACACCTACCCGACCGCGTAGGAGTGTGGAGGGGATAGATCCTGACTTATATAGAGGCGATCACGGGAGCAACGGCTCCATACGGGTGGAAGTTGCCATTCACTGGTACCTGGACGAGTCAGATAAGCATTTCCTATTATTTTATCCTGTAAGCGCATATATGTGTGGTGCATACAATTTTTTTTGTGCTTCTATTGTAGATTTTGTGACTGTTGTGGGTGGAAAAAGGCCATTTAAGGAGCAGCATAGAAGGAATCGATAAGTGGGGGATTTATTTGGATGACCGAAGCTGGATTGCTTATTAACTCTCATCTGTCTTCATTTCATTTGTACTCCATTGTGACTAACAAGAGGGACATTTGTCATTTTAACTTCATTAGTAATATTTGTGTTTCTTTGTTTCGATTTGTGTTTATTTGTGATTAACACAGGTGCCATTTGTTATTTTTAACACCACTTTGTTGTCTTTTTTGTTTTTTGTTTTTTTCTGTTTGCTGGACATATTAATACTGAGATTGTTATTGTGATATATTTTTCCTGTTTAGTTTTAAGGTATATCTTCTTGATATATAGGAGAGAGGGATTGGAATCTATTGGAGTTCGTATAACTTAATATCTAGAGGCATTTTTCCACATCTTTGATTGCTTGAGTGCCCGTTTTTGGGCTCTGGTGGTAGTAAAAAATGCAATTTGACTAAATTCTTTGACCTTCAGGCTAGTTTGAAATGTGATTGTGTACAGCACAAACAGAACCCTTCCACAGCTCTTCTAGCCCTTGTCACTTCTCTTCAACATCATAACCAAATCTTGTGAGATTGGGTTGAATTTACCCTCCAGTGCCTTAAGCAGAAATACTATTTGAGGCTAATAGAGCTGACAATCTCCTAGCTGCTAAGCTGCTGTGCCATATGGCCAAATCCCACATAGCCTACCTGGAGGGTCCAAGTCAAGCCAAGATTATTAACCCTATGCAAATAGAAGAGAAGTATTACGCCGGTCTCTATAAATTCCAGTCAGATCCTACCCTGCCATCTCCCAATGAACATCTAGAATTTATTTTCTGAAACCAAATATCACTGCCTCAGATGTGTGATGCACAGGTGGCATCTTTTAACATCCCATTCACGGAAGAGGAGGTCACAAATGCTATTAATCTCCATAAATCAGGGAAGTTACAGGTCCCAAGCAGATTCATGAATTTGTACTATAAGAAATGTTCCCATTTACTTTTTCCCAACCTCACAAACCTTTTCAATACCATTCCTTCTTCTTCTACAATACCTGGTTAATTCCTGTGAGCCACTATTGTCACTCTAACCAAGCCGGGGAAAGATTCTAGTTTCTTATCAGAACTACCACCCTATTTCTCTTCTCAATAGATACTCTCAAGGTCCTGGAGAGTGACTAAACCCACTCATTCCCTTGAGGGGTGTTAACACCTTTCCCACCCCAGATCAGGTGGGCTTAATTTGGAAACGGCAGGCCCCAGGCAAATACTAGATTACTGAATATCATCTAATGCTCTAGGTCCTGTAAAATTCCAACTTTGTTGCTGGTCTTGGACTCTGAGAAGTCTTCAATAGGGTCTTTTGGAGGTTTAGTTGACCCTGGTTGCTGGCATGCTGTCCTGCTTTCTCAGGGCTATCATGATGCTTTATACCACACCCTCTGCTTCAGTCCTCTCTGAGGGCTTTTTATCCCCTAGTGTTTCCTGCCTGTAATGAAACAATGAAAGGTTGTCCTCTTTCCCCACTTCTATTTACCCTACTGAGTAGCCTTTGGCTGTGCTTATTCAGGAAGAGCCTTCTGCCCAGAAGATTTGTATTGGTGATATTACCCACAAAATAAGTCTTTTTATGAATGATGTAATCTTGACTCTTACCAATCCACTTAAATTTCTACCTCATCTACATGGGGTTTTGGAGGCCTTTAGTATGGTTTTGTAGTTTAAAGTAAACTCAGCTACATCTGAGGGTCTGGGCATACATATGGCCTCCATCAAGCTTTGTGTGAGATTGATTCATAGCTCAGTGTGTGGTATTGTGTCCCCAGCAAAGAAAGTAATTATCAAACGCAATGCCGTCAATACTCCTCTGACAAGCAAAGGGTTAATTTCTCAACAGCTATTTATCCTGCAAAGAAAGGGCTTATATACCATTTAGACTTTTTTCCTTCTATTTTAACTTAATTAAACTTATCTTAGTGTGATAGCTACTTAAAAAGGGTCTCCTTTAAAGGGATAGTAATGTTTCATAATAAAAGCAGCTCTAATTAATCATCATAGTATTTGGACTTTGGAGAGTGTTATTTCAATTCTGTCAGAGTTGTAGTTCAAGAGTAATTCAATGATAAAGTATCCCCCCCCACCCCTTTTACTGACGTAACACTGTTCAGTCAGGTCAGAAGGGAGGTGCCCAGGTAGATTGCAGAGAGGGACAATCTTCAATTAAGATAAGGGAAAAACCTGAAAAACTTGTCAAGGGGGCAGTGCTTTCATTGTTCTCATAGGAAGAAGATTCTCCCCTTCTGTTATCTGTCTGGTCTATGGACTGCATTCCACATCTGAGAAGAGATGGCTTACACTAGGTAAAAGGGGCGGGAGGGGAAACTTTGCTTCTTCATGTTTTTTTAATGCCTACAAAATAAAATAAAGATAAAATTAAGTATTACTATCCCTTTCAATAAAATAGGTTTATTTCAATATCTTGCAATCTTGGGAACTCTCTTACTGTTGGTAACAACATGGAAAATTACTGAGCTGTATATGCATTTCTATAGTACATAATTAATTAAATGGAAAAAAACAGAATAATAATGAGCATAAGCTTTTCCATCTGATACTAAACCTCAATCATTGCCACACCAAAGAATGGGTGTGTGTGAATAAGTACCTTTACAATCCTTTGCTACACAGTAACACAGTAAACTATCAATTATTTCCCTAGAAGTGCGTACACTCTCAGTGGTGACTTCACAGAGCTCTTAACTCTTTGAAGGGTTAAGAGCTGTGCGAAGTCACCACTGAGAGCTGTACTCAATTATTTGAGTGCAAGAGAGTTGTCCAACACATTGTGAATCAATGCATTGGACACCCCTCTGTTACTTAAAGGACTAGACTAACATTAATGGTTAAAATAAAACTGGGTTGAACAATTTTAAAAAAATAATACATTTGTAACTGGCATCTGTAAAAAGTATATGTTTTATTTTAGATCACTAAATCCTTTGCATTCTTAACCCTTTGAGAGGTAGAGGGTGTGTAAGGCATTGCACGTACCCCCCACCCCCAGGATTCAAAGGACTGAAGAATTTATACACCATTCTAGATAAACACAATCAGGGGAGGGCTGGTCTGGGGGCAGGGGGGCAATTGCCTCCTGGGCCGGTCATATGTCTGGGCTGGTGGGCCACTGCTCCTCACTAAATCTCCCAATTGCTGGTGTGAATGGAGCTACATTAGTGATAACATAGAGCTCACAATTGAAATGGAGCTACACAAATGACATCATAGAGGTACAATCGAAATGGAGCTACACTAGTAGCATAACCCATTCCCTTGTACGCTCTATAGTATAACTAGTGTAGAATTACTTAAATTGTAAGCTTTGTAGGAGCGCACTAGTGTAGCCTCATTTCAGCTGTAAGCTATGTGGTATCAGTTGCCTTACTTCACAACATTAATGCCAATTTTAAAATTAACAAAAGGGGGTGGGCTGGGACAGTGGGCTTGAGCGATATGGAAATGGGCCACTTGACTGAATTTGCCCCCTGGGCCACAAGTTGCCAGCCCTCACCTGAACACAATGTGATGATTTTGGTGGTGCAGACTGAAAAAACAGCTGTAGTTTAATTTACTGAGATTATGCCCACTGATCCACCTTATCAAAGTCCGTTTACAGAAATCCTGCTGGATGACTTCTGAGACACCCTGTTAAGATTGTTCTGGAGATAGAAGTCAGCAAGCCATAAAAAAGGTAGGGATGACAGCTTCCACAAAGCACATACAAAACTAGATATTATACCTCAGAAAACAGATGATTTGTACAATACTAGCATGACATACTGGAGATTTTATCTTTATATAGCATCATTTTTAGGTGTTATGCAGGAGGTATCCAACACATTGCAATACAATGCACTGGATACCTCCCTGGCACACAAATGGTTAAGGAATGTGTTTGGTAATGGCACCATTGTTTTCTGTCTTCTTGTGGTCTCCTTGTTCACCTCAAATCAAAATCTGCAAAAAAATGGCACTTCCCGTTTGGCAAGTTCCCACAAAAATTGCAGTTTTTCTGCTTTTTTTTTTTGCCTAGCTCATTGCATTCAAATCAATGGAACTTTTCTCTACTTTTATACAGCCATATAAAAGAGGATCAGGCTCTCACAGCATGTCATTCTGTGTTTGTGAGAGGAGAGAGCAGCATGTTTTTGAGCTTTGGTTTTTTGGAACTGACTGTGATAAGATAGAGTAGACAACTAAAAAAAAATAATAATAAAAAAATAAAATAAAAATAAAAAAAGAATACATAAATAATTAAACAAATAAATATATTAGGTGACAGACAGCTGACTGGGAGCCTGATATGAGCTCTGTGACTGAGGCAGACTTGATAGACTGTAGATGGCATTGAGAATTTTGTTGAGGGATAAAGCTTCCACAAAGCACATACAAAACTAGATATTATACCTCAGAAAACAGATGATTTGTACAAATACTAGCATGACATACTGGAGATTTTATCTTTATATAGCATCATTTTTAGGTGTTATGCAGGAGGTATCCAACACATTGCAACGCAATGCACTGGATACCTCCCTGGCACACAAATGGTTAAGGAATGTGTATGGTAATGTCACCATTGTTTTCTGTCTTCTTGTGGTCTCCTTGTTTTTCCCACAGTTTTGTCTCCTTGTAAACATCCATATCCTTCCTGTAGCATCCCTCAAACCCATTTACTTCCTGCTAGACATTAACTTCATCTACTGGCATCTCATATAGTTTTTTCTAGTACTACTTGAATGCTATATTTGCTATTTGTGTATGATATAAAACAATTGGTGCTTTTTTCCTGTGACTCAGATTTTACAATATTATTATGTCATACCCCCAGCTGTCCTGTATGTTTTCATGTTGTGTATTTCTCTTACAGACTTCTTTCAAGTATTTGTTCTCATCAGACTGTCCCTTACACCCCCACTTATTGTGTCTCATTAAAAAAGGAAGGCCGGACAACTCCTCTGTGTTTTTGTTCTTCATTGTGACATATGGAACTGTGTCGTTTAGTATATACAACAAATTCTAATGGTAAACATTATGTGGACGGCCCAGGACAGCATTAATGGGCATTAACTCCTATAAATGAATTAGGTTGTTATACACTTAAATATCATAAACTATGTAAAAATCAGTTATTCATTTTACATCCTTAAAATATATTCATAAACTTGCTTTTTTACACATGTATACACTGCCCTATTCAGAAAATGTTTGAATTGTTTGCTCTGTTTGTAACAATAACAAGAGCTAAAGTCAATTAACCCTTTGAGTACCAGAGGGGTACGCACCATATTGCAAGGCAATGCTTTGCATTACCCTCTGGCACTCAAAGAGCTAATTCATTTTGTTCGGTGCCCAACACTCTTCTAATCAGAGACTATATTATCTTATGCCAGCTTATTTATCATCAGTCCTTGAGAATAACTTCAGAGGCACCTGACAAGCTTGCTATGGTACTTACAGCTCTGTAAAGGTGGGAATGGCTGCTCCCTCAGAACATACATAAGACTAGATTTTAAACATCAGAAAACAAATACAAAATTATTACAGACTAGTTGAACAGCCCGTTACACGGGCCACAGTGCCTCTGGCAGCCGGTCGCGGGGCAGTCACGCGCAGCAGAGTCTGCCCGCGACACTGCTGATACAGAGCTGGACGCTCCTTCGGAGCTCTCAGCTCTGTATCAGCCGCAGCGCGGGCAGTCTGTACTGCGCATGACCGCCACACACACAGCAGTGTCTACTGCGCATGTCGGGCGTTACACACAACTTAGTGAATTATTATATAGGATGCTAGCACAGGGGCATCCATGTTTTTGTCATGGGTCACGTGATCAAAAAGCTGTGTGAGGGCTGTATTTTTTATGATAATGATAGTTTATTATAGCCTACTTAATTAGCTAAAGAAGAAGAGGTTTTTTTAAAAAAAACTCTCAGGTGGACCACACTCTGGGTTCAGGCAGGATGCATTTGGGTCATGAGCCATACCTTGGATGCCCATGTCCTAGTATGAAGTACAAGGTATTTATGTGCATATAACCCCAGTTTTTAAGTGTTAGTGTTTCTTTAAAGCATTTGCGGGCATGGGCGAAAATATAAACTGTTGTGTTACTGTTTAACCTCTTGTGCTTCAAATATTCACTTTGTTAACCTTTTGAATGCTGGTAGAATTTTCAGCATATTACTTAGCAATGAGTTAGACATGTCACTAGAATTCAAGGGTTTAATGAGGCCAGGGGGTGTTATGCACTAAAGTGTGATAAAGATATCTCTAGCCTTCGAGGTGGGTTATTCATCAAGGAATGATACAATGTGATAATGTGGAGATAACTTCTCCGGTGACATCACTTCTCCAATTCCTATGTTACTCTTTGGAGTCAATGCACTAAATTTAGAGAAATAATAGTGTGTTGGTTCTACAGAATAACATAAAACTGGAGAAGTCATCTCTACTTTATCACCAATTTATCATCTCTTTAGCAGACCTTAGTCCATCTCCCCCATGGAGATTGACTCATTTAGTTAGCTTTTTAACCCCTTGGGTGCTAGACAGCAAATCAGTGCATTGCTTTGCAATGTACTGGAGACCTCCCTTGCATCCGAGGGATTAACCCATCCAGTGCCAAAGATGTATCCATCTCATTGCATTATGATATGTTGGATACCTCTCTGACACTCAAAGGGTTAAATATACATATAAATATTAAAGTGAACCTGCTACCTTAAGAAAAGTTTCATTTGTTTTTACAGATAATTTAACATTGCCATTTTGATCATTTTTGAGAAATTCACTTTTATTTTTTGATGACACACTATACCACTTTCTACTCATTCCCTGCACAGTTATGTTCAAGACCAGTCTCTGTTAGATAAACCCCAGTGGGTGGGTTCTGCCTACATTCATTTATAGCACAGTGCGTGGCAACACTGACACAGCACAGAATGAAATCAGCATAAAGTGCCACACTGTGCCACCAACAGATCAATATTAATATCTCAGAAATTATTAATAAGAAAAGCAATATATGGAAAAGGTAAAGTGGAGCAGTTCTGGAGCAAAATAATTAGCATTAGGATACATCACTAGTATCTACAGTAAGGGGGTTATATATGACTTTAACCCTATGAGTGCTAGACAGGTATCCAACACATTGCATTGCCAACACATTGCAATACAATGCATTGGACACCTCTCTAGCACTCAGAGAGTTAAACATTAACTTTATCTTCACAGGTTATCAATATTACCAGTAGTATCAAGCCTGTGGTATGACACGGTAAAAAACTGCAAAGTGCCTGGTGAGATTAAAAAGCATGCAAATGGCTCATATAGCACAAGCGCTTCTTAAACCTTAATGCCTAGTTCACATGGCTGACTTTGTTGCAGCAACCCATGTGAAGTACCTCATAGAATACAAAGATTTCTATTCTGTGAAAAGACTTGCTGCAACAAATTTGTTTCAACAAACTCAACCATGTGAACTAGGCCTTAGAATAGGGTAAGGATAAATTCACAGGTTCTGAAATTTACCACAGAACTCTGAAAGCTTGAGAAACATTGGGGGAGACTTCCGAAAAAACGTTCTTAGTACTTTTTTAAGAACTGTCCTTAAAGGGATAGTGATACTTAAATATTACTAATCCCCATATTGTAACCATGCTAAAAAGAATTGATTTGCCCCCATTTTGAGAAAAAAAGCGTTGTACTGACTGCAGAGGAAGTATGTCGTAAGACAGGCTTGTATCTCTGCAGCAGAGCCGAGATCGTGTTAGTAAAAAATAATTATTTCACTGAAACAGTCTTCTACTTGTGCTTGGCTTGCAAGCACACGTAGAAGACCGTTTCAGTGAAATAATTATTTTTTACTAACACGATCTCGGCTCTGCTGCAGAGCTGCCGGATGGTCGTACGACAGACTTCCCCTGCAGCCAACTACAACTGACTTCAGGGAAGAGGAGCTCATAAAGGTTTGATAGATGACACTGGAAACAATTAAATTCTTTTTTAGCATGGCTACAATATGGGGATTAGTAATATTTAAGTATTACTATCCCTGTAAGCAATGGCAACTGGTGATAATGTCAGGTCTGATTCATAAACCAGTAAGGGCATCACTGTAAAAATGGCATTAGTAAGGTGATGTTAATGCCTGGAATATTTAAGAACAGATTATACCTGGTATTAAGATTCTGGTGAAAATCCTGTCACTAAATTAACTCAGCGACATTTCATTATAAATTTGCAGTGCCAGAATTTTCTCCAGTCGCACGCTCACTTTTCCCAAAACACAACTACATGGAGTTAAGGCTTCCAAAACTGGTGTAATCGTCTTTTTAAATGCCGACCTACATTTTTAGACCACTTTTACTCCTCATTTTTCATAATGCCAGGTTTATAAATCGCCACCCCCCATTAGCACATATTTATACAAACAAACTAGAGTTATTCTGGAGTTATCCAATTGCACCATAAGGGGTGAATAATAAAAAAGTCTTAAATTCCTATATACTTGAATAGAGCTTTTTTTTATGAAACTTTTCATTGATTTTTTTCCAAATTATAAAACAGCCATTTATAAACATCAAGGGCATGATACTGTTCACAAAATAAGTATAAGAAAGAAAAAACGTAACGCCTGTGCACCAAGTATGTAGTAGGGTAAAAATTGGAAAATATGTCTAACTCAGACTGATCTGGTAAAGTCCACAAGGAAAACAGGAAGAGTATATAGAATGGGATACAATAATACATGTTGTGTGGCGTCACGACCACCAGGGTGCTCAGCAAAGTCACCTCAAAACATATAATGCCCTGTGTTTAAACCTGAACTAGACCAATAACATGTAGACAAAACAAAACATTACAGTACAAAACAAGAACAAACACACAACAGGTGCATACTCCCCCCCAAACCCAAAGTAAGTGAGAAAAAAAGGATTAAAGAGTAAAGCCAACGACTCCCGGGTTCTCCATCTCATTATCTAAATGGGGAAATAAAGAATCGCTCTCCCCTCCCTCCAGATCTACCAATGTGTCCAGGGCGTTATCTGTCATCAGCCTCTCCTCCATGAAGTATACCTAAAGCAGCGATAAAAGACTGCCCAATGAGGCGAAGGTAAAGATAGAATAAAAGGTTCCTAGAGAGTAATAAAGTGAGCACCTAACATCTCCTTATCGGAGAGAGCAAGTATCCAATGTAGTCTGGTGAAACAGTTTAAGAGTCCACTGACGAAGCAGGGGAGGTTGGGGAGATAACCAAAATGCCAGAATACATTTTAATGCTACCGTAACAGCAAAGTCAATTCATTTAGTTTGATTAGCTGTTAGTTGGGAGGAGGAATCATAGATCCCAAGTAGAAAAGCAGGAGAAACAAAATCAATAGGTATCCCCATTCTGAATAGAGCTTTTTAACCTCTTGAATGCTAGAGAAGTCTCCAATGTATTGCAGCCTTTCTCGCATTCAAGGGGTTAAAAGCCTAATTTACTTTAACAGGGGTTTTTATTTGTCCTCTTTGAAGCAATTGCTTTTCTACACAATAACTCCAGTTTTCAGTTATAAATATAAATCATTCCAAGGCTGATGTACTGAAAAGAACCAGGTAGTTCTGCAGCAAAACAATGGTATCATAGGGAACAGATGAAAATATCCATTGGTTTAAATGGCAATGTAACCTTTTGAATGCTAGAGAGGCCTCCAGACATCGACTGATTGTTCAAAGAAAGATACCTACCTAGATAAGTTCATCTGATAATCAAAGAGTCACTTAGTTCTATGGTGTGATTCACCTTTAACCCTCTGTGTGCCAGAGGATCTGTCAACACATTAATCTGCAAAGTGCCACTCACCCCTCACTTAACCCTTTGAGTGCCAGAGGGGTACGCAACGCATTGCAAAGCAATGCGTTGCGTACCCCTCTGGCACTCAAAGGGTTAAAGGTCAATGTGGAAGAGGAAAGTAGTAAATAAAAGTTGAATAAAGACTTATTGAGAAAGATGGACATATTTTCAAATGAAAGTGGAGTAATTCTGGGGCAAACTAACTGCACTATAGGGAATAACTAAACATACCCATTGATTTAAATTGTCCTTTTAACCCATTGAATGCTAGAGTGGTATCCAATACATTGTTTTGCAATGCCTTAGAGATCTCTCTGGCTTTCAAGGGGTTAAAATCCTCATTTAACTCAATGGGAATTTGGAGAATTTTATTTGTCCCCAATGGTGCAGTTGGTTTCCTCCAGTATCTCTCCGGGGAGTGGGGTTTATACAGTAAGGTGTGATAAAGAGATGATAAAGCAGAGATAACATTTCCAGTGACATCACTTCTCCAGTTCCTATGTTATTCTATAGAGCCTATGCAATACGATCTCCAAAGTTGGAGAAATATTCTTGCATTGGCTCCATAGAATAACATAGGAGAAATGATAGCACTGGAGAAGTTATCTCTGTGTTATCAACTCTTTATCACCCCTTAGTGCATTTCCAGATCTTTCTAGTAGGCTGTGAAATTTGTTCTATGGGTTTCAGTGGGATAGCAATGAAATTACATCAGTGGTGCAGGCTAAGGTGTTTCCATTGTATTTTTGAATTATGAAGCAATGTATTGCATACCTCCCAAGTGTCCCTCTTTAGGAGGGACAGTCCCTCTTTTAGACCCAAATCCCTCTGTCCCTCTTTCCCACCCTGATGTCCCTCTTTTTAGAAGATCAGATTGTTGGGTGTATATATAAATGCATCACATTGCTCTACAGCAATAAAACTCTCATTATTGTTTGTTTAAATGTCAGTATATGTGTTTATAAATTAGTCTGTATAAATAAAATACATTGGTCTTGTTATAAGTTATTAATTAGGTTACACAAGGAGGTATCAAGAGGTCATGAAATAGCCTAAAAATTCTCGGTAATGCCCCACCCACCAGCCACACCCCCAAAACACAAATGTCCCTCTTTGGCAAATTGAAATGTTGGGAGGTATGGTATTGTTCACCATCTGGCACTCAAAAGGTTACAGTAAGAGAAAGTGATGATAGGAGAAAAAGCGTAAAAGGCCTTGTTACAAATCCCATGTAAAATGCATGAAAAATGAAAGAAAAATGCATCCAAAATCTCTTTCTTTTTTTACATATGATTTCACTGATGTGGAGCAGTTGCCAGTGTGAACATAGCCTAAATATGCAACTTGCATACAGCATTCACTCTTAAGGAAACTCGAACACGTGCTTTGCACATATTTATATCAATTTAATTAATGCGGTCATTTCCATATGTAGTGGTTTTGTGGAAACATAATGTAAACAATGCAATATTTGCTCTGCTTTAAACAAACATCCTTTTCCTCTCTCAAGCTGCCCTATTCCACACAGACCAGGGAGAGGGACTCTGATAAGACTGTGTTCCTGTTCACAAATTTTCTGAAGAGGCTGCCTGCCAGAATCCAAAGCTTCCTTGAAAAAAAAATATCTTTTTTCCCCCCTAACTAAATTTTGTGCTCACCACACAGGAACAGGGCTTCACATTGTCTGCTGACCTTTCACATTTCCACACTGACTGGGAGGGATTGTGAGTTTTTTCCGTTCTTTGTTAAGAGCCTCCCCCCACCCCTAGTTTTTAACTTGAAGACAGTTCAAAGGGGTTTCTAGAAGTCCTTCAGTTCCAGCACTTGGAAGTTCAAGTGTATCTTAGCTCAGAGGAGAGAGGACCATGGCATGGAAGCTGTGTGTGTTTGCGTGCTCCATAGGGCTTATGCATTTGGCCACATCTTCAATGCATGGACATGGCTATGATGCTGGATCTTCCCCTATAGGAGTAAGATTTGAGGTTCATGGGATATCCACATACCCACATGAGCTCCCTGGACATGCAGGCAGAAAAGGTGCATTGGATCAGGGCCCAGTTACCACACCAAAGACAGTTCCATCAGAAAGCAGGGACAAAAATATCCCTGATGCAGCTGAGCAACCTTCCCAAAGACGTGGGTAAGTGAAATAATGTCTCTCATTTCTTTACTCCATGTTATTTACTGTCAGGAGCATTGCTAGGTACCGGTGGCTAAAGTCTCGGATCTCATATTTAAAGCCCCAAGTCTTCTTGCCAGCTTGAGTTCTGTAATAATAATAATCTCTTTAGTAGTAATGGTCCAATTAGGCAGCAAATATAATGCATTAGTTTGGCCAAGCCACAGTTATTTGTTAACCTAGTAATTGCCCTGTTGGAAATGAATTGGGGACTATGGTCAGTAGAAATGTAGAGTAATTCTGGGCAAACCAACTGCACCATAGAGAACAAATTTAAAAAATCTCCAAATTCCCATTGATTTAAATTGACCTTTAAAGGGATAGTAATGTTTCACAAAAACAGCAGCTCCAATTAATCTTCATAGTATTTGGACCATACAGTGTATTATTTCAATTCTGTAAGAGTTGTAATTCAAGAGTAATTGGTGGATAAAGTATCCCATCCTGCCCCTTTTACCTAGTGTAAGCCACCATCCCTTAGATGTGGAATCGGTCCGCAGACCAGACAGCTCACAGCAAGGCACAATCTTCTTACTGTGAGAACAATGAAAGCCCTGCCCCATTGACAGGTTTTCAGGTTTTTCCCTTATGTTAATTGAAGATTGTCCCTCTCTGCAATCCACTTGGACACCACCCTGCTGTGCTGAGCTGAGCAGTGTTACATCAGTAAAAGGAGAGGAAGGGGGATACTTTGAACTACGACTCTGACAGTACTGTTTTAACACTCTCCATGGCCCAAATACTATAAAGATTAATTGGACCTGCTTTTATTTTGAAATATTACTATTCCTTTAAGCCCACTGAATACATTGCAGACTCTCTAAACTCATAAACTACATTTAAATGATCTGGAATGTTTAGGTCTCCCCTGTGATGCAGATGGTTTACTCCAGAATTACCCCCACATAAACATATCAAACTGTTTATATTTTATGTAGTGCCACAAAGCTGTTTCAAGCTGTCTATAAATATCTAGTGATGTCAATAGCATTTCCCCTGTTGTTAAATGGCTTAATATATTTGTAAAGTTTCATGTCATCTTTCTTTTAATGTGCTCAGATACACTTTTGGATTGTTATAGAGAAATGCTGCAAATCAAGATAAAAAGCATACATTTCCTTGTTAGCTGACACTGTGTTGGGATGCATACATCTCTGGAAAAACTCAATTTAAAATAAATTCGATATAAACTACCTCCTAGATTATAAAATACATTTACCAGTTATTGCATCACAATAGAAAAAAAAGTTCTTTATTTTTTCAATTGAGATAACATCCTTGAGTGTTGATTAACCCTTTGACTGCCAGAGGGGTATGCAATGCATTGCATTTCAATGCATTGTGTACCCCTCTGGCAGTCATAGGGTTAAAGCCCATTTCTGCATCAGTGATGCAGTTCAGAAAAACAAATGGAAGCTTATATAAAGAGGCTTATGTATGAAAATGAACCAATAAAATACTAATTGATTTAACCCACGGTGTGACAGAGATGTATCCAATGTGTGGTCTTAATGCATTGCATTCCTTTCTGACAATCAAAGGGTTAAATGGGGCTTTCAATGAAAAGTGGCAATTTTTTATTTGTCCTATATGGCGAGGTTCGTTTGCACCATAATTGTGCTAGTTCTCCTGAGTAAATCAGTCTCAGAGCTTCCATCTCTGGTATCAAATCTAGGACTTATTTTCCCTTTACGTCTTAGTGTGTTGCAGATCTCGCTAGCATTCAAGGGATTAAAAGACACATTTGCATAAACTGAAATCTAAATTTGTCACTTGTGGTGCATTTGGTTTACTCCAGAATTGACGTTTCTTTTATTTTGTGTATATAGCCCAAAATGTCAATTTCCAAAAGAAAAACTAGTCTACAGCTCCAATGAACTATAAATATAAGCAAAGCAGAGAACATATTTTAATTTTTCTAAGTCTAAATATCTTGGGTGTACTATTCATTTAATATTCAGCCTTACTTAGGGAGGTAAATCATCAAAATCTCCACAAACAAAATAAACTAATCTCCCCTTTAACTGTCCAGACTTCACTATTAACTGGGGACAAATGACATATACATATTTCTGGGTTGCACTCAAATCAAATCATTCCACATGTATCCCTGGCTAATACGTGTTTTAGTGCAATAACATATGTAACTATTTTAAGAGAGGTTTGGTTGGATTCAGTGTAGCAAAAACTCGCAAGAGTGGTATAAAGGTGATACCTTTTAATGGCTAACAGAGAACATAGAAACTGAAAGCTTTCAGAACACTAAGGTCCCTTCTTCAAGGGATAGTAATACTTCGTTTTAACTTTATTTTATTTTGTAGGCATTAAAAAAACATGAAGAATGATATAAGTCTTATTTCTCAAACCTTTATGGTTTAAGAGATATTCACAAGCAAAGTGTCCCCCTCCAGCCCCTTTTACTGATGTAACACTTCTCCGCCAGGGCAGAAGGGAGCTGCCCAGGTAGACTGCAGAGAGGGACAATCTTCAATTAAGATAAGGGAAAAACCTGAAAACCTTCTCAATGGGGGCAGGGCTTTCATTGTTTTCATAGGAATAAGAGTGTCCCCTTCTGTTATCTGTCTGGTCTATGGACTGCATTCCACATCTGAGAAGAGATTGTTTACAGTAGGTAAAAAGGGGTGGGAGGGGGAAACTTTGCTTGTGAATATCTCATAAACCATAAAGGTTTGAGAGATAAGACTTATATCGTTCTTCATGTTTTTTTAATGCCTACAAAATAAAATAAAGTTAAAATGAACTATTACTATCCCTTTCAGGCATGGGTTAACAAATAAAGCAAGAATAACACTGTATTTATATTTACAGAGTATGACATCTGTAAATATAAATGCAGTGTTATTCTTGCTTTATTTGTTAATCCATGCCTAAAGAAGGGACCTTAGTGTACTGAAAGCTTGCAATTTGTTTGTCCTCAGTTAACTATTAAAAGGTATCACCTTTATACCACTCTTGTGAGATTTTTGCTACACTGAATCCTATCTACCCCACTGGCTAACACGGTACCATCTTTTTTTTTGGATTACAAGAGAGGTTTGGGATATTATGAGACAATACAAGTTTACTTTCAGGGATAGTTCTAAAGTTTTGGAGATACTCTCCCACGATTTGTTTTGCAAGTTGAATTATCTCCCAAGAAGACATGGCTGTTAATTTGTTTGAGGTATTGCAATGCATTAAATTATCTTTTTTTATTATATCTGCAGTTTCCTGTGTATAGTGAAATTATTTGAGCTTGCTTCACAACAAAGAATGGTCTTGAATAGATCTGAATGGCTCTTTATCATATTGTAAACTGAAACAATTAGTAGAGTATTACAAGAGATCAGATGTGAATTTATATATATATATATATATATATATATATATATATATATATATATACTAGTTGAACAGCCCGTTACACGGGCCACAGTGCCACTGCCACCCGGTCGCGGGGCAGTCACGCGCAGTAGAGACTGCCCGCGCCGCGGCTAATACAGAGCTGGACGCACCTTTGGAGCGCCCAGCTCTGTATCAGCTGCGGCGCGGGCAGTCTCTACTGCTATGACTGCAGCACGCGCAGCAGTGTCTACTGCGCATGTCGCGGCGTTACACACGTTTTAGCGAATTATTATATAGGATATATATATATATATATAAATAAAATATTAGATTGTGTTATCAAGTTTTTGTTTTTCTTTTCTCCTTTCGCTTGTGCATGACAAAAATTTTCAGTAAAATTCGATTTCGGACAAATTTTTTTTTTTTCATTCATCGACTCCGCATTTGAAGACAGTATGAATTATCTGTGTATTTTAAAATACTTGATAAAATACAATAAAAAAAGTAAATTAAATAAATGGAACCATTTCCAGGGTCTAAATGAAGATGGTGGAACAGGGTAAGGCGGAGCTTTACACACACCATGGTTCTCACATTATTGGCATATTTCCGAATATTTGTATTATTCTAGTTTAATTAATTAAGTCTCTTTGACTCCCTTATCAGTGAAAAGCACACAGAGTTTTTTCTTTTCAGTGGTCAAGCACATTCACACCCTCTTTAGGAACCTACTTTATGGTTTCATATGTATATATTTATCTTATAATGATCTGGGCTTGTACGGACGGGCTTTTGCCATGGAAGCGGCATACCAGTAGAGCATTTTATATCTGATTTAGATCTGTCCAATTAGTTTTTTAATCATAGCACATTTGATCAGTCGCTCTCATCGAATAGACATGATTCATAAAATTATTTTAGGATAGGGTTCCCAGAGGGTAGGCTAATTTTGTTTATTGTTCTGAGGTTCATTCAAAGTTAATTATTTATATCGCAAGTTGTCTCTCATACAAATAATTTTATGATTCTATGTAATGTATGAAAAAACATTTTTTATATACATGCATGATTAAGGTATTTCAGTATCTTAGTATTTTTATCTTTACGTTTTATATGGACAATTTAAATTTCTTAACTTGGTTTTTATGCAATTTTATTGATACTTTGTTTTTATATGTATCTATCCAACAATGTAACAGAAACTATTTATGTAGGGAAAAAGAGGCGGTACGTCCTTCACCCATGATGAAGCAAGCAGTAGGACTCACGAAGACGTGTTGAGTGTTGTTAGCACTCAGTTGAGTCCCTCCCCACGCCCCCTGCGGGTTTCCCCGATCCTGAGCAGACTGAGTAGATACACCAGCACACTGCCTGGACCGTGTGTCTAGAGAGAACGCCGACACGGCCATATTGGTCCTTAGACTTATAACACATGTGCTAGCAGTGGAGACCAATAACTCTAAACATCTTTGGGATATACAGATAACATCTGGAAATAAGCTCATTGACTGATCCTCAGGAGTCGCAAGGATGCAGTTCGTGGCTAACAGGGGGTAGGGAGGGACCCCGATATGCATTACCCCAAGATGGGGAAAATGTGAGTGCATTTGATATTTGTTTTTATTGTTTATGGTGTTTTAATAAATACTACTCTTAGAGATCTACCCCTACTTGTCTGCCTTGTGCGCTTGTCTCTTCTCTTGTTTGCTAGTTCTTTTGGTCGGTGATTGGCAGAATCACTACTGGAAAAGCTTCACAGGTGACAAAGGAAGTGGTTACCTATTGAGTCTCACTTATAGACTATCATCATCATTTCATTTCATCTTGTCATCATCTTTTTTCATTTATCATCATCGGACTAATAAGGACTCTGTAGTTACTCTACACTCTGGTTTGACTTATTATATATATATATATATATATATATATATATATATTTCCGCTGACTTTATAAAGTTGTTTATCTAGTATATCCTACCTATTCAAATATTGTCTAAATATTTTAGATATTTTCTTTTTTAATTGTCATATTTTAGATAGAATTTTCTTTTTCCATATGTTATATTCTGGGCTTTTATTTACCCCACACCTCTTGACTATTTGGTGTAGCGCTACCCTATATTTGTATTTTTTAAGGTGGAGCTTTAGTCTTATGGTACTATGGATGAAGTAGATGAAGTATGGATGTAGCTAAATTTAAAGGAAGGCCTGCCTTCCTGTCTGCCTACACAACTGTGAGACTGGCTGATGTGTCACTCTGAAAACTATTCAAACAAATTCCTAATATTAATTTTAATGTTTAACAGAGAAACAAAGGTGACTCTCCCTTGTGGTGGCAATAAGGCACCTTGCCTGTCTACAGAACTGTAAGACTGGCTGATGTGTCACTGAAAATTATTCAAACAAATTCCTAATATTAATTTTAATATTTAACACTGGAACAAAGGTGACTCTCCCTTGCGGACACAATAAGGTACTAGGCCTGACTACAGAGCTGTTAGACTGACTGATTTGTCACTCTGAAAATTATTCAAACAAATCCATAATATTTTTAATATTTTACACAGGAACAAAGATGACTCTTCCTTGCAGTAGCAATAAGGCACTAATGCTGGCTGTCTGCCTATGCCTATGCTACCTGCCTGCCTACACAACAACTGGACACTGCTTTTTCTCTCTCTGAGCTCCAAAACAGCACTAACAGGAAATGCAGGCTGTCTGGGTGTCTATGCCATTAGTCCAACCCCCATCATGAAACGAAGAAGCTAATAGGAATAGAGACAAAACAAGAAAGTAGCGCATTAAACTGAGAAGCTAATTGGACTAGAGATATGGATGGAAAATAGTCATGGGCGCAGGTAGCAGTAATCTTATTTCCAAAATTTTTGACGACATTCAGACCAGGGCTGGTCGGATTTGTATTTTTTTTGGCAAACACCCCTTTGCCTTTCGGACGGCCCGAATATCACCAATTTTCCCCTTTTTGCCAAATTCCTAATGTCGACAAACCGAATCCCACAAGCCTACTTTTCTCCTTTTCTGTTTTTGATCCTTTACAACGCGTTAGAGACTAATCAAGCATCCAAGAGTTTAAGTGGCATCTGCCAAACAATGCAGATAAAAACTTGTACTGTAATGAAGCATTTTTGACGATAACCATTAAAGAATATTAAGTTAGTTTAATTGGAAAAGTGTTTATGTGAGCCCACAGGGCAGCCCAAACACTAAACCAACGCACTGGAGAAAGATCAAACCAAGCAGAGTAAAAGGCCAGGTCATAAAGATGAGGGAGGGGAAGTGAGAACAATGCAGAAGTTTTAACTGTGTAACTTTTAAAGGAAAATGATTCAAGACTTGATTAAGTCCTTCCTCCACTGTTATAATACTGAAACCTACTGCCCATGAGCCCATCCAATGAATCACAAGCAGAGGCTGATGAACTAAGAACATCTGGAGCAATTCTGGGGAATACGAATTACACAATAGGTAAAAATAAAAAAAATCATATCATTCCTTTCTATTTAAATTGAACTTTTACCCCTTTGATTGCTAGATAGGTCTCCAATGCACTGTTTGGGAAGGTTTATTTTTTTCCCTTGTTCACAATCGGTTTACACTAGACTTCTTCCAGTTCTTCTGAGTTCATCAGCCTTATCGTGTCTTTAGTCTTCCATATACGGAACTAGATTCTATTCCATACAAATGGGTCATCAGTTACCAAAAGTGCTGTAAAAAGACTATTGTTTGCCTTTCTGCAACTGAAGCCATCAGATTCCGTCTGCTGTGTATCCTGAAATAGGACATTTTTGAAGTTGGAGAGGCCTTCCCTGCCTCAACAGGTCTGGGCTACTGAAGTAGGGAAAAAATTCTAATGGACTGCAAGACCATGACCTTAAACCACCAAATGCCCCCTTCCACCGTGTTCTACAAACAGATAGATAGATAGATAGACAGACAGACATGGAGTACTTTCACCCCATTTAACTTAATATGAGGGTACACATATCACATTTCATTTAGTGATAGAAAGAAAGAAAGAAAGCCTCTTGGAGAAGAAGATTAAAAAAAAATAATATGGGGTCTGGATCCCCAATATTATTCAAAATTAGGACAAATGAAGGGTTCCTTCATCTACTCCCCAAGAAGGGAGACTAATATATATGAATATGTGTATTAAAAAAACAAACATACTCAGTGAATGTCACGTTCCAGCTGTGTTTACAGTGACCGGTGCACAGACAGGACTGAATTCTGAATTCGGAGAGCCCCACTCCGTATCAGCTGCAGTGCGTTCAGGCAGACTGTACTGCGCATCACTGCACTGCGCATCACTGCAGCACATGCAGCTGTCTCAACTGCACATGACGGCTTATGACAAACATACTTAGCGAATTATAATATAGGATTAGTTATAGGTCTCTTTCTGCAGAGTAGAGCAAGTGTACTCCCACTGGTAGGAGAGCTTTTTTAGTAAAACTGTGTTATATCTCAAACTTTTTCACTTTAATAACCCTTTGAGTGCCAGAGGGGTATGCAATGCATCACGTTAAATACCCCTCTGGCACTCAAAAGGTTAAACTGCAATTATCTCTTATGCTCAACAGGTAGATCTATTCCTATCACTTAGTAACGAGAGCCATAGTTCATGACTCAAGTTCAGCCATAGAGTGCAATATAAAAGGAGTTTGCCTTTTGGATTTTCATATGGTTCCAGAGCTAACAGTCTAAGTCGTATTATCTTTTGAAAAAAAAATCTCACATAGGTGGTAGTACCCTGGTTTTCCTCAGCAAGAACGGCTTATAATATGTTTTATTGCTCCATTTAGGGGAGCAATTACAGAGCAAACCAACTGCACCAAAAGGGACTAATACAAATTCCCCAAATCTCCAATGATTTAAATGTTTGTTTTTTTTAACCCACTGAATGCTCCAACACATTGCTTCTAGCATTCACATTGTAAAAATCCTTATTTAAAGAGATAATGCTGTTTAAATATTACAGCAAGCTCGATTCTTTAATAATTTTTTTTTTTATTACGAAACATACCATTCTAACTGCTCATAGCGTTGTGGTGTTCGTTTTAGTTTAAAGAAAAATATCCCCATCCCACCCCTTTTCCAAATGTAACGCTACTTCCCCTCAGAGCAGCAAGCCGGTTGTGATGAAGGACAGTGTTCTATCAACATAAGGAAAAACCTGCCCCCCTTCGTCAATGGTGGCAGGGTTTTCCTTATACTGATAGGAAGATTATCCCTCATTGCGATCTGTGCGGTCAAGCGACCAGATTTCAGATCTTGAGTGGAGGTAGCATTATGTATGGAAAAGGGGCGAGAATGGGACACTTTTAACCCCTTAAGGACCAGCGGTCCCGGGGCGTGCCGTCCCTTAAGGACCGCATAGGAAACTTTGACGAGCCGTCCCACGTGACTGATCACGTGGGGCAGCACGTCAAACGGGGCACTGGAAGAGATCGCTCCGGTCTTGGAGCGATCAACTTCAGTGCCCAGTATTACTCACCGCGCTCCTACAGGAGCGCGATGAGTAAAAGTACGTGACGTGTCAGGACCGTCACTGGTCCTTAAGTGCCGGACAAGCGTGACGGTCCTGCCACGTCACTGGTCCTTAAGGGGTTAATTAAAATAAAACAAACACCACAACGTTATGACCAGTTAGAATGGTATGTTTTGTTATAAAAACTATACAAGCTTGTTGTAATATTTAAAGGGATAGTAATACTTACAAATTACTAATCCCCATATTGTAGGCATGCTAAAAAGAAATGTATTGCCCCCAGTGTCATCTCTCAAACCCTTATGGTTTGAGAGATAATAGCTCGCAAAGTTCCCCCTCCCTCCCCCTTCCCTGAAGTCACCGTTCTAGCTGACTACAGGGATATCTGGTCTTACGTGCATAAGGCGGCTCTGCAGCAGAGCCGAGATCGCGTTAGTAAAAAATAAATGTTTCACTGAAATGGTCTTCTACGTGTGCTTGCAAACCAAGCACATGTAGAAGACCGTTTCAGTGAAAGAATTATTTTTTATTAATGCGATCTCGGCTCTGCTGCAGAGCCGCCTGACTGTAGTACAACAGGCTTCCCCTGCAGTCAGCTACAACTCTGACTTCAGGGAAAGTGGAGGGAGGGGGAACTTTGTGAGCTATTATCTCTCAAACCATAAGGGTTTGAGAGATGACACTGGGGGCAATACATTTCTTTTTAGCATGCCTACAATATGGGAATTAGTAATTTGTAAGTATTACTATCCCTTTAAATATTACTGTTTCTTTAGGAACAAGAAATGTATTGCACAACCCACTAGTCCTTAAAGGGTTAAACTATTTGGGATTTTCAGAAAGGGATAAGTGCCAGTGAGTGGGGTTGCCACCCAGGCCGGTAAAAAATTGGCTTCTTTCCAATGTTAAGTCTATGGAGGGAATGACTTGGCCGGTATTTTTGTAAAGAAAAGGTGGCAACCCTACCAGTGAGTGGACAGGAAGTACCTGCACAGCATGCCAGAAGTAGCATAACCTATCAAATGAAATTTCTCAGAAACTATTTTACGAAATAATAAATTGATAATACAAAATATAGATGATTTTGAAAATGCTTTTCAAATCTCCAAAGCTGTGTTTTGATTATATATTTTTTTTTTATGGGAATTTTAACCACTTGCATGCTTAATGGGTCTAGGTTACATTGCAAAGCAAAATGCTGTAGACCACACTTGCATTCAAGGGGTTGAAAGCCACTTTTAATTCAAGGGAAGATTTAGGATATTTATTCTCCCTTGTGATGCATTTAATTTGCCACAGAACAAGTAGTATAACTAGACATTGCAGGGTACAGGTGACCATTTTTTGGGCCCTCTAACAGAAAAACTATAATTCCAGGAGCATAACTAGTACCTACGAGGACCTGGGGTAAATAAGCCCATTGGATGTGAGCATAATTGGATCTGGATCTGCCTCAGAGACTCTGGTTTTAGCTTCTATTTACCTGGTCTCTGGGACAGAGGATGATTCTCTGGATGTGGGGAGTTTCTAATGAAATCTTGCCAACATCCGCACCTCCCATTATGTTCCTCCCGCCCCTGGCCTCTTCTCTACGTTCCCCAGCTTATTTTGTACACTTTTTTATCTTTAAAGCTCCAACCCACTCGCGATTAAGCCCTGTCCCCTTTTGACGCAAATCTCGTCATTTTTGCTTCCCATCAGCAGCACAGGACTCCCCTCTGTGGGGTGTACTCATCAAAAAGTTGCCAGGTATGGATGTGAGGTACCATCACAACTGCACCCTCTGCATGCCCTGCCTTGAATTGCTTCTCTTTTTCTCTGTGTATAAAGCTTTACAACTCCGCAGGCAGGTCAGATCTGCAGTCTGATAGTCTTGGCTGTCACCCTAAACAAACAGCAGCCAGCTTTATAATGGTTTCCTGTCCTAAGCTGTTGGTCTCAGTTAGGGGTGGGTGAAAAATTTCACCACATGACTTTTCACTAAAAAACAACTTTTTGTGAAAGTTTTCTCTTTTTCTGCACTGCAAAAGTTTTCTCCTTTTTTGCCACTGCCAATAATTTTTGGCCTATGTTTCCTATGCAACATTTTCTACCACAATAATATTTCCTCTAAGGTCTGTAATGAAGAAATAAATAGCTGAAAGTCAAAGTTGTGAGTCCTATAACAACTTATGCATGGAAAAGGTCGTTAGCAGGCTGAGTGTCTTTGTCCTTTGCTATCAACACTAACTTCCTGGTTATGTAACAATGGTACAGCCATCCTTGAAAAATAACTGCAGCTTGGGATATTCCAGCAGGGTGCAACACATGACATCAGTTCTTTAAAGCTTCTGTTTTCAACAAAAAAGGCAGCATGTCAACTCCCAACATTTTGGCAAGTTTACTATTCCATAGGCATACTATTGTGTTATGTTTGTGCAGGTTTTGACTTCATTCTAAGAACTTAGTAAGTGTGGGATAGCAGGGCATAGTGGAAGAATTATGCAACTGTATTGCTTGAATGTCATCACATGTGTAGGCACTTTATTACTCTTGTCATCTCCAACATCAAACTCATAGTCATCATACTCCTCTGCAGCAGGAGCCATAGGTGTTACTTGGAATGAACTAACTGTTGGCAGTGGCACGCTATCTGACACATCAATAACATCACTACTTTTCTTATCTGCCCATCTGCCATAGAGCCCTGGGAACTTTTAGGAGTGCTTCATCTGCTTCTAGTTGTGGCACCTCTGACATGTTTGTGGTGTGTCTTCCAGTCAGACATGTGGTTGTGCTTCAGGTGGGATCTGAATGAGGAGGTGCCGGTATCCTTTGGAAATATTGCCCTCTATTTAGTGAGCATCAGAACGGCAAGATCAGAATGTCGTCTGCACCGTGCCGGGTACTATCCCATGATAATTGCCCTTTAAATTAAAGTTGAGTATAGCAGGAGAACCACCACCTGATAGATTATAAATCATGACTTCAGCACAGATGTGTAGAATTCTAAGAGGCTTCCCTAGATCAGCTACTGTGTGACTCCCACAGCATTTCAGGAAGCTCCAATTTCCCTCTCTTAATCTGCATCTTATCTTGCTATCTGACATCATCCACAGATGAATCATACCAGATGTTATTTTCCTTCATTAAAAGCAAGTGAAATTACTTTGTTCTTTCTGTGCCAGCAGAACAGTGCTTTGTATTCTTCTGACCTCTCTACAAAGAGACAGTAAGAAACCAAGAAACATACATTTGATGGAAAATTAGTGGCTTGATAAAGCTTGTTAACAGATTCTTTTGTATTTTCATTTTTAGAGTAATGGACATGTAGCACAGTCCCTGATGGAACAACATTCCTTGTTTATGAGTCGTCTGTAGGACTAAATGATAACATCATCCATTTCCCTAGTAGATGGAAATGAATCAAAATGTTATAAGTCAAAGCAGCAGTTATAGGCTGCAATGGAGGTTATAGACTGAATGAGAGGTTATAGAATGCAGGAGGGTTATAAACTGCAGGAGAAGTTATAGACTGCAATGGAGGTAATAGATTGCAATGGAGGTAATAGACTGCAGGAATGGTTTTAGATTGCATCTGAGTTTACGGATTGCAGGAGAAGTTACTGATTGTAGGAGACATTATAGATTTCAGGAAAGGTGACTGACTAAAGAATAGGTTATAGATTGTTGAAGAGTTTACATATTGTATCCGAGGTTTTATTGTGTAAGAAAGGCTATAGATTATATCAGGGCTGTCCAAGTTCAGTCCTCAAGGGTCACTAATAGGTCAGGATTGAAGGATTTCCTTCATTAAGCACAGGTGAGTTGATCAGTGGCTCAATCATTTTGACTGACTCACCTGTGCTTAAGCAGGGAAATCTTTAAATTCTAGCTTGTTGGTGGCCCTTGAGGACTGAACTTGGACCACCCTGGATTATATAATTGGTTAAAGATTGCAGCAGAAGTTATAGATACCATCAGGTTTATAGATTGCAGCAATGTTACAAATGTCCATAAATGATATAAATTATATTAGAGGATATAGGTAATGTTATATTATAGATTGGATTACAGGATTGCAAAAGAGGTTCTAAATAAATTATAAATTATTTATTAATCAGAGGTTATCCATTGCAAAGAGGTTATAGATTTCATCAAAGATCATAGACTGCATCAAAGGCTATAGATTGTATCAGAGGTTATAGGTTGCAAGAGAGGTTTCAGATTGCAGGATAGGCTATAGATTTTTATCAGAGGTTATAGATTGCAGAATATGCTATTGATTATACCAGAGGCTAGGGTATAGATTGCATCAGAGGTCACAGATTATATCAGAGACTATGGACTGAAGGAGATATTATATATTATATCAGAGGTTATAGACAGCAGCAGAGACTATAGATTGCACCAGAGCCTATATATTATAACAGTGGTTATTTGCTGAAGTAGGGACTACAGATTGTACAAGGGGTTATACCCATCTTGAGGTCTGAAGTACTTTTGTAATAAAAATTACATATATAATTTAGTAAAAGAAAATCATTGTTACGCGTCAATAAAATATTTCATTACATTTTCACACAAATTACATCTATAATAAAAACAAACACCTTTTTTATACATTTACAGGTTGCCTATTAACCCTATGAGTACCAGAGGGGTAGCAAACACATTACAATACCTCTCTGGTACTCATAGGATTCATCTTGCAATACAAAATACGAGAGCATGTTGAGTATAATAGGAAAAGAAAAATGTTGGATGAAAATGGTGAAAGAAAGTCATGGGAGCACTGTAGTCGACTTTTCAAGGGGAAGGGGGGTTAAAATGTCGGATTATAATATCCATCAAATTAATATGGTGAAAGAAAGCACTGTAAGTCGACTTTGGAAGGGAAAGGGTTAATTGTCGACTATGAACAACATTTGTCGGATTAATGTGGTGAAAGAAAGCACTGTAAGTCAACTTTGGAAGGGGAAGGGTTAATTGTTGACTATGAACAATATTTGTTGGATTAATGTGGTGGAAGAAATCACTGTAAGTCAACTTTGGAGGGGGAAGGGTTAATTGTCGACTATGAACAATATTTGTCAGATTAATGTGGTGAAAGAAAGCACTGTAAGTCAACTTTGGAAGGGGAAGGGTTAATTGTCGACTATGAACAATATTTGTCGGATTAATGTGGTGGAAGAAAGCACTGCAAGTCGACTTTTAAAAGAGGGGGGTTAATATGTCGAGGGGGGGCACTCTGTCGGATTTTGTTATGTAGAGAACACATCTAACACTGAACTTGATCTTTCTGTCGTCAAATGTACGCCTATTTCCTTGGACTTTTGCGCGTTTTTTGTAGGTGGTAGTTGGAAAAAAACAGACAGCACCAGTTTTGTTACTACTCTGAAAAATTCTGTCTACGCCAGTTTTGTTTTACCATGGTTCTGCAATAGAATGCAATAACTAAATCTTGCGCACCAACCACCCTCCTATGAGCACACCACTCAAAAGCATATAAAGAAATCTTGGGGAGTACTTAAATACTAATAAGCTGAGAGTACCGTGTAAGAGAGAGAAAAAAAAAAGAAAACAACACACAACAGTATAATGGAAATACAGATGTAAAAATATACTGTTTAAACCTGATAAAACTGATAATAATAGACCAATGAAATGGATGAGGAAAAAGAGGATAACAGTCCTTAAATAAATATAAAAAAGTCCAATATCTAATAAGACTTTTCAGTACCTGATAGTCCAATACAATAAATGAAGATGAGTAATGAAAAGGAAGAAAAATTATGGACGGATGATCGATGAAATGAGGTGAGAAAGGATGAGAGAATGATGAGATGAAATGAAGCATCCACAGTCACGGTCTCTCAGTCTCCAGTTAAACTAATCTTAGTATCCCTCGTGCAGCTTACAGATATGGACTTGTGCAGGCATTCAAAAGACGATAAGAATCAATTTGACAATCAGCGCTCAAAAGGGAAGGAGAGGTAGAGATGATAAAAGTATCTAAGTGTAGTATTTTTAATTAAAACAGATATAAATAACAAGACAAATGCACACTCACTCTTAGTCTGCTTGGTTATAAAGCATCTCGGGGTCCCAGCCCCAGATAGTCACGAGCCGTGTCACACAAAAGCGCTAGAGTTACTGAGTAGCACACACTCTAGAACAGGTCCCGCTCACATCCCCCGTGAGGTTCCGTCCCTGTATGGTGTGTATCCGGTTCAAAGCCACAAACTCTATTGACATCGCGGTTCTTACCGCATCGCTGTAAGACACCGACTAGTTCTCTCATTGGAGACCAGAGACACTGGAAAACAGTGAGAAGGACACGGCTCGTGACTATCTGGGGCTGGGACCCCAAGATGCTTTATAACCAAGCAGACTAAGAGTGAGTGTGCATTTGTCTTGTTATTTATATCTGTTTTAATTAAAGATACTACACTTAGATACTTTTATCGTCTTTGCCTCTCCTTCCCTTTTGAGTGCTGATTCTGCAATAGAATACCGACGTTACACATGTTTGCAAAATTTGCGCTACTTGTTTTTCTTCTAACGCCAGTTTTAGCTCAGGTAATAGAATCGAGCCCTGTATCAGAGGTTATAGAATGCCAGAGAGACTATAGATTGGATCAGAGGTTATAGACAGTATCAGAGACTACAGATTGTATCAAAGGTTATATAATATATCATCAGTTTGTAATCAGAGATTGTTGGGGGGGCCACAGTGGGGGACACACAAGGCTTTTATAATCAGCTTGTAATCAGAGATTGTTGGGGGGCAGTCAGGAGTGGTCCTGATGGCCCCCCAACAAGCTCTGATTACAAAGTAAAGAAAAAAAATTAACCCTCTGAGTGCCACAAGGGTCCAGTGCATTGCTTTGCAATGCAATGGAGACACCTGTGGCACTCACAGGGTCACTTCTTTTGGGGACATATATTTTTTTTTACTAAGACCTCATTGGGGGGGATCATAAGGGGTCCTGATGCCCCTCAATAAGGTCTATAATAAAAAATAAATTAACCCTGTGTGTGCCACGGGGGGTTCAATGCAGACCCCCTTCCTTTGGCACACACTTTTTATCATTACTTTGTAATCAGAGCTTGTTTGGTGGGCATCTGAATACTAAGTAATGATAAAAGAAAATAATTAACCATTTGTGTGCCATGGAGGTCCAATGCATTATTTATTTTTCCCCCTTTTATTTTTTTATTCAGACCTCATTGTGGGGTTCTGATGCCCCCAACAAGGTCTACACAAAAATATTGGGGGGGGGGGGCAAAAACTGCATGTGCCACAGGGGAGGTCCAACGCAGTGCTTTGCAATATGTTGGACCCCCTGTGACACACACACACACTTTTTTTTTTTCCAATATTTTTTAGACCTTGATGGGGGCACCAGGAGTGTTCCTGATACCACCTCCCCAATGAGGTATGAATAAACAATAAAAAAAATAACTCTTTGTGTGCAACAGGGGGTCTCATGTATTGCTTTGCAGTGCATTGGGCACCCCTGTGGCATGCACACAAAATGCCTCTAATCCCCCCACCCCCACGTACCCTATCCCCCTGCCTGGTTACACAGCCCACTGGCAGTCCCATTCCCCAGCCTGTTTCCACTGCCTGCTGGTAGACTCAAAGCTGGGAATCAAACTTTGTATGAGGGGGACATACAGTGTACACTGGTAGTCACAGATTCCCCATATACACTATCAGACACTGCCCCGCCACCACCACCACCACCACCATCCTTGGTCTGCTCTCCACTAGTAGACATACCCACATACACTGCCTAACCCCTCACCTCCCACACACACACTTTGTTACATGTAAAACGGCTGAAGCCCTAGCTTTTTTCATCTGTTAGCCATAAAATCATACATACACTGTTTGCTTTCCCATCCCTGTTCCTCTTGTAGCCATGCTCCTGTCACCCAAATTGGTATGTCAACGCACAGTAGTGGGGTACCATTTTTCATAGGCTGGCAAGAGGACCTCCTAGGAAATCCCACTGCGTTGAACCATTTTAGTATCTTTAAAGTGACTGATGTGTAAAAAAAAAGTTTGGGTTTTTTTCCCGTAGCACCATATTCTGGAAATGGTTGTGCAAACTAATTTAGGGGTAAAAAGGCAAGTGACACTCATTCAATGTGGCAGGTTATCTTCTTTCCAAAATGGTATGGGTTGTCTACCCTTTCTTCACTTCTGTAGCTGTTATAACCATTTTTGTACAGGAAAGTACTGTTTGAGAAAATGTTAGAAAAATCAGATGTTGCAGTAGGTGTAGATTTGTGCTTCTAGCACTGCCTAAGGTATGTCAACTCATACTAATGGGGTGTCATTTGACTCCTAAGAGCACTAGCTAACGAATACAGTTGAAAATTATATGGTCTTCACAGATTTCAATGCATTTGAAGGGCAGAAAAGTAAGAAAATGCCTTTTTTTCATTAGCGCCAAATTCTTGAGGCATTTGTGCACACCAGGCTTGGGATAACAAGGCAAGTCACCCCTAAATAGATGCAGCAGGTTGTTTTCTTTCCAAAATGGTATGGTTTCTCTACCTTTCCTGCATATTTATAATGGTTATGACACTTTTTGTGCAGACAGATAATTTCAGAAACAAAAGTGTCAGGTTTAGGTAAGTGTTCCTAGCACCCACATATTGCATGTTATCCCACACAAAAAAGGTACCATTTTTCTCATGTTGGTAGCAGGTACTGAATACAGTAGGCAATGTTATGGTTTTCAAAGATTTTAGTATCTTTGAAGTGGTGGAAATGTAAAAAAACATGTATTTATTCCTATAGTGCCACCTTTTGGAAATAATTGTGCACTTCAGCCAAGGGGTAGAAAGGCAAGTGACCCCTCATTTGATGTGGGTGAATGTCTACTTTCAAAAATGGTATACATTTTATACCTTTCCTTCATGTATCTAAAAGTTATGAACATTTTAGAACCCTTATTTTGCACAAAAATGTCCCACAATAGCTGTCTAGTCATACATTTCATATTGCAGAAAAAAGAGAGAAAAATCCAATTCTGATGTCTTTTTGCACCTCCCAACTAATGCATGGAAATCAAAGTGTAAAAACTGTAACCATTTGAGTGCCAGAGGGGTACAAAGCAATGCGTTGCATACCTCTCTGGCACTCAAAGTGTTAAATACAATGTCTGATATCTTTTGGAAGAGTTCATTATGAATGGACAGTTTGTGACTAGGTCCCATTAGCAATGTATGCTGCAGAGTACCTGACTCTTTAAACCCTTAAGGAACATTGATGTGCCAGGACCATCAAGGCTGTCCGGTAGTTAAGGACCAGTGACGGTCCTGGCACGGCATGGAGTACAGGGCTCCTGGCAAGGCTGCACGCTGCTCTGGAAGTAAAAAAAAAAAAAAAAAAAGCGCCCCGTGATCCTCAAGTGCCGTGCGCGCGCCAGTCCTTAAGGGGTTAAGACTTAGCATAAATCTCAGTGGTTCTAGTTCTCCAACTGCTTGAGTGGCAGTCTTTGGCTATCCCAATATTAAAGTACTGTGATTGTCAAAGGGGCCTCAGGTAAACATATTTACATACCTCCCAACATTTCAAATGGCTGAAGAGGGACACTTTGTTTTAGGGGGCGTTGCTTGGGGGCGTGGCTGGTAGGCGGAGCATTAACCATAATATTTTTTATTTCATGAGCAATTGAGAGCGCTTTGTATAACTGAACAAGTTATATAGAAAAAGGTATTTTATACACACAAACTAATTTATACACACGTATACTAAAGTTTAAACAAACATTAATGGTTGTTTCATTACTGTGGAGCAATATGATACATTTATATATACACCACACAGTCTGATCTCCTAAAAAAAGGACACCAGGGTGGGAAAGAGGGCACATAGGAATTTGGCTTTCAAAAAGTGACTGTCCCCTGAGCGATATACTGATACATTGATATTCCTCATGTTCTTCAGCTATGCTCACTCCCTCCACTATTCAGCCTCACTCATCAATCTCTCCCTTCACACCTGATTAACCCTCTCCCTCCTCAGCAACACCTGATTAACCCTCTCTCCTCTATTCTCAGCCCTGCTTACCTCCTCCCATCTCCAGTACTTACTGCTGCACTCCTCCCCCCCACCCCGTGAGGTAAAAACCTGCTCAGCTCCTTAACCCTTTGATTACCAGATGACAGCCCTCTGTAGGGAAGTTGCTGGTACTAGGGGAGAATGGAGGCTCCAGTGATGGATCATTGTGAGGAGGGGAAAGAAAAAGTTCCATGACTGTATGGAGGGAGCGTCTCCTGTCATAGTGAAGGGCATTATGGCGTACGCTGCGTGTGTACGCATCTTTTGACATGCAGCACTCATGGTTGCAATGTATTTTCACCCCCACCATGCTGCTACAGACTCCCCTCCGTGAGTGTGCGCAGCGGCTGCTGGAAGTGGTATGCGAGCGCAGCATGACCACTTCTCAGACATACCAGTGTCTGACACTGCTCTGTCAGGGTGTCTAAACTGATTCAGACACCACCAGCAGCCGGGTTACTATCCTCCCGAATGATTAAAGGACGCCACCAGGCACAGGCTCAGTGTGGCGGAGACAGCACTGTGCCGTGCGTTGCCTCTAGCAACCTCCCCCTGCACAAATAATAGCTCTGTATGAAAGCCACCGCTGCTATCTCGGACACATGAAAATTATATGTACCTGAGGCTGTAGGGTACAGGAGGACCAGGACACAGTCGCAGAGATGATCTGTTTTTGTCACTCAGGTAACCCGGTATGTCAGCGGGCGGAGAGAGTTTCTGTGTAGCGGCTATCTCAGCCTCACTCTAACTCACTGCTGCGGCAGGCGGACTAAGGCACGGTTGCGTGCGCACACATGCGCAGAGTAAACGCTTATGTCACTCAGCACGGTGGCGCTGCTCACACACAATCTCACTCAGCGTGCCGTGCGTCTACCTGCTGCTGGAGCCGGTAGTGTGTGGGCAAAATGTAACAGGCCTGGTAAAACGTGACAGACAGTAATGCGGGCGGGACAGCGGGTTTGGGCCATAAATTCGGGACTGTCCCGCGTAAATCGGGACAGTTGGCTGGTATGTATTTATAATGTATGTACATATTCGTACTACATAAATTTAAGTTTGTATGTGTGTTCATGTGGTTATCATCATTGCCGTGGACGGCGGGTGCACTTCTGAATTCTACCATGAGCTCTAGCCCCAGATCTTCTTGGAACCTAGCAATGCCCCTGATATTTCCTACACTAAAACAATTAGAAAAAAATCCTGGTAGTGATAATCCAAGCAGCATTCCAAGTAACCAGGTAATCTCGCTGTATCTCAAAACAAAATGCCCATTGAGGTGCGTTTCAGACTATATGGCCCATTCTCAAGCAGGAGATAGATAAATAGATAGATAGATAGATAGATAGATAGATAGATAGATAGATAGATAGATAGATCAGTCCCATATTATCACTTTTCATATTAACTACTTTAGTATATTCATTTAGACTTACATAGGACAGATAGCTTCTTTGAAACATATTAGAACATCTATTAATGTTTGTACAAAACGGGAAGGGGGCAAGAGAAGCCAGTGGGACAAGGTGCAGAGCTTCAGTACCCCGCCCCCTCCCCGGCCAAAAGACAGGAGAGGGGGTTAGTGCAGCACGTGGGGCAAGGTGTAGAGCTTCAATACCCCCTCCCCCTCCCAGGCCAAAAGGCTCAGACAGGAGGGGGGAGAGCAGCCATGGGGCATGGTGCAGAGCATCAGTACCCCCTCCCCCTCCAAATGTCTAAAGACAGGAGGGTGGTGCAGCTGCCCAAGGGGCAAAGGTGTAGAGCTTCAGTACCCCCACCCCCTCCTGGGCCAAAAAGCTCAAGCAAGAGAGGGGAAACGGCTGCCATGGGGCAAGGTGCAGAGCTTCAGTACCCCACCCCCTCCCAAGAAAGGAGAGAGTTTGTGAGCTGCCCCCAAGGACAAGGCGCAGAGCTTCAGTACCCCACATCCTTCTAAACCATACATTCCAGCAGGAGCGTTACATAGTATACATTGCTATTTATTTATATCATAGTGACTGTATCCCACAATGCATTGCAGCTATAGCCTGCTACTCTTTTACATTGAAATCCGTGTATGCCAAAATATATGCATCCCATAATGCAGTAAGTCCACAGAGTGCTAGTCTCATGTGATAACAAGCATATCCCACATTGCACTATATGTACAGATTGCATTTTTCATATATATATATATATATATTTATGAGCATATCCCACAATTCACTCTTTGCATACTGCAAGACTTTTATATTATAGGCACTGTGTACAGACGGACATGACATACATATATATATATATATATATATATATATATATATATATATATATATATATATACATAAACATCAAATGTATGAACTTTATTTGTAAAAACTGGCAATAATACATATTTTTTAAGTTAGTTTGGAATCAGGATTACTTAAAGTCTTAGCCAATTTATCCCATATCTCAAATATCCCAGACAGTAAGCGAAATGTCTTCCAGACAGAGTGCTAAACTGCTCTTCACCTATAATTGACTCAATCTACTTGCCACATTTGCAACTAGTTTATAATCTGTTTAATAATGTTATAGGCTTCCTGTTTCTTAGAGCTACTTCATCCTCTTTTTATACAATAGTAGAATTATTTCTTCAAATAGTCACACCTCATATGCCAACTTTTACACGTTTTCTCTTTCTTTTAAAAAAAAAAAAAAATCTGTTCCTAACATGAAAAAGCATTAATACCTTCAATTTTTTATTTTTATATTAACATTCATACTGATTTCTCACTTCCACATACTCCAGCAAACTAATATGCCTCTTTCATGTACTCTTTCATATATTTTCTTTGTCTCATATTCAGATCTTACAATGTTATTTACTTAATCATAAGTCAGGATTTTTGTGTTTGTTCCACTGCCATAGCTTGTCCCATTTCCTTTACCCTAGACCAGTGGTTTTATATCACCTCAAGTATATCCCACAATGTTCTGCTTGTACTGCCTGGTAGGATTTTATATTACATTAGACTGTTTTTTAAAGAGGATATCACACAATGCAATATTTTTGTTTTTGTTAGGGTACTCCTAACACTCTGTCTGGTACCTCTAGGGCACACCTATTATCTTATTGGTCTTTTGTTTATCATGTAATAAAAGGTACACATACAAAAATCTATAGTTTTTTTCAAGGCTTACAATCAGAATAAGAAAAACAAACACATTGTGCATAACAATTTCCATAAACATACATTTGAAGCCCAGCATTCACATTTTAGTACAAGTCATTATAGAAAACAAGAAGCACCCTATGTAGGTCTCCATGGCACACCAAAGTGTCACAGCACCTTGGCTGAGAATCACAGCCCAAGACAAAGCATGGTCCAGGCTTTCAGGCAGACAAAGCTTTTCCTGTTTAGTTTGGATAGTACTCCTCCCAATTTCAGAATGAGGGATAAGGTACTACTACTGTTACCGCAAAGTCAAGGAGAAACACTTTTATAACTTTCAAATTATAGTTAACATATCCCACAATGCACTGCACTGCATTTTGCAAACTAATATACTTTCATATTATTGCAGAATGAGGCTTAACCTTTTGATTTCCAGTGGGTTTGCAAAGCATTGCATTATTTACCCCTCCGGAACTCGAAACGTTAAGGCACCAGTACTGATACCTCAATGTCAAGGGCAGACACTTTGCAGCTACCTTTCAACACAATAACATGCACAAAACAGGCCAAAAAACATTCCCCTAAATCAGCCACTAAAGGATTCATTCATGCATATCATCTCCCACAATGCACTGCATGTACAGAATGCATGGAATTGATATTAATGTAAGTATATCTCACAGAAGATAGAAGAAGTCAGAGATGCTCAACTAGGCTCTTGAGCATTCATGGGTATACAAAAGCTCACTGGCACTATGTCCTCCACCCAGGGTGCAATCTCTTTTAGCTCATAAATCCAAACAGAGAGAAGAAACATACTGAAACATATCATACTGGTCCTGCCAAATGACAGTCCAGCCATGAAATGTCAGACAGTTCTTCTCTGAACAAGGGAAGCAGCTAACCTCAGATGTATGTATGAGCCTTGTTGGGCCTTATTGGTGAGATGCAGCTGATCCCTTTAGGAACTTGTGAGCAAGAGGTCCACATCCAGATTCCCCATTAACCCTTAGGGTGACTAACCGTAAGAACAATTTGCATATATATAGTCATAGATGCTCAACTAGGCTCATAAGCTTGCAAGGGTATGCAAAAAGCTCACTGGGACTGTGTCCTCACACCCAGAGTGCAATCGCTTTTAGCCCACAAATGCCATACACAGAGAAGAAATTGTCTGAAGCATATCATACAGGTTGTGTCAAAATGACAGTCCAGCCACGAAATGCCAGACAATTCTTCTCTGAACAAGAGAAGCAGTCTACACCAGACAAACTTTTCAGCCTTGCTAGACCTCACCAATGAAATACAGCTAATCCTTCCATGTACTTGTGAGCAAGGGATCCATGTCTGGATTCCCCCATTACTCTTAGGGTGACTAACCATAGAGTCTTACATGACTCTTCACAACTATTTTAAATAGAAAGATATTTTATTCTCTACAAAATAGTGCAAATCACATCACATCTTACCACTATGCAGATAAAGCCAAAATCCCATCACTATATCCAAGAGCTAACCGTCCTTTACATGCTAGTCATATAATATTGTACATATTATGATAGTGCACAGCTCTTTACTAAGGAAACAGAGGAGAGAAATGTTTAAAAGATTTCTTTAAGAACCTAAAAAGTAATAAATATTGCTGCTTTGAGTCTCTAGAACTCTAAGTTCATCTGCCAAGACCATAGTCAGTGCACCCTTTCAGTGCCAGATCAGAGAGAGTAAGTGCGGTAAGTGTGTGTGTGTGTGTGTGTGTGTGTGTGTGTGTTAGAGACTGTGTGGGAGTCTTGTGTATATAAATGTGTATTATGAGGGATCTTGTGTATGAGATGACTAGTGTTACATTTTGTGCCCTGGCGATGTATTTATAAACCTGGAAGGGCATAAGAATACATGCATTTTAAGTACAGAGTTGCTAACAGTTTAGAATAAACAAAAACAAGTTTTAGCTGTACAAATTTTGGAACAGAGCTTTTCCCAGAAGTGGGAGAACCCTTATTTTGGACAAAAATGTCCCACAATACCTGTCTAGTCAAATATGTGTTGCGTACCTCTCTGGCACTCAAAGTGTTAAATACAATATCTGATATCTTTTGGAAGAGTTAATTATGAATGGACAGTTCGTGACTAGGTCCCATTAGCCATGTATGCTGCAGAGTACCTGACCCTTCAAGATTTAGCATAAATCTCAGTGGTTCTAGTTCTCCAACTGCTTGAGTGGCAGTCTTTGGCTATCCCAATATTAAAGTACTAGTTGAAGAGCCCGTTTACACGGGCAACAGTGCCGGACGGTCGCGGAGCAGTCATGTGCACAAGAGAGTGTCTGTGACACGGCTGATACGAAGAGGGGCGCTCCGAATTCAGACCGTGGTCCTCTCTGCGCACCCTTCGTTGCTCAGACAGGACCACAGTCTGAATTCTGAGCACCCCCGCTCCATATCAGTCGCGTCACGGACAGTGTCTACTGCGCATGACTGCAGCACGCAAAACAGTCTCTACTGCTCATGACTGCGTCGTTACAAACTTTTAGCGAATGATTATATAGGACTGTGATTGTCAAAGGGGCCTCAGGTAAACATATTTATATTGTATGTACATATTCGTACTACATAAATTTAAGTTTGTATGTATGTTCATGTGGTTATCATCATTGCCGTGGAGGGAGGGTTCAGTGTTGAATTTTATCATGGGCACTAGCCCCAGATCTTTATGGAACCTAGCAGCACCCCTGACAAGGATACATCTGCAGCAGAAAAAGAAGTATTAACCTATAGGATGCTTCAAAATTCAGTGGTAATGTTTACACTGTCTAAGGGATTAAGGTCACATTATAGATCCCTAATAGGATCGCATTTAAATTACTTTGTACAGTTTAATACCCTATATCCTCCGAAAGGCATCAGTTAATTGGAGACACTTCAAAGAAGGGCCACTAAAATGATGCATGGTCTAAATTTGTCAAACACTGTCCTCAAGTACCCCTAAGTGAAGGTTTTCTGGATTCTTTGCATGAGCAGAGGTGACTGATTAAGGGATTTTTCATTCTGATTAATTCACCTGTGCTCAGGCAGGGAAATACCCAAAATCGGCACTGTTTGGAATGCTTTAGGACAGAGGTTGAGAATCTCTAATCTACCGTAACTCACAAAACACATCAGCAAAGACTCCAGAACATTAAAGGCATGGTAATCACCCCCCAACACACACACACAATTAAAATGAATGAAAATGTTGGCGACATGTCCCTAAAACACGCTAACCTGGTCCGGCAGCTCAGTGGCTAAAACTTACTAAATCACATGGCTGATTCATCACTAAATCACTCAGGATTTCAGCTCTGAACAAGCACACTGACTCTCGGGGAGCTTGCGACATCATCTCCAGCTCCCATACCCCCAGTCGCCAATTAATGACAGGAAATAGAGGCTTCTTCTGGCCCAGTCTTCGTTTTACAACACTGGAACAGCTATGACATTGGGTAATAACCCTGGAGCTGCTGGACCAGGTGTTTCTCCTGGTGACAAGACCAAACCGTTAAAGTGGAACTTTCATCACATTAATATCGAGCCCCAAATCATAATTACAATAGCAATATGCATAGACGTACTTGTATTTTCAAGACTAATTGCTGCATTAGTGAAAAATAGAACTTTTTAAGCAGACAGGCAATGGCAGGAATCTTTCAGTATGTGCTCTCTGCACCTGCTCAGTCAGTCTCTTCCGGTGCCTTAAGGTAACCAAGCATTCAACTCACCAATCGTGGAGTTGAAGAGGACTGACATCACAGACTCACAGATGGTGTCTCTACAAGATGTCTGTGCTGTTGCCCGCTGCCTGCCTGCCTAAAAAGTTCTATTTTCACTAATGCAGCAATTATTCTTGAAAATACAAGTATGTCTATGCATATCGCTATTGTAATTATGATTTGAGGCTCTATATTAATGTGATGAAAGTTTCACTTTAATTATAGATTGGGGTATTCCTCTCAAGTGGACCTGTCCCCATAATAATAAGTTTAGTCAATATTAAATAGAATTAAACACTACTTATATATTGAACTAGACATTTGTTTGTAAGATAATAGTTTTTGCTAAATTCACATTTATTTATTGGTGGTACCATCCTGTACTTTATGCTAATTAGTTTATGTGCTGAGAAAATATTACCACATATTGTGCTACAAGCGAATCTAGGCAGAGCCCACATACTGGAGCCACTTCTAATAGCACAGCAAACAGTAGGTTTGGCTTTGACCAGAATTAGTTAGAATACTGTGCACGGAACCAGCATAAAGTGCCATCCTGTGCCATCATATTTCAAAAGCTATTTATATTACAGACAAATGACTGATACAACATATTGACAGGTCATAATTCTCTTTACAATTACATACACTTATTTTATGATGGCAAGTCCTCTCTAAAGGAGTACTGCATTTTTTTTATTAAGGAATAAATATTGTATGGCGTTTTCCCATTGAAGAAAACAAGAGAACTCACACTACGAAAAGATACATATTTTCAGAGTTTTTACACTTTAAACATTTGGGGGGTTATGTTTTGTTGTTTTTGTGGGGGGGGTACTTTAGCAGTGCCCTCTGGTGGTCAAATTTCAATTAGTTATTCTTCTGCATTCTTTAGGATAGTTGAGTCATCGACAAACAGTACTCCACAAAATGTAATAGAAACTGCTGAGTCATGCTTTCAATTAGAACTTTCAGGAAGTAGACAGTAAATTCACTTCCTAGTAATTTGAAGTGTTATAACTTTTGACTAAAACAAGTGACAGTGGTGGAAGAACCCTTGTTTTTACATAGTATAAAATGCTCAATAACATATGGGTTTTCACATAAAAATGTACTGCTTCTTTAATATGAATAGCTTGAAGGAGAGAAGGGAAGTAGTGACGTTATTGAAGCCTTAATATATGAAAGGATTTGATAAAGTAATAGTTTTCAGAAAAGATGGAGGATCGGGTAATAAGAAGGAACATGCAGCATAAGAGCAGTAGCTACATATAATAGCCTCCCAGAAGAAATGGAAGGGGCTAAAACGACAAATGACAGTAAGAACTTTTGGAACAAATGCAAGGCGATTGTGAGCATGCAAACATTTTGAGTATTTTCAACCTTTAACCCTTTGAGTGCCAAGGGTCATTCAAGGTGTTAACAAGTCAATTTAAAACATGGTATTGCTTGACATGAAACAGAGAGCTGATTTGTCAAAAACTTGCAAAGCCATGCATTAGATACCCCTCTGGGGCTCAAACGGTTAAGACAATAAGAGCCACTTATTCCTATAGATCAGTGGTTCTCAACCTGTTGGTCAGGACCCCTTTGGGGGTCGAATGACAATTTGCCAGGGGTCGCCTAAAGCCATCAGATATTTATATTTCGATTCATAACAGTAGCAAAATAACAGCGATGAAGGAGCAACGAAAATAATTTTACTGTTAGGGGTCACCACAACTTGTTAAATTTTATCAAAGGGTCGCGGCACTAGGAAGGTTGAGAACCGCTGCTATATATAAAGACAAGCTTTAAAGAGGTTCGGTCACCTTAACCCTTTGAGTGTCAAAGAGGTATCCAGCACAACAATGCACTAGACACCTTTTTCGTACTCAAGGGGTTAAAAAATTAACTGTTAATCCAAATAAACATGGCATCACCAAATACCAAAGTACTCATACCTATGTATTATTAAAACTGTTCCAAAACCACTACTACAAATTCATTGAAACCATTGGGAATTCTTGTTTATCCCATATGGTGCTGTTGATTTAACTCAGTATTGCTCTGTTGTGCCTTTAACCCATATCATATGCTTCTAACATGGTTTAGAGTGAAAGTGCATTTTGTTATTTCTGTTGAGGAAAACACTGTTTGTGACCTAATTTGAGTTAATTAGTTGTTGTTTCCATTCATTTTTTTATCTCAACATCTCTCTGCTTTCTTGTGTTCTTCAAGAAGTGCCATATTGTGGTTCCTGTTTCCATTCCGTGACTGATTTTCAAGGAAGCCGCTGTGTTCCAATAATAACCAACATTAATCTAATAAGACTAATGCACACGACAAGTCTTCTTGACATAAAAATATCCTTCAGTGGCATGAACTCGGGAACTACCCTGTTTTTGGTGGGAATCAGTTAACGCCCCTACTTTAATGAAAAGGTTGTGTCACTATATCCACAAAAAGTTCAAATCTGCTGGGAACAGTAAAGAAAATGAATGTAGCTGTAAACACACAATGACCTGTGAAAAAGTCCCCACTTCCTAACATTGTTCCCTGCTCAAGCAGCCGCAATTCCTGTCTTTTTTTCTGAGTGGGCGTTTGGCTAAATACAGAAGCTCACTTGGAACAAGAAATATTATCAAACTAGCCTCCTGCATGTGTATTTGTACCTCTTTTATTTTTACATATCTTTTTATATTTAAGTAAAATAGCACTATGGACTCGACTGACAAATTCTCAATGAATATCCTATTTAATAATTTGATAGGATGTTTGTCAGAAGCCATCATGCGCAGTAGAGACTGCCTGAACGTACAGAATGCTGGGAGTTCTGTGCTGGGAACATTCTGTGCTTTCAGGAAGTCTCTACAGTACATGACTACGTCAGCGGCAGTACGCAGAGCAGGACCGGCCTCTTAACCCTTTGAGTGCCATTGCATACCCCTCTGGCACAAGAAGGGTTAACATCACCTGGACCTTGGCCCGTGTACATGGGCTTTTACACTAGTAGTTAAATATTTTGGAGAAAGATATGTAAAATGTTCTAAAAGTGAGAAGTTAAGTTGTTCTCAACAAAACCCAATACTTTATCGCAAATGTGTTATGTTTTAACCCTCTGTGTGCCAGAGGGGTGTCAAACATATTGCTTTGCAGTGTGTTGGATAACTGATACTCAAAGGGTTAAGTCAGTATTTTTTTTTTCTATTAAAAAAACAATATAGGGCTTTTTGGGTTGATTAACACAAGGGTACTCCACTGATGTAAGTATTGCAGCTATTTTTTTTTAATCAGGCACTTAGCAACGGTGTGCAAAAGGCAGTTTGTGGGAGAACTTGAGTCAGAGACTATGTTTTTCCATAGTAAGTGATAGGAATAGCACCACCTATTGTCCATGATTGAAAATAACATTTTAATGTTAAAAGTTTGAGTTGTAATAACATTTGAATAAGAAACCTTCCACCAATTGAAGAACCCTTGCCTTATCCTTGTTCAAATTCACTCTAAAGAGCCTATATAGCATTTACTCATCAACTGAATATCCTAACTTCAGAATTTGAAGCAATATATGTTAAAAAGACTTCGCAAATTACAAAGCTTACTTTAGGAACAGTTGCAATTGCAAATGTTCCATGTTATATTGGATATCTGGTTCAGCCACAGAGAAATTAATAAATAAATAAAATCCACTGAAGCTTAGCTAGGACAACATTGTAACTGTGGGTAGGAAATGGTACAAACACGGACCTTCCATGTTACTCATGATACTATTAAATATACAAAGGCTTCCATTAATTTATTCACTTACTAATTGTAAGACTTCTGTTTTTTTTATGGCAAAACATGTATTACTATGCCTTATTATATATTCACTAGTGTAAAAGCCTGTGTACACGGGCCAAGGTCCAGGTGATGTTAAGAGGCCGGTCCTGCTCTGCGTCCTGCCGCTGACACAGTCATGCACTGTAGAGACTGCCCGAAAGCACAGAATGCTCCCAGCACAGAACTCCCAGCATTCCTACACCTCCCAGCATTCTGTGCTCCCAGCATTCTGTGTGTTCGGGCAGTCTCTGCTGAGCATGACAGATTCTGACAAACATCCTAGCGAATTATCATATAGGATGAGTTTAGGATAGAGAAGGGTAAAAACAGTACTCATAATTATGTATATTCTACACATTTTGTATTCATATGGAGTCCTTTATTTAAGAGTTCACCCTTTTAGTGTCAGAGAGGTATCCGCCGCATTCATTGCAAAGCTTGGGATACCTCATTAGCACTTAAAGTGTTAAAAAGCTCAATGGCTGTTCCCTCCTGTCCATGGTACAATGTATATATGTGCTGCATGGCATCAGAGCTGCAATGGTCATCACACTTACTGTGACTGTATACTCAGGAACTCATATGGAAACATTAAAATATCACAAAGTCACAGACCATGGAAGTGCCATTTCCAATACTGGTCCTGTCCACTTACCTTCTAACTGAATGAGTCTTATTGCAAGATACAGTAGCATAGTTTCCCTGGGCTAGATACAGCAGCCATCATATCAGTTGATCAGGTAGATGAGTGGGTGGAGGAATGCATCTCTTCATTAGATAGAAGGGTGAATAGAAGGGTGCATGAATGGCAGGTGGGGGCAAACAGTTTGAACTCTGCTGGAAATCAGAGCTCCATAACATCTCAAAGCCCACAATGGCCACTGTTTCTCTTGCAGTGGCAGGCATTATGATACTCAGGTACCCAAAGACAAACTAAGGAGAGGTTTCCAGCTCCCCAAATACCCTGTATTATATCTGTGTGTGAGAGAGAAAGAAAGCTTTAGGGCCCAATAAATGATAAATTATTGCTGTTGTAGTACATGTCTATGCCAAGGGTGGGCAACCTGCATCCATCTTCCATCTTTTGTTGGTCTATAACACCTCAGCTGGCCTGAGATTGTTTTTGGATGCAGAATTAATAAAACTCTAACTCTATTATTTTTGGAAGCACCAATACAGAATCCTGGGTTTCCACTTAGTGGCCCACACAAGGTGTTTGCAGAGCACAGAATAACTATATAAACCTTATATTGCATCTACAAGCATAAAAGTCCACAATTAGAATGTAACATGATTTTATATATACACACCGTGGGTGGCGTTATTATGGAAAGAGGGAGAAAAATACAACCACCAAGCTGCCTGGCACAAACCACAAAAATAAAAACTGTATACCATAGTCTGGCACTGTGGTAGTGGATTGGGATGCCATATAACAATATCACAAATATTCTTAGCTAAATGATAATACAATAAAGATCCACATCAGGACAAGATGGACACTTTGGAGACATCTTGTCCTGATTGGTGGACTTGAGGTGGTGGTGGAGGACTTGAGTACCTTGCATTGTATTTTATTATTTTTTATTTTTGGTTATTTTATATCATATTTGTTTATTTTATTGCATTTTATTTATTGTGTGCATGTAAGCATGAAACACAATTACATTAAACTTTATATATCATTTGTTGTGTTTTTGTATCATTATTGTAATGTCATTTAGCTAAGAATATATGTGATATTGTTGTACAGCATCCCATCCCATCCAGAGCCATGATTTTTATATATATTCTTAAGCTTTGCTGATCAGTATAATGTGCCACACTGATTCATCGGCAAAGCTTTCCTTGACTGTCTAATTCTCCTCCCACCTCCCTCCCAGCTGCCCCAGTGAGCGCGTTCACGCTTTCCTTCGTTGTGCTGTGAATAGCTTCTATTGTTATATCAAACTCCAGTTAGATTTATACTGAGTTTGCAACCTCAATATAATACTAACCAGAGTTTGAAACCTTAATGACTTTGAGAGGATCTGCAAAGAGGAGTGGGACAAAATCCCTCCTGAGATGTGTGCAAACCTGGTGGCCAACAACAATAAACGTCCGGCCTTTTTGATTGCCAACAAGGGTTTTGCCACCAAGTACTAAGTCATGTTTTGCAAAGGGGTCAAATACTTATTTCACTCAGCAAAATGCAAATCAATTTATAACTTTTTTGAAATGTGTTTTTCTGGATTTTTTGTTGTTATTCTGTCTCTCCCTGTTCAAATAAACCTACCAGAAAAATAGACTGATCATTTCTTTGTCAGTGGGCAAACGTACAAAATCAGCAGGGGATCAGATAATTTGTGACATAAGCCAAATAAAAATCATCATAAGTTTCACTGAATTATGTGAAGCTTTTAACCCCTTAAATGCTAGAGCGGTCTTAACACATTGTGAAGCAATGCATTGGAGACCTCTCTAGCATTCTTGAGGTTAAAAGCACATTTAAAATCCGTTCGGATTTTTTAAAATTGACTGCACTTTTTATTCTGACAACTAGATGGCACTGTTACAATCAATTACTACAAGTGAGTCAGTGAGTTCTCCCATAGGGTGCATTATTCAAAAATTTCTTTGGATGCTAGTTAGTAGTGTTGATTTAAAAAAAAAACTGAGATATAATAACATTTGAATTAACCCTTTGAGTGCCATAGCTATGCAAGGCATTGCAGAGCAATGCTTTGTTTACCCCTCTGGCACTCAAAAGGTTAAATAAAAAAACAGCTAGCAGTGGCAGTACCCATGTTTTGCTTTATTACAGAGTAATTTGAAAGGCTAATCTTATGGGTTCTTTTCTCCTCCAGAAACTGGTGCTCGTTTGTGCAATCCAGAATTGTGTCATTTGTCCACCTATGCAAAACAGAGAAGTACGTAATAAGGTCCCAGCAGCCTTGTCCACATGGCACCCCTGACTGCCAAAAAACTATGTGAGTATGTGAAGCCTCAAAGACATAGTAATGCATGGTTTAGTCATTTGTAAGTATACCCAAAAGACTCTGTGCTTCCTTTTCATTTATCAATATAAATGTGCGCACCCAGCTACATCAACAAAATAGGATAATAAAAACTTGTATATAGTCAGCATTTCGGTCCCAGCTTCCCTTCATCAGGATCAACAAGGTGATCTAGAGTATCATGACAAGTCAGTGAGAAGATGACTGATGCACTCAGAAGAATTTGAGAGAGAGGACTTTTTCCAAATACGCTACTTTTGTAAAATCTAACATATAGCATCAACTTTATTTTGGCCATTACTATCCCTTTAATTTGAATTGGGCTTTAACCCTTTGAGTGCCAGAGGGGTTACAGAATGCATTGTTTTGCATTGAATACCTCTCTAGCAGTCAAAAGATTAAACCCAGGGGTGTAACTATAGGGGGTTGCACCTGCGACCGGGCCCGTGCACTCCCGGGGGCCCAGCTGCCCCCTGCGACCCCTCCACCTGGCACCCGCAATCTCCCTCCGGCGCTCTAGTAATGAAGAGTGCTGGGAGATGAAATCATCCCCCAGCGCTCTGCATTACTAAGAGGACCGCGTGGGAGCTCCAGGGAGGTAGGAGATGGGAGCATCATGAAGATTGAGGGGCATTGTAGAGGGGGTCAGTGTGGTCGAGGGGGCCAGTGTGGTGGTGGTGGGGGCCCGTGGCACTTCTTTTACCAGGGCCCGGAGGCTTCTAGTTACGCCTCTGGTTAAACCCCTTGATCCCCAAGCTATGCATTGGAGACTTTTGAAGAATTTGCAGGTTAAAGCACCATTAAAGTGGATTTGTCACCTGTACACCTTCTGCCCTCAGTGGGGGCATCCATCTTGACAGGATTTGATTTACTGTCAGTTGGCTTGACTTCTGCAGCTAGAGTTGTGTGGCAGTGAGTGTCAAGTGGGAGGGACACACAATGTGGAATACTAGTATCAAAATGGCCTCTTAGTAAGTATTGTCTACTTTTCAGAAAAAGGATAAATAAAGCTAAGTATCTTATAAATTATGAATATAGAAAAATGGCTAACTTGAATGTAGGTGATTCTGAAAGCTCTTTCAAAATCACATTTTTGTTACCAAGTAACATCTCCACTTTAAAAAGGATTTTATATATTTTCCCCTTGTTTTACTTGGTTTGCTCCAGAATTGCTCCAGTTGTTAGCATGTCAGTCACAAGGAATGCACATTGTGTAACCATTATATGGTAATATAATCCTTTGCGGCCCAGAGAGGTGTGCAACGCACTGTGAAGCAATGTACTGCACAAACCTCTGGTCTTCAAGATGAGGTTAAAACCCAGCGGGGGTGCCCCATTATAGTACAGTAGACTGACAATTAATTTAGCTTGGCTCTCTATTCGATCATGTCACTGACATCAGCAGAGGATAGTCTGTTATAGATTACTTGGTGGATTCACTTATTCAAGCTCCTTCCTTGAGAAATCACAAGGAAGTACATGCACAGCCTTCGATGAGGCCTGCACAATATCAGACTAATGAAAATTAAGTCAGAGTTGAAAAAAATAGCAGGCGGTTTGAGGATTGCGTTGAGCTGACCAAAACTACATTGTACAGCTCCCTATTTCACTTTCTCAGAATCCAGCTGACAAAGATAATGTGCTGTGTTGACTTTAAGCCTAAATAATTATGGTTGGTCTTGTCAGTAAATGAGAGGAAAATGCCACCATCAAAGGTTTAACCACTCAAGGAAATACACATAGTGGTTGGATATAAATACAAAATTTTAGCCATTTTTAGGGCTAGCCAGATGCACTTTAGGGAACAAAAAGGAATGCTCAGTGATTTAAATTGGAATTTTTAAGGGATAGTAACCCCTGATATAGAAAAAATATGTATTGCAATGTTTATTCTGCTAAGAAAAACAGGAGTACTCCCACTGCTGAGAGAGGGCTTATTCAAATGTAATTGCAGCTCCAACATGCATTGTTTGCCTGCAGTACTGCCATGGCCTGAAATGTTATGGTGGTGCTGTTGCTCCATCAGTCTATGTACAGCTCTAGCCAGTTTACCATAAACCTCCATAGGGTGCTGTGGCAGCAATGACACTGCACCCACAAAAATGCTACTTTGCTCTGTAATAACTTTTGAATAAAGCATCTCTCAGTAGTAGACATACCCTTTTACTCAGCAGAGAAAATGTATCTTTTGAGCACACTGTTGAGGAGGCTGAAAAAAAGACATCAGATTTAACCTTAGCAAGCTATCCTATTGTTACTCCAGAGGAAGGAAACATTTATAATAATTTTCCTTCCTGACTTCTAAGTGGCAGTCTGATTTCTCACTGGAGCAATATCCAAACCTGCACTTTAGATCATCTTTGTGCGCCGGCAACCAATTTAGCATTCAGGGGTTAAAAGCCCAATTTAAAGCAACAGTAACACCTCCTAATGATAAAAGTCCACTATCTTAATAGCCACTATGAACAAATTTCTGTGTGAATTAGTTCTCCAAAATGAGTCTTTAATAAATACAGGATATCGTGTCCATAGAGGCAGACATGATTATTTTAGTGTGTTCCTTTGAGTGCCAGAGTGGCACCCCCACCCCTCCGGCACTCAAATGGTTAAATCTCTAGTAGTTTTTATTTGGTCCATAGGATGCAGTTGAATTGCTCTGCTTTTTACCTTTATACATATGTCCAGTGGTATCTGCAGTTATGAATATAGGCTTAGAATAATTTTGGAAATATTTTGAGATTATTTATATTGTTTATATTGTTATATTATAGTGAGTTTTTAGTTCCATTGCTTCATAGCATATTACAAAGCTATATAAATACTAGTTGTTGTTACTATTATATATCACTGACAGTGAGCTACCTGGATTTGTTTCCAGTGAGTTTTCTAGTCTACAGACCATCAACATACAATATAACACTATCCCTAAAGTATTGGTTGCTGTCTGTGCTGTCACTTTACATTGTATCCTTTTTACATTGTGTCATTAGATCTGCTTTCATGTTTCCTGACAGAGGACTCTATGTAAGCATATCCAGGAAGCTCATTGTTAAGGACATAAAAGCGTAAAAAAAACAGGGTAGGATGAGAAAAAATAAACAGATAAATGTATGGGCAAGTTGAATGCATATATTATGTACTTGCAGAATAAATTAAGTCACAATAAAGATTTATGATTTAATAAAGTAAAACATTTCTGTGGCAAAAACCTTCATAATTTTGCTCCTTTCTTCATTTTTATTTTGCAGGTATCGGCTTGCTCAGAAACCACTGTATGAAATTAAAAGGAAAATGGTAACCAGTTTAGAATGGAAGTGTTGCCCTGGGTACATTGGTACTTCTTGTGAGCATATTGGTAAGAAACAGTGTAAACAACAGATATGAGGGGTGGGCACACAGAACAAGGAGTAACATAGGATCCATGTTTTTCCTCCCTTTGCAATAATGATGCAGAGTGAGTAAGCACTGTGCTTATCATAGAAATCCGGCTCTTCACTTCTCTTTCTTTACACACACACATACACAATCATGCATGTCTGCACACATATATACACAAACACATATTCACTCATTTACTCACTCAGAGAGTGAGCATCAGTAATTTGATCCAACAGTTCTCCTACCCTGTTCGAACAAACAGTGAACAAGACCAGAACCTGTTTTGAATCACATCTAAGGTAGACCTGCTCTTTTTATTGGACATTACATGATCACTATACCTGTAATCTGGTTAAATACTGCAAATAGCTACACAAGGCCCCTGTATTTCCAAATGTGTTTTGACTCTTTCAAAGAAGAATCAGAAAGTAAGGCTCCATTCTCCCAATAGTATAGACCCATGTCTCACCAGCTGATGACGTCAAGCTGCAATCCACTATTGTGATTGGAAATCGGTTAAGGGAGGACACCATCTACCAGTTTGTGGTGCAACAAACCACTACAACTCCTGTGTCACTGAAACACTTTCATTTCAGTTAACTATTATACAAGCTGAAACGTCAGAGATGCCACAACTAGAAGCAGATGAAGCACTCCTAAAAGTTCCCAGGGCTCTATGGTAGATGGGTAGATAAGAAAAGTATTGATGTTATTGATGTGTCAGATAGTGTGCCACTGCCAACAGTTAGTTCATTCCAAGTAACACCTATGGCTCCTGCTGCAGAGGAGTATGATGACTATGAGTTTGATGTTGGAGATGACAAGAGTCATAAGGTGCCTACACATGTGATGACATTCAAGCATTACAGTTGCATAGTTCTTCCATAGAAGCAAGATATTCCCCCAGCAAACAATGACAGCAGCACTCATTATGGTCCACTAATCTGAGACTGTTGGGAGTTAAAAAGTTATTAGCAAGTCCAAGGAAGGTTAAATGTATACTGAGACCAAAAAATGTAAAGGGGGTTGTATACCTTTATGCACTAATATCTCCCAGCTTTAGTAAAAATTATTTTCATTATTGTGTGAGTCTGAAAATTTGGTTTTAAACATGCCTTGAGATGGCAGCCATTGCTAAGCTGTAGGTTCGGTCAATGATTGCACTGTGTGTGAAAATGTATTCAAATTCTATTTTTAAGATATTAATGAGGGTTTTAGTCTAAAGGTACAATAAATGGTTATAAGAAGAAGGGAATTTTTTTTTTTTATGCTCAAGGTTCCCCTGAGATCCAATCTGCAATTTTGGAGAACCCCTTACATTTTATGTATTTTTTATGGGTGTAACGAACGTTTCAGGTACATAACTATGGCTTATTTAACTACTCAACATTCTGATGTCTTGACTCTTAACTCTGCGACATCAGTTTGTCGCCCTTTTCAACCAGGCGTCGTTTTGTTGGTCGCCCATTAGTGGACGACATTTCAAAAGGATACCCATAAATATTCTTTTTCGTGGGAAATCCGCTTTAAAACTAGTTGTTAAAATTTTAGCATCTGTCGCCCATTGGCCAAAATCTTTCACCATTTTTTTCAATGGCTAAAAAGTTTTCGCCCATTGAGTTACATTGTTTTCGCACTTCTACTATAAAAACGTGATGTTTTTGCTGAAGGCAGACACAATAGAAGCAGCTACAGAGCTAGATAGACGTGCTGTGCTGTTCTATTGTGATATTTTGCAAAAATTGAGGCAGGAGAGGCTCATAGTGACTCCTATCACTATGAGCATCAAAAGAGGAACTGGAAGAACCCTATCACGGTGCCCCGTGCTCCTGTTTACGGGCGGCGATATTCTCACTTCCTTGTTTGAATGCCACATTTCTTATTGGTCATTGTGTTGACTCCACCCAGGGCCAACCCTATTTATACCCTGTCATGTCTATAGACTAGCGCCCTTTCGTGGTGTACCTGTACTTAGCGCTAGTTCCTGATGCTGCTTTGTTCTTGTATGACCTGGCCTGTCTGACAACGTTCCTGTGTATCCTGATCTGTTCCGATTCCGTTACCGACTGGACTGGCTGAGTACCCGCTACATTGCTGACTGATCTGGCAAAGAACCCGCTACGTTGCTGACTGATCTGGCTGAGAACCCGCTCTGTTGCTGACTGACCTGGCTGAGAACCCAATACGTTGCTGACTGATCTAGCTGAGAACCCGCTCCGTTGCTGACTAATCTGGCTGAGAACCCACTATGTTGCTGACTGATCTGGCTGAGATCCTAATACATTGCCGACTGCTCTGGCTGTGTACTCATTACGTTGCTGCCTCGACTGAGTATCAGCATCTGTTGCTGACTGTGCTGGCTAAGACAAAGCAGTTGTGGCTGGCTGTGCTGCGCTAACCCGTTACTTTGCCGACTGTTGGGCTGAGCACTCGCTGCTTCAGCCGTTCATTCTGGTATCTACCACCTCTGGCGGTGTGTACGCACGGAGTACCAGATCTCAGGCTATCTATAGTTCGGCCGTGTTACTCACTACTCTATACCTGTCCATATACCACTTCCTTAAGCTGGGCTCACTCCCTGTGGGGAGTTACAGGCTGTTCTCTGGGAGCATACCATCTGTGAACCTTGTGGTACCTAGGTATCCCTAGGCCCAGTTCACTTCTTGTCCAGCCTTTACATCTGCTGTAGCCTTTGGGCTAAAGAGCCAGCTGTAGGGTGGTGTAACTGCCTCTGTACCCTCGTACCTGGACACCAGTGGCCTTCCATGTTCTTTTGCCTCCGTTTCACCCCTAGAGCTCTAGGGTCTCTGCTACCAGTAGCTGTGTCTTGTGCCTCCTTGTGCCCTAGTACGCTAGGGTCCTTGCCGCCAGCCTCCACTATTGAGCCTCTGAATAACCCTAGCGTTCTAGGGTCTCTGTCTCCAGTTGAGAGTCTTTGGATTCCTAGCGTTCTAGGGTCCGTGTCACCAGTTGAGAGCCTTGAGGCGTCTAGCATTCTAGGGGTCCTCCTGCCAGTACTCGTGGTCAGTGTACTAGTGGTTACCCTAGCGTTCTAGGGGCCAAGTTGCCAGTATCCGTTGGTCTCGGGCTTCCAGTCAACCCTAGAGAGTACTAGGGTTCTAAGGTCCTGTGTAACATCAGCAGGTTGTTGCCTTTCCCTCACCCTAGCTTGCTAGGGAACCTGCCACTTGTTTGTTCTTTGCTGACATCCTGTACCTTCCTACCATTGTGTATTCTAGACAGTACTTGTACCATCTTATATGGCCCTGTTAAAGCCAAACACCCACCACAGAAATCAAGCACCACTTTTGCTGTCTGTGACTCACCAGAAAGGCAACAAGTGGCGAAGCAGATATCAAAGAGGAGGCGGAATAGAACAACCCAGGCAGAGACTTGAAGTTCCAGGACAGGTGAAACAACTAGTTCGCCATCAACTTCTAGGGTAACTACATCTTCTGCCAATCCTCCTCGTTCATTACCTCCCCCGCCAAATGATATCCACTCTATTGATGTTAGGATGTGGCAGTTCGTCTCTACCCATTGCACTGATCACACATGCCAGTGTGGTGGGGGAGAATCACAATCAGTGCATCAAGCGGCATCACAGGAGATTCCATCAAATCAATGTTTCTTCAGGGCTTGGGCCACTAATAAGTCTAAGTTCTACAAAGGCCTCTAACAACAAATCATCCTCTACAAAATACTCTATCACGTCAAGCATCAGTCCACCCCAGTGGCAGCTTATGTCAGGGGGTTCCTGTCTTTGTCACTTTATATACAAATTTTATTGATGTATTTTTTTATTAACTGTGACCCCAATAGCAGTCAAGAAAACCCCCCAAAACAAATTCCCTGTTCAAATGATTCATTCATTCACCAACACAGACACCCTCCTCAGACCCCTTTATACCATGTTTTATGTTTTTTTATTTTATTTTATTTTATTTAGGATTTATTTTTTATTAAGTTCCCCCAATTCCAGTAAACAACCCCCCAAAAAAATTCCCTGTTCAACTGATTCTTTCACCACACCCCACCAACACAGGCACCCTCATGCTCCTTTTATACTGTGCCTTTGGGAAATGAAATATTATTTGTAATGTGTTGTGTGTAACATCTATGTTCTCATTGATATCAATGGGTGAAAAAAGGGGGAAAAAGTAGAAAATCGGCACATTTCGAGGGAAATTTTTCACCAAGCGTAAAGTGCCATTTTTCACAGATTTCAGTTTGAGGTGGAAAGTTTCACCCATCCTTAATTCTTAGGTCATACAATCAGAACAACAAAATCAGACATATTGGGCTTTACATTTTCTATAAATATACATTTGAAATTCGACATTCCCATTTTTGTCAAAGCCTTTATGTAATGAAATGGGCAATCAGTGGATGTCTAAGGCATGCCAAAGAGATGTAAAACATATTTAGATGATTTCAGTTGGGTTTACTTTTTTTTTAAAGCATTCTTGTTCATTTTTTGTATTATACAATTTCAGATCCCAATTCAATTCTGGTCCCTGTGGAAGAATCAACCAGGTCTGAGACAGAACAGGAACCCATATTAAACACAGGTATGGTCATGCCATTGTTCTAGACTTGTGAAAAATAGATAATTCTACAGGAAAAATCCATAGATTATAAAAGGATATGTGTTTAACCCTTTGATTGCCAGAGAGGTGTGCAACACATTGTGGAGCAGTGTGTCATATACCAAAGAGTTACATTCATTCAGGCTTCCTTTGCTGTCTAAGCAGCCAGGCATGAACTGGTAATGAACCTTTTTGCACACGTTAATCTGGCCATAGAAGTCTTTATTCCACTGTTCAGGGTTCATTTAATACATTTGTTATTGCAATGATATATATATTTTTTTTTTCTAATTATTGCTTACAACTTTTTTGCAACTGCTCATAAAAATAAACATCATATTTGTGGAGCTTGTGTGTTTTCAGGGGAATACCGGTGATTTAGCCAGCAGACCAAACTATTCATATTTTTATAAGAAACCAACAAGTGTTTGCAGAGGAATTATCTATTTATGGCTAGCTGACTGTTGCATTTTATAGGACCACACACAGGCCTCTGTTTAATGAGCAGTTAAACCTAATGTCCTGTTGAGGCTGTTAAACTAAGAAAACTGAAGTAATTCTGGGGTAAACCATCTACACCATAGGAGACAAATAAAAATGCACATTTATTTAAATGGGCCTTTAACCCCTTGAAGGCTAGAGGAAAGGCCTATATGGGCCTGGGAAGTCTACAGATCTGACTTGGAGACCTTGAACTACAATGGAATCCATGTCTGAGTTTCTCCCTATGGCTCAGTTGGTTTGCCCCAGACTTGTTCCCATTCTTCTTAATAATAATGATGTACTGGAGTAATTAAACATCAAAACACATGGGGTTAAAAGCCACAGTTAAAACAACAGGATTTTTATTTGTCCCCTTATATGCAATTGGTTTGACCAGAAATTCCCCTTAGGGTCATATGCACAATATATGAGAGCAGGAATTCTGGGGCAAAACAACTACATTATAGGGGGAAAAAATATATATATTTTTTTTAATTCCCAATGATTTAAATGGGATTTTAACCCCTTGAATTCTAGAGAGGTCTTCAATGGGTTAAAATCCTCTTTTAAATCAATGGGAATTTTTCATTCCCCCTATAGTGCAGTTGGTTTGGCCCAGAATTCCTCCACTTTATTTCTGAACATGTTGCCCTTAGTACAAACATCCTCCTCAGTATTCACATAAGGGTAAATATCATTAAATAAGCATAACAAAGAAACAGGAAGAGCGCAAACCACCAATCAATATCTCTATAGAATCTGCAAATCAATAATATGGCTCAATACTCACAAATCCTATAATAGGGTGCTGGTTGTGGGTACAACCAACATGTTCAAATGGGGTAACACCAAATGCCCTGTTCCGGTTATTTCTCCCAGGTCAAAAAACAGGAATCCACAGATAAAATGAATACTTATTTATACATAAAAATATATAATGCCAAAGTAATATGACAAAAAAACTTCAGTACATACAATCGGTATTATGCCCAGTATATGACGCGTTTCAGAGATTGTATTCCTTTTTCAAATATTATAGATGCATATATATCATTAAAATCAAGCAGTATTCAGATATGGCAAAAGAAAATAAGCATACTAAGCACCACTCCAAGTAATTAATAAATAGGTATCCACTCCAACTTGCTCAGTTAAGCTATTAGTCTATTTAAGTCTATTAGTCCTAGGTTTTAGATCTTTAGCACTAAAGGTAACATTTTACCAATCAAAGTCTGGCTAAATGATGTATAAAAGTAAAGGTCCATTTTCTTTTTTATGTGTTCATTTACATTTATTTATCAAGCAATGCAAACAAATCTGTACAAATCCATTTCTACTGAAATTTAGCTTACTTAACCCCTTGGATGCTGGAGAGGATTTAAATGTATTGCAGAGACATCTAAGGGGTTAAAGCAGAAGTAACACCTCCTAATAATAGCCCCCCACTTACATTACCCTATAATTAGGAAATTCTAATGGCTCTCTTACTTCTAGATTTAAGACATAACATGTTCAGTCAGTCCTGGAACTCATGCCCATTGAGGTGGACACAATAGTTACTAGCAGGACCACACAACACCAACACAGCTGAACTGCATATAGTGATGTTAACCTTTTAAAGGGTTAGTAATGTCTTTATATAAAAAAATTTAATATTGCAGCTATTACAAAAATAAACTAAACAATCCCTGTGCTATCTCTCAAACCTTTATGGTTTGAGCGATATAGAAGGCTAAAGTTCTCCGCTTCCTCCACTTTCCCTGATGTTAGCTGTAAAGCTGACAGCAGGAGATGCGTGTTGGCCGACTCAAGGCAGCTCTTCAGCAGAGCCAAAATAGCACAATGTAAAAAGAAATTCTTAATTAAAACGGTCTACAAAGTGTGCCTGGTTTGCAAGCACACTTTGTATACCATTCCAATTAAGTATTTCTTTTTACATTTCGCTATGTCGGCTCTGCTGAAGAGCCACCTGCTTGTCCCGGGACCAGGATCTTCAGCCGTCAGCTTACAGCTAACATCAGTAAAAGTGGAGGGAGGGGGAACTTTAGCCTCCTATATCTCTCAAACCATAAAGGATTGAGAAATGGGACTGGGATTGTTTATTTTATTTTTGTAATAGCTGCAATATTATTTTTTTTTATATAAATACATTACTAACCCTTTAACAACAAGAGGAGCATGCAACGCAGTGCTTCACAATGCATTTCACACCCACTGGTCCTTACAGGCTTATGTAGTTTCTAAAAACTGACAACAACTGTCATGTCCACCTCCATTGACATGACATCCAGGACTGATAGAAGATGTTACTTCTTGAGCCAAGGTGCAAGGGCGTTAACATTTTCTGGTCATAGTAAGATAAGTGAGGCTGTTATTGTTAGGAAATGTTAATTCTCCTTTAATATATTTATTGTCTGTGTATTATAAGAAAAGGGAATTTTCTATGCCAGACAACAGTGAATGGGGCTGCGGTAGGGTCTTGGGAGAACTATTAAAACCACTATGGGTGGGTCTAGGGGCACTTAGCATGTAGGAAGTAAACTTTGCTCTTGTATAGGAATAAAGGAAATAAACAAAAATAAAGGGTGATATTAGGAGTTTCTCAAGAGATAGATGCAATTAAAGGGATAGTATTACTTCAAAATTACTATCCCTTTATTGTAGCCCTTAATAAACTGAGTTAAATGACACCAACAGCATCTCTCAAACCTTTATGGTTTAACCCCTTAAGGACCGGCGGTCATGGGACATTTCCTTCCCATAATGACCGCATAGGCGCACCTGGACGCACCGGTGCACGTGACCTGTCACGTGTATCGGCACATCATTATGGGGCCTGATAGAGATCGCTCCGATCTTGGAGCGGTCTATTTCAGGCCCTATTTTTACTTACAGCACTCCCGGTAGAGCGCTGTAAGTAAAAAGTACGTGACGTACCATGACCGTCATCGGTCCTTGAGTAGTTCAAGGACCGTGACGGTCCTGGTACGTCAAGGGTCCTTAAGGGGTTAAGAGATAGCCGCTTTCAAAGTTTCCTCTCCCCTGCTGTTAGCGTTCTGCTGCCAGCAGGAGAATCCGGTCTCTGAATCAAGAGGAGGCTCTTCAGAAGAGCAGATATCTCGTTATGGAAGGAAAAATGATTCATTGAAACAGTCTTCTACGTGTGCTTATTCACCAAGCACACGTAGAAGATTGTTTCAATTAATAATTTTTCCTTCCATAACGAGATATCAGATCTGCTGAAGAGCCTCCACTTGATTCAGAGACCGGATTCTCCTGCTGGCAGCAGAACGCTAACAGCAGGGGAGAGGAAGCTTTGAAAGCGACTATCTCTTAAACCATAAAGGTTTGAGAGATGCCGCTAGTGTCATTTAACTCAGTTTATTAAGGGCTTCAATATGAGGGATAGTAATTTTGAAGTAATACTATCCTTTTAAGGACTTGTTTACATTGGTCACTTTGCTTCATGCATTATGATGCAAATCTTAACCAGTTTTTACTTACCTACAATTTTCTGCAATGGGAGTGTGACATATGTTATTAGATGACACCCACATGAGTCAGCTGGTCATTGGAGGATGTGAACAGCATTGCAGCCTCCAATGATGGCTGTGAGAATGATCTGATAAGCTTCACATAAGTCTCCATTCAGATCAGAATGCTGCAGCTTGGATGTTCTCAGTGCAGAAACACATCCAGGTTGCAGCATGTTGCATCCTGGTGTTATGTAAGGTGAAAATCGCATGAGTGATCTGCATCATAGAGATCAATTGTTTAATGAACCTTTAATAACGCTATACTAAAGCCAGCCATGTGAGTTGGGTCTTAGACTATATTCACAATAGTGACATTTTTGAAGCTGTGTGTGAAGCTATGAAATTGTCTGAAAAAAGGAGTGTGATTTTATTGCATTTTACATGCAACAGTGTAGCAAGATTTGCTGCTTTCATTCTGTCCCAACATCCTTTTCTCTCAGCTTAAAGGGATAGTAATGTTTCATAATAAAAACAGCTCTAATTAATCATCATAGTATTTGGACTTTGGAGAGTGTTATTTCAGTTCTGTCAGAGTTGTAGTTCAGGAGTAATTCAATGACAAAGTGTCCCCCTCCCGCCCCTTTTACTGATGTAACACTGCTCAGCCAAAGCAGAAGGGAGGTGCCCAGGTAGATTGCACAGAGGGACAATCTTCAATTAAGATAAGGGAAAAACCTGAAAAGCTTGTCAAGGGGGCAGGGCTTTCATTGTTTTCATATAAAGAAGATTGTCCCCTGCTGTTATCTGTCTGGTCTTACAACCAGATTCACATCTGAGAAGAGATGGCTTACACTAGGTAAAAGGGGAGGAGAGGGGAAACTTTGCTTGTGAATATCTCTTAAACCATAAAGGTTTGAGAGATAAGACTTATATCGTTCTTCATGTTTTTTTAATGCCTACAAAATAAAATAAAATTAAAACAAAGTATTACTATCCATTTAAACAGATGTAATAACATTGCATGTAAAATGCAAGTAAGCATTGTTGCAGTTCCATGGAAACCCATGCTACAAATGTGCAGGAGTCTTAACATACTGTTGGAGGAAAGCTGTAGCAAGCTGGATCAACTTGACTCATGTGCTGCAATAGTCACTCAAGTGAACAGCTTCATACAACACAAAGATAAAATACTTGTGTTTTTAACTCACTCTTATCTCTGTGCTAATGTAGTCTGTGTGAAGAAGCACTTATAATCAGAAAAATAATGTATATAGGAAAAAGATAAGAGGGTCAATCCTGGAGCATACCAACTGCACTATACTGGAAAATAATAATTTCCCAAACTCTTATTGTTCTAAATGAGGCTTTTAACCCCTTGAGTTCAAGAGTGCTATCCAACATATTGCAGAACAACGTCCTTATCTAGTATTCCAGGGGTTAAACACATCATTAAATAAACAGGGAATCTTTATTTATTCCCTATGCTCCAGATGGTTTGATCCACAATAACTCCATCTTTTCCTTGGTGCATACAGCACATAGTAATGCCCACTATACATTGGCCTCACATGTGAACCTACTTTTTACATAAACAGAGCTATCCGAAATGATGGAGGCAATTCAGAAACAAGAATCTCTTCTGAAGGATACCCAAAATGACATCCATCAGGCAAGCGGAAACCTTTTGGACTTACAAAATGTACTAGAAAATAATGTCATCATTGCATCAAACGAGAACCAAACAAAACCAGGTAAGTTGGCTAAAAAAATATGTGGTTATCTTGCTTGGGAAGGTAGTAATTATGTATAAGGAGATATACAGTACCACAAAATGAGACTTACAGGACTCAACATAATGCAGAAAAGATGTTATTTATTGGTTTTCATGTTTTCTACAATGTCACAAGTCATAAACAAACATCTACCATATTAAGGGATTGAGCTGATCTATGTTAATTGCCGATTTTCAGTTATTTTATCTAATACCCCACACTTGTTTCACTGTCCATTGATAGCCACATAGTCAGACCACTGTCCCACTGGTAGGTCTGACACCTCTGTTGTGACCAAGTGTCCATTAGTACTGTTAACCCAAGCTTAATCCACTGGTAGTAACTGAATCAGACCACTGTCCCACTGATACTCACAGAACTACATATACACTGTCACACTGACACCCCAGGCTTGTTGCATTTCCCACTGTTAGGCACAGAATAGGACCACTTTAAGTGCCAACCGGATGTTGAATGTATTGCTGAGCGATGTGTTGGCCACCCCTTGGCACTCAAAGGGTTAATGATGCTATACAGCATGCCCCACTCTTGTGTAGCATAAAAATTATCCTTTCCACTGCCAGAGAGAGGTGTTAAAAGCATTGTTCCTCAATTATTTGGACACCCCCTGACGACAAAGACTAATGACACATACTGCGTCTCTGAGGTCCCTCCCAAGTAGTCAAGATGCTGCCATTCTTTATAGCTGAAGCCCTGTTTACAACTAAAATCAGCTACTTATTGTCTTTGTACATTTACAGTAAACAGTTTCTGTATTATAATCTTACAATTTCTATATTAAAACTCATCTGTCTCTTTACTACCCATTCACTCAGTTCATCCAAATCCTTCTGCAGAAAAAAAGAGTTTCCTCTTTGTGTGTTTCTTTACATAGTTTAGTGCCTTCAGCAAAGATTGAGACACATATCTCAACTGATTTATAGACTCCTTTGAATAATATGGGATATTGGAGAGCCTTTTCAGATTGGAAACTCTGAATATTTATATTCATCAAAAATGCCATGTTTCCAAATGATCATAAACTGGAGTCACTATACATTTATGTAATTGTAATCCCTCAAATGAAGATATGTCTTAAAAGCATTGTGTTGGAAACCTTGCTAGCATTCAAGGAGTTAAAATAAATGCCTTTTGATTTCTTTTTAAGGAATAACTTAAATTATATTAAAATGTGGATCTTTTTATCATATTGAAACCCATAAACAATTCTTATTTCTTCATTACAGAAGTTGAAGACCGACTTCTCAGAGAAGTGTTTTTACCTCATGTAGAAAATTTCTTATGGGAGCAGTTTAATCCACTGTGGAACAGTTTTAACAAAAGCTTACAGCATCTTTCCAGTATGGTGAAGAATCTCTCAGAAAGTGTTGAAAACAACAGGAAAAGAATTGACACATTTCTCGAAAACACAGTGCCAAAGAAAGACCTTCATGAGTTGGGGACAAAGTTTGAGTCAAAAATACAAGAAAATATTGACAAACTTGATCAAATGAAACACGAAATGGACAACAATTTACATGCACAGCAGACTGCAATCCATGCTAACTTAACTATGATAAAGGCAGACACTGATTGGAAGATCAAACGAAATCAGAAGCTGCAACAGGCTCAAATGACATATGTGAACACTAGCATTGACGAATTTAGGAGGGGACAGGAACATGTTGAAGATCAAATTCAAGATCTAACTCAAAATATCACAGAGTTGTGGCTATCCTATAACCCGGTAGGAGAAACAAACAAGATTACTCAAATTAATGAGACCATTGATAAATTAGAAACAATGATTAAGGAATTAGGCATAGAGTCAGATGCAGCATCTGAGAACATTTTTACTCTGGAAAAATGGATTAAAGAACTACGAACTGAATTTAAAAATTATTCCCATGAAGTACGGAGGCTTTTTATGATAAAAAGTTTAATAATGGAAGAAAATAAAGAATTACTTCTGAGACAAATAATGGAACTCAATTCTACTATTCTAAGCATACAAGAGAGCAATGATGAGTTGTTAAAAAATTGTGACTGTCAAAAAATGACACTTGATATTCTAGCTCTAGAAGAAGGACAAAGGAACGTCTCTAATTTGCTTAAGAATGTTTCTTATGGTATTGAAGACGTAAAGCAAAAACAAGGAACATCAAAGACTTCATTACAGAATTCAGTTGAAGACCTCTCTTTGGCCCTTCACCTTAATCGTCAAGCAATAACTTCTCAGCAAGAACAAGGACGAAGCCTAGCACATATTACTGCTCAGCTGCAATCTCAAGCTAAGAATTTTTCATCTGATGTTGATACCCTGAAGATGGACAATGGTCTGATCAACAACCATATCAAACTTCTTGAAAGTACATTTAACTCTCTTTTGGAGGATGCAATAAGACATGATAGAGCCTTGCAAGCTTTGCTCGGTGAGGACATTATTGAGCTCATGTCTGAAGAACAGCCAGTAGCTTTGCAGATGTCAATTTTACAAATATATGATGTTCTTAATGAGACCCTCAAGAGGCTTGAAAAACAGCAGTTAACTACTGATTCTCTCAAGAGAAGGGTGCACTTGCTGGAGATAAAACCTCATAGCCGAGACTCACTGGATCCTTCTACCATCTTCAATGTTGAGCAGCAAACAGAAGGCAAGGCCTATGATGGACAATTAAAACAAGGCATTGTAGAGCACATGGAGCCAAACCACGAAGCTTCAAGGGACGATGTTTCATATGAGCCAGCATATAGTGATATCATGACCTTAAAAAATGACCTCAGACACTTAAATGTAAAAATTAAGAATCTAGAATCTCACTTTACTGAACAAAATTATTGCAATAATGACACCATACTAAAGGCTTTCAAACCATTAAATACTTCAATAGGATCAATGAAATCTGAAATTATGTCTTTAAGAGACCTTTTTGGAGGACACATGCACATTTTCCAAAAGATATTTGGAAATTACGAAACACTGCTTGCCTCTAATACAACTTTGGACATTTCTATGGTTCATGCTTTCCTCAATAAGAAAATGAAAAAGAAAAAAGGGGGAGAGTTACAAAATTCAAAGTTAGGCAGAAAGGACACAGCGCAGCAGTGGCAATCTGATGGAACAGTACGGCACATACCAAAGCAAGGTAAGGGTTAACGCCTATGCTATACAAGTATTTCAAATGTAATTTTTCTTATATGGTAAAATGTCGTTTAGACATCAAGTCAAAAGTATTCATTTTAATGGGAACCCAGCAACCCACTGCCAGCACTTACTGCTCTCCAGCCCAAGGTATTAAGAATCTGTCTGGCTGTGCATAAATCATTACTGGACAGAGTGAGTCACATACAGGTTATATGCACAAAACCAAAATGCTTGATGGACTTCCATTACCAACCACAAGCGTATGATTTGTTTTGTATGTACTGTAGCTAGCATTAGCTTTATGTCTGATTTTAATAATTTTGAATGGTAGAGAGGTCTGGCAATCAAGGGGTTACACGCCTTATTTAACCCTTTGCATGCCAGAGAGGTATCCAACACATTGTGCTGCAATATGCTGGATACCTCTCTGTCATGCAAAATGGTTACATCAGTGGATATTTTCATGTGGCCCCAGTGAAACAGCCAGGGTTAGCTCTAGGTTTTGGAGTGCCCTGAATGAAAAATTTCCACAGGGCCCCCCCTTTATTTCCATGCTGGTTTTTCAACTAAGACATTGCCATCTTGCTTTGTTTACTTGGTATGATGCTACTCTATAAGAGCTGCAGGCCTGCTGACCAAGTAGGGGCTCTAAGCAAACACTTATTATGCTTATATTATAGCACCACCACGATTGTTCCCCTTTCTCTCTCTCCCACAGGGAAGTGGACAGTATATTGCAGTATGTCTGTTTCCCAGTGGCCAATAAACACATCGTTTTTGAGTCAAATACTGATATGTGCCAGAAAAGGTTTGACTCAGGCACCTTGTCCAGTCACTAGATCCAATAGACTCAACAGTACATGTAAAACAGTTGTTTATCCCACTCCATTGTGTTCTATGGGATGCCCTCTGGGGAAGGATCAGTTGAGCAGGACATTTTTGGGGGTTTGTTGACTGGGATTGGGGTGGGGTGACTGTTAATAAAAATTAAGAAATAAAATAAATAAGAAATTAGTAAGTATTGAGCAAGAGTAGACACGGCAAAAAATTTAGGTAAAATTTGATTAAGAAATTTTTTTTTCCCATTTGGAGGATCCGAATTTTGGACCGGACCTGTTCAACTCGGACAACATTAGGCAATAGTCTGAATTATTCGGCTGAATTTAAAAAAAAAATTAAATATTCAATAAAAAATTAAAATTAAACAAATAAAAATAAAAAAATACATTAAACTAAATTCATAATAATATTAAATCTCTAATGAGACAGGAAGGGGTATTTTATAAACCCCTACACACTTATATATAAATATTGCCACATCAAATTAAAGCCCTTTCTGCCCTTTAAAAAATGGTATATATTATGTGTTTGTGCAATAAATGAGAAAGTAGGAATTTTAGTTGAACACACACATAGCAAAAATGCCAAAATTGCTTTTGTCCTTATGTGGTTAATATCTGCACTTTGCATGAACTGTAAAGCGCCTGTTTTACCATATCTGTTTTTAGCAGTATGTAACAACATTGGGCCATTTGTTCAAAGAAGAAGCAAATTAGTTTTGTCATTTGTAATGACTTTTCAAAGTACAGTGTCTTTGGGATCATTAATATTTTCAGAGAATGTCTGTTATGATTGGAAATATGTCGTTTGTCCTGACTGAAATTGTCATATGTAACGACACAAAAATGTCTTAACGACAAAAATGTCTTAACTAAAGACAAAAATTCTCACATTCACTTCACATTCCCTCCACTTTTAACGTACGCATTTTGTCTTTTGAAAGACATTTTTTTTGTCATTAGTTACGACAAATTTTCTTTTTCTCTAAACAACACTGGAGAATAGTTCAGCCACGCCCTTGCCCCTCCCCTTTGCCCGTCAATTCTGGAGTTGTGTCTTATACAACAGACATTACTAAGTTTTTTGTTGTATCCTCTATAGAAAATATGTTGTTCGTGCATTCAATTACTTATTTTTGTCATTCATACAACAATTTTTTGTGGTTATCCCTTTGAACATATGGCCCATTGTAATAATTTCAGACGGGAAAGTGCCGAGCTGTCTATTTTTAGTAGTATGTAGCAACATTGTAATGGTTTCAGGAGGGTATCACGGTGCTCGTGTTCCTGTGCTGACGGCGACATTGTTACTGTGCATAATTTCTATGCTGTCTTCCCATTGGCCTGACATCCTTGCTCCACCCAGGGCTTGCCTTTTTATGTCCCGTCACATCTATTCTAAGGCGCCCTTTCGTGGTGTATCTGAGCCTGACATTTTGTTACTGTGTTGCTGTTCGTGTATGACCCGGCCTGCCTGACAACGTTCCTGTGTTTCCTGTGTACTGCTCCATTACCGACTGATCTGGCTGAGAACCCGCTCTGTTGCTGAACTGATCTGGCTGAGAACCTGCTCTGTTACCGACTGATCTGGCTGAGAACCCGCTCCGTTGCTGAACTGATCTGGCTGAGAACCTGCACTGTTACCAACTGATCTGGCTGAGAACCCGCTCCATTGCTGAACTGATCTGGCTGAGAACCTGCTCTGTTACCAACTGATCTGGCTGAGAACCCGCTCCGTTGCTGAACTGATCTGGCTGAGAATCTGCTCCGTTATCGACTGATCTGGCTGAGAACCCGCTCAGTTGCTGTACTGCTCTGGCTGAGTACCGCTCCGTTGTTCAACGGATATGGCTAAGAACCCTCTCTGTGCTAGTCTGCCTGGCTATTGAGCCTTGCCTGTGCTCCTGACCAGTCTGTGCTTTCCTTTGTTTGTAATCCAGTCCCGGCTGAGCCATTGTCCCTTTGCCATCCGTGTATGGCTGTGCTTCCTCCGTTGTCTTACTGGCCAGCATTACATTCAAAGGATTCCGGTTGCCTTGTTGGGGTGCACCCAGTGGCGCTAATCTTATTTTGTCAACCGTAGGCATAGCATTTGTGCTATAGCCACTTACTCCTACTGCCTGTGGCAGTGTGTACATGCAAAGTACTGGTACAGTGCTAGCAAGTGCTGACTGAGTTACTCTGATCTCTCTGTGTCTCCCTCTGCGCTAATTGCTGGGCTCACTCCCTGTGGGACTTCCTGTGTTTCTCCGGGCATCTCCTGTTAACTAGTTCAGTGCCTAGACTGTCTAGGCAATCCTTGTGCTCCTTCGTGTTGCAGTGCCTGGGTGAGGGCCAGCATTTGAATTGGCACGCACTACCTGGTGTGTGGAGACCCTGAGCTCATATCCCGGTCTAGTGGCCAGCGGGCCTAGAGCCAGCATTTGCGCTTGTTCCACTGTTCTGTGAGGGGACACCTGTGGCCTTCCAGTGTTCACCTACGATTCACCCCTAGCGCTCTAGGGTTTACCCTTTGTAAGTGGTGGCCTCGGTCAACCTGGGACCCGTGGCCCATGGTCGGTGTTACCTCGTTGCTTCTTTGGGTTCTGTGCCACCCAGGCATCTGGGTCTCATGCCTATTACCATCTCCAGGACTTTCTGCCATCCTCTGTCCTGCTGTCAGCCGGGGTCCAGTAGTCTGATCTCTCCAGGTTCTCTAGAGGAGGGTACCTGCCTTGATACCTCCTGTGCCTGTGTCCCATCTCAGTCATTCTGTTCACAGTCATTGTTTATTGACTATATATCCATTTTATAGTGTTGTTCCGTGTTGTGGGCCTGAGGCCTTATTCCTTGTATGCACTTTACTCAATAAAGTCATTTTAACCTTACTGTTCTGTCTGAGTGTTCATCAAAAATTGTGACAGAGGGAAAGTGATGTCTGAATTTCTGAAATTTACACAGAAATTTCGGACTAGGTCCATTTCGGATTCTGATTTTTTTTTGTGGGCGGACCTTGGCTTTCGGAATGTCCAAATGATGCCAAATATGCCTTATTTATTCAAATTCCGAAACTACCTAAACCGAATCGCACAAGTCTAAGTCAGAGACAGGGACCCCCTGACCTAAGTTGCGACTGTGGCAGACTTATACTTGACAGGATAGAGAATTTTGTAAAGGGTGATTTGTAGGATTAGACTTGTTGTTAGTGGCCCAAGCCCTGAGGAAACACTGATTTGTAGGACTTACACTTGTTTGGTACAAGCCCTAAGGAAACATTGATTTGTAGGACTTACACTTCTTTGGTACAAGTGCTGAGGAAACATTGATTTGTTGTAGGACTTAGACTTATATTAAGCCCCAGCCCCAAGTAAACATAGATTTGAACGACTTACACTTGTTTGGCACAAGCCCTAATGAAACATTGATTTGTAGGACTTACACTTGTTTGGTGCAAGCTCTGAGGAATCAGTGATGCTTTTTTGCACTCAGGTTTGTTAGAGTCACAATCCCTGAGAAATCAGTAATGATTTTTTGTACTCAGGCTTGTTAGTGTCACAGGCCCCTAAAAATTGTTTTTGTAGGCCTCTAGTTTATATAAATAACAAGCCATACGAAATAAAAATGCCCTACTGGCCTAGTGCCGAGCAGGTCATGTACATTGTGGTGGCTAGTAGCCAATTGCCATTGACCAATGCCATGAGTTATTTAAGCAGCAGGAGAATAATAAGGTCCAAGGGAATGGGTTCAACAACAGCAATGATATAGGTGATGATGATCATAGTTCCACTTGCAACTAATAGCTCCAGTGATGCAATTGAGGCAGTAGAAGCACCACATCTAGTCCCCACTACTTCAGGTATTTGTGGAGAAAAGAAGTGGGCCAGTAATGCTTCTCGTCCTGCTCCACCTCCAAAATCATGAGTGTGTTGTTGGAATATAAATGTTTCCCTTGAGATCAGGAAGGAACTGCTGTGTTGTGTTTCACTTACTGTAAAAGTCACATTTTTAGCATGAAAACACGACGTATATGTCAGTAAAGGGGCTGGATTGAATAAAATAGTGAAAACATTTTGGCAATAGGTGAAAATGGAGAAGATTTTAAGGGTTTAGCTTAAGGTGGATTTTCTTCGCAAAAAAGTGGACAACCATGTTGTTTTCGCTGATTTTTCCAGTGGAATGCAACAGGACCTTTTGACCACCCCTAGTAAGTGGGTGCAGCAGTGCATAGAGCTTTAAAGGTAAGAAGAAGGACATTGTAGCATTAAGTAGAAGATTTTAAAGAGTTACAACATGTCCTTTAACTCTTGGACTGCCACATGAGGTGAGCAACTCATTGCTTTGCAAAATTTGCAATGCACCTTACACCCCTCTGGCACTCAAGGGGTTAATATGAAGGCATATTTATTAACTGTTTCTTAAAATAAACTGTTTACATTTTTCTTATTTCTAATACTTTTAATAAAATATCCCCCAAATGTATCCAACAAATGGCCCATTAAAAAATTTTATTTTGTTTTTTATTTTATGTATTTGCTACAGTTGTCTTGAACCAGACCTTTTACATTGCTACCTAAGGCATTCTACCAATTGTTTTTCGGTTTGTCACTTGGTCATTTTGGGGGTTTTCTTTGTAAAATTGCAGACATCTGGGAGTACACCTACCATTTACATACATGGGAATGTTGTTGTTCCCAGACACAAAGTAACAATTGTGGCTGTTGGTTGGAAATTCCAAATAATGCTATTCGCTCCATAACCTGGGCAAAGACTAATATCAGTGGGTGGTATTCGAAGTGGGGAAGGTGGGATTGCCATGACAATGTGCAGAAAAGGGATGAATGAACAGAACAGGATGCAAAGTGGGTGTGGTTACCAGGGAACTCACTAACGCTGAGAATCGTCCTCTCTCCCCAAAGACCAAGAGTAGTTGAATGTATCCTCCTCCCACCCATTTAACCTAGTGTAAGCCACTTCCCCTCAGATGTGGATTCTGGTCACTTGACCAGACAGGTCGCAGCAAGGGACAATCGTCTTACTGTGAGTATAAGGAAAACCCTGCCCCCCTTGACAGGTTTTTCCTTATGCTCACTGAAGATTGTCCCTCTCTGCAATCCTTACAGACAGTCTTGCTGCTCTGAGGTGAGCAGTGTTACATCAGTAAAAGGGGTGGGAGGAGGGTACTTTATCATTCAATTACTCTTGAACTACAACTCTTACAGTATTGAAATAGCACTCTCCATGGCCCAAATACTATGAAGAATAATTGGATCTGCTTTTATTGTGAAACATTTCTATCCTTTTACCTCAGAAAAACAGGGTCTCTGGTGTAGCTCTGGAAAGTTCCCAGATATAACTACTAAAAGAAACATTTGAACGAAAAATATTGAATAAACAGTTTAAGAGTCATGTGCTTAAGGAAAAAGAGGACAATTCTTGGACAAACCAACTGCACCACAGTGAACACATAAATATGTAGACAAATCCCCTTGTGTTAAACCAGAATTTTAACCTCTTGAATACTGGAGAGGTATTTCTTTTGTTCAATATCCGCATTTAAATCAGTTGGAATATTGTATTTCTCCCTTATGGTTCTTTATTCACAAAACTATGAATGGTAAAATACAAAAGAAATGTCTTATTTCCTTGCAAATTAACCACTTATCAGTGACCAAGTACCAGAATACATCAATCAAATACACAAGTACTGCTAGCCATACTTTGACTGGCATGGAGCAGTTATAAGGATAAACATACATGTATCCAGAGCAGATTTTCAGCAGGGTCATGACAGGTAGTGTCCTGTACTTTTTATCAGTGACTGTAAATTGTTGTGGTACCTTTAGTACCTTCCTTTTTAGAAAATCACCCCTGAGTGTGTCTGTGTGTGGATGGCTCACACATTACCCTTCAAGGATCAGAGGGATGTGCAATGCATTTCACACACTCCTGGTCCTTAAACAGTCAAAAGAGCATTAATTGAAATTAATTGGTGAAGGGAAGCCAAGCTACTTATATTGGGAATGGGGAAATCGGTGAGTTGTAGCTCTAAGGAGCATGCTAGTGTAACAATTTGACTGACAGACTGAGCCATAGTATAAAAGTGAATCTATGCCATCATACCTGGGTACCCTCAAGCCTAAGCAGCCTAGAGTACAAGGAGGATTGTGGCCAATTCTCACAACACTGAAATGAATGTTTCCCATACTCTGATTGCATAGGAAAAAGGATTACAAAAGCCACACTATGTGGACTGAAGTAACCTCCTCTTTACAGCCAATCAGTGGCTGTTTGTGCATATGGCCTTAAAAATCTGTGTTTTTCAGTACAAATCCATTGACATTAAGGGGCAATGGAGCTCTGTTGGTAAGCTCTGCCTTAAAACATCACCGCAAGTTTCTTTTGAATAGGAAGAAAAATACACAAGTGGAATGTAAGACTGAATTAAAGGAGCAGTAAACTTTTTTTATGAAAACACATTTTATAGAGCATTTCCTGCTGAATAAAACAAGGTCACTCCCACTGGTGTCATATGTTTTATTCAAAATGTATAAAAGTTCAAATAATCATGAAGTAAATTTACTGTGTTTACTTCCTGATTGTTCTAACTGACAGGAAGTGACAGGCAGTTTCTATCACATTCTATGGAGAACTGTATGTCTCTGACTTTTCTGACTTTCCTCTCCATTAGAATCTAACAAGAAAACGAATTAGGATTTGAGCACTAGAGGTAGGGTTACCACCTTTTCTTCAAAAAAATACCGGCCATGGCATTCCCTCCATAGACTTAACATTGGACAGAAGCCAATTTTTTACCGGCCTGCCGGTAAAATACCGGCTGGGTGGCAACCCTAACTAGAGGGCACTGCTAATGTAAAAAAACATGGGTTTAAACTGTAATAAGTCTGGAAATATAAATGTCAGCAATGGGAGTACCCTTATCTTACTCAATAGGAAAATCCCTACAATATATATTTTTTCATAAAAAAAGTTTACTGCTCATCCAAGCTAGCAAACCAATAAGAAAATATAACTTGGGTTAAATATTTGTGTTTTTTTTCATCAACACCATATTATTTTAAAGTTTATAAACACAACTAAACCCATTAGTATGATACTATCCCTTTAAAGGAAAGCAAATTGTAGGGTGCCCATAAATAGACGGAAAATTTATGTCTTAGAGAATCGATCAGAAATGAACACTCCCATAGAAATCTCTCATGAGTGGAAATCCTATATCTTATTTATGAGCATCTATTGAATGTAATCAGTGTAATAGAATTTGAACCACTTCAGCACTCTGTAGATAAAAGTAATAAACAAGAAAAGTCAATTAAAGAAAGTACTAAATAAAATATCAGTCTGTATTATATGGTAGTCTATAATCTAGTTTCTGGGGTATGTGCAATAGGGACAACCTGTTTACACTGTAGCAGTGTCGGTTTGACACTCGGCACACTATACAAGCTCTGACCATGACTTTGCTTGCATAGTGTGGTTCTTCTTAGAGTTCCAGGCCAGTGCAATGAACCTTCCTGAGCTCATTAAAGGACTATTATCATGTTTTACTAAGTTTGTTCCTATGGGAACTCAGGGTTGCATTGTGCAGGTAAAATGCACCAACACAGTAGCAAAAAAGCAGTAACAAAAATATATATATCCTTTATTGTATACTAGTTGAAGAGCCCGTTACATGGGCCCCAGTGCCACTGCCAGCCGGTTAAGGGGCAGTCGTGCGCAGTAGAGAGCGTCCAGCTCTATATCAGCCGCTGTGCCGACAATCTCTACTGCGCATGGCTGCAGCATGCGCAGCAGTCTCTACTGTGTGTGACTGAATCGTTACACGCGTTTTAGCGAATAATTATATAGGATGAAGCTTGATTTCAATATGCGACTCATGTCTATTAAAGGAGGGACTTAATAGTGGGATCAACTCCAGCAAAGGTTGAAGCCAGCAGAGATCAATGCATTTCACATCTAAAACGTTTGCTCATGATCATGAGTAAATAAGTTCCGTGACAGTGGGAACAAATACCTATATCGTGATGATCCCTCTGAATCTTGACTGTTGGAAGCGATGCACCTGAGAGGTGTTACTTGCTGTTAAGAATATTTCTTTACCTTCCGGTACTCATGAATTATTATTGGGATTGGCTGGGTCCTGGTTAGGGAGGGGCGAAAGTTTTTGCCTCAAAAGAGAAAAAGAAGAACAAATGGCATTTTTCATGAAAAGTGCAGGGTTTTTTTTTTGCTTTGTTCACCTAGCTCATTGCATTGAAATTAATAAGAAAATAAATACAATGGAAAAAAAAATTGATAGGTGACAGTGACAGGGACCCTGTCATGGTCTGTGACTGAGGCAGACGTATACTAGACAAGTTAGATATTTTGTAGAGGGACAAGGTAAGACATCACACACAACCAGTACTTTACAGTAAAAACACACACAGTAGCTGAGTAATATCCAGCAAAAGCACAATGGGTAGAGGGAGGCTGAAAGGACTAGGAGCAGTGCAGGAATGTGTAATTAAAGTCGTAGTCCAAAAACTGACTGCAGCCATGGTTGCTGCAGCATGTGCAATATATGATTCTGATCTCTCTTCTCATGAGGAGAATGCAGTTTGTCAAAGTCCCACTAAAAGTTCCACCACCAAAAGCACCAGTACTATTAATGAACCATCTAAAAACACTGAAGATGATGAGTTGCATTAGTGTTGATGGCATAGTACCGGGGTTTTCTGTAAAGCCATCCACCCGATAAGCCGCCCATGGGCACTTATTTTAGGTGGGTGGCTATATGGGCTCAGATCTTTGCAAAAATTGTTTCAGCGCTCAATATTCACCGGAACGCGATGTTCTTCCTCTCAATTTTTTTTTAACCCTGTCAGATAACTTCCCTCCCTCCCCCAGTGCTATCCGATGTCCTAATAATCCTCACTTGAGTCAATTTAAGTCCCCATGCTTTCCGATTCAAAATAATTCTTACTTGCTCCAATTTCAAGTCCCCGCTGAAGGCCCCTTATTTCCAGATTAGAGCAGGCAAAATATAAACTATGTAAGTCTTCCCCTACGGGCGGCTTGCTTCCATTTGCCGCCTGCTACCTTCAATGCTCTCTCAGGATCTTCCGGCTATGGTATCGCCCTGTGAGGACCTTGAGACCCTCACAGGGCATTACCATTGTCTGGAGTCGGAAGGTCCTGGAAGCCTATTGAAGGAAGCAGGCGGCAAATGGAAGCATGCCTCCCACAGGGGAAGACTTACATAGTTTATATTTTGCCTGCTCTCATCTGGAAACACAGGGACTTCAGCGGGGACTTGAAATTGAAGTAAGTAAGTATTATTTTTAATCGGACAGTCGTTTTGTCCAGGAGTCCTGCAGAAAGAATCTATGATCATTACATTCATTAGTATTATTGATTAACCCTTTGAATGCCAGAGGGGTGCACAAAGACTAATTTGGTCAAACCAATCTACACAAAATTGATTCATAGTAGGTATTAGGATTTTCTATAAGTATTAATGTAATAAGGGGTTATTATTAGAAGATTTTGGAGTTCATTAAGGCGATCCCCTCTTTAACCCATTGGGTGCTGATGTGCAATGTGTGAGATGTCTTTAGTATCTAAGGGGTTAAATACAGGCGGGCCACTTGGTGCAAGTCACTAGTGGTTTACTAATTCACTGTCAATGTTAACTGGAGTGCCAATCACTGATCTGTGTGCTTAATGTTTTCTCAGATTCTCCAGTCGCATTTTCGGCTGCATTTACAGAGGGTGCTGAAGGAGTGAAAATGTTACAATTCAACAACATTATCCTGAACTATGGAAATGCTTTCTCCTCAGAAGATGGACATTTTACAGCACCAACGAGTGGAGTCTATGTTTTTTCCATTAGTGTGGACTTCGGTCCTGGAAGTGCATTGGGTCATTTGGTTTTTGGAGCAAGGCAAAAAATAGCCCTTTACCGCAGCATCAGTGAACAGGCTGAAAGCCTGAAACACAGTTTCGCAGTGGTGGAGCTTCAGAAGGATGAGAAAGTATGGTTTGAACTACTTCAAGGTTCTATTAAGAAAAACTCCTATGGAACCAATCTTGCTGGTTATTTAATATTCAAAACGTGAATGAAATCTTTGCATAGACATTAGAAATATATCTTTGCTGGATAGAGCTCTGAAAAAACAGTCAAATAAAAGTGGACACTGATAATAGGATCTGAGTTTTACCAGCTTTTTAGTTTGCCCTGAAGTTTTATATAGTGTTGGAGTAATATTCTTGACTTCATGCAGCAAGTTGGTTAAGAAGCTTTTGACTCTCCTCATGATAATACCCTTGAGATTCCTTCCACTTAAATAATTTTATTCAGACTTCATGGACTTGACTGTTGTTTTTGTAGATTTCCCTACAACGATAATAAATGACATTTTAAAAAAATGTTACATCCAAAGGACATTGAATACAATTGAATAGATAAAAGGTTTCAATAAAAAGGACTTGTAAGTTACTGCTTCAAAGTTAAAATTGAGAAACCTAACATAACAAGAAAAAATGATATAGGAATTCATCCTTCCATCCTATTGTTGATAAGTCATTGTCGTAAACTGTTGATGGAAGGGAAGGGCGGCAACACATGTAAAACATCTAAAACCGTTGTCATTCTGTATGAAGCAGAAAAAAGGATACTTAAAAAGCATTTCTATTTAAGAGGTAGATTCTATGAACCTTATTAAGGAAGATAAAGAGTAGCAATTCTGGGGCGAACCAACAGCACCATAAATAGAAATGTTACAAACTTCTCATTGATTTAAAGGAGTTGTAAAGGGCCAAGGGAAGGAACAGTTACACAACAACAATGGAAACCAAGTACCCATACCTTAAAGGGATAGTAATATTTCAAAATAAAAGCAGCTCCAATTAATCTTCATAGTATTTGGGCCATGGAGAGTGTTATTTCAATACTGTCAGAGTTGTAGTTCAAGAGTAATTGGATGATAAACGATCCCCCTCCCACCCCTTTTACTGATGTAACACTGCTCACCTGAGGACAGAAAGGTGGTGTCCAGATGGCCTGCTGAGAGGGACAATCTTCAATTAGCATAAGGGAAAAACCTGAAAAATCTGTCAAGGGGCACAGGGTTTTCCTTGTTCTCACAGTAGGAAGATTGTCCCTTGTTGCGAGCTCTCTGGTCTTAAGACCAGATTCCACATCTGAGGGACGGTGGCTTACACTAGGTAAAAAGGTCAGGAGGGGGATACTTTAACATCCAATTACTCTAGAACTACAACTCTGACAGTATTGAAATAACACTCTCCTTGGCCCAAATATTATGAAGATTAATTGGAGCTGCTTTTGTTTTGAAACATTACTGTCCCTTTAAATCTCTGCCTTTTTCTCAGTTTGCCCTGCAGATCTCAGATCTTCACTATACGTCTGGGAGAGAAAGCAGCACCACTATCATTTCCATTAAAGCCCCACATCTGTGAATTTATTGGCAATGGGCTTGAATGGAGAGGAAGAGGACAGACATCTCTCAGAAGTGCTGAGTGAAGCTCTGATATCACCCACCCCTGCAGGTCATGGAGATCTGCAGTGTGAACAATGAAAGAATAGCTGGTTTTTAAGCAACTTTGTTCTAATAGTGTTCAGGTAGCTGCCCATTACTCTGACTCATTACTGACCCTTTAAATGGGGCTTTTAACCCATCGAATGCTAGAGACCTCTCCACTGCATTCTAAAGCAATGTGCAGGGGACCTCTCTTGCATTCAAGGGATTAAATTCCCTTTTTAAACAAATGGGAATTTTCATTTGTCCCATATGGAGAGGTTAACCTTGCTACAGAATTGCTCCTCTTAGACCATATTTCTCTGAAAGTTGTAGTACTCCTGTTATATCCATTCTGCTACAAATGCTGATTGGAATATAATAGAACACAGTATATATATGGTGCTGACTATTAACCCTTTACAATTCACCATAGAGATCTCCAGCATCTAAGGGGTTTTAGTCCACATGTGACACATAAACCCTTCAAGGGCTTGGGGTATGTGCAGTGCATTGCTAAGCAATGTGTTGCACACCCCTCTGGTTCTTAAGAGGTTAACAAATAAACAATGTCCCATTACCCTGTGTCCATCATACTGCCAAATATTTATAATAGAGGGAAGTACAATAAAGACATTTTGGAGCAAAACAAATGCAATTTCCTTTTGATTTTAATGCATCTTTCAAACCGTTGAACGCTCGACAGAACTCCAATGGATTGCAAAGTAATGTGATCTCAAGCATTCAAACGGTTAAATTCTGATTTCAATAATAGTCATTTGGTGGAGTTTTTTGTCCCCTATGGTGCAGCTGGTTTGTTCCAGACTCACTCCAAATCTTCTTAGTTCCTCAGCCTTAGAATGTTTAACCTTTTGTGTGCCAGAGAGTTACAGAACTCCTTGCTCAGCAACGCGTTCTGTACCACTCTGGCACTCAAAGGGTTAATGTACATATTTTATTATGTATTAATCACTAGTATGTTGCCCATGGACAAGCTAGTAGAGTATTATAAGCAAGTTAATTATTTTACAACTTGTTGGATAAATGAACTTTTATTGGTCATTTCTCTGCTGACCCAACATCAGTGGTTCCTAAACTTTTCCTCATGGTCCCCTAACAGGCCATTTCTTCAAGAATTCCCTGATTGTGCTCAGGTGAGTTAATTAACTGACTGAGCCTCTATTAAAGTGAACCTTTCGCCTTTATTTTTTTTTTACATATTTTAAAACTTCATTCAAAACTGCCTATGTGCCATGTTAACCAAAGGTCCAGCAAATGTATAGACTAGGAGATATTCACACTTTTATCTGGAAAATTGAAAGCGAAAGTCTCCTGGTGCAGCAGTTTTTCATTAGCATATAAACATCACTGAAAACTTTCATTAGCATTTGTAACATATCTGAAAGGCTTCATTAGCATATGAAATGTCACTGAAATAATTTGCATGTAAAACATCACTGGTATTGCACAAGAATTGAAATTAGCATAAGGTACCAAGTATGAATATCTCCTTAACTGTACATCTGCTGGTCTTTTGGATAAGATGACACACAGGCACTTTTTATAGAAGTTTTCAAATATGCAACTTGAATCAAGGTAAAAGACCCCCTTTAACTCACCTCTGCACAAACTGGGAAATCCTAAAGACACCAGTCAGTCAGGACACCAGTCCTTTTGAGCTTCTTCCATAGTATTGCAGGCTCATGTGCCTAGTTAAGCATCTCTGACTTTTCCATTTGTAAATATGCTGGGCTGGCCCTCATCAAAACTATGCAAACTGTTGCAGTTGCTCTGGGTGCATAATGTGGCTAAGGGCCTGTTGTTTCTACATTGTGAGCATCTCCTCCACACCAATAAATGTGAAGCAAATACTGTACCCTGCATTTGGCCATCAGTTCAGGCAAACGGTGGGACGGAAGCTAAGCAGAAAGTGGCTTGCAACGTACAACGGGAAGGAGCAAAGAACCAAAGACAGAAAAAACAAGGGTAGGCTCACTACCTAGCTGTTTCCAGTACTCATGGCTAGGGAAGAGAGAAACACCCGGTATTCATTTCTTGGTTCAGTTTGGTGGACCTGAAGAAAAAGAAATGAGAAATCTGTGTCTGTATGAAAGTGAGTGTGCACATGTGTCAGGAGGGTGATGAGTGGGAGTGAGTATGTGTTAATGTGAAAATGTAATTCAACAACAAATTAAATCTAGCTACCGCCCCTTTCCTCTCCAATCCCACATTTCATCCCCTAAAATATAATATTCTTGCATTTCATTCAAACTAATGAAGAGATACAATAAAACCATAAATAACCACTGTTTGAAATCTTGATTGTGAAAAAATATTTTTTTGAGTGGATGCATGGGGTTATACGAACAAGTCTGGGTTGTCCTGTCAGTAGCACAGGTTGTCCTAATTTCTGTTTCTGTGTTTCTCAAATCCTGTTTTCATTCATTTGTAAATAGTACATTAAAAGAAATTGGGTGTTGGTCTATTTTATTTAAGAATCACAGGTGTACTTGTTACAGAAATGGTGGAGAATCCCTTCCTTAGAGGGACATACAAGAAGAGTGTAATCCCACAATTTTGTTCACAAATGAGTTACTATTATTGGTTACAGCTGAGACAATAAACTTTATTGGCATATGTACATAACATTTAGAATAGAATTTAACAGCACATAAGAACTATTTAGCCTGTCTAGCCTGCCCATTATTCCTGCTGTCAAAAAAACCTCCAACCCTATTTGGTCGTTGGTCTTGTCTTATGTGCAGGATAACAGTATGCTGATCCCATGCATGCTTAAAGCGGAACTACCACGTTAGGTAAAGTCACCCTGCAGTAAATAGGCAGGTGGCGACTAGCTTAATAATAGTTACATTACCTCTCAAAAGTAGCTGCTTGTAAAGTAATCCTTAACCCCTTAAGGACTGGAAAAATCTGAGGTGGATTTCACTTAAGGACCGGAGCAATTCTGGCCTTTTTGACTATGTCTTTGTTCAACAGTGTTTTTCCTCTAAGCACTTTATTTTACCCATGAAAATTATACATCATTTTTTTACGCACAAATAGGGCTTTCTTTTGATATACTTATATGGATAGCCAACCATTTATTTTAATAAAATGTAAAAAAACGGTAAAAAATGTAAAAAAAACACCATATTTTTTTCTCTTGGGATCATTTGGGCACAATGGGTTACATTTTTATGGAGACTGCATGAAAGGTATGACCGGTCAGTCATACCTGCAAAATGGGCAGTTTTAAGTGGGCACTGTCCCCCGGGTGAAAATCCCCATATCCCTTTTGCCCACCCTATTTTCTCACTTTTGTTATTGATTTAATTTGGCAGTGTGTATAAATGTATTACGTGGCTCCACTACAATCACACTTCCAATTTTGGTAATTGACATGTGGATTTTTTTAAATCATTTTCTTGCGTTTAAAAAAAAAAAAAAAAAAAAAGTTGATTTTAGCAGGTCAAAAATTTACCTGCATCCAGCCAGCCTCCAGCACAGCAGTGAAGGGGTTAATACCCCCAGCTGCTGAATTTTGTCTTTCCACTAGGTGTCTCCTCTCTGCTTCTCTGTACCTTACTTTGATCATAAGGGACAGACAGGCTGAGAAGAGACACAGAGGCAGTATGCAAAGCATACTGCTTCATTCATTCATAATGCCGGTACATGTGATCGCTGTTGCAGCGATCACATGACCCCCCCCCCCCCCGGCACTAGTGAGAGTGGCTGAGACTGAACGCTCCGGTACCAGAGCGCTCAGTCTGAGCCTGGAATTAATGATAGCAGCCTGCACAGAGGCACGCTGCTATCATTTAACCCATGATGGTCCAGGATCATCATGGGTCCTTAAAGCAAAACAACCCATGAGTCCTGGACCTGCATGGGTCATTAAGGGGTTAATCTTCGGAGATTGGAAGCCAGGTATCAGTACAGGCATCCTGTCTGCGTGCCTGCATTGACAGTCCCAGTCTCCCTTCAGAAGCATTGCACTGGCCCGAACATCAACAGAAGGGAGCGACGAGCAGGCACAAAGACCACACTAACCTCGCCATCAGTCTCAGAAGATTAATGATTACTTTACAAGTGGCTACTTTTGAGAGGTAAAATAACTATTATTAAGCTAGTCGCCACCTGCCTAAGTATCGCAGGGTGACTTTACCTAACGTGGCAGTTCAACTTTAACCCTTTGAGTGCCAGAGGGGTATGCAGTGTATTGCTTTGCAATGTGTCTCGTACCCCTGTGGCACTCAAAGAGCTGGGTATCACTTTGGCACTCAAAGAGTTAAAAAGTTATGAGCGCAAACTGCTAGTCGGTGTAAAGACATTTTTTACATATTGCACATTAACCTATTATGCTGCGCCAATATAGTAATGGGATACTGCAGTAACGCCAAGGGATTTTATCAAGGCACCTGTAACTTGAATTGTCCAACTTGAAATATTTGCTGCTGTTCTTTACCTTTACTATATTTGCTATGCCTAGTTCACCTTTTTTTTCCACTTCAAAACTATGTGCGCAAAACAATACGTATTTATCAGTAAAAGCATATTCTGATCTATTTGTTTTTCTTCTGAAATAGAAAAGGCTTTGTGCAGAAACAGTTTATGAACACTTGTGGGAGCCTACTAACGGCACTATAGGGGCATATTAAAATTTCCCAAAATGTCCATTCATTTGTATGATTTTAGTCACATGACGTCTTGAGAGATCTCCCACGCATGGTTTTATAATACATTGATGACCTATCTAGCATTTTATGATCTAAAAGTCCGCACAGCCCATAAAGCCTTTGGGTGCTGAATTGCAAGCTGTATGTTGGTTACGAGATAACTCATTTTTGCATATTGTGCTCTGGAAGCACCAAATAAATTTAGATTATTGATAGTTGTCATTAATTTGTTCAGGACAAATTCACAATAACCAGACTACTCATATGGTTGATATCACTTTATATGATTCTACAGGGCTAATGCAACAAGCAGAAAAAATGTTCTGCATGGTTAATTTTACAGCTATAAGCATCAAAATGTCAGATTACAAACAAGTAAATTAGAAGCAGATCAATGCAGCTGACTTATATGGGGCAATGCAGGTGACATCTATGGGGCAAAAATGTGAAAAAAAAATCTTCTTGTGTGTGTTGTCTACACAAAAGTATTGTCAGTAGTAGCACTTCACACATTGACTAACATGGGATTACACTGATTGTTTAAGATACCAGAAGAGGTGAGCAAATGTGTCTAAGGCTTTAAGCTAGAAAGCAAGTTCCCTAAAGACCAGCCCAACTGAGGTTATATAAAGCTATGTTTACATGGGTGACCCTGCCATATTGTAGTTGACCATGTCAATGCCCAATACTGACCTGCTTTCCCCCAATAATCTTGTTGTGACCATTGGCCACACCATGCCAACATTTCAGTAAGCTGGGTTGGGCTTCATCATATGAGGCATTAATCTCCCATGTGAACATCTACATTAAGGGCCCTTTGGTTTATTTTTTGAATGATGTTTCATGATTACAATCACCCACATTATTCTGTGTTCTCCTGGCCATCTCAATAACTGAGGTCATTAATGATGTCTGCCCCACATTGGTGTCAGACGTATATGAGCTGGTCATTCTTGGAGGTTGTGATAAGGATCGCAGCCTGAATATCATCTGTGTGGATCATCTGCCAAGCAGCCCCATCAGTTGCCATGCAGGTCACCTGCTCTACAATTTCCCTGCATTCTGCATGGAGCACATCAAAGTTGTAGCAAGCTACACTAAGAAGCAACATGTAATTTTGCTAAATGCCTGTGTGAGCAACCATATTACACTCACAAATACCTTAATAAACAATATATAAAATTGGTAAAACCTGAATAATATTTCTTAAAGTAAAAACATTGTACATAAACCAATGGAATTATCCCCAACGTAGCTTTGAATTTTATCTTAGTAATTCCTATCCTATCTGATGTGTCAATTGCAAGTTTAATTAGACCCCATTTATTGATATTGTCCTTAGCAATGGTGAAAGTTGAACTTGAAGGACTTCGAGACATCGCTAATGGATTCCTTTGCAATGTGTGTGTGGTCAAAATGAATGGGGAATCTGGCATAGCTGAGGCCCATGCTCCACAGCTGGGAACAGAGATCTCATTTCAGAGGGGATTTGAGACAGAGACTGGCTTACCTATCCCAGCCCAACTCTGATGTCATTATGGTAGAGCTAATGCAGCAATGCAGGAAGAGAGAGACCAGGAATAAGACCCAATGGCCAACAGCAGACCCCTACTGTAGGGGGGTCCAGCAGAAGTCATGACATGGTTATTGATCTTAAGGTAACCAACTAGACCTTCCAAGGATTTGAGGAGGACAAGAGGGGGGCATAAATGTTTTTCTCCAGGATTTCAAGCGGCAGTATGATTCGTTTGAAGTTGACCACTCTGAGTGTGTCCACATCCTAGCTAATAAGCTGAATGACAAGGCTTTTGAGGCCTTCTGGGCCATGTCCCTTGCTGCTAACGAAGATTATGAGCAGGTCAATCAGACCCTCCTGGACTGTTATGCCATTACCCAGATGGTTACAGACAGAAATTCAGATATACCTGGCTGGCTGCCAAAGAAACCTATCAACAGTGTAGCAGTCAGATGGATCAAGCCAACCTCAGATTGTTCTTTTGAGAAGTGCTGCCAACTCATCCTGCTGGAACATCTCTATAACTACAGCCGTACTGAGGTCAGGGAGTGGGTGAGCAACAGCAAATCTCATCCCATAGCAGAGGGCCCCTGGCTGGCTGACCAGTATATTGAGAGCTGCCTTGCCAGCATCAAGCCTGCATCTCCCACTCCCCGCTCTACCAGCCGGTGGACTCAAAAGCGCTCTCTAATCTGTTCTGTGTTCAACAGCCAGAGAGAAAGAGGGATTGGCACTGTTATTTGTGTCAAGAGGTGGAACATTATGCAGCAGAGTGCCACAGGAACTGGCAAATGCCCCCCTAAGCAGGTCCACTGCCTGGACCACCCCGTGACTGAAGGCATCCCCTTTCTCCCTATCCATGCTGAATTTGTACAGGATTCCATGTATTACAATGAATAACCAGATTTTAGCAGAGGATACTGAGGTGCCATATGGGGTGGCCACTGTGCAGCACCCCCACCTGGATAACAGAGGGTGGCACAATCAGGAAATCCAAATTATACAAGGCCTCCAAGAATCTGGGGCTACCCTCACCCTTGTCAAGCCCTACCATGTGCCCCACAATGCTCTCTTATCCAAAGGATTATCCATCTGAGTTGCAGGGAAGCAGCAGCACATGTTACAGAGGGCTAAAGTGCAATTAGATTGGGGCACTGACAGTGGTTCTTTTTGAGGTTAGGATTATGGACCAGATCCTAAATGATGTGTTATTAAGTAACAACCTTGTGGCACTGTCCAGTCAATACCAAACCAAGGAAGAAGCCACAGTGTTCCACAGTAAAACTCATAGACAATTGGTTGTGGCACTGTCCCACCAATTCCAGTGATCCCTACACATGCAATTGTAGCTGAACTTAAGTTGTCCAGAGCAGTGAGTGGAGGCCCAATGCCTTCTGAGACTGATGACAGCCCATCCCTAACATGAGCTCAGCTCGCTAAATTCAGACATTTATTTTGGTCAGACCTATCTTTAACTTCCTTTTTTTGTCCGTGCAGACACCAGTGACCAAGGGAACTTAGGGGACGGATAATGTGGGAGGAAGGACTGCTGTAAAGGTTCATGGGTAACTAGGACTGTAACAGCTCATGGGACACTAAGAAGCAGCTGTTAGTTCAGAGACCTTACAATTGGCCACTACTTTGATAGGCTCATGACATCCCACTGGCAGGAAATCTCAGTAAGAGGCATACCCAGTACCGCCTGCTGCAGGCCTTGCTTTGGCCCAGGTAAGAACAGTGACCATTCCAAATTGCTCCTCCATCCCCTATCAGTCATTAAGGAATCCTTCCAGCAGGTAGCAGTAGATATTACTTTCACTTTTTGCTAAGCCTAGCCACGTCTGGAAAAAGTATATCCTACCTGTAGCAGATTATGCATCCCTATATACTGAAGCAGGGCACTATCATCCATATCCACAGAGAAGGCTGCTGATGCCCTGGTATGCATCCTCACCCTAGTAGGAATCCAAAGTGAGATCCTGTCGGACAGTGGCACCCAATTTGTGTTGGAACTGTTGCAGCAGAGCTGCACAGTGTCTGACCATCCAGGCAGCCCCCTGTCACCCCAAATTACTGGTCTCTGCAAATATTTAACAGGATTCTCAAGGGCATGACCAAAGTATTAGAAGAGAATGATTCAGACTAGGACCATTGCCACAGGAATCCAAAAAACTTCTCCTAATTTGAGCTGCTACATGGGCAGAAGCTGTGGGTACCCTTGGATTTACAGGGGGAGTATTGGAAAGGATGGTACATCTTTGAAAATACCCCTGTAATCCCCTATGTGCTAGAGCTTTGGAGTTATCAGAGAAAAATTTCCTGTCAGCCCAGTCTAAACAGAAAGTCTGATACAACCAGAAGGTGCAGTATAGGGAGTTGCACATTGTCCAGAGGTTGCTTGCTTGGTGCCAGTTACCCATAACAAGCTCCAGGCTGAGTGGACAAGCCCTTAGATGTGGTCCAGCACCTGAATAATACCTTATACATAGTGGCCATGGATCATCCTAGGCACATCCACCACACTTCCTATATTAACATGCTCAAAGAGTATGTTGAGTGTCCGCATGTTGTGGCTGCTATTTGTACCCCCTTCCCAGACATCAGGAAGAAAAGGCCCTCCCTGTTTTCCTCTCAGACACCCATAGAGCCACTTTACTTGATCAAGTAGCAGTCAACCCCCAGTTAGGGCCGACCACAAAGATAACAGGTACAAAAGATGCAAGGGGATAAGGCTGCTATGTTCTCTCCTTTAACTTGTATGGCCCCTATGGCTTAACAGACCTTTGACTTGACAGGTCATGACAACCTCCAGCAACTGCCTTACTGGATGTTGGAGGCAGTGTAAGCCCACATTGAGGCCGAGGTTGCAGACATACATGCCCTGTGTATCATCCAGCCTTCTAGTAGTCCATGGGCATACCGTGTATTCTTAGTGCCTATAAACATGGACAACCCAGTTTTGTATTGAATATCTAAGTCTCAATGATATCATGGCCACAGATGCTTATCCTATGCCCTGTGTCGATGACCTCATACATATGCTGTCAAGGGCTCACTTCCTGACCACCCTAGACCTTAGAAGTAGCTATTGGCAGATCCCTTTGACCCAGGATACTCAAGAAAATTCAACATTCATCACCCTGTTTGGATGCAGCAATTTACAGTCATGCCTTTTGTGATGAGGAATGCTCCAGCTAAATTACAGCTGTTGTCAGATTACCTCCTCTGGAGAGCACAAAGCTATGCTTGTGCTTATCTTGATGATATAACCGCACTTGGCATGAGCACATGAAGCATTTGGGTGATGTTCTGGACAGGATTTAGGAAACTGGGTTGAATCAACAAATATCAGGTAGGTCTGGATTGCCAATGTGCAGCACCTGGGACACAGGGTGGGTAGAGGGCAACTAGAATCAGAGCATGTGAAGATAGTGCATATTGTTAACTGGCCAGTACCCCAGCCTAAGAACCAGGTGCTTGCCATTTGGGGATGGCTAGTTATTATAGAGATTTTGTCCCTTCTTACAGTTCCCTGGCCAAAGATCTGACCGACCTGACGAAGAAGGCACTACCCCACTCAGTAACATGGATGCCGATGTGCAACAATGCCTTCAATAGACTTAAACAGGCCCTGGACAGTGGCCCTGTAATGACCACCCTGGATTACAGCAGCAGGTTCCTTGTACAGACTGATACATCCATCCATCAAGGCTGCTCTTAGCCAAGTGAACTCCCAAGGAAAGGAACATCCAGTCGCTTATCTGAGCCACAAGCTAATGGATTAGGAGGTCAAATATGCAGCCATACAGAAGGAACACCTAGTTCTTCTGTGGGTGGTTATGACTGATCACAACCTACTGTGCTTGTTCAACTGAGTCTCTGGTTACAATGGCCACTTGATGCTGTTGGGCCTGTCCTTACAGCATTACAGTTTTGATGTGCAGAATAGGCAGGGTTGTGCACATGGAAACAATTAAAGACCTTATACTTTAGGACAGAGTTGATGGGCCTGGACAAGACCACCCCAATCTGCTCTCTCTATTCCAGGAGGGGGAGAACATGGGACAATCCTGCCTATAGGAACAGTGTTATTGCAATCAAATCCAAAGTTCTGTGTACTCACTGTTGCCATCTATTGGTTAAGCCCTGGTGGAGAAGCACAGGTATTCTCTCAAATCCAAAGACCAGTGTGCTCTCTTTTACCATCTTTTGGTTGAGCCCTGGTATGGAAGCATAGGTATTATCCCAAAACCAAAATCCTGCGAGCTCACTGTCACCATCTATTGGTTGAGTTCTGCTTCAGAAGCACAGGTATATCCCAAATCCAAAGCCCTGCGTGCTCACTGTCGCCATCTGTTGGTTGAACCCTGGTTGCGAGGCACAGCTATTGTGTGATTGAGAACAGTGCTTTCACCTGTTGTAGAAAAAATTATGACCTGTGTACTCACTGTCACCATCTATTGCTAGTGGCCAATACCAAAGCAGTATGCAAATCCATTATTGTTGCCATTTAAGTACCACGAGAGGGTTATGTCTGTACTGCCTTAATTCCTTCTCCATACTACACACCACTAATATTATATATACCCTGTTATATTTTTAGTGTTCTAAACATTATGGTAATTTATTTTTTATGCATCTGGTGTCAGATAAGTTAACTGTAGGCTGTAAAAGGTTAGACATTGCACAAAAAAATTAAAATAACATACAACAACTTTGGTGTGTGTTTTCTACCCTTGAAAAAGATATCTAGGTTCTATTATTGGGGAGGGGGATTGAAAACACTAGGCCTGTGCAGCCAAAGTGCCTTGTTAAAGGAGTTGTTGGGTTATCGGCGCAGAATGGTTAGCCCCTTTTTGGTGGAGATGTTGGAGCAGAGGTATAGGGAGGACGGTTTGGTGCTTGTCTGTTGGAGACTGAGCAGAGAGGATGACACCTGCACTGCAGCAACAGGGCAGAGGGGTTAGTGCCTACTTGGTGGGGGCACTGGAGCAAAGGGGGGATGTGCCAGTGGGTAGTAGCTTGAGTCCCTTCACAGGTTACTGACCTGAAACAACTACTACAGGTTTCTTATCTGAGTGGTACAACAGGATCCAGTAGTTTATGGTCCAGGACTGTTTGGTGGTTCCTTTTAGGACTGTCCAGTGTACATGACCTGGTAGGTACCCCTAATCTAGAAGGGTGGGTACAAAGCTGTTACAGGAGAGACAGTTCCTCTCCTACCCTGGTATCCCTCTTCTTAGGAGATAAGACTGTGTGGTGTATATAAGTATATCATGTTGCTCCACAGCAATAAAACTCACAATATTTGTTTAAGCTTAATTGTGTGTGTTTATAAATTAGTCTGTGTAAATAAAATAATGTGGTCTTGTTCTAAATCATTCATTTAGTTAAACAAAGAGGTGTCATCTGTACCTCTGAAGTGTACCTCTTTGGCAATTTGAGTATTCTATCAACCTCAGCTGTCTAATGAATAAATATGTAGTCCAACAGTCAAGTGAAGTTATTTATGTGCCAGTGTGCTACTGCCAACAGTTAGTTCAACTCAAATTACACCTATGGCTCCTTCACTCCAAATAACACCTATGGCTCCTGCTGTAGAGGAGTATGACGACTATAGGTTTGATGTAGGAGATGTCATAGACTGCCCACACATGCTGCATCTACCTCCACCACCTCCCCTAGTCATCTTGTTAAAGGGATAGTAATACTTTAGTATTACTATTCCCCGTATTGTAGCTATTTGTAAAATAATTGAATTGTCCCCAGGTTCATCTCTCAAACCTTTATGATTTGAGAGATAACCGAATGCAAAGTTCCCCCCTCCCTCCCCCTTCCCTGAAGTCAGCGTTGTACTGACTGCAGGGATATCCAGTCTGACTTTCATCAGGCGGCTCTGCAGCTGAGCTGAGATTGCGTTAGTGAAAAAAAAAATATTTCGCTGAAATGGTCTTCTACGTGTGCTTGCAAACCAAGAACATGTAGAAGACTGTTTCAGTGAAATAATTATTTTTCACTAACATGATCTCAGCTCAGCTGCAGAGCCGCCTGATGAAAGTCAGGCTGAATATCCCTGCAGTCAGTACAACGCTGACTTCAGGGAAGGGGGAGGGAGGGGGAACTTTGCGTTTGGTTATCTCTCAAACCATAAAGGTTTGAGAGATGAACCCGGGGACAATTCAGTTCTTTTTACCATAGCTACAATATGGGGATTAGTAATATTTAAGTATTACTATCCCTTTAAAGCAATAAAGTTTCAGGGTTCTTCTGCAATGTCCTGCCAACCCACACACTGAGTTCCTGGGAAGGAGACAAAACCTTCACAAAAACAATCCCAAAGTATGCCTTTGGAATGGCAAGGTCACCCAGATGTATTCTTTTGTAGAAAACCGAGGTTTCAGGGAACTGATGTCATGTGTAGCTCCACACTGGAATATATGATGTCATCTCCCAGTGCACTGTATTACTAGAACAGCGCGCCGGCTAAGCTACAGACGGGCCTTAAAGCGGCAGGCAGGCAAGAGGACAGGCTACATTAAAATTATAGTTTCTGGTGGCAGCGGTGGGCCCCCTTTGGTCCCGGGCCCTCGGTCCATGACCGAATGCCCGTATGGTCAGTCCGCCGCTGAGCCCATACCATCGTCACGCTACCTTGTGAATGCAGAGTTTTGAGAGACAGTAGCACAAAGTCAGAGATGTTTTAAGTAAGCTAGAGCAGGTGATAGAGGAATGGCTTGTACCCCCCTCCTTAAAAGCTGGTTTTGTGTCTGATGATAAGGGCTTGAACATAATCACTGCTTTGAGACTAGGTGATATGGTGTATATGCCCTGCTTTGCTCATGTGCTAGATTTATATGCATCTGGTATAAGCTAACTGTAGGCTGTAAAGGTTAGGCATTGCACAAAAAAACAAAAAAAAAATACAACTTTGATGTGTGTTTTCTACCTTTGAAAAAGATATCTAGGCTCCATTATTGGGGAGGGGGATTGAAAACACTAGGCCTGTGCAGCCAAAGTGCCTTGTTAAAGGATTCGTTGGGTTATAAGGGCAGAATGGTTAGCCCCTTTGTGGAGGAGATTTTGGAGCAGAGGTATAGGGCGGAGGGTTTGGTGCTTGTCTGTTGGAAACTGAGCAGAGAGGATAATACCTGCACTGCAGAAACAGGGCAGAGGGGTCAGTGGAAACTTGGTGAGGACATTGGAGCAGATGGGGACTGTTCCAGTGGGTAGAAGCTTGAGTCCCTACACATGTCACTGACCTAAAACAGCTACTACAGGCTGGATGTACCTGAAGGTTACAACAGGATCCAGTAGTTTATGGTCCAAGTCTGTTTGATGGTCCCTTGAGGACGGTCCAGTGTACATGACCTGGTAGGTATCCCCTAATCTAGAAGGGTGGGTACAAAGTTGTCACGCGAAGGACAGTCCCTCTATCCCACTCTGGTATACCTCTTTTAGGAGATCAGACTGTGTGGTATATATAAGTATATCATGTAACGCACTATATCTGTTTAAGCTTCATTCTGTGTGTTTATAAATTAATCTGTGCAGATAAAATTCTGTGGTGTTGTTCTAAATCATTTAATTAAACAAATTGGTGTCATCTGTACCTCTGAAGTGTACCTCTTTGGCCATTTGAGTATTCTGTCAGCCTCAGCTGTCTAATTAATAAATCTGTAGTCCAACAGCCGGGAAGGGTTACAGATTTCTCATTCCTGATCTATCATTAATAAACTGCAGTGTTTGGGTCTGGATGTAAAAATAGTTAAATGGATAAGATAATGGCTGAGTAACAAGAGACAGAGGGTGGTAGTCAATGGAGAATATATTCGGAATAAAAGAGTGTTACTAGTGGGGTACACCTCAGGGATCTGTACTGGGGCCCATTCTTTTTAATATTTTTATTAGTGTTATTGCAAAAGGTCTTCAAGGAAATGTATGCCTTTTTGCAGATGATACCAAGATCTGCACTAGGGCAGACATTCCAGGGGGAATAAGCCAAATGACAAATGATTTAGGTAAATTAGAAGAATGGACAAGAGTGTGGCAGCTACAGTTTAATGTTGATTAATGTAAAATAATGCACTTGGGACATAAAAATCCAAAGGAGAAATATACTATTAAGGGTACTGTGCTGTCAGAGAAAACAGAGGAAAGGGATTTGGGAGTAATTATTTCTAATGACTTAAAGGTAGGCAGGCAATGTAATAAAGCGGTGGGGAATGCAAGCAGGGTACTGGGTTGTATAGCTAGGGGCATTACTAGTAGAAAAAGGGAAGTGGTTATGCCACTCTACAGATCTCTAGTTAGACCTCACCTAGAGTATTGTGTGCAGTACAGCAGACCCCATCTCCAGAAGGATATAGATACTCCAGAGAAAATTCAAAGAAAGGCTACTAAAATGGTGACTAGTTTACAGGAAAAGAAATATCAGGAAAGACTAAAGGATCTGAAAATGTATAGCTTGGAGGAGAGAAGAGAGAGAGGGGATATGATTGAAACATTCAAATACATGAAGGGCAGGCATGTGCACACATAGACACCAAGGGGGGCTTGAGTACCTGCCCTTTTTGTCGAAAGTGCCCTTGTGCCCTTTTAACAAATAAAAAAAATTAAATAAATAAAAAAGTTGACTCGCCGCCCGCACTAACCTCCCCACCACCCAGTCAGGTCTGTGCATCCTTCAGGACAGACCTGTACATGCTGCGCTTTCTCGTCGGCTCTTTAGTATTACAGAGCGCTGGGAGATGACATCATCTCCTAGCGCTCTGCATGAAGAGAAGATCTTGTGGGAGCTCCAGCAGCTACAGGTCTGTGCCAAAGGAGGCACATACAGACCTCTCCTGCCACTGGACCACCAGGGAAGAGGTAGAAAACGGACACTGGGGGGCAATGTGGAAATGATGGGGCAATATGGATCTGATGGAGGCAAGATGGAGATGATGGCAATGTAGAGATGATGGGGCAATGTATGTGAGGGTAAGTTGGAGCTGATGGCAATATGGAGCTGATGGGGGGCAATATGGAGATGAATCGGGCAATGTGAGGGTAAGTTGGAGCTGGTGTGGCAATATGGAGCTGATGGGGGCAATATGGAGATGATGGGGCAATGTGAGGGTAAGTTGGAGCTGATGGGGCAATATGGAGCTGATGGAGGCAATGTGAGAGTAAGTTGGAGATGATGGGGGCAATATGGAGCTGACAGGGGACAATGTAAGGGAAATGTGGAGATAAGGAGCATTGTGGAGGTGTCCAGTGGAGATGGCCAATGGGGGGGAGTGCTTCAGATTTCTGTGCCTACAGGCTCCTGAGATGTAAATTCTTTTCTTTTTTTAAATATATATTTTGAATAAATAATTATGAGAAGTGCCCTTTTTCCATTTGAGCCCCTGCCCCGCAAAATGTCTGTACATGTCCCTGATGAAGGGATTCAACAAAGTGCAGGATGGAAATATATTTCAAAGGAGTAAAAATGTTAGGACAAGCGGCCAAAGTCTAAACCTAGAGGGACACAGGTTTAGATGTAATGTAAGAAAGTTTTACTTCACTGAGAGGGTAGTAGATAAGTGGAACTGCCTACCAGCAGAAGTGACAGAAATTAAGCATGCATGGGATAGGCATAAGGCTGTCCTTAAAGTAAGAAAAGACCAAGGCCCAAAAAAGGTTTGAGGTTTTCACAGTAGGAAAATGGGCAGACTAGATGGGCCGAATGGTTCTTATCTGCCGTCAAATTCTGTTTCTATGTTTCTATCTGCTCTTATTGGTATCCCAGGGTATGCTACATTATGGACAGAATTCAGTAAGCTAAAGAAGTACAATTCTTGCGTAAATCAACTAAACAGAAAACAAATTTAAAATACCATTGATTTTAATAGCTCTTTTACAACCCTTGAATGCCAGAAAGGTCTTCAGCGCATTGAGAATTCAAGGGTTTAAAATCTCTATGGAAATCAGTGAGAATTCAATTTTTTCCCCTTAGTTTGCTCCAGAATTGCATTTCTTTAGCTTGTTGAAAGCAGGCCATAATTTGCTGCATGAATAAGAGTAGGTAGATTGTGGATTGTATACCGAATATACCACAAAATGAAAGTGACACAATTTTGAAGCAACAATTGCACTATAAGCTATTTGTAAAAATGTCCATTTATTTAAAAGGGGCTTTCTCCCAGAATTGTGCTTCAAATATATAAAATCCAGTGTTCATTTTTCTGGCAGGCTATAGGGCCGTAATGTTCAAAAGAAAAGTGGAAGAATTCTGGCACAAACCAAATGCACTATAGGGGAGAACTAAATGTCCCCATTGATTTAACCCCTTAACGACATATGACTTACCAGGTACGTCCCGCAAAAACTGTCACTTAGTGACAGAGGACGTACCTGGTAAGTCACGGAAGTCCGCGTCTCCGTGCGGCTGCACGCCGCTCGGAGACTCAGGACTTCTTTGAGAAAAAAAAAAAATGTTAGGCGGGCGTTAACGTGACAGCCGCGTACGAACGCGGCTGTCACTAAGCGGTTAAATGGATATTCTAACCGCTTGAATGCTACAGAGGTCTCCAATGCATTGCGAAACAACACGTTGGGGACCTCTCTAACATTCAAGTGGCTTAAATCCCCATTTAAATCAATGGGTGTTTGGGACATTTTTAGTTCTCCCCTATAGTGCAAATGGTTTGACCCAGAATTCCTCCACTTTTCTTTTAATGTACAGCCCATTGTCAATCCAAATGTTATATTCATGGTCCCAAAAAAAGGATAATGGAAAAGTACAGAAAGTAACATGGATAGTTTCTAATCTGTGTTTATAGGGATACATAAAAAGTAAATGTTGAAAGCAGCTACCTAAGGACATGATCACAATATTGCTTTTCATGCAAAGTAGCTCAATGCTGCCACTGTGTGGTTAAAAAGCAGATATAAAAGATTGGTCAGTGTTTAATTGAAGTTACAGTTTGCAGTTAAGAAACACATTTTGTAAAGTAGTTTTAACCCTTTAAGGACCAGGATGCTGTGCGACACATTCATTTGCAATGTGTTGCACAGCCCTCTGATCCTTAAAGGGGTTAAACACCATAAATGTCTGCAAGTGTATACATCATACAAGCTATTATTGTGGTGAACTAAATGGCCTCTCATACTGTCCTGAACTTCAGTGTCTCATATTCGCCAGTCACAGCATTGAGTGGGGCAATTCTGGAGCAAACCAACTGCAACATAGGGAAGAAAAAGATTTCCATTATTTAAATTTGGCTATTAATCCCTGGAATGCTAGAGAGGTCTCTAGTGCAATTCTTTGAAGACTTCTCTAGAACTCAAAGTGTTAAAATCCCCATTTAAGTTAATAGGGGATTAACAGGTGATTGTTTATTACTCCTGTAGCTGGTAAGTCCCAGAGTTGCTTCAGATCATGTTCCTAGTACATCAGATTCTGTATCTATGAATTGGAAAATGGTTAAAATGTATTAATTACAAATTACCAATAAAGTGATCATATGTTATATAATAATTCGCTAGAATGTTTGTCGGAAGCCTTCATGCACTGTAGAGACTGCCCGAATGCACAGAATGCTGGGAGTACAGAATGGTGGGAGTTCTGTGCTGGGAGCATTCTGTGCTTTCGGGCAGTCTCTACAGTGCATGACTGTGTCGGAGGCAGCATGCAGAGCAGGACCGGCCTCTGAACCCTTTGAGTGCCAGAGGGGTATGCAACACATTCCCTCTGGCACTCAAAGGGTTAACATCACCCAGACCTTGGCCCGTGTACACAGGCTTTTACACTAGTTAGTAGCTAAAGCCCCAGTTAAATCAGTTGGCTCTCTATGGTGAAGTTAGTTTTTCTTCGGATTGCACCTATTAGCACATCAGCCTCTATGAAGTTATTGAGCCCATAGGACCCTTCAAGGCAATTAAGTGCATCTTGTAAAGCTGCATTTGAACACAATATCTCCCTTATACAATACCATGTAGCAGGCCTCATTAGTTTTCAGTTTAACTTGTGTATAGTTATGTTTTTTTTCCTATTTATTAAAACATGATGATAGGAAAATAATAGCCATACCTCTAGATAGTGAATAATATTAAATGCTATTTTAAAAAAAGCATAAAAAAATTATAAGTCATGTTGTTATTTCTGGATTTCCCCAGCAAACTTATTTTAGCTACTCCTGCAATTTGTATTTATGTTATTCTTATAAAACGGAAGTGTTGCGATGTATATGAGAGGTCAATACAAGGATCTCTGCAGTGAGCTATTCATTCCAAGGCCTGATCAGGTGACCAGGGGGCACCCCTTGAGATTAGAGGAAAGGAGGTTAAGACTTCAGCAGAGGAAGGGGTTTTTTATAGTAAGGTTTGTTAAATTGTGGAATTCCTTGCCCAAGGAGGTGGTTATGGCAGATACAATGGATACATTTAAGAGAAGATTAGATACATTTCTTTCAAAAGGGAACATACAGGGTTATACTGTGTATTAGTAGTCAGATCAGGAAGGTCTGATAAAGACTAACTTATTTGGTAGCAGGAAAGCTATACAGTTCTCATGTCACTAGGGTATGAGAGGCAAAGGTTGAACTTGATGGACTTCTGTCTTTATTCAACCTAATTTACTATGTTACTATGTTTTACGGCAGTGGTTTCTACAAAAATGTCCCTAAAGCTTAGTTAAAATATAATGCAAACCGCGCTGCATGGTTGCTCTGACCAAGTCTCTTGTGTAATTTGCCTGAGCAGATTCTGTGTTCCCACTGTGATCATGTCTCTGGCTAAACATACGGAGGGAAAAGGTTGATAAAAGGCTGAACCATATCTGCATCAAACATGATAAGCTGATGGCCATTTGGAGTGTCATTCGCTTGATAATTGAGCTAATCATCACAACAATTCAAGCAGGTGTGTGAACAAACTGGACAACGGGCCCATAAGTCACCATGTAGATTAGCTCTGCTACATCTTCACTGCATTCTGATTAAACGGAGCAGGCAAACATTCTCTCTTAATTATCTTTCTTTTTATTTTAGTTCTACTAGGATGGGGCTGTGTAATCCCCCATTAGATGGACTCCTATCTCTGACCTCCACTATTGGCTTGAACCAAAGTACAGACTTCAGGGACCTGTGTCTGTTAGAGCATAGCTTGGTTTATCAGCCTTCTCCTCAAACTTTTATCTGCTTAGCTGATATGAGCAGTTTCTTACTTAGAAACATAGAATCTGACGGCAGATAAGAACGATTCGGCCCATCTAGTCTGCCCATTTTTCTACTGTAAAAACCTCAAACCTTTTTTAGTCCTTGGTCTTTTCTTATGTTAAGGACAGCCTTATGCCTATCCCATGCATGCTTAAATTCTGTCACTGTATTAACTTCTACTGGTAAGCTATTCCACTTATCTACTACCCTCTCAGTGAAGTAAAACTTTCTTACATTATGTCTAAACCTGTGTCCCTCTAGTTTTAGACTATGGTCTCTTGTCTCAACATGTTTACTCCTTTGAAATGTACTATCCTGCACTTTGTTGAATCCCTTCATGTATTTGAATGTTTCTTTCATGTCCCCTCTCTCTCCTCCATGCTATACATGTTCAGATCCTTTAGTCTATCGTGATATTTCTTTTCCTATAAACCAGTCACCATTTTAGTAGCCCTTCTCTGAATTTTCTCTAGAGTATCTATATCCTTCTGGAGATGGGGTCTCCAGTACTGTACACAATACTCTAGGTGAGGTCTAACTAGAGATCTGTAGAGTGGCATGAGCATTTCCCTTTTTCTGCTACTAATGCCCCTAGCTATACAACCCAGCACCCTGCTTGCATTTCCTACTGCTTTGTTACATTCCCTGCCTACCTTTAAGTCATTAGAAATAATTACTCCCAAATCCCTTTCATCTGTTGTCTCTGACAGCACAGTACCCTTAATAGTATATTTCTCCTTTGGATTTTTATGTCCCAAGTGCATTATTTTACATTAATCAACATTAAACTGCAGCTGCCACACTCTTGTCCATTCTTCTAATTTATCTAAATCATTTGCCATTTGGCTTATTCCCCCTGGAATGTCTACCCTATTGCAGATCTTTGTATCATCTGCAAAAAGGCATATCTTACCTTGAAGACCTTTTGCAATTATTTGTAACTAGCAATTTCTTTGTAATTAGCATGATTTCGGCTCTGCTGAAGAGCCGCAGGACAGTCTGCGAACTGGGGTCTCCGTCTGTAAGTTAGAAAGCCGACATCAGCGCAAGGGGAGGGAAGGGGGAACTTTGCAAACGGATATCTCTCAAACCATAAAGGCTTGGGAGATCGGAAACAGCACAATTAATTCATTTATTTAAATATCTACTGAATTAAATTTCTTTTATTCCATGTATTACTATCACTTTAGTTGTGGTGTGTGGTTGCTTGAGTGACTAAAGCTGCCAGTATGGGTATGCCCCCAGTGCAGCAATTCCCTCAGCAACCCAGGAACATGCTACCCCAAGGTAGGGGAAAAAAAAACAAAAAAACAAACAAAAAAAACAGACCTGTACTCCTCCATACAAATTATCCAAATGTGCACACTGTATAAAGCTTAATTGCTTGTTTGGCCTAAATAATGTATGTTTAAGCTCGCTTACCACGCCATGGAACCCCACGTCAAGCAAGTACTATCTAATCCACAATCATCCCTCTCCAAGTTAAAAATGTCCCAATGAATTCTTTAAATAAACATGCAAAGCTTAGTACCTAGTTAAAAACACAATTTGTAACATCTTTATTAGTGTTGAGCGAGCATGCTCGGCCGATGCTCGGATCGGCTCGAGCATCGCTCTGCTCGGCACATGGCGGTACTCGTACGAGTACCGCATGTGCTCGCCCGCCATGTTCGGGTCTCCTCCCCGCACGTTTTGCGGCTGCTGCGCAGCCAATAAACGTGCAGGGAGGCTCTGACATCAGTGTAATGCCAGCAGCCATGTTGGCTGCTGGCATTACACTGATTGGCTGGCCAGAACCCGTGGTCGGGTGCTGTATAGCACCTGACCAGCGAGTTCGGCTCAGTCTTAGCCAGGGAGAGATGAGGATAGGAAGGGAAAGTCAGTGTAGGGAGAAAAAAAGCGATTGTGAAAAAAAAAGAACCAAAAGTCCTTTTTAGGACTACTGTGTGTGGGGGCAGCAGGTTATTTTGTGTGGGGGGAAAAAAAAAAAAAACATATATTCTGTTTAGTGTGCAAAGTTGCAGATTAGAGCACATTCTGTTTAGTGTGCAAAGTTGCAGATTAGAGCACATTCTGTTTAGTGTGCAAAGTTGCAGATTAGAGCACATTCTGTTTAGTGTGCAAAGTTGCAGATTAGAGCACATTCTGTTAAGTCTTCAAACTAAAATATCAAAGTCACATATTCCATTCAGTGTGCGTCGCCGCAGTTTAGCAGCACATTCTGTGTACTGTGCAGAGTTGCAGAATAGGAAGAAATACTGTTAAGTCTTCAAACTAAAATATCAAAGTCACATATTCCATTCAGTGTGCGTCGCCGCAGTTTAGCAGCACATTCTGTGTACTGTGCAGAGTTGCAGAATAGGAAGAAATACTGTTAAGTCTTCAAACTAAAATATCAAAGTCACATATTCCATTCAGTGTGCTTCGCCGCAGTTTAGCAGCACATTCTGTGTACTGTGCAGAGTTGCAGAATAGGAAGAAATACTGTTAAGTCTTCAAACTAAAATATCAAAGTCACATATTCCATTCAGTGTGCTTCGCCGCAGTTTAGCAGCACATTCTGTGGACTGTGCAGAGTTGCAGAATAGGAAGAAATACTGTTAAGTCTTCAAACTGTAAAATATCAAAGTCACATATTCCATTCAGTGTGCTTCGCCGCAGTTTAGCAGCACATTCTGTGTACTGTGCAGAGTTGCAGAATAGGAAGAAATACTGTTAAGTCTTCAAACTAAAATATCAAAGTCACATATTCCATTCAGTTTGCTTCGCCGCAGTTTAGCAGCACATTCTGTGTACTGTGCAGAGTTGCAGAATAGGAAGAAATACTGTTAAGTCTTCAAACTAAAATTTCAAAGTCACATATTCCATTCAGTGTGCGTCGCCGCAGTTTAGCAGCACATTCTGTGTACTGTGCAGAGTTGCAGAATAGGAAGAAATACTGTTAAGTCTTCAAAGTAAAATATCAAAGTCACATATTCCATTCAGTGTGCGTCACCGCAGTTTAGCAGCACATTCTGTGTACTGTGCACAGTTGCAGAATAGGAAGAAATACTGTTAAGTTTTCAAACTCAAATATTAAAGTCACATATTCCATTCAGTGTGCGTCACCGCAGTTTAGCAGCCTATTCTGTGTACTCTGCACAGTTGCAGAATAGGAAGAAATACTGTTAAGTTTTCAAACTCAAATATTAAAGTCACATATTCCATTCAGTGTGTGTCACCGCAGTTTAGCAGCTTATTCTGTGTACTCTGCACAGTTGCAGAATAGGAAGAAATACTGTTAAGTTTTCAAACTCAAATATTAAAGTCACATATTCCATTCAGTGTGCGTCACCGCAGTTTAGCAGCCTATTCTGTGTACTCTGCACAGTTGCAGAATAGGAAGAAATACTGTTAAGTTTTCAAACTCAAATATTAAAGTCACATATTCCATTCAGTGTGTGTCACCGCAGTTTAGCAGCCTATTCTGTGTACTCTGCACAGTTGCAGAATAGGAAGAAATACTGTTAAGTTTTCAAACTCAAATATTAAAGTCACATATTCCGTGTAAGATGAAGAAGGCGGGTAAAAAGGGACGGGGAAGTGGACGTGATCCTGATAGTTCAGGGCGCGGGTCAGGACGCGGAGAAACTGTGCCTGGTGCCAGAGCACAAGAAAGAAAGACATCCACCATACCTAGCTTCATGTCTCATTTCACAGGGCGTCGCAGGACATCACTCTCGAGGTCCGACCACTGCGAACAGGTGGTCGGTTGGATGTCAACTGATACTGCTTCCAGTCGGTTAAGCACCACCCTGTCTTCCACCAAGTCCTCTCTCAGTAGCCAAGAGTCTGGTCAACATAATCCTCACTCTGATCATCCTTCCTCCCACCATAGACGGTCTGGTCAAAGAAGTGATCCCACACTGGGATATAGTGAGGAGCTCGTCTCATCACCAATCCTTCATTTGACCCTCTCTCTAAGCACGCTTGCAGAGGAACATGACATCTTGTGCCCTGATTCACAACCTCTAGAGGGTACCCAATCACAAGAAGATGACAGATGTGAACGGCATTTAAGGTCAAAGGAAGTAGTGGATGATGATGATGATGATGAGACACAGTTGCCATTAAATCAACCACTATTACCGTCTCAAGACCTTGTTGAGGAGAATGTTATACAGTTGTCAATGACTGAGTATGTGGTGGGATCAAGACATGAGGAGGATGATCAGAGTGAGGAAGTGGAGGAGGACTTGGTGGACGATGAGGTGACTGACCCCACCTGGGAAGGTGTAGAGCCGAGCGGTGACAGCAGTCCTGAGGGTGAGCCATCTGCAGCACCGCAACAGGCTGGAAGAGGCAGTGGTGTGGCTACAGAAAGAAGGCGGACCGCACCAAACCGGCCCGCAAATGTTCCACGGAGCACCCCCTTGCGTAAATCTACCTTGCCAAAGGGTAGGTGTTCCGCGGTATGGCGTTTTTTTAAGGAAAGTGCGGACGACAAAAGAATTGTAGTTTGCAACCTGTGCCACACCAGAATGAGCCGAGGCATGAACACTAGAAACCTCACCACCACCAGCATGATCCGACACATGGCATCCAAGCACCGTAGTAAGTGGGAGGAACGCCTGGATCGCCCATCTGTGTCTGCAGGCCACACCACTGCCTCCTCTTCCCCTGTTTTCGGTGCCGGCCAATCGCCTGTCGAAGGCGCAGGCCCGCATACCTCCCGCCCTGCACCTGTACCATCTGAAGCACCATCAGCGACCACATCCACTTCCCTGTCCCAGCGCAGCGTCCAAATGTCCTTACCCCAGGCATTTGAGCGCAAGCGAAAATACCCAGCCACCCACCCACAGGCCATAGCACTAACCTCACACCTTTCCAAATTACTGGCCATCGAAATGCTGCCATTTAGGCTTGTGGACACTGAGTCCTTCCGCAGCCTGATGGCAGCAGCTGTCCCTCGGTACGCGGTCCCCAGCCGCCACTACTTTTCCCGGTGTGCCATCCCCGCATTACACCACCATGTGTCCCGTAACATCACCCGTGCCCTGACCAACGCAGTTACTGGGAAGGTCCACTTAACGACTGACACATGGACAAGTGCTTGTGGCCAGGGACGCTACATTTCCCTGACGGCACACTGGGTGAATGTCGTGGAGGCTGGGAGCGACTCGGACCCTGGGATGGCACGGGTGCTACCCACGCCGAGGATTGCGGGCCCTACCTCCATCAGGGTTTCCGCCAGCACCTACGTTATTGGCTCCTCCTCCTCCGTTTCCACCTCCGAATTCTCTACACGCAGCGCCACTCCCCCATCAGCCAGTAGCTGGAAGCAGTGTAGCACTGCAGTGGGGAAGCGTCAACAGGCCGTGCTGAAGCTGATTTGCCTTGGGGACAAACAGCACACGGCCTCAGAGCTGTTGCAGGGGATTAGTCACCAGACCGAGCAGTGGCTCTCGCCACTCAACCTGCAACCAGGCATGGTTGTGTGTGATAATGGGCGTAACTTGGTGGCGGCTTTGGAGCTCGGCAAGCTCACACACGTACCATGCCTAGCGCATGTATTTAATTTAGTGGTTCAGCGATTTCTAAAAACCTACCCCAATGTGCATGATCTCTTGACCAAGGTGCGCCGCGTGTGTGCACATTTCCGTAAGTCATCTACAGCTTCGGCCGGCCTGTTGAAGCTGCAGCAGCGCTTACAATTGCCAGCTCACCGGCTGCTGTGTGACGTGAGCACGCGCTGGAACTCCACCTTCCACATGTTGGCCCGGCTTTGTGAGCAGCAGAGGGCAGTAGTGGAGTACCAGCTGTTACACGGTCGTCGCCTCTCCGTTCAACTTCCTGTAATCAGAAGTGAGGAGTGGGAATGGATGTCAGACCTCTGCGAGGTTTTACGCAATTTTGAGGAATCGACACAGATGGTGAGCGGCGATAACGCTATTATCAGTGTAACCATCCCACTTCTGTGTCTACTGAAACGCTCGCTGCTCACAATTAAAACCGACGCTTTGCATGTGGAAGAGGTGGAAATGGGGGAGGAAGAGCTTACACAAGGTGATAGCCAGAGCACCCTCACTTCGTCTTCTCAGCGACAATTGGAGGAGGCGGAGGAGGAGGAGGAGGAGGAGGAGGAGGAAGACACGGTTGCCTCCGCTACAGAGGGTAGCCATGGAACTTTAGTTCCATCTCTTCAGCGTGGGTGGGCAGAAGAGGAGGAAGAGGATGAGGATATTGAGAGTCATCCTCCTGGTGAGGACAGCGAAATCTTGACTGTTGGTACTCTGGCACACATGGCTGACTTTATGTTAGGCTGCCTTTCCCGTGACCCACGCGTTGTACGCATTTTAGACAACACGGATTACTGGGTGTTCACCCTTCTGGACCCCCGCTACAAAGAGAATTTCTCATCTCTCATTCCTCTGGTGGAGAGGACAAGCAAAATGGTGCAATACCAGAAGGTTCTTGTTGAAAAATTGCTCCAAAATTTTCCATCTGACAACGCTGGCGGCAGAGTACGTGCTACCTTGGCCAACCGAGAAGGGGAGAAAAGGGGAGCACACAGCAGTTCCGAGAAAGGCAGGGCAACACTCTCCAAGGCGTGGGACACCTTCATGACACCCCGCCAGCACCCTCACCCTGATGCGCAGCCTAGTGTCACAAGGAGGGAAAAGTTTTGGAAGATGGTGAAGGAGTACGTAGCAGACCGTGTCAGCGTCCTCAATGATCCCTCTGTGCCTTACAACTACTGGGTGTCCAAGCTGGACACGTGGTATGAACTGGCACTCTACGCCTTGGAGGTGCTGGCCTGCCCTGCCGCCAGCGTTCTGTCTGAGCGGGTATTTAGTGCTGCTGGTGGCATCATAACAGATAAGCGTATCCGCCTTTCCACCGACAATGCTGATAGGTTGACACTTATAAAAATGAACAAGGCCTGGATTTCCCCTGACTTCTCCACTCCACTGGAGGAAAGCCCCGGGGGAACATAAACTCACTTTACATATATTATTTACAATGATGGGAATACTCTGTATTCCCATTCACCCCTTCCACCCAAAAAACGGGTATATGGTTGACTCTTAATCTTCTCATCCTCCTCCTCCTCTTCCATATGCCCTGTGCTATAATTTTTATATAGGGCCAGCTCACCAGCGGGCCCTGTGCTATAATTTTTATATAGGGCCAGCTCACCAGCGGGCCCTGTTTGACAATTTTTATATAGGTCAGCTCACCAGCGGGCCTTCTCATATAATGTTTTATTGGGTCAGCTCTCTAGCGGGCCCTCTCATATAATGTTTTATAGCGTCAGCTCACTAGCGGGCCTTCGCATATAATGTTTAGGATGGTCAGCTCTGCAGCAGACCCTCACCCATAATGTTTTAGATGGTCAGCTCAGCGCACGTTTCCCTCTTAATCATGGCCTCAGTTCAATAAAATCAAGGAAATTTTTGGGAGAATTTGCCTCTGCGCACGTTTCCCTCTTAATCATGGCCTCACTTCAGAAAATCAAGGAAATTTTTGGGAGAATTTGCCTCTGCGCACATTTCCCTCTTAATCATGGCCTCACTTCAGAAAATCAAGGAAATTTTTGGGAGAATTTGCCTCTGCGCACGTTTCCCTCTTAATCATGGCCTCACTTCAGAAAATCAAGGAAATTTTTGGGATAATTTGCCTCTGCGCACGTTTCCCTCTTAATCATGGCCTCAATTCAGAAAATCAAGGAAATTTTTGGGAGAATTTGCAGATGATATACAAGTAAATATACAGCAAATATTGTTTGGTAACAAATTTTCGCCTAAAGTCGTTTTTATTTTCCTTTTTGTGTGTTTTATGGTCAGTCTGTAAAAATGGCGTACTACGGGCGAAAGATCGTTCCCAGCAGCGATGTTGGAGTCCAAGATGCATCCAGACATCCTCCCTATGCTGTCCCTGAACCATTTCTGTGGTGTTTCCATCCTTTTCTGCCCTTTTCCTATGGACCAGGCACCCTCCCCTCATCAGAGCAGGGGGTGCCTGGTGTAATGCTCGAGTCCTCCCATTGACTTCAATGGGGCTCGGGTGCTCGGCCGAGCACTCGAGCCTCCGGGGGCGCTCGGTCAGAGCACCCGAACACCCGAGCATTGGGGTGCTCGCTCATCACTAATCTTTATGAAAAGACTCACCTGCCTTCAAACAGCTTTAGCTTGCAGTGGGCGGGTGGAAGCCAAAGAAGACCGGAACTCCATCAGTCCCCTTTATAGGTCTTTTTCACCCACCTCCACAAGTTACATGAGGTTTGTATATTCTCTTGATTCCAAAAAAAACACAGGTTAAGGAAGCCAAACAGAAGCCAAAATCCAAGTAATGTCCAAGAAAAATGTTCATAGTTTTGTAGGCCTTATAAAGTTCAACTAAATGCAACAAATCCTTTTCCTCAAACTGCTAATTTTTGAGCGATATTCCTAGTCAAAGTTCCCCTCTCCCTGACGTCAGTGCTGTGCTGACTGCAGGGGAATCCTGTCCGGGGACCAACTGGCGGCTCTGCAGCAGAGCCGCAAACGCGTTATTTAAAAAGAATGACTTAATTGAAAAGGTCTACAAAGTCTGCCTGGTTTGCAACCACACTTTGTAGACCATTCTAATGAAAGAATTTGTTTTAAATAACGTGATTGCGGCTCTGCTGAAGAGCCTCCTCGTGTCGGCCGATACAGATCTCTTGCTGTCAGCTTTACAGCCGACAGCAGGAAACGTCAAATTTTAAATGCAAATATCTCTCAAACCATAGCGGCTTGAGAGATAGGATTTGTTGCATTTAGTTGAACTTTTTAAGCACTATAAAACCATAAACATTTTTTCTTGGACATTACTAACACTAACAATCTCTTCTACAAGAAACAGTAAATGTGCAAATATAATTTATACAGAATGAAATACACTCAAAATTTATAATTGAGAAATGAAATAGAATATAGTGAAACAGCAGCTAAAAGAATTAATCACGGGCATTTTTAATTATAAAGGGATGATTAGGTATATTAGATAGGACTCGCTTGAAAAGGGGTGCAGTGCTGTGGTAAGTGAGCGTAACCCCTTAAGGACCGGCCGTGCACGCACATGGCCATCACTTAAGGACCACAGAGCTTATTTTTTTGCATTCGATTCCAGAGTCCCCGAACGGTGTGCAGCCACGCAAGGAGCCAGGAATTCCATGACGGTCCTGGCACATGTGTGTGTATGAGGCTGGCACTTAAGGACCACAGAGCTTTTTTTTTTTTTTTTGCATTCGATTCCAGACTCCCCGAACGGTGTGCAGCCACGCAGGTAGCCAGGAATTCCATGACGGTCCTGGCACATGTGTGTGTATGAGGCTGGCACTTAAGGACCACAGAACTTTTTTTTTTTTTTTTTTGGTGCGATCCTATTCAGGGCTCCCCTAACGGTGTACAGCTGAGCTGGGAGCCCTGAAAACCCTGACATGCCAGGACCATCATGGATCCTTATGGCAAGTTCACCCATGATGGTCCTGTCACATCACGGGTCCTTAAGGTGTTAAACATATTTTGGCCAAACTACACAACGAAAACCTCAAATTTATTAACAGTAGTATAAAATGCTTTATACAGGGTGCACATTTGTAATTTGTAAAGAGGAGCGCAGGTGTTTGTTGTTGTTTTTTTTTTTGTTTAGCATTTTCTTTAGGTTTTAGCTTAACTTTTGGGAGCCTAAAGAATATACCTCATTCCTTGTAGCTATCTATATCTTATTCACTTAGGTTCTTATTTTAAATGTATAGATTATGTATATATTATGGTGAGCTAGCACTGTGTTCTTCTTAGCTTTTGCGTGTCTTCTCATTCTAGTTGCTTTTTCATTATATTCTATTTGAAAGCAGGGGAGTGTTCTCAAAGATATTAGAAAGTGTTTTTAAACGTTTTTAACTAGGTACTAATCTCTACGCGTTTATTTACATAAATTCATTAGGGGCATTTATAACTTAGATAGGGATGATTATGTATATTAGGACTTGCTTGAAATGGGGTGTGGTAAGCTAGCATAGACATTTTAGCCAAACTATGCAACGATAACCTCAAATTTATCAACAGTGGTATCAGGGCTTAAAACGTGAAGTCCTTTGCTACTAGCCAGACCTGAAGAGTTACTCGCCACTGCAACCCATAACATACCCACCAGGGCTGAATTTCTACTCGCCAGGGCTAAATTTTCAATCGCCATTGGTTAGTGGCGAGTGGAAATTTTGAGCCCTGGTGGTATAACATATGCTTCATTCAGGGTGCACATTTAGATAATTTGTATGGAGGAGAGCAGGGTTGTTTTTTTTAGCTTTAAGTTTTAGCCTACCTTTAGGGGTCCTGGAGAACCATTTCTTCCCATGCTGCTATCTATATCTTATTCACTTGGGTTCTTATTCTACAGTACATTTATATATTATGTATATGTTATGGTGAGCTAGTGCGGTTTCTTTTCTTCTTAACATTGTACCCCAAGCCGGCAAGAAAAGGAAAAAGAGCCTTCTCAGAAGCCCAAAGCTGGCAAGCCTACCTCCACATGACACAAGGGGATCTGGTTTGGATCAGGCAATAGGTCTTTTGAGACTTTTCCAAGGTTCATAGACCATTTCCATTATGGACCAGTGGAGGTTTCTGGTAATTTTGGAAGGGTAGCCCACAGACTTAAAGTCCCTTCCTTAATGTAATTTGTCAAGTCTAGAGTTTCTCATGGTAATGAGCAAAGCCATCTATTTTATATGCAAGTTTTACCACCTGCTCCTTTTCAGGATAGATTCACGGGAACCTATCACAACCTTTTCATAGTTCCTATATTATTATAATAATAATAATAATTAAAAAAAAATGGAGGCTGCTGTCTGATTATGGACTTCTCAACCAATTTGTTCTAGGTTATTGGTTTATGATGGAGTCTTTGCACCCCATCATTGCCGCCATGTGTCCAGGGGAATTTTTTGCTTCCTAGACATGTATAGAGTGTATGTACTACAGCAACACAGTCGGGCTCCTATTTTAAGTAAATCTTCTCTGGTTCTGTTCCAGGTCCTTCACTTTCCAGGTAAGAGATTCGGCAATCTCTGGGGAAGGGCTTTCTACCAGAAGACAAGAATCAGTCATTGTCTCATAAGGTGTCTCATGCCATGCTTTGCCAGCCTGAGACTTTGTGGGAGTAAATGAAGATGCCATATTATCTAGTTTTCTTCTGTGTATTACCCAGGCATTTAAAATCATGGGAACGCCTCCGCCCTCCAGCTGGTAGGACCAACGATAACGTTTAAAAGAGTGACCCGACTGGATTCCCTCCGTTTTTTTGGTCCTACCAGCTGGATGGACGCATTTCCACACCGCAGGGCTGCCATGAGTTGCAGCCAAATACATCCCCGTTTACTCCCGCCCTTGCGCCAAGTCATCATGCGGCAGTGACATGCGCCTTCACTCCCCAACAGCCGGGAGTCTCATCGGCAGCACCGGGCTTGCTGCCCTTTTGAGCAGAAAGGAAGTGAAGCGGTTCCTGCTTCCGGAGGAAGTCCTTCTTGCGTTCCAGAGTGAAACGCAAGCGGACGTCCAGCGCGCATGCGCAAGATACACGAGAGGCTTCACACAGGATCTCCATGAGCTGAAAGCAGCATTGTTTGGCGGGGTATTTAAATGGCACACAGGTAAGAGATTCCTTTTTGTTTCTATATTGCTTGTGCCTTCCTGTTAATAGCGCAGCCATTATATTTAAAGGGATAGTAATACTTCGTTTTAACTTTATTTTATTTTGTAGGCATTAAAAAAACATGAAGAATGATATAAGTCTTATCTCTCAAACCTTTATGGTTTATGAGATATTCACAAGCAAAGTTCCCCTCCCCGCCCCTTTTTCCTAGTGTAAGCCATCTCTTCTCAAATGTGAGTCTGGTTGTATGACAGTACAGATAACAGAAGGGGACACTTTTCTTTGTATGAAAACAATGAAAGCCCTTCCCCCCTTGACAAGTTTTTCAGCTTTTTCCATTATCTTAATTGAAGATTGTCCCTCTCTGCAGTCTACCTGGGCATCTCCCTTCTGATCTGGTTGAACAGGGAAGGGATACTTTGTTTGTGAATATCTCTTAAACCATAAAGGTTTCAGAGATAAGACTTATATCATTCTTCATGTTTTTTTAATGCCTACAAAATAAAATAAAGTTAAAACGAAGTATTACTATCCCTTTAACCTGATGTCAGCCCCAGCCAAAGCCTCCTCTAAGGAGAAACACTGTGAGCCACCTATCAAAGAGGATAAAGCAGATCCTAAACCTAAAATATGGGCAGGCTGCGATTCTAATCTCCCAGCCTCTACTAAGGTCAAGTTATGCGAGGAATGTCTAAAAAAGGCCGCAGGTCCTGATATACCAGGTCAGTTTCAGGATTTTCTTGCATGGATGAAGTCTTCTATGCAGGAGACTTTTAAATCCATGCAGCAAGGTGAGCCAGCCCCTAAGAGGCAACGTAAAGATTTAGGAGAAGGTACCTCCATGATGGCAGAAGAGTATGATCCAGAATCCCCCTGTGAAGACCAGCCCTCTGATTTGGGATCAGAAGAAGGGGAGTTAGTTGAGGATTCTGGGGTCTTTAATTTAGACTGAATTGATTCATTTATTATTCTCATGAGAAAGTCGTTGGGTCTATCTGAAACCCAGGCGGACATGGATATTATGGACACTGCTTTCCTGGGTAAAAAGAAGTCTGCTCCAGTCCTTCCTGTACATCAGTCAATATCTGACATGATTATGGCAGAATGGAAGTTAGGTGATAAAAGAACTGCGGTACCTAGAAAATTCAAGAGAATGTTTCCATTCGGGGACAAAGATGTGCAGAACTGTGTTACTCCCCCTAAGGTGGATGCTCCCATAGCCCATTTGGCCAAGCACACCATTCTACCGATGAAAGATGGGACATCATTGAAGGACCCAATGGAACGTAAACTGGAAAGTGCCCTTAAGAAGCAATTTTCTGTTATTGGGGAAAATATGAAGGCTGCTACTGCCATGGCATGTGTGTCTAGGGTCATGAGAATTTGGCTAACGGAATTGGAGGACAAGATTAAGTCTAACGTTTCCAGATCAAAACTGCTAAAGGAAGTTGCCATGATCAAGGAAGCTACTAATTATTCATGTGATGCTTCTTTAGATATAATTCGACTACTGGCCAGATCATCTGCCTTGTCTGTCTCAGCCCGCAGATCCCTCTGGCTAAAGCCATGGAAGGCAGATTCTACCTCCAAGAACAGGCTTGTCTCTCTCCCTTTTACAGGATCCACTCTCTTTGGTGAACATCTGGAGGAAATTATCAAAAAAGCATCTGGAGGCAAGAGTCCCTTTCTTCCTCAAGAAAGAAAACGGAGATCTTCTTCCCCTTTGCCTCCATCCAGATTTCGGAACCAATCCTTTCGGGACAACAGAAGACGCGACGCAGGCCATCAGGACGATCAGAAAGGTAGATTCTCCAACAGACGAGGCTTCAGAAGGAATTACTCCAGGAAGCCCCAGTTCAAGACGGAATCACAATGAAGGTCAGCGGGCCCCAGCAGGGATTCCAGTAGGGGGCAGACTGGGATCCTGATTTGGGTGACCCAGGTAAAGCCAGATGCCTGGGTCTCTCAGATCCTGGACAAGGGGTACACGCTAGAATTCCTCACTGCCCCTCCAACACCGAGGTTTCTCAGATCACGTATTCCTACCAATTTGAAGACCAGACAGGCCTTCCTAGAGGCAATCTACAACCTTTTGGATCAGAAGGTACTGGAGAAAGTACCTGCTCAAGAGAGGGGTTCTGGAGTTTACTATCCTTTCTTCTTAGTTCCCAAACCCTCTGGTCTCTTCTGGTCCATTCTGGATCTCAAAGAAATCAACTTGTCTCTCAGACACAGTCATTTCAAGATGGAGTCAGTGGAATCAATAATACACTCCCTGTCACCCGGAATGTTTCTAACATCCATCGACCTCAAAGACGCCTACTATCAAATCCCGATTCACCAAGCACACAGGAGATTTCTACGTTTGGCGGTGAATCAAGATCATTACCAATTTACAGCCCTACCCTTTGGTCTGTCATCAGCTCCCAGAGTTTTTACAAAGATCCTGGCCCCAGCTCTGGCTTGCCTGAGACAAAGGGGTATCAACATTCTGGCATACTTGGACGATCTCCTGATCATGGCCCTATCATTGGAAGTAGCCAACCTTCAAACTCAGGAGGTTCTGATGTTCCTGCAGGAAATTGGATGGATCATCAATCAGGAAAAAAGTCAATTGTACCCAGAGCAAAAGTTAAGCTTTCTGGGTCTACGTATAAATACTCAAACATCATTGGTTCAACTTTCAAGAGACAGAATATCCAAACTACAGCTCACAACCCAGAGTTTCCTGAGGAAACCACACCTTTATGTAAAGGATTTCCAGGAACTACTGGGTCTCATGTCATCCACAGTCCAGATTCTCCCTTGGGCAAAATTACACTATCGTGTCCTCCAAGAGAATTTTTTGACTTTTTGGAAGCCCGGCCTTGGGAATCCATTTCAGAGAATCCCATTACTGCAGACCGCCAAACGAGAGCTCAGTTGGTGGCTAAAGACAGACAATCTCACCAAGGGAAGATCTCTGATAGATCCAGAATGGCAAATCATTTACACGGATGCCAGTCTCAGTGGATGGGGAGCAGTGTGGGGCTCAAGAACAGCCCAGGGAAAGTGGACCTCAAACGAACAGTCCCTTCATATCAATATTCTAGAAACCAGGGCGGTCAGATGGACTCTTACACTTCCAGGTTCATCTGCAACACAAGAATGTCCTCATCCGAACCAACAACGTGCCCACTGCTATGTACATAAGGAATTTGGGGGGCACAAGAAGCCAAGCTCTAAACAAGGAGGTAAGACCTCTTCTTCTATGGGCAGAACGTCACCTACTTCAGCTCACTGCATCTCATATCTCAGGAATAAGAATCTCAGAAGAAGATTTTCTGAACAGGCACAGCCTAGATCAAGGGGAGTGGGCCCTAAATCAAGAAGTGTTCAACCTCCTCACAACCAGGTGGGGCTATCCGGAGATAGACCTGATGGCAACTTACAGCAATACCAAAACAAAGCGCTTCTTCTCCAGGTGGACAGATCCTCAGTCCCAGGGGCAAGATGCCCTAACAATCCCCTGGAAATTCAGTCTTTTTTACATATTCCCTCCAACGCCTCTTCTAACGCAAGGGACTTAAGAAGATTCGGAGAGACCGGGTGGAAGCAATCTTGATTGCCCCCAATTGGGCCAAGAGGATCTGGTACTCCCAACTGGTGCAGATGTCGACAGAGGCTCCATGGGAATTGCCAATGAGGAAGGATCTTCTACACCAAGGTCCTATCCTCCACAACAACCTCAAGATGCTCCGTCTGACGGCTTGGAGGCTGAGCGGGAGTCGTTAAGACGTAAAGGTCTTTCAGATCCTGTAATTTCTACCATCCTTCAGGGGCGTAAATCATCCACATCAAGGGTATACTGCAGGGTTTGAGCAGCTTTTTCCAAATGGTGCAAAAAGAAGATTCAGGCAAAAGAGGCCACTGTAGCAATTATTTTGGACTTTCTACAGGATGGCTTCCAAAATGGCCTTAGACCTGCCTCCCTGAAGGTTCAAATTTCTGCCTTATCGGCTATTCCTGCTATTCCCTTGGCTGAACACAAATTAGTTAAGAGATTCACCAGGGCTATTGTTAAAGTCAAACCAACTGTTAGGGAGATAGTAGCCCCGTGGGATCTGAACCTTGTTCTCTCAGTACTGTCTCAACCGCATCCTTTTGAAGCTATCAACAACATTTCTCTTCATCTCCTCACGTTAAAGACTGTCTTTCTTACGGCCATAACTTCGGCCAGAAGAGTAAATGAACTTCAAGCCTTATCCAGTATTGCTCCTTATCTGTCCATACATTCAGATAAAGTGGTTCTAAGATTCAGACCTTCATTCAGACCTAAGGTAGTCTCTGAATTTCATATCAATCAGGAAATTGTGCTCCCGTCTTTCTGTAGCAACCCTTCCAACTCCAAAGAAAGGCTCCTACACAACTTGGATTTAGTCAGATGCATCTCCTCATACCTCCAGAGGACTAAGTAATTTCGAGCATCAGAATTCGTGTTTATATACTTTCAGGGTAGGCTAAAAGGGAAAGCGGCATCCATAGGCTCCATTTCCAGGTGGATAAAATCTTGTATTCAATGATGTTATACAGAATCAGGTCAGGTAGCACCTGTTAACATTAAGGCTCATTCAACTAGAGCTGTGTCCACTTCTTGGGCAAAACAGGCACAAGCCTCCCCTTCAGACATTTGTAAAGCAGCCACGTGGTCCTCCATAACCACGTTCATGAAACATTACCATATAGACGTTCAAGCCTCTATTGATGCTAAGTTCGGCAGGAAAATCTTGGAGGCAGTAGTGCATCAATAATGGTAAGTTAATTTTTCCCTCCCTATCTATATATATATATATGGGTAACTGTTTTTAAGTCCCATGATTTTAAATGCCTGGGTAATACACAGAAGAAACGTATAAATTTACTTACCGATATTTGGTTTTCTTCTGTGTATTACCCAGGCATTCCCTCCCTACTAATCTATATGTCTGCTAGTATTTTTCGGCTAAGCCAAAAGGAAACTGAGGGAATCCAGTCGGGTCACTCTTTTAAACTTTATCGTTGGTCCTACCAGCTGGAGGGCGGAGGCGTTCCCATTATTTTAAATGCCTGGGTAATACACAGAAGAAAACCAAATGTCGGTAAGTAAATTTATACGTTTTACTCTGGAGGCAGTCTAGTTTTCTGAACTCCATACATGGGAGCTGTAGTTGGAAATTCTTGGTCCAGACATCAGTGTCTTGTTGCTGTCCAACCCTACAAAAGTGGACCTTCGCTGATGGCTGTATATTTCCTGTCTTTGGGATGACCACAGATCATTTCAAATTGTGACATAGTCACAAAGAATGCCTGCCTGACAAGCTATGGTGCCCCTTGGGGCCCTCAGTTAAGCTCAGGCTCTTTGGGCCAGCTAGGGTTTTGGCCAATTAGATTAGCCCTATTGCATTGTATTTCACTTCTGTTTCTTTTCTTTCATCTTTGCTACATGTTAAAACTCGGCATGCCTGGTAGGGCTAAAGTGGATCATGGAGGTAATATATCTGTCTTGGAGTGCCTTTTTAAAGAGCAAATATACTTTACCCATGGTCCATGTATCCCACATGGACTAAGAGAAAAGGATTTACCTATAAGTACACAAAAATAGCCTTTAATCAGCTTCATGCACACAGCTGATATATCACTTCCAGTGAAGAGGGTGCTAGAAATGATCTGATCTCACATACCTCAACACCTCCCTGACAACTCACACCTCTTTCTGAGAGCACACAAACTTATACAACCTTCTCATATATATCAGTTATCTATACAGCTGTCTCCAAAAATGTTATATGATACACACATGATTTGTTCTTTACCCATTAGAGATGCCATAGAACTAAATTTCTGACCAAAACTGAGAACCAGAGACCAAAATAACTGGCTTCATGTGACCTAAATATGAGAAATTAGAGCTCTTTCATATAAGAGAAAAAACTGCAACAGACCCTGCTACAGCTTTCACCAGTATTCTGAACACTCTCTTCCCATGCATTCCTCAGAGATCCTGTCTTGGGGGTTGTGTGTGTTGGGCGGGGGGCATGTCGCTGACACCCACGTATGTTACCCACTTGTTAGAGGTTATTGCAACATATAAAGTAGCTTGAGTGTAATGTCTGCTGTTGATCCCACAGGCTGCCAGGAACATGATCCCTGCTGCATCTTTACTGCATTTCTCTGTAAGCACAGTAAAGATGCAGTTTGGTGGACTGTTCATTCAAGAGGATAGTCACCCATGTCACCCAGAATCCAACAGCTTACCTTTCAGAAGATACAACTAGAGCACCATTTTCTGCATACTCTCTTAAAGCAATGTATTTGTATATGTTCTGAGATCCAATGCAAATGTATTTGTTGAATATGATGTGTGTGGTAAAGAACAATTCATGACAACAGTTTACTAAAATAAGCTTATTTACTTAGAAATGATACATTGGACATAGTCTGTGTACAGGACAAAGCAATTTATGGTAAACTTAATATAAGGCACCTCCGAAACCAGATGCTGTACAAAATACATTTAGTGTTACATTTTAAGTTTATTCTACATGTTTTCGCATATATCACAATAGTATAAGCCATACTGCTTTTTTTATCATTCTGTTCACTATTTACAATTACACTACATTAACTACAATGTTATTTTATTGTATACAATAGGCTAATCATTTTAGATCAGACATTTTAACATTAGGACAAAGTCACAGGATAGATGAATATTCCCTTTAAACCCCTTCCATGCTGGAGAAGACTCAAAAGAAAATACTATTTACCGACATCCAAGGGAGAATGTCATTATCTTGATGAACGGAGAACAGTTTTCTGATCGGCGGCATTCATATAATACATGTAGAGAGGCCAGGACATTTTTATTGATATTTTTGAAAGGATAATAAAACTATTACACTACTGATTCTTAAATCTGTGCCAACAGTCCAGTGACAGACTTTAGCATTTCCTTGTTTACACAGATAGCAAACACTTGATTTTTAATCATTTAAATCTATCTAATTAAAAAAAATATAATTGTGTCTTTTGCAGGTTATTAAACACCAGCTCTTTGACTGGTGATCATACAGGTGAGAAGTGTGTGCTTGTGTAATTTCTTGCGTTAACCCTTAGAGTTTCAGAGAGATACTGAATGCATTGTGTTGCATTGAGCTGGCTAGCTTTCTGGCAGTTAAACGGTTAAGCAAAAAAAAAAGTAAAAAAGTTTGGTTTTTTTTGCATTGTTTGTCCTGTTGAGTAAAACAATGGTACTCGCACTAGAGATGTTTTATTCAAAGGTTATTGCAGCTCAAGCTTCCATCTTTTTGTGTGCAGTACTGCCATGGCCTTAAACCTTTGGCGGGCTATGGACAGCTATTGTCAGTTGACCCTAAACCTCCATAGGATGCTATAGCAACAGTGCCACTGTAAAATCTCATGCAAGATTGCAGCATCTCTCGGCAATGGGAGAGCCCTTATTTTACTTACCAGGAGAAACAATGCAATATTTATTAAGCATTACTATCCCTTTATACAAGTTATAAGTACTAACAATGTTGTAATTACTGCTCAGGAATGATTTAAAGTACCTATAAACAGTGAAATGTATCTCTTGTATGACTGCTGGGTAGTGTTGCCATGTCAAAACCAACTCCAGCGGTCCATCGACCGGGTCAGCTAAAGCCAGGGAAAGGAGAAAAACCCTAATGATCCGCTAAATACAGAGTTTGAAAGAGAAGGACAGAGATCAGGCACTCATAAATGATAAACACATTTAAATGATCTAAAACTCAACCATTACTACCTCGCTTAGCACAAAACAAGCAAAAAGCCTACTCTTCTGATTGTGTATCCTGTGTTTAAGGAGATTAATCCTTACCTGCTAGCAGTTCTTGAAGATACTAAAGAACCAGTAGTGTAATGAACATTTAAAGATAGGGCACTTTCACAGCTATTTTTTTCATGCACTTTTTTTTGTGATCATTCAGTTTTATAAGGGTGATGTTATTATAGTCTATTAACAGTCTGTGCAAAAACACAACAAAATATGTAAATGTATGTGTCTACGTATATATAATTTCTCAACTCAAATCTTCAAATGAGAAGCAAAACAATCTCACCGTATGTACCTATTCAAACCTCCCATTCAAAACAATGGGACTTTTTTATACTGCTTCATATGGTGGAATTGTTTTGCTCCTCATTAACTAAACTTTCATCAACTTTCATATAATCCCATCAGAATTGGAGCTGAGAAATGACTAGACTGGAGAGGATGAGCTTTCTGATCTATGGCATAAATACTCGGCAAACTCTTAAGTTAACCAATTGTGTATTCACTTTTTTTGTATTTAGTACATATAATGGCACTATTAATAAAGCCAGATTTAATAACAGGAACTAGAGTTATTCTGGAGCAAATCAACAACTATAGAGGTCAAAAAGATTTCTAAAATGATCACTGATTTAAATATGGTTTTACATTTCCAGGAATGCTATATAGATATCGAACATTCAAGGTGTTAAAAGTTCTGATTAAATCAATAGTGATATATAATTTACTCATCTGGTGTGGTTGGACAAGATAATCTCTCTAAATCAGTACCTTGGCGTGCTCTGTGGCATAGTTTTGCAAAAAAAAAAAAAAAAAAAAAAAACCCCAACAAAAACCCTTTATTTACTAATTGAATGAGTCCACAAAACAGAGGTACCTTTTGCTCACTGCTAAATTAATTTTGTTTTAGAATAAGCACGTTGTTTTCACGAATGTGGTATTTATTTATATTAAAACCAGTTTTCCAATACTGCCTGTAATGCAACTGCCTGCAGTTCTCATTATGATGAAACCTGAAAGTTTGTGTAGTAAGTGACTCTGACACCCCCCCCCCCCAACAGTTGATTGGTCATGTTGAAGGGTAAGGGTGCAGTCAAGGGCTGGGCTGGGCTGGGGGCACCTAGTATACCTTGCCTAGGTGCACCTAAGATTTAACTCTCTAGCTGGGGTTAGCACATTTTACTTCCCTGGTATGAGATAGCAAATTGGCAGGACTTTGCGATCACAATCAACTGGTCCACCCTATATGGACATTATAATGTGTGTTGCTCATCATGTCTCATTGAGTGCAGATGCAACAAACAGTATGGCTACCCACTGTTGGACCTGTTAAATGCAACATTTCTCCAGAATGCCACTCTAGCAGGGATCTAATAAAAGTAATCTTTATGTCTAACACACATGGTCAACTGGTGCAAGTTGGCTGCAACATCATGTTTAACAGAACAGATACTGTTTCTATTGGGTAATTGACATGCATGACTTTTACAGCTACAATAACGTCCGGGGTCAAAGTTGCCCATATAAGCTAGGCCTTGGGTGCAGTACACATGGCGAATATAATGTTTAGTTTTTATAATAGATTGCCTTTAAAGAGAATACCTGAATATGTATATTTACAATCCTATTCATCCGGTCTGATTTGTATTTATTTATATTTGCCTATAACAAGGCTGATGTAGTAACCATTTAAAGGAGATGTATCACCCCTATACAAGTTAGCCTGTATAGTTTCATTACATAGTGAATATGTGTAAAAGTTATATATATATATATTATTTTTTTTTTTTTTTTTTTTTTTTTTTTAAGCTCTAGTTCATCCAAATTTAAGTTATAAAGTCTGTCCTGCAGCTACTTCCACATAGACTGTGGTTACCTGCTCTGTAACTGCAGTCTGTCACTCTGCCTCTGCTCCCCTCCCCCTGTCCGACCTCCTCTGATGACGGAGGCTTTCTGCCTGTAAGATAGAGTGGTCTCATTGACAGAGATCGATATCTAGCCAATGACAGCTCACCAGCTTACAGACACAAGCTTCCGTCATCAGAAGAGGCTGGATAGAGGGAGGGGAGCACAGGCAGAGTGACGGACTGCGGTACAGAGCAGTAATCGCAGTCTATATGGAAGTAGCTGCAGGACACACTTTATAACTTAAATTTGGACGAATTAGAGCTTTAAAAAATATATTAATAACATTTACACATATTCACTATATGATGAAACTATACAGGCTAACTTGTATAGGGGTGATACATCCCCTTTAAGTGCCACAGATATCTCCAACACATTGCAATGCATTGGATACCTCTCTGGCACTCAAAAGGTTAAGAACTGGAGAAATTATGAGGCAAATCAACTGCACCATATGGAACAAATATTCTTATTGATGTAAATGTGACTTTTAAGCTCTTGAATGCTAGAATGTCCAAGGCTTTCACCATATTAGTGACCTCTAGGATTCAAGGGGTTAAAATACCCATTTAAATCAATGTGGATTTGGGCAATATTTATTTGCCCCCATGATGCATTTGGCTTGCCACAGAATTGTTCCGGCCCTTTTTAACACAATCAGCCTGACTGCAGATACTGAATATAATACTCTGCTTGATACATGTTTGATGGGTATCTAATCCATTCAAACTAATGTGCTGGATACAACACTGAGACTCAAAGTATTAAGGGTCATAAGGATGTGCAAGGTGGAAAATGATCCTATAGCAATCAAAGCTGTCAAAGGAGCTGAGAGGCTTAAAGGCATACTAATACTTAAATGTAAAAGAAAAAAAATGTCGTAGGGTTTATCCTCCCGAGTTAAACAAGGGAACTGCCACTCCTGAAAGGTGTTTTATTCAGACGTTATTACAGCACAAATTTGAATTTTTATAGGTGTAGTATCTAAGTGGCCTGAAATTTTAGTGGCACTGTTGCTACACCATCCTATGTACAGCTCTGGTCAGCTGACCACAACTCTCTATAGGATGGTGTAGAAACAGCGCCACTACACAATTTTATATTGCACATGTGCCTAAAAATATTGCTCCTAAAATTTGCAAATTTGAGCTGTAATAACTTTTGAATAAACACCTTTAAGCAGTGGGAGTACCCTTGTTTTACTCAAGGGGATAAACCCTACAATGCGACAATAACATACAGTGATACAGCAGGACAGACAACCCCCTTGCATTTGATTTGTTTTCTGTATGTACAAATTACAGACATGGCACAAAGGAGATATTCTTAACCCTTTGAGTGCCAGAGGTGTACGCAACTCATTCCTTTGCAACACGTTGCCTAGCCCTCTGGCACTCAAAGGTTAATAGGTTTGTTGGAAAGCTTCTGTACTGTGTATTGGAAGTACCCCCTGATTCAACAGTCTCCAGCAATTTATTATATATGGCATAACGCTTACCAGATGGGTGAGCAATGCGTTGCAAAGCAATTTGTTTCTCATCTTTCTGGCACTCAAGAGGTTAATAAAAACAAATCCGATTAAAAAAACAAAAAGACAACTCTCCTGTAGATCTAAGTAATGTTTAGTTACAATAAAAACAGTACAACATGTAGATGAACAATATATAATCGTTATGCTTATATTAAAAGGCACTCCGTCCCTTTTACTGTTAACCTCTTCGGTGAAGTAATAGAAGTAATGCAATGCTTTGCTAAATTAACTTATTCTCTTTCCCTAAATACTTGGCAATCAATATTCCATAAATGAGTAACAAAAAAAATTCCCAGATTAACCCATAAAATGCTAGAAGTCTCAAGCACCATGGGGGAGATTCACTAAACGGTGATAAAGCAGAGATGACTTCTCCAGTTTATCACTTCTCCAATTCCTATGTTATTCTATAAAGCCTAAGCACCAAGATCTCTGAAGTTGATGAAATGTTAGTCCGTAGGCTCCATAGAATAATATAGGAATTGTAGAAGTCATTTCCATTTTATCACCACTTAGTGAATCACCCCCAGTGTGTTGGGAAACCTATCTCTAGACTTACCAAGGGTTAGTAACGTCTAACATTTATTAACTCTAATATTGAAGGTATTAAAAAGATAATATTAAAGTGCCAAGTCGTATCTCTCAAACCTTTACGATTTGAGAGATATAAGCGATGAAAGTCTCCCCCTCCCTCCCCTTTTCCAGACGTCAGCATGTAGCCGACGTCAGGAGATCCCGGTTCCACATCAGCTGGTGGCTCTTCAGTGGAGCTGAATGAGCTCTATCGAAGAACAAATACTTCAGTTGAATGGTCTGCAAAGTGTTCTTGCTAACCAAGCACACTTTGTACACAGTTCCAGTGAAGTATCTGTTTTTCGATAGTGCTCATTCAGCTCTGCTGAAGAGCCGCCGAGTTGGCCGACACATATCCACAGCTGACAGCTTTACAGCTCGTCAGCAGGAGGGGGGACCTTCAGGTTTGAGAGATATGACTTAGCACATTAATATTATCTTTTTAATACATTCACTATTAGGGTTAATGTTAGACATTACTAACCCTTTAAGTTAAAAGCCACAGTGCTGATCAGGTGTAATGTATGGGATTTTAAGCAGTCTAGAAGACTGAGTTGAACAATAATTAACTCTTTTAGGACAAGAGGTGTTAGCAACACAATGTGAAGTAACATGCTGCTCCCACCCCTCCAATCGTTAACCCACTGAATGCCAGAAGGGTGTGCGAAGCACTGCAAAAGAAATTAATTGCACATGACTCTGGCTTTTCTTGGACAACCCTGGGTCCTTAAGGGAAATTTGCACATGACTGTTATGGCAAATCATGGGTCCTTAAGGAGTTAAAATCCCCGTGTAAATCAGTGGAAATGTCTGTCCCTCTGGTTTAGCTGGTTTGCTACAGGATGACTCCCTCTCTCTTTTAACATTAAGGCCCTAAGCCAAGTTATTAGGAATATAAGAAACTACTGTTGGGTTTTTCACCCTATTGTGATGAAGGCACCCCTAACACAGTCTGCACCACTAACACTTATAGATCAATTGTCAAGGCGTAATGAATGAAGGGTACAAATACTTAAAGATATAATTATTTGTAGGTTTCTCAAGCAGATTAACAAAACCAAACATGCTGTGAATAAGAATATCAATAGATATACAGAAGGGTTCTCTGAGTGGATTCCTGCGGCAGACCAAAGTACGCTGGCACCCTGGGTAAGAACCATTCAACAATGCAGATCCAATTTTTAACAACTCCATTATTACAGTAAAGTGAGCCCTGTGGCATAGGCTGACCAGATCTCACCTTTAACCAGTGACACATAGGAAAAAGCCATTTTTCAGTACTTCACTGAAATCAAAGCAGTCCTGCAGTATGCATTTTCCCCTGTGCGTCCCCGGTTAAAGGTGAGGTCTGGTCAGCCTGCTGTGGCATCGGCTCTAGAGCTTTTGTTACACTATAACTTCCATCATCTTCAGACAGCCAGAGTTGCAGTCCATGCTGGAGGCCGAACCATGCCTTGGTACCCCCCGTCTGGTTTGTACTAAAAATTCATTAGATTTGGCAAAGGACGGTTAAACAAAAGTTCCATCGGCAACTTAATGAGTTGGTAACACATTCTGCATCAAGTCTTGATTTGTACAGACTTGTTTAGTAGACAAAAAAGAACCCCAAAAACCACTAAAGAAAGAAAAAATTATATAGAATATTTAGAGTACCATCAGAGGGGGCACTACAGTTTAAGCCTTTAAAGGGATAGTAATACTTAAAATGTAAAAAAAATATGTTGTCGGGTTTATCCCCCTGAGTAAAGCAAGGAAACTCCCACTGCTGAAAGGTGTTTTATTCAAAAGTTATTACAGCTCAAAGTTGAATTTTTTAGGTGCAATATCACAGTGGCCTGAAATTGTACAGTGGCGCTGTTGCTACACCATCCTATGGACAGCTTTGGTCCCGGGACCATAAATCTCCATAGGATGGATTAGCAACAGCGCCACTGTAAAATTTCAGGCCACTGTGATATTGCACCTAAAAAGTTCAACTTTGAGTTGTAATAACTTTTGAATAAAACACCTTTCAGCAGTGGGAGTACCGTTGCTTTACTCAGGGGGATAAACCCTACAATATATATTATTTTTACATTTTAAGTATTACTATCCCTTTAAGGACTAAAGTTGCAATCACCTTTCTGGTCATTAACCCTTTAAAAGGCACTCGGAGGGTTCAATTCTTAACCCTTCTGAGTACCAGAGAGGTGTCCAACACATGGTAATGTGTTAATACCTCTTTTGCACTCAAAAGGTTAATAAAAGCTCTGGATTGCATTATTTGGCAACATATTAGGAAAAACAACTACAGGGTAAACAACAATCTAAACTCCTCCTGTGCAAATCATGACACTGCCTTAACCCCATAACGACCACTGCCGTGCCAGGACCGTTACAGCTTGCCGGCACATAAGGACCAGTGACGGTCCTGGCATGTCATGGAGTCCAGGGCTCTCCATGCGGCTGCACGCTGCTCGGGGAGCCCTGAACCGGAACTTTAAAAAAAGGTCTGTGGTCCTCAAGTGCCAGTCGAGCGTGCATGCGCCGGTCCTTAAGGGGTTAACATTACCCGAGATGGATATATTTAAATATATATATATATATATATATATATATATATATATATATATATATATATATATATATAAATTTATTTCCTATATTTCTGGCAGTTATTATTAGGCACAAAACTAAAAATATTGCTGTAAATAAAAATGAGGTAACCTCTCTACATTCACTAGTAAGAAGCCTATTTAAAGGATGAATTGGAAGAGATGGCAGATGCTTCATTCAAAAAAATATTAGACACTGTCACGGAATGGCAGAGAGTTCCCATCACATTGTATGGGAGATTTCAGCCGGTGGCTATACACTTTCATAGAATGCAACAGAAAAACTGTCTGTACATCAGATGACAGTGTTCCTAACAATTTGATTTGTAATAACTTTGAAACAAAGCACCTCAAAGAACTATCCTTGTCTTACTTAAGAGGAGAAGCCTTACAATGTTTTGCCCTTAAAAAGTTTACTGCTTCTTCTAAGACCAGAAAAGTGTGTTAAGCACTACATTAATGATTGATCTTACACCCCAATATCTCAATAGCATTTCTCCGACTGCATACATTTCCATGTTATTAAGCATATAGTTTTCATATTTTGACACTATTATGGAGCATGTATTACAGACATGTCCTTGTTCACTGAATATTAGATGTGTGACAACCTCATGTCATTCCCTTAAAGACAAGCAAATAGATTTGATCAATGAGATAAAACACGTTACAAGCATTAGCAAATGCTTTCAATTCAGTTACCAGTCAACCCTTTGAAAGCCAGGTAGGTATTCAACGCATTGCAAATACCACTGTGGCACTCAAAGAGTTAGAACACTGACAGTACTGTTTAAAGGACAGGGTAGTTTAACCCTTTGGTGTCCGAGGTTTGGGTGTGCAATGCATTGCTCAGCAATGTGTTGCATACCCCTCGGGCATTCATAGGGTTAAGTATTAGGATCAGAGTAACATTTTGCAATGTTAAGCTATATGAACAACTTCAGATCTAGGGATGGATTCAAATTTGGAGGTGTAGATAAATGTGAGAAGTCTTCAGTGCATGGCTTAGCAAAGTGTTGAAGCAGTTAAAAGGGGTTAATATGCCATGCAATTGATAGTGAAAGGGGCTTTGTACTGTCTCCTTTATGTTTGATCCATAAGGGGACAAATTAAAATTCCTGTTAAATTAAACTGGTTGTTTAACCTCTCAAATACTAGAGAGATCTAAAGCAATGCACTGGAGACCTCTCTATCATTCAAGGGGTTAAACAGCTGTATTCAAGTACATGGGAATTTAGGAATTTTTCTTTGTCCCCTATCGTGCAATTGGCTTACTCCATAATAACTCCAGCTTGCTTTTAGAAATCTGGGCCTTATTCATCAAGGTAAAGAGGTGCAATTCTGAAGTACACCAGGTGCACACTAGATAGGAAATTAAAATTCCTATTTAATGGTGCTTTTTATCCTTTGAAAGTTAGAAAGGTCTCAATTGCATTAGTCTGCAATGCTTTGGAGACTTCCCTTGAATCTGTGGGATTAGAGGTCACGTTTACCAGTAATGTAATATTGGTAACTTATTTTTCCGCCATTACGCAGTTGACTTTCTCTAGAATTGCTCCACCATAGCTTGCTGAATAAGGCACTTGGAGTAAAAACAGTTGTGCTCTGCAACGTTCCACTTACACTTCCATTCAAAAGTTTGGAGTCACTTAGAAATGTCCTTAATTTTGAAAAAAAAAAAAAAAAAAAAAAAAAAAAAAAAAAACGCAAATCTTGCCCATTAAAATATCATCAAATGGATCAGAAACACAGCGTAGACATATTTATGTTGTAAATGACTACTGTAGCTGGAAACGACTGATTTGTAATGGAATATCTATATTTGCTGCAAATTGAGGATTCTTGGACAAAAGCAAAGTTTGAAGGACACAATTATTATTTAAATTAACGATCATTGTTTCTAACTTTGTCAACATCTTGACTGTATTTCCTATTCATTTTGCATCTTATTTGATCTATGTTTTCATGGAAAACAAGGTAATTTCTGAAGTGACCCCAATGTTTTGAACGGTGGTGTGTATTTTACAAGTTGAAAGGGGGAGAGGCCTGTTCCATTTTGGGGGATTTTGGTTTCATATGAATGCGGACTGAATAAAAACAATAGTGTCTGTTTCATAAAATTATATAGATTACTGGGTAGGTTATATATTTAGCACTTTACATATTCAACAGGTAAGTAGTATAAAAAAAAAAATCTTTACATAGGACATAGGGTCTTCAGTTTGACTTCCAACAAATGGAAACAATGGCAAATGATGAATTCTGGCACAAAGAACATCCATGTTTCATTACAAGTCAAGGAAAGGCAATTCTGACTGTGACTATCTTGCTTCAGCATTCAATCTGCATTAAATCCAGGGCTGTTCATAAAGTCCTTCTCCAGGTTTTGCTTGGACAATAAGGGAATAAAAGAGGCCTTTATTTGTGTTACTGCTTTCATAGAAAGCAAAATATTCTGAACATGCAATTCAGTACCCATTCAACTGGAAGCTTTGACGTCAGAATAACCAAAGATTTGATATAAAATAAAATCAAAAATATTTCTGTCCTTGAGTACACAAAGGCTCCCAATGAGGAAGAGAGGCTCCCAGGTTAATATTCTACACAGTACTGAAAGAAGTCAATATATAGCAGCCTGCAAAATGTGATGAGGAGGTTCCAAGTGAGTCTCAGCTGCCTCCTGGCTTTGCACTCAGCTCCCTCTGTTTTCAATAGAGTTCTGATTCCAGTTCCCATACGTTTAATGTCAAATCTTGACATCTTGGGACTCTACCATCTTCGCAAGTGTCTTCTTGATCCTCAAAGCTGTGAGACGGGAAGCTGGGTTTTGAGCCCAGCACTCTGCCATAAGTTTTAGGATTGCCCTCAAACACTGTAGAAATGGAAACAGAATGCATTGCAAATAAGTGTTAATAATTACCAGTCAAGCACTTTTGTGGAGGTTAATGTTGAACTAACTCATTGATTTTTTTTTCTGCTGTGGTAAAGAGCATTTAAAAGTATTGCAACTTTTCATTTTGACTAGGGCAGTGTAAAAAAAAAAAGTATAGTCAATTTGATTATTATTTTTCATTTTTTTTTCTTTACAAAAAACTTTTATCCTTACTTGGGCTACAATACCAGGATCTCTGTCTACGTGGAAGACCTGGTCCCTGACCAAAAAAAGCTGGAATAAATGGTATAATATACTACAATCCCTGCTACCAAGAAATCTGGACTGAAGAACCTTAGTGAGCTACCTCCCTCCAGTCACCCCTCTGCATGCTGTGATTAACAGATTACTGGGGAGAGCTCCCTAGGAAAAATGGAAAATTATACCACCCTTTCTGGTCAAGGAACCAGGTCCTCCCTGTACAAAGGGACCTGGTATTGTAATCAGAGAAAGTATAAAATAAAATGGTGTAGGCAATGTGAATACTTTGCTCGGTCATAATAACTAAAGGTTTCTATCACTTTTGACCTCTGTTTATAATTGCTTCTGATAAGTAATACACACAATGTACAGCATTACTAAGGTGAACAAATAGGAGAAAAGCGCATCTGAAAAGGAAGGCGTCTAGTTTCAAACCAAGTGGCTTCCTACATCAAAAGAAAATGATTTTCTTAGTAAATACAGCATTGTGGTATATTTATACCCCATTATCTGATTTCCTCCTGGGGCTCTAAATTCAGCTATTCTCTTCCTTCTGCCTTTTTTTCTTTAAAGGGAAAATAATGTTTCACAATAAAATCAGCTCCAATTAATCTTCATAGTATTTGGGCCAGAGTTGTAGTTCAAGACTAATTAAACGATAAAGTATCCCCCTCCCGCCCCTTTTACTGATGTAACACTGCTCACCTCAGAACAGCAAGACTGTCTGGATGGATCACAGACAGGGACAATATTCAGTGATCATAAGGAAATACCTGAAAAACCTGTCAAAGGGGGCAGTGTTTTCCTTATGCTCACAGTAAGAATATTGTCCCTTGCTATGATCTGTCTGGTCTTAACACCAGATTCCACATCTGAGGGGAGGTGGCTTACACTGGGTAAAAGGGGCAGGGGAGGATACTTTATCATTCAATTACTCTTGAACTACAACTCTGACAGTATTGAAATAACACTCTCCATGGCCCAAATACTATGATGGTTAATTGGAGCTGCTGTTTTGTGAAACATTACTATCCCTTTAAACCTCTCACGGATTATGAAAAGTCAGCCTCAGTAAAGGTAATTTAAAGAAGCAGCATGAGATGAGGGGGTTTTGTAAATAACATTTGAGGATAAAAATAAGAAGCTCAGATCTGTTTTATGCCCTCCCCTGCTGTACGTATTATATTAAAATTTTGTTCTAGAAGGCTCTGCACCTCTAACAAGCTTGAAAATTCAGCCAAACTGTAACCTCTATGAGAATCCACTTATGACAAATCCTAGAACATTCACACCAAATTACAAACATCAGTAAAGGATTACATAATATTTCCATGGCTATGAACTATTTTTTGTGATAATGGGTGAGATTTATAAACGGAGTTAAAGGGATAGTAATATATGAAAATAAACGGAGTTACGATTCATCTTCATACTTTTTATGCATATAGAGTGGAATTTCAGTAGTATGTGACTTGTAGTTCATGAGTAGTTTAATTATAAAGGATTCACCTGCTGCCCATTTTAAGTCACCTCCCCTCAGATGTGGAATTTGGTCATCAGACCGGACAGCTCACAGAAAGGGACAACCTTCATGCAGTGAGTATAAGGAAAACTCTGCTCCTCTTGATAAAGGATTGCAGGTTTTTTCGGATTTTCTCACTGAAAATTGTCTCTCGCTGTGCTCCATCCAACCAGCATGGAGAGGCAGTGTTATATAAGTAAATGGGCAGGAAGGGGACCTTTTATAATTAAATTACTCATGAACTACAAGTCGCATACTTTTGAAATAACGCTCTGCATGCTGAAAAAACTAAGAGAAGGATTTGGAGATCCATTTATTTTCATACATTATTAGCCCTTTAAGCAAAAAGCAGAGTTACAGTGTCTTCGATAGTTATAAAATGAAGAACGCCACATTAGGAGGGCTGTACTAAAAAAAAAAAAAAAAAAGCGTAACGATATTTGTAAAACGTTGCACAGACAACCTTGTATCAGGTACTGGGGGAACTTACTTCATCACTGTTCCATCTATTTGACACAGTGGGCCGTAGGCATTTTATACACACTACTTCTCTCATGTCCTCAAAGGATGGGTCATTTGGCACCATGTCGTAGTACGGCAACTGATACTCTTCAACAATACCTTTAAAGAAAACATTTTTATAATGTGCAGGCATCAACTAAAACAAATATGCATTTTACACATGTACACATTCACATAATGTATAAAAAATACACAGATTATTTTGATATGAAATCCTTTAAGTATCAGATTGAAGCAGTGGCACTGAATGGGTTAACGAACACTATGAATGTTCAGTAGCCCTCTTGGTGATGAGCTTTTCGGATACTGCAACTAGTTTAATTATAATAATTTGAGTTACTTAATGTCTATTCATAACCCATTTGAAGTTATTTACATCGAAGTATATAGTTTCATGTTACGTGTAATTTTAAGCATACAGAGTCACACATTGTGGACTGCTGTCTGCTCTGGCATATCGGCTCAAACTTCAAAGGTTAGTTTTATCCCTTTTGGCTGCCTGCATACATAACAACCTAAGGGTCAATGACATAAAATAACCATATGCCAGTTATTACAAGAACTTTCAGATCATGGCCTATATTTCATTGCACTTGAGAATTGTCATCTATGATAGTATCCATCAGATTCCCATTAAAGTTAACAACTGCAATGTAACATTTCACCTCCTGAGCAGCAATTTTTTTCTTTGACTGGTGAACGTCAAGGATTTTGTCAGTCTTGTGTGCATGTGTTTTATAGAATATTTCTAAAGAGCCAGCATGTTCAACACGATTGTAAATTGAGGTTTTTAACCTTTGGAGTGCAATAGGGGTACAAAATGCATTGCTCTGTAATGCGTTGTGTACCCTTCTGGCACTTTAAGGGTTAAACAATCATAGCCAAATACAACAAGATATAACAAGCAATGGGTTACCTCCTGTGATGCAGCGGCGGGTCATTTCCCAGATGATCAGACTAAAGCTGTAGATATCTGCCATGATATATGCTTGGAAATGGTTCTTATTCAGACTTTCATCCAGAACCTCTGGGGCCATGTAACGCTTTGTGCCAACACGTGTGTTCAGCGGTATATCAACTTCATGGGTATCACTTTAATTAAAATAAATAAATAAGAAATTAAGTCCCAACAAAGGACAATGTAACAAAGCATTCCTGAAACTTCCCTTTATTTATTGAAGCAAGTCTCTAGTTACTGGGTAGAAAAGGCAAAGCCTACCTATTAAACTTGACTGCCAGCCCAAGGTCAGCAATGCAACAGGTCCAGTTTTCCTTTATGAGAATATTTTTGCTTTTCAGGTCCCTGTGAGCAATGGCAGGTTTCCCTTGGGTGCCATAGATTTCTGTGTGAAGGTGGCACAAACCACAGGCAGCAGAGTAAGCAAGTTTAAGTAAGGATCTTGTATCCAGGGTGGCGCACTTTAGAAAATCATATAGAGACCCATTTTCATGATATTCTGTTATTAGGTACATCTGTGTCCACGAGCCAGTACCTTTAATGTCAGCAGCTATGAAACCTGAAATGAGAGAGAAAATATTTTAAAGTAAAAGAAAGAAGAAAAGTCAAAAGATATAAAATCAATTTGATGTCTCTTATGCCAGTCTCAAATGGATTGCATAGAAACAATTTACTCTCGAGAAAAAGTGAAAAAACAATGAATAATGGCTGGCTGTAGGGCTGATTTAAACTAATAATAAAAAATTGCCAGGTGACCTAATTCTTGACTGACAAAAATCAATGTATGATACTCTCCACGGTGGCTCAGTGGTTAGCACTGTTGCCTTGCAGCGCTGGGGTCCTGGGTTCAAATCCCACCAAGGACAACATCTGCAATGAGTTTGTATGTTCTCACTGTGTTTGCGTGGGTTTCCTCCGGGTACTCCGGTTTCCTCCCACACTCCAAAAAACATACTGATAGGTGAATTTAGATTGTGAGCCCCAATGGGGACAGGAACCAATATGAGTGTAAAGCGCTGCGGAATCTGTGTGCGCTATATAAATAAAGGATTATTATTATTAGTCTAGGTATAGTAATTTATAAGCACAAGTTTAAGATTTGAGAGACAAGACAGATAAATAGAATAAACAAGAAGGAGAATTTTGCGTAGTCACATGAAACCAGCAAGGCAATACTCTATTACATGAGACCAGCAGCGCAATGCATCATTACATGAGACCAGCTAGACTACATACCATGACAGGAAACCAGCAGGATCATATACTATGACTTGAGACCAGAGGAACTCATTAATGGTGTATTCTTAGATGTTCTCATATAATAGGTGGTCAACTAACTTGCTATAAATAAGCCCTATAATCTCTATGACAGCAGGACTATGTTGTTCTTTTCTGCTGGCACATTATGTATGTTCTAGTAGTTTTCGGATCGACTTCTCATTCTTACCAAGAATGTTCTCATGCCTCATGAGAACAGTTTGGTAGATTTCAGTTTCTCTGAACCAGCTGGCTTCTTCTGCAGTGAAGAACACTTTCACAGCTACTTTCTCTCCTCTCCATTTGCCCATCCACACCTCTCCGTAACGGCCTTTCCCAATCTGTCGTACCATCTGGATTTGCTTTGCTATAGTTCGCTGAACCTAAAAGGTTAAAGGATGGAGGACAAAATGTAATTATACTCTTCTAAATAAATCAGACCATGAAAGTCACTTTTACACCGTCCTTACCAATAGAGGTAACCCTGATCCACTGCCAGAACTTTGTGAAAGGTCAATGAGAGCCTTTAAGGACTCCCCAGCTGGTATAAAAGCCTCATCTTGTTCCAAATCTCGATTATAGAGCATCCGCTGGGATTTTAATTTTTGCCTGGAATAGCAAAACAAAACAGCAGGTGAATTGATGGGAAAACACATGTACACAGGGTAGTCTGTCAACTTAATTTTCAAGGGGTTAATAATTTAATAAAAACTATTTTTGAAGATGTGCATAAACAGATGTAATTCTGCTTTTCCATGGTGTCTCCTCCTTGCTTGCTTCTTGTTAGAGTGATATTTAGGAGCAAGATTTAAAAGTACTGACACTACAATAGTTTGAAGACTTTTTAAGCTGCTGCAAGATCCAAATGGGTACTATCGCGTATAAAAAGAGGTATAGAAGCATGGATGCATGGAGTGGAAAAACAAATAATTCTAATGCTTTCTAAAACCTTGGAAAGGTCTCACCTAGAATATGGAGTACCAAATCTTAAAAGAAAAAAGAAAAAAACACATAACTTGAAACTGATTTCAGTTCTAAAAAGAGGCTAGACAAACTGAGTTTGTTTACATTGGAGAAAAAAATGTAAGGAGGCGTTACCATTTAGAAATATATTTAAAACCAGTACTCTCTGGGAACTCTAATCAAGCAGTTGAGCAAAAAACCTGTCTATTAAGCTGAGTTATTAAGATAGGTAAGGGCAGTAAAGCTGTATAGTTATATGCCTCAGGAGGCTGTGGTTGTAGATACTGTAGATGCTTTGAAAAAAAGTACTGGATACCTCCCTAGCTCAGAATACTGAGAATTATGTCAATTTGTTCTAATCCAGATATCCTGGCTGCCTTTTGAAGTTAGGGATAGTTTCCCCTTCCCTGAAGTCAGCGTTGTAGCTGACTGCAGGGGAAGCCTGTAGTGCGACAGGCTTGCAGCTCTGCAGCAGAGCCAAGATAGCGTTAGTAAAAAACAATTATTTCACTAAAATGGTCTTCTACGTGTGCTCCATAAAGGGGATGGAGGCTCCTAATGAGGGGAGAATTTGGACTGGTGACAATTCCCCTTTAGCGCATTTTTTGCTAACACAATTTAAGAAGGAAAACAAACAATAAATAGTACAAGTGTACCATAAACTATTAATGACACTTAAATAAAAGTGTATTTAAGAGTACTATGTTATATCCAAGGGATGGCTGCTCTCTTGAATCTTCATGGCTAGCTTGTGCTTGGTTTGTCAAACCTGCCACACTTTCTGCCTATGGGAGATGGCAGTGAAGCAAATGAAGCCAATGGCTTAAGACACATGCTCCTAGTTTAAGCCCATCTTCAATAAAGCTAACAGGAGCTTTTTTTCATTAACACTTTAACGACCTGTCATGTGCCAGGACCGCCACAACTGTTCAGATGTTAAGGACCAGTGACGGGCCTGGCACGTCCTGGAATTCTGGGACCACTGCACAATACTACAATGAATCTGTGTAATCAAAATTTTTTTTTTTTTTTTTTTTTTTTTTTCTAGTGCTGGCCATCCCTGGACCTCAAAGTGGAAGCACATTTGGTAAAAAGGGATTGATGGCCAGTAACCTGCATAGTGCAATTACCAGTGGAACAGCAACGTTAAATTTCATGGATGCAAGTAAGAATGCAGAAAACCTGAACACAATTTTTTTGTTTTTTTAACCTTTTGAGTGAAAGATGGGTATGCAATGCATTGTGTACCTCTCTGGCACTCAAAGGTTTTAATGGACATTGAATTCAAATATTATATTCTTACTTGTAAATACATGTGATAAAGATGAAGACGACCGTAATTAACAAGCAGACCACCACGGATATTATGAGAGCAATGAAATGTATGCTTCGGCCAAATATTACATCTGAAATGACAAATGTCAGTCAAACATGTGAAACAACGACAAACCGTTCTACAAAATATCATGTTCATTGGTTTCCTGTAAACTTCTATGAAATTGTAAAGAGGTTTGGAAAACAGCCAAGGAATAGAGTTTTTAAAAGAGATTAAATCTTGTAAAATAGATTACTAGTCTCTTTAATTTTAAAAAGGAGCTTTACTTATATTATACATCTCTTGATTTGTGTAACCTTTAAAGGGATAGTAATACTTAAAATGTAAAAAAAAAATAATATATGTTGTAGGGTTTATCCCCCTGAGTAAAACAAGAGTACTCCCACTGCTGAAAGGTGTTTCATTCAAAAGTTATTAATTTTCAAAGTTGAATTTTTTAGGTGCAATATCACAGTGGCCTGAAATTGTACAGTGGCGCTGTTGCTACACCATCCTATGGAGATTTATGGTCCCGGGCCCAGTGCTGTCCATAGGATCGTGTAGCAACAGCGCCACTGTACAATTTCAGGCCACTGTGATATTGCACCTAAAAAATTCAGCTTTGAAAATGAGTAACTTTTGAATGAAACACCTTTCAGCAGTGGGAGTACTCTTGTTTTACTCAGGGAGATAAACCCTACAACATATTTTTTTTTACATTTTAAGTATTACTATCCCTTTAACCTGGTTTGTACCATATTGCTACAGAATCCAGTACATACCCCTCTATTTCTTAAATGGTTAACACAAGGATATGGGAGATCTTTATGAAGAAAGCACATCTATTTAAATATTTTGGAACAGTAGCCACAGCTGGTGTTTTCTTTATCGCCACATAGATCGGTATTTAGCGCAGACCTTATTATCAGTGTGAATGGAATTAACCACCTCACTGTTCAGCTACAGACAGCAGAGTTCAAATGCAAAAACAAAAAACAGCAGATATAACTGACTGCAATATGAAGGACACAGACCTAGGTAAGTTCTCCTACTAAACGAATTAAGTTTAACCGATGTTAACTAGAGGTGTTAGTTTTTGTTATAATGTGGCAAGAGTGAGTTCTCTTTGATGAAGTCACTGTTCTTCCCAAGTTATTTTGGCAACTGTAGTTCTATATACACTTGTTTACTTGGGACATTCAGGAATATAAAATCTGAGTTTCAAGACTAACAGACAAAATCTGCCAAGACTAAGTGAATCATAACATTCAGATAAGCAGCCACTAAGAAAGTATCTGTATGGAAAATGCCTCTCCAACACATTGCCTAGCAATGTGATAGTGATCTCTCCCCAGCATGCAAGGGATTATAGTCACCTTTCAATCAACAGAATGTTTTTAAGTTGGATATTCCACATGGCATACATTCATCTTACCTGGTATTCCAAGTGGGGACAAAGTGGGCTGTAAGTCCCGATTGCATAAGTCAGTCCGGCAGCACTCAATAGTTCTCCGCAACTGGGCTTTGGGAGAATCCTATTCGGAGAACATTATTTGGATTAAAGAACAACTAATGCCAAGTTATACAGTTCAAAGAAAAAGTATGCTGTAACAATGAATAATATGTAAATGGTTCTATACGCAGATAGAATGTAAGTAGAATGTAATTGGTTGGTGCTGGGGAGGCTTTTTTTGAACTCCTCACTTCCTTGACAGGATGCTTTACTCTAATGCTCCTAGGCCTTGCGCACAGAAGAAAAGTGCAGTCATTCTGCATCAAACCATATACACTATAGGGAACAAAGAAAATGGGACCCTTAACCCCTTGAATGCTAACAAGGTCATCAATGCATTGTGATGAAAATTCACTGGCAGGTCTCTAGCACTCAAGGGGTTGATGGCACCATAAATGAGAATTTGGAGTAAGTGTTTTTGACACCTACGGTGCAGTTGCTGTGTGTCAGAATTGCTTCTCTTTCATTTTGTATTCTACATAATAGCCTTAGTATGAAAGCAGATTTTACCTTACACTGGAAGTCTGAACCTTCAAACTTCATGCAGCCTGATGTCAGAGAGATCTCTCCATGCTCATCTTCTTCAATTATTGCAAAGCAATGTCCATTTGTACTGTAATAAACACAGAGATTGTCAATAGCTACATTAAAATATACCCATCTTCAAACTGCAAATAGCATATTGTACCATAAAGGGATAGTAATACTTCATTTTATCTTTATTTTATTTTGTAGGCATTAAAAAAACATGAAGAACGATATAAGTCTTATCTCTCAAACCTTTATGGTTTAAGAGATATTCACAAGCAAAGTATCCCCCCCCCCCGGTCAGCCAGATCAGAAGGGAGGTGCCCAGGCAGACTGCAGAGAGGGACAATCTTCAATTAAGATAAGGGAAAAAGCTGAAAAACTTGTCAAGGGGGGCAGGGTTTTCATTCTTTTCATATAAAGAAGATTGTCCCCTGCTATTATCGGTCTGGTCTTACAACCAGATTCACATCTGAGAACAGATGGCTTACACTAGGTAAAAGGGGCGGGAGGGGAAACTTGCTTGTGAATATCTCATAAACCATAAAGGTTTGAGAGATAAGACATATCATTCTTCATGTTTTTTTAATGCCTACAAAACAAAATAAAGTTAAAACGAAGTATTACTATCACTTTAACCCCTTAAGGACCCATGACGGTCCTGCACCGTCATGGGTTGTTATACCCTTAACGACCCATGACGGTCCAGGACCGTCATGGCTTAAATGATAGCAGCGTGCCTCCGTACACGCTGCTATCATTAAATCCAAGCTTAGACTGAGCGCTCCGAGACCGGGGCATTCAGTCTCAGCCCTTCTTCCTTCTTATGCGATCGCCGTATCAGCGATCACATGTACCGGCATAGTGACAGACAGAGGCAGCATGCAAAGCATGCTGTCTGTGCCTGTCTTGTCTGCCTCTGTCTCCCTTGCTCTCAAAGTAAGGGAGACAGAAGTAGACGAGAGACACCTAGTGGTTAAAAAAAAAATACAGCAGTTGGGGGTATTAACCCATTTACTGCTGGTACAGGAGGCTGGCTAAATGCAGGTCAATTTTTGACCTGCAATTTTACACTTTTTTTTTTTTTTTTTTTTTAAACACACTTTTTTTATTTTTGACAAAAACATTTTTATTTAAAAAAAATATATATAATTAAACAATATTACAAGTGTGATTGTTGTGGAGCCATGTAATACACTTATATACACACCACCAAATGCCAGGGACAAAAAAGTGTCAAAATAGGGTGGGAAAAAGGGACATGGGGATTTTCACCCAGGGGGGATAGCGGCCACTTTAAACTGTGCATTTTGTATGTATGACTGACCGGTCATACCTTTCATGCAGTCTCCATAAAAATCTAACCCTTTGTGGCCAATTGATCCAAAGAGAAAATTAATTTTAATAAAGTGAATGGTGGGTTATCCATATAAATAGGGTATTAAATGAACGCCCTATTTATGCTTAAAAAAACAGTATATAATTTATGGGGGTGGAATAAAAGCCTAAGAGGGAAAACACTGTTGAACAAAGACATAGTCAAAAAGGTCAGAATTGCTCCGGTCCTTAAGGGAAAACGACCTCAGATTTTCCTGGTCCTTAAGGAGTTAAAACACTAAATAATACACGCAAAATAAATCTAAAAATACCGTTAATAAAAAAAAAGTTAACATGCAAATAATTCTGAAATCTCTATCAAAGTCACAAAGGATGTTCTGAAGTAACAAAAGCCACTTGCATTTAAGCCTTTGACTACCAGAAGGGAGTGTTTCTGGCACTCAAAGGGTTAAACATTACATGCTCTTTTTGCCACTATATTATTACATTCCCATTCTTGCTTAGGAGGTCTGTATGTACCAACTTGCTTTTCCTAAACCATCTGTACGCATCACGGCATCTCAACATAGGCATGTCTTGACTATATTTATCATTTCAGCTTGAATGGCTTCTTATAAAAGTTCAGGAAATATACAAGAGTGCATACATTCAATGCCATGCTTTACAGAAGGGTGTGTTCTTTTCTTTTGTCTCTCACATTTACCTGCCATACACATAGTTTTCTTTAAACTCTGTTTGTACTAAACATGACGTAAGTATGTGCGTGTGTTTGAGGAATGGAAGTAAAACACTGTTTTTACAGGAATAAGAACAAACTGTTTAATCCCAAACATGTTAAAGGTTTCCATCACAAGGCTATGCAATCTATTCCAGACCATTGCCACCACCACTTAGGCACGCAAAGTGTTAAAGAGAAATTATATCCCCACCCTACCAAAAAAGAAAAGCTACAAAACAAAATTATTACTCATTTACCAACTGCTAATATCATTCAAATTATCTAAAGGGTATTGAAAGTGCAAATGTTTGTTATAATAAATCATGTAATGGCAAAAGATATTCACATGGTGGCAGTGTAAGTCAAGTTTTTATATAGCATTAGCAGCACC